>JAZGUH010000272.1:693310-1386621 GCA_037893225.1 Hippasteria phrygiana
ATTCCCGTACTACCCGTAAATGCACACCCCATGAACCAGGTGTTAATTAATGATTTTGCAGTATTGAATCTATGCACAATTGCACTGAAGCTTTACAGTCTGATCAAGTCTCTTACAGCATAGAGCATGCTTACAGTAAACATGTAGGCAAAATTGCCATCGTGTCTCCGGGCTGTAAAGACAACTTGACAAACATTTCAATTGCATAGGCCTAGGTTTCAATACTTAAAAGCAGTACCCTTCTCCTTATTGATAGCTGATCAACACACTTTATAATTTTACATTTTACATTCTAAGTCTGTCGATGAAACCCAACTGCATTATGGGAATATCAACATGTATTTGTTAACCTCATGAATACGGACAACGGCCATGACCATGGTTTGAAAAAGACCACCAGGCCGGTTGACGTCTATACAGCGCACGTGCATTCCTGCATGTACTCAATCCATGGTTTGCCTATTGTTTGCATTACGCTTGGCTACACAAGCCCGTATTGGCATACCAGCACCCCATTAATAACAGCCTCCCAGAAGGGGTTAATTGCAATTTGCATACCCCCCCCCCCCCAGGGTTTATCCTAAATTTGTTTACCCACTGCCGAACCCATCCAAAGTGAGAATCGGTGTAGGCTGAGCATTATGAAGTTATCAATCACAATCACCGATTCTCGTCTCTTCTCCAGCCATACCTTGCCCCACGGGAAGACCTGAAGACTGCTCTGGAGGAGACGGAACTGACAGACAGTGATTTCTGCACGATAAAGCATGGTGAGACCAAATTGTTCGCAGCAGAAGAGGAGGTCGGCATCCCTGGTAATGCTTAATCCTTGACCAAAACTTTTGTCTTTTGACAAGGCTAGAGATTAGCCATAGCTAGAGGGGACGGGAGGGGGAGGGAAGGGGCATTTTTTTAAACAAAATCTAAACATGTCCCCAAGAATTCATGTAGTCTTAAATTATCCCTTAAAACCCTTGCGCTATTTAAAAGGTCAAAATCAGTTAAAATTTCCTTCCACCTCCCCTGCCTATATTTTGTACTTAGACAGGGTCAGATTACATGTGGTTTGTACATGTGGCACAAGGGTCACAAACAATCACCTTGACTGATTTTGACCCATACAACAACATGGCACAGAATGCATGTTTGCATAGGAGGGTTTTAGGAACCATGCTTCTAAAATTGACCGGATCACATTGTATTTCATAAATAAATTCATTTATATGTATTAAATGTGAATTAAAATCCAAACTGGTTCAAGCGAAGTTTTAGTGTGATTATTTGCCGCTCAAAAATTGACCCCCCCCTTTTTGAAATTTGTTGAGACTCAAACTGAGGGCGCTGTTCGTGACGTAGACCAAGGCACCGAAATTCATGGATCGACTCGATAGTCTGGACCCGGCCCGTATACACACTAGGTCTACACGTGCAATTTCATAAGTTGCAACAACAACTAACATCGAACTTACCCTGATTTTCTCCCTTTTAGCGAAGGCTCCTCGGGGAATGGGCCGTTTAACTGCTTTCGCCTTTATCTTACTCACATATGGGAACTTTGTTGGGATGGCAGTGGACTTGAGCATATTTTGAATGGTCATCCCAAAGGATTTGAAAATACCAGTATCGAAACACGACCGCTCAAAGTGGTCGCTACATAGCGCTGAAAAGCTGCTGGGGCTGGACCTATTTGCTCTTGCCACCTTCACTTTCGCCGTCCAAATTCTCTGATATTTCGCTTCAGTTGGAAATAAATGAAGGCTTACTCCACCCGTCGTTGTTTTGCTGCACCCAGCAGCCACACACCTTGTCGGCATGGCCAAAAAACACTATATTTTGCTTAGATTTTGCACGATGAATTTTCGCCGTACAATGTACACACAATGCATACCCGTGATGAATGGGTAATGTGCCTCGATCTACGTCACACACTTATGTTAAAGAGGGTCCCACTCAGGGGGCGGAGTAGCTTGGACAAACATTTTCAAAAATTGTTTTCTCATATTTAATCTGGGAAAAAATTGGCTCTGGACACAAAATGTGACCCGCTCCAGAAAAAGGTGATATAAGTCGCGCTATGCATTTACGTGTAATGGCCCTTTCAACGTTAAGAGAGTAACAATTTTCGTCAAAATATATTTTTTGTTTTTTTCTTTAATGAGATCTTAAATATCTAAAGTTTCAGGTTTGGTGTACAACAATGTTGATTTCAGTGATTAAAGTGAAAAAACAACCCTTTTAGAGTGCATTGTTCCATTGCATGGTATTATAACTAGCTATTTCAAAAGCCTGTTTTCTCTGTTGTGCAATTTGAACTCCATAGAGCTAATTAATATGCAAAAACGTGATATCTCCAGAACGGAAAGGGCTTTGGAGCTCTATCATGTACCAAATGAAAGCATACATTGTGGGCTTTCCAAACATACATAAAACTCATTTTTCATATTTTGCGACATAATATACCTTTTTCCAGAGCGGGTCACAAATATCATTGTCAAGATAACACTTTTTTCTTTTAAGCAGGAATAATGCAATATAAATCCTAAATCATGTTTCCTTTAAATCATCTAAATTCCCCAAAATCTCACAAAATGTCAAAAGCATTTTTGGAAAATTTGTAATTTGAAATTTTTTGTCTCGCCTAAACGAAGTTCAGAAAGAGACTATGCAATCACTATTTCTGTACATAGTCCGTCCGTAGTCCGTCCGTATGTGTCATTTTGGTCTGATATGCAAAGTTGAAGTCCGATTACAATCAAACTTGGGTCATGCATTCAAGTGTGTGACCTTCATATGATGGTCGTGTCAAGGTCAAGTTGTAAAATGGGCTGGAATTGCAAAATTTGTCTTATATGCAAAGTTGAAGTCCGATTGCAATCAAACTTGGGTCATGCATTAAATAGTGCAACCTTTATATGATGCTTGTGTCAAAGGTCATTTGAGGTCAAGTTCTAAAATAGGCTGGAATTGTCCAACTTGTATCATTTCAAAACTGGAAGTCCATTTGCAATCAACCTTGGGTCATGCATGCACTATTGTAACCTTTATATGATGGTCATGTCAAAGGTCAAGTACTCGGGTTAAAGGTCATGTGCGGTCAAGTTGTAAAAGAGGCTGGAATTGTAAAATTGGTCATTGTGCCATTGTGCCGATTGAGGTGTCAAAATGTGTAGAGAACACGATTAACGTTTAAGCAGGCGAGACGCGTGGTTCGAGAACCACCTTGTTTTTCAAATAATTTGGTACCCTAAAAAATAATGCTTACCCCTCTCCTATTGTGGTCTGGGCTTGTACCCGCTCGTTACAGAGGTGCACCAGAGTTACAGCTTCATGAGCGGAAGTGATTAAACTTTATGACAAGATTGCTCTGCATGCACTGTTTGGACATTCCCCAAAATCATATCATCAAATATTTGAATCCGCTCATGTACATTGTTGTTAGCATCAACAGCGAATCTGTGAGACTCCTGTTTTAGACGTGAACAGAAATATGCTTTGAGAGAAATTGTTTGGCCGTAAAGAATTATGGTAAGCTTTGGAGGAGAATGTAAGTTCCTGTACCATAAGCCATCTGGTCCAAGACTTCACTTTAAGTTTTTACTCAAAGGTTGCAAATGCGTGCTGTGATTTTTGTGTGTGTGAAAAACTATATTTAAATCAAAAGTACATATAAAAAGATGCAATGCTTGCAGCTCATGCAAACACAGGTAAAATTAGTGTTTACTTGGGCTGATCGGGGGTGGTTATTTTTGTGTTTTGGTTTTGATGGGGTTATTTTTGTTTTTTTGTTTATACGATACGTATCGCGACTGAAGTATCATGAAAAAGTGGTATCGTGTGTTACACCCCTAATGAATGATATAGGTTTTTATTCAGTCTGCTTGACAACTAATAACTACATTTAGCAATCATTATAATGGTGAAAAAAATAAATCGAACCTTGTCAACGATGGTCGCGACCTGAAGTTGCGTTGAACTCAATTTCTGTTGTGAAAGATTGGTAAAGAAAATGGTGGTGTCCGGGGAAACTCACGAGCTAAATACACCCCAAGAAAGCACATCATAACACATGGGTTGGTAATACATACTGGAACATTATAGGTCTCACATTAGTATATTTTAACTTGTGACAAGTCAGCGTTTTATTGCACGCAAATTGCGTGCGATGTTTTTTTAATTTTTTAAAAAATTGTCGAAAATGAGTCATCTGTTTCGATGTCGAAAAAAATGCCACATTCGCCAACATTGTCGACAAAATGCCTGTCGACAACAGCCCTAGTGTTTACAGAGAATCTCTTTATACATGTATACATGTTGTGTATATAGTGGTAATTTTGGTAAAACTTTTGTCCAAATTACATGTAGGCTTTCAGACAAGTTAATTCAGAGATCACACTTCTGTTTGGAGCAAAATGTCAATGAAATGCAGAAAGTAAACAGGAGGACATATGGCATCCCATCACCAGTTTTTATTGTACAGTCTTTTAAACAAATTACAGTGCAGTAATTAAAGCATTAATATCTTTGTCTCCCCGACTGTGTTTATGTAAATGCCAACTAATTGTGACCGGCTCTACAAAAATGGGTATTATGTCCCAAAATTTGAACAAAATGAGTTATTATATACATGGCTGAATTTGTCACATCTTAAGCATTAATTTGATGTAGGTTTGACCCCTGTGGCATTTTGTGTTCTCAAGATATCTTTACATTTGTATACTCCTATTTTGCAATTTAACGGAAGTGCGTTTAGCAAGTGCAAAGAAATGAGATAGAAGTAATTTTCATCAACATTTATTTTTTCATCTTTATTCATTAATATTAGTGTTTCTGAAAATATATTATGAAAGCATAGATAGAATCCAACAAACCCCCCCCCCAAAAATCACTTTTGTGAAGATTTTTTTGCCCGCTTCACATACATTGTAGAACAGCCCGGTGTGATTTCACATAGTGGAATACCCTTTTTGGTAGAGCGGGTCACAATTTCCTTTTGAAATTTCTGTTTTCCTGACTATAACACGGCTGTCTATAATTTATGTAAAATAAATAATTTGTTTATACATTGTACTATAAATCTGTTAAATTTTGCAATGACAGCTGACAAATTCTAAATTCCCAAAGGGAGGGACACAACTGATTAACCAGCCAGAATGAAACTTAATTCTTAATCAATTTAAGAAGTGTGTAATTTAATTCATCAGTTAATTTTCACTGTACATATCTAAATTATCAGTTCAATTCAGAAATATTGAAGGATTGTATAATAATAATAATCAATATGTCAATAAATTGTGTAAACATTAATTCTTGTGTTCCTTTCCATACAATTATTTTGTAGTTTGCAAGTTATATTCTTTAGTCATGGCTAGGAAAGGGTTTAGCTGTGACATTTTGGCTTTGTACAATTGTATTAATCCAAGTTTCAATCAAAAACCGAGGTCATGACTTTCCTAACCCAATGGAACTGTAATTACGTAATTATGTAATTTTGTACATATTGAGTTTGAAGTGTGTCATAAATTTACCATGATCAATGTTTGACGAATAATGAATTGACAGTACACAGTTAATTTAGCACATTACATAATACACTCTAAAAAACTGTTTAGCAAGTGAACACTTTTCTTGCTATCAGTTTGTAAACATGTTTACCAGCTAAACACACGTGTCCAATTCCTAAACATCAATGTTTAATGACTAAACACTATTCGTCCTCATGCCAAAAATGTTTAGCATGTAAACATGTTTACAAACTGATAGCAAGAAAGTGTTGAGAATTGTGTTTACTCGCTAAACATATTTGTTTGTATCCACACAGGCAATTAGGCTACCTTTTAGGTCATACTGAGTAAAATCTTGCTTTTCATCCCGTTCCGACCCCCATGTGTCTAAAAGAAATCTTTGGTTTTGGACATGATTATTTCTTGAGATTATGATTCTCCAAAAACGCCAGTCAAATTTGAGTAATCATCGACCAAAATCGGCATTAAATGATCAACAGCGATTGAGTATAGGCCTAGGGGGGGTTTCGAAACCCTGGCTTCGTTTTCGACTTCGGCTTCGTTTTCGACTTCGGCTTCGTCTCCGATTTCTGAATAACTGAGAAGCAAACCAAATGGAAATATTTTAAATTTTGGTGCATGTTTTGCCTCGGGAACATTTATTCGGTTAATTATGAAAGCAAAAATTACAATATTTCCATTTGGTTTGCTTCTCAGTTATTCAGAAGTCGGAGACGAAGCCGAAGGCGGAGACGAAGCCAAGGTTTCGAAAAACCCCTTACATGTATTGTTTATGGTTGTATTCCGGTGCAGGTGGCGCGGCGTGTAAAATCCATGCGCTCCGGCACACGTGATTCGAATTCTCTAATCACAACCTAGGTCATAGGTTGGGTGAATATTAAAACGGGTGATAGCCACTGATCTCTATATAAAAATTACATGGAGATCAGTGGTGATAGCCTTTAGTCAAGGCGCGCGTGGCTACGTGGACGCATGACGCGCATACAAATGTAAAGCAGGGTGCGAATAAGAGCACTCTGATTCAAACAAGACAAATTGTGATTTTGCTTGCAAAACACAGATTCTGCATTGTTAACTGTTAATGGTACACTGCAAAGATGATTTTGAAAAAGATTGTGTAAATCAATAACATAATATTTTTAACTTACACAAGTTCTTTCTCAATGAAATGACACTGGTGTACATGGTCTCAAGAAACAAACACGTGGGGGACACACGTACATGTAGGGATGGATGGAGAAACATATAAGAGATAAAGAGCAAAGAGGGGAGAGTCACATCAAAGGGAGTAAGGAGTGGGGAAGTGACACTGACAGCAAGAATGTGGCTTGGGTGAGAATGGAGGGGAGGGGTGTTGGGAAGGAGGAGCGCACATGAGAGGCAAAAACGGGGCCCGGGGGTGGTTAACAGGCAACGGAGGGAACATAGGAAAGGGAAGACATGAAAGAACGAAAATAAAACAGGAACGATACAGGATTTTGTTTTATTTGGGGGGGGGGGGGGGGGGGGGGGGGGTTAGGCCCGTCAGATTGTTTGTTATGTCCGATTTTTGCGGTTGTCGGGTAATGCAGCACATTGTGACTAATGCACTTACCACTTATCGCTCAACACATACAGATAACCCCCTGCAGAATGTTATTTTTGTATTATTACTATAATTGTTATAATTTATTTTGGGTCACCCCGACCCCCCTGGATCCGCCCCTGGAAACCCTGACAGTGAAAGACCAGTATTGGAGTATGGGCGTCCACGGATGTCCCTCTTCCCAGCTAGCATGGTGTTTGGTTTGCCAGAATCGCATACAGGCGTCTCACACCATTTATAAGACGTCTTGCCTCCTTTAGATGTCTTCCCCAGTTCCTCTTCCCTTTAACCCTTGCCACACTTATATGTTCCTTACATAGCCAAATTTATACCATGTCCTATTAACCCTAACGTCGATAGGCATTCATTTGGGGTCCAGTACACTGTACTACAAAATACTGCTCACTTCTCGCAGGCCAGTGTAGTAATAATACTGCATACTACAGTTTTTGTAGTATTCGGTGTATAAGAAGTAAATCGAGGACTTTATACCATTGTTTCTCTTTTGTTTATACTTTAACTTTTGCTAGATCATGCGCTTGACTCTAGCAGTAGCACTAGCAGCAGATTTTTCGATTTTCATCTGGTCAATAACCACTATTTTGGAACCTATAGCCTAATGTCTAAAACATAGGTGAACCTGGTGGTGTACATCATGTGTATGCGAGCAAAGTCATGAGGGTGCACCACACTATAAATAGTCAAAAATGGCTGCGCCAAACTGATTAGCATAAATTGTAAACCCACAACTTTTCTTTATAATACATTTTTGGGGGTCATGCAATTGATAGATTGTGTATAAATTATGATCAGCTATCATAACCTGGGAGGGTTCTGTGCTTCAACTTTTGTAAAGATTTTATACATTTTGGCTTTAAAATTGGTCCTATTTGGCTTGGCAAGTGGAGGGATGCTGTATTAAAAATGGGAGCTAGCCGGTTTGGGAAAAACGACATTTTCAGGGGTGGTACTCTCTGGGGACAATTAGCAAAAATTCTAAACGGCTAACCTGCCAAAAATTGAAAAGAATTTGACAGATTAAGATTTAAACTATAATTTTTGGTAGTGCCACAAAAACTGAGAGACTCCTGGATTTTTAAATAATAATAATAATTTGGGAGGCTAATCATCCTTACTGGCAGCTGGAGTGCGAAGGACGCAACGTGGTCGAGTCGCTGGCACGTACGTACGTACGTACAGGCGCTTCTGGCAGCTGACGGAGCACAGCTAGAGATCGAAAGTGTTTGATTTTTCCGGGGGTAGGAAAACCGGAAGACCCGGAGAAAAACCCTCGTGGCACAGGAGAGAAATAACGCACAACTCTACTCACATAATGGTCCGCAGCCGGGAATCGAACCCGAGCCAAATTGGTGAGAGGTGTGCGCTTTACGCACAAGCCAGCCATGCCTGTGAAGTTAGGTTCTTTTTCGAAACGCTGGTTTTGTCTTTGCTTCGGCTTCGGCTTCGGCTTCGTCTCCGACTTCTAAATAACTGAGAAGCAAACAAAATGTCAGTATTCTAATTTTTGCTTTCATAGTCAACCCAATGAATTTTCCTGAAGCAGAACATGCACCCAAATTTAGAATATTTCTATTTTGTTTGCTTCTAAGTTATTCAGAAGTCGGAGACGGAGCCGAAGCCGAGACGAAGCCAGCGTTTCGAAAAACCCCTAATGGATTTTACACTATGGGAGTTTATTTAGTGTGTGGTGCACATGAAAGTTTGGGCAACACGCATCGTGCCCTCTATATCGTTAATCAGTGACTAGTCTTTTTGGCAAACAATCTTCCGAGTTGTCTATGCGCGTGGAATATAGAACATCTGAATAAATCCCAGCCATCCGATTGGTGGATCGTCGATCACGTGCATTGAATTATTCGTCCCATCGCACGACGCGAACCCGCACCGCCAAAACAAGTCTCATCACGTGGTTCTATCAAACGGTAACGCGTTTGATAGAACTTCCCCGCCGCCACAACACGGCTGTCATTGGACTGGTTCCCGGTCCCTCCGTTGTCCTTCGGACTTCAAATGTATATTATATACATATAAGGACCGGGAAGCAGTCTAGGCTGCAATTCACACAAAATGGCGGACGGTGTTTTTGAACCGCGGTTTGTTTTCCTAAAAGACGACGAAATATTGGAACTCGTAGGCGATGCTGACGCTGCTAACACAAAGAAACAAATGAAATATGCAGTCAAACGATTAGAGGAATTTGCAAGACACGCAGGAACAACAATTAAAGCTTTAACTGATTCGGAATGGACCACTTTTTGACGCGGTTTTATGCGGGACTGAGAAGGTAAACGGCACGTTGTACACAAATAAATCCATGCAGGCAATCTGTCGGATTTATTCAGGCGTTGTATAAAACAAATAATGAATGTTTCACATTCGTACAATGGTAAGAATAATTTCATTCGGTGACAGTTGGAATGCCTCGTGGAATGGAACAGGAAGGATTTAAGTATCTCCGCGCCTAAGATGGGGAGTTAACGCTCTAGTAATTTAATATAGGTCTATGGCTTGGTACAATCTTTCGAGTGCTCTATAGATGCAAGTCTTGCAAATTTTATCTACCGAGTTGTCTATAGATATGATGCGCATTATTGTCTATTTTGCCGATTTGTCATTTTTGCCCTAATGGCCGCCCATACTAACAAGCCAGACCCGCAGAGCGTGGGCAGCCGCGGATGAATATTGATGGCTTTTGGAAGTGCACAGACATCGCTCGCGATGAGGTTGGCATTGCTTTTGCAATCATCGCACTTTTGTCATGATTTGGCAACAGACCAGGATGGCAAACGTGTCACTAACGGAGGAAAGTGGTTCACCGCTATCTGTCTACGGCAGTTACCTCGAGAAACAGTTACTAGCCGCTGCTTACAGTCTCGTCTCGTTGACCGGCGTGCTGGGCAACAGCACCGTACTGCTGGCCGTTGTTTTCTCCCGTAAAATCCGCACGACTACCAACGTTTTTGTGGTCAACTTGGCCGTGGCGGACCTCATCACATGCTTGAGTTTGCCCATCATGGTTTTGGCAGTTCTGAGTGAAAACCGGGAGAAGCTGCTCGTGTCACGCCATCTTTGCGCCTTCCAGGGATTTGCGCTGATTGTAGGCATCGGATGCAGCCTGAACAATATCGCGTCGATTGCCGTCTGTCGCGCCTTGATCTCTCAGCCGACGAAACGGACCCATCTCAACTTCCTATTCACCCCACGCCATGCCATCTGGCAGCAATAGTTCTTGCGAACTGGACCATCCCATTTGCTATCGGAATGCTGCCCATCGTCTCCGAGTTCGGCTCGTACGAATATGATGATAAACTAAGCACCTGCACCTTCAACCCGACTGCCCAGGGCTCCAATACATTCTCCAAAATCGCCGTGGCTGTGTACTACCCTGTGCAGTTGTTTGTTGTTTTCATCAGCTATTCGATCATCTTCTTTAGATTGAGAAAATATACCAGCAGAATCCTTACTGCCCCCGACCAGGATGTAGCCGTAGTTGGAGGCATCATGAGATTGTCATCACAGGCAGGACCACCCGTGACCAGCCACATGCACCAGTCCACGGACCTATTCCAACTAACAACCGACTTCAGGTGCCTGCTCAAAATCGCTTCCTCCAAGGAGGTAGACGCCGATCTTTTTTTTTGGTCGGTAATCCGCGCCCGTCATCGTTACGCGCAGCCGGCGGACAGCCAAAACGGGGTAGGCCTCCATTTCGTCGAAACATTAACATCTCCCTTTGCCTGTTTCATGTCTTCTTCTGCCTTTTTGCTTGTTTGACGCCCTACTGCGTAACCATAACCTTTGTTCACAACAAATCCCAGAAATTTATCCCCTTTCTGGGCTTACTTCTCATCTCTAATAGCTGCATGAATCCCGTGATCTACACGGTCCGGCACCCAGACTTCAAGCAAGTGTGCCGCTGCATCTTGTTCTGTAGACTCTCAAAGATACCGATGAAATCGTCTTTTCTCAGGCGTTTGTTCAACTTTCGTGTAGGGTAAAATCCGTGAAGAAGCGCACTTGCCATGTGAATCTGGATTCTGGAGTTAAAAGTATGGACATTAAGCTACATATGTTGACTGGAGTCGAGACTAGACTTTAAGTAAAGGTCGAGTGGAGTTATAGTCGATTCGCAAGATTTGCTTATTTTTAAAGTCAAATCGAATCACATATCATGACTGTATTAAAATTCAAGCCATTGAATTATTTAAGACTGAAGTTAGACAGATTATATCGTGCTTAATTAAATGTTTAGTTAGTTATGAGTCGGAAACATATGCTACAAAAACGGCAAAACCCCCTTTTAAGAATGTGATGCCAGAATAATTAATTTTTTTAGCGAGTTGTCGTTTTGCATTGCAGAGTACTGGGCCCAATTTCACAGGGTTGTCTAGTCTTGGTTCCAAGACGTTACTATTGTACTTTTGTACTTTCGCAGTTGCAATGCACAGGCAGCGCGATCAGGTAGTTGCAATGCACAGCCGACAACGCGATCATATTTTGGATCTGTAGTAACGTCTTGGATAAGTTGACATTTAAGGGGTGGGGGGGGGGGGGGGGGGGGGCGTCCAGACTATGGTAACTATATGCAGTATCATATCACGTGATAATGATAGACGGTTATGCAAATACGGCAGACCAACATGTACACGCGTCGCGTCGCGATCGACGTGTAATAAATATTTTATGATAAGGCACAAACTCGGTCGCTGATTGGATCCCTCGGAAAAGAGAGGGAAAATCGTCGAAAAGTAAAGAAAAAGTTAAGAATTGCCTGCCAACTTATCCAAGACCCTTGTGGCGATCCAAAATCATGCACGTTTGGCAAACACCGGCTGCGGATCCAGCTGCATTTTGTAAACTACGCATGCGTGAGGCCAGAACGCACACGAAGCCGGGATTTCGAGAAGACACAACGTTAGTGAATCCAGCCTTGATCAAGGCTGTCAAGCTTCCCTATACGAGCAAGCGCCCGGCGCTGGCCTAGCCTACACGTACATGCACGTACGTACTACATGTACTCCCCCACACGCATCTGTAAACAGTACGTAGAATACAGTACGTGTACGTGCCCAGTCTCCATACGTACACGCATAGTCGAGGCGAACGACAGCCTTGACCCTAGCCGTGATCAAGGCTGTCAAGCTTTGTTCCCTATTAAAACCCCTTGCGTACGGTTGACACAAATACGTGCAATCTCTGCACTTTCAATCCATTATTAGGGTATTGTGTACGTTATGCTTGGCTGCACAAGCCTCTTGTTTCCGTTTTGCTTGGCTGCATAACCCGACCTGGTGCCCCGGCGCCTCCCATCCAAAACCCGGGGTCAAGGGGTTAACGAGCCCGAGCGAGCGCCCAGCGCTAACCTGGCCAACACAACCCATTACGTACTGGTGCCCAGTCCTGGTGCCCAGTCCTGGTGCCCAGTCCTGGTGCCCAGTCCTGGTGCCCAGTCCTGGTGCCCAGTCCTGGTGCCCAGTCCTGGTGCCCAGTCCTGGTGCCCAGTCCTGGTGCCCAGTCCTGGTGCCCAGTCCTGGTGCCCAGTCCTGGTGCCCAGTCCTGGTGCCCAGTCCTGGTGCCCAGTCCTGGTGCCCAGTCCTGGTGCCCAGTCCTGGTGCCCAGTCCTGGTGCCCAGTCCTGGTGCCCAGTCCTGGTGCCCAGTCACCATTATACGTACACGCATAGTCGAGGCGAAAGACAGCCTTGACCCAACCGTGTTTGCTCACTATAATAATGAGTACGCGCGATGGTGAACAGTCTTCTCTCATTGGACATGAGATGAGATGACGCACGCGCATCATATGCGTGTTTACATTTGAAGCGCGTGTTTACTTTGGACTGTGTGTGTGTACTATAGTACGTGCATGCAGCTATGCTTACATGAATGTGCATATTCGAGTCAAAGCTTACGGGGTTTGATTGGCTCGGCCAATATTGGCCGAAAATATAAAGAAATACAAAGGACATTCGGCACGGTTGGGTCAAGGCTGTCATTCGCCTCCGCCTCAACTATGCGTGTATATATGGTGGGGACTGTGCACGTACGTACATGTACATGTACATTGTACTGTATTCTACGCACTGTTTACGGATGTGTGTGGGGACGTACGTGTACGTGCAGGCTAGGCCAGCACTGGCAATGGGCGCTCGCTCGTTTCGGGAACAAGCTTAATTGACAGCCTTGATCAAGGCTACCTTGACCCAACCGTGGCGGGTTTCTTATGTATTTCTTGACATTTTCGGCAGAAACTGGCCGAGCCAATCAAACCTTGTAAACTTTGACTCAAAATTGCATATTCATGTCAGCATAGCTGCATGCACGATACACGTACACAGTCCAAAGTGAACACGCGCTTCAAATGTAAACACGCATAATGATGCGCGCCCGCGTCATCTCATCTCATCTCATTATCCAATGAGAGATGAAAAATGTTTACCATAGCGCGTACTCATTATCATAGTGAGCAAACACGGTTGGGTCAAGGCTGTCTTTCGCCTCGACTATGCGTGTACGTATGGTGGTGACTGGGCACCAGGGGCCGATTTCGCTAACGCTTTGCGATTATCGCAAATGCCGAAATCGCTCGCTAAACTCAAAACCCATCGCAACTTATAGCGATGAATTTTGAAGAACGATTTCACTAATACTTGCGATGAATTTGTTCATCGCAAATAATCAAGTTAGCGATTGATATTTTGCGATGCGTTATTAGTGTCCGCAAAGTCTATTTTTCATCGCAAAAATGTTTTTTGCCATTTTTATTCACATAAGTTGGACGACGTTTTGTAAATATGGCGAGCTCTAGAGAGAGGGTGTTCCGAGATAAAACTAACCCATTTGATACAGCGACAAGAAAATGCACAAGTATTATCGCTTCACGAGAAATGGCGTTGCGGCGGGATGGATATGTTAGAGCCCTAGGCCACATACTTTTGAGAAGTCAAGCGATTGACGCAACAACCAAGTGTTTGACTGTTTGTAGCTCTGCGTTTTTTCGCGACTGGATGTGTCTATATACAACTACCTCTGGACATCACGGTATTTCTGAAGCAAGTACCTGTCAGATCATTCACAGGGGGTACAAGTCCTTGTTGGCATAAGAGACTGAAAACATTTACTCAGCAAAAAATCAGCTTTGTAATGACATAGGGGCCTATTGGGAAAATTACCGGAACTATATAGGGGCTGTGAAGTGCTGGGAAACACATTTACATAAAAAACACGAAAATGCAATCAAAACTATAAGTTTCTTTTTAGTTCGTTTTGCATACGTGGTGCATAAAATTATACTAGTGATGTACACGCGCGGGCGAATCGCAAGCTCGCGTGTGGTTTCGGGTTACATCTATCATTGATCTCCATTATAAATGGAGATCAACGGGTTACATGTTGCGGGAATCCGGTTTTGGCGAACTGCGCATGCTCAAACCACATTCCCACGGGTACTCTGCTTGAATCAACCTCGTACAATACATTTCTTTTTTTATTTCGTTATCGCAACAGCGATGGATTTAGTGAAACGAAAAAAACGACGCAATCGCAACGGCAATGGATTTGCGGCTAGCGATGAGTTTGCTGGATGAATAGCAATGATCGCAAATTGACACTTTAGTAAAATCGGCCCCTGGACTGGTCATGTACGTACAGGGGTTGTTTTGGCATGGCTAGGACAGCGCTGGGCGCTTGCTTAGCTCGTTAATAGGAAACAAAGCTTGACAGCCTTGATCAAGGTTGACTTGATTTCAAGTCCGGAATCGCGGCTCGCGATCTCGGACTTGACCCTTACGTGTATATGTGATATTCATGTTTCATAACTTAATTTACATAATAAAACGGAGGCCCATAGAGATGGCCAATCAGAAGGACACAAAAACCGTGTAGGCCGCACCATTACCAATAGGTTACAATACAGTGTTCTGTTACACTGTTCAGTCTCAAATTTGTATGATACTTGGCACAATGGCACGTAATGGTATTTAAAACCTATAGCTAAATCATATTGGATCTTATATTAGTAGACAAAATACCAAATTAAATACGTGATTGTTAGTTTTTGTTACTAGACAAAAAACGTGTTACCTACCTATAGACTAATCCGACGAACACAATTTAATATTAGAAGCCATCTTTAGGTACCCAATCAAACGGTACCATCACGCGCGCTCGTTATACGCGCGCACACATTGTGCCTTTGACCAATAGGTGAAAAGTAAACACGCTCCAAAGTAAACACGCGCCTTATAATTTTGTACTAGTAAGCACGCCTATAAGCGCGCGCGCCCGCTGCCACCGCCCGATTGGGTGGCTTCTAACGGTTCGTCGGATTAGTGGAATCGTCCAGTAATTCTCCTGGTTTGAATATTCATGTTATAGAAAGCTTTAGGCGATTCCGACCAATCAGCTTGTTCCGGCCTCTTTTGGACTAATTCGCCATAGGGTGTGTACAAAGTCGTTACCATGGGTACGATCTTGCGGCGCCATGTTTTCCCACCATATGCCTTGCGCGATCACAGTGAAGGAACGCACACGCGCCCATTAGCCTTTTAGAGGTATGGCAGACACAATAGGAGGGCGCTATTTGATTTGGGTAAACATTTTATGAAACCACAAATTCCAGTGAAAGTCAGAATCAGATATTGTTTTGAGTTGAGAGCGGGACGTGAAATTTTTGTCGTGAATATTGACGTCAATATTCATGATTTCCGATGTCCCTTCAGGGCCACCATACATATTGATCTCATTATACAGTCTATATAATGGACTGGGCCACTGATTGGCTGCGAAGCTCCGCGGTTTAAGCCACCGCGCGGCCATCTTGCTATATTAAAAAAAATTGCCGTTTTCCAGGCTCCTGGCTTCAGCTCCGTCTCCGAATTCAGCCTATCGCCAAACTGCATTCATATGCATGCAGTTTGTGAATGGACTGAAGTTGGAGACGGAGCTAAAGCCTGGAGTTTGGAAAATGGCCACCCACTGATCTCTATTTAAAAATCTGGATTGCGCATTGGCCGTTCAAGTTGTAGAGGCCTCCGCCACATTACCACTCCATCCATAGCCGTATCCCTAGCGTATGTACAACTGTGCAATGTCGTCACTGATCTCTCAGTGAATGTCGTGGGCAGGCAGGCGCGCGCTATGGCTAGGACTAGAGGCGTCACAATGTATATTTTAGATGTTCAACACAGGCGCGCGCGCGTGCACGCACGGTTATTTCAAAATAACCAATCAACGTTCGAAATGGGGAGTGAATGCGGCTGCTGGCGACATAATGTGCATAAAGAGCGCAGCGGCCAATGCGGAATCTAGATTTGTATACATGAGATCAGTGATTGAATTGTTTTTCTCATTATTGAATCTAAAACCAACAGAGGGCGCAGTTTATGCACTACACATTGTTAATTCTATGGACACAACTTTCAATCAACCAGGAGCAAGTTCGAGCAGCGACTATTTGTTAACCGCTTGTCGATTTTACATGGCAACCTGTATACAAAATACATGTTGGGTAACCGGCAAAATTGACCAGTGGTCGACAAATGGTCGCCGCTCGAACTTTGCTCCGGCTTCAGGAACGTTAATGACGACGCGCGCGGGCGGGCGCGCACATCAACCCGAAGCTTCGACATGTCGCATTGCGTCTATCGAGAGATCTGTCGCCGAAACTGTGCCATAAAACCTTCATATTTTTACGCCAATCTTAACAAACTTCATATTCCGCGGAAGTATCTATGTAAATCAAAATGTCGAGAGTTAACTTGGCGTGAAGGTGATCTGTTTAATGTGGAGGTAAGTGTGTACAGCGTCATTATACCGCCTTTCCGAGCGCCTGCGCCCCTTCATCGATACATGTACCCCTGTACAATAGTGGATGCGCCCGGCTCACTATATTTGGACATTGATTTCCCTTGTGAATGTCCCCGCGCTTTGGGGGCGGTACTATTTTCGAAGGCCCATGTACTTACAGTAAACTTTCAATTTCAATGTCACCATGGATATATTTTGAATATTAATGAGATACTCTTTTAGATTTTAGCTGACTAGCATGTGATCGGCGCGTGGCTAGCAAAGCTCTAAAAGTGGTACGCCTACTGCCGTTGCGGGCGTGTGTTTGTGCCATAGCTTAAGCGTGGGGAAAGCAAACTTTAGCTTACGCCGGCTTCGGAACGAAAGTACTAACACATTTTTGTTCCCTTCCTGACACGAGTGCTTCAGAAAACAATGTTTGGTATCTGTAGTTTTCATATCCGAGTTAGCATATTGACATAGTTTTGTCTATTCTAAAAAAAACGAAAAAAACAAGACCGCTTTCAGCGTATATATATCTTAGTGTATGCCTTTCCTTTTCTCACCGATGGTGGCGCTCTGAATTAGACATTTCATGTCAATATGGCAGCGCGGTGGTTTCAATTCACGCATATGCAATCACTGCTGCGCTGCCAATCCAGTGTATAGAGATCAGTGCGCTGGGCACGCGGCCGCGGTATATAGATGATGGGCCCTCTGACGTCACGTGTTTACATCTATAATTGGAATGTGTACATGTATATATGTACGCTCGTATTTTGCATAAAACTTGGTTGATACGTTGACGTCGCAGGTACGATTGAGTTATGTGACCATTGATGTCACTCCTTAAAGGGACAATGTCATGAAATTTTGCTGTTTGGAAATGTTCCTTATCTTTTATAAGAGTTGTTCATGCAAACAGACACGTATAATGTGTTGCAAATAGTGAGTAGTGATTACAAAACAAAAATTGGCCTCTGACCCCTGACATCTGACTCGCGAAACATAGACTTATTTCCAGTAGTAAATACCACCGTCTAAATAATACGCAAAATACGCTGTAAGAGTCTTTAGGCTGGCGCCGCAGCCAGTGGCCTTGTAAACCTATCAGATGATCGCCAGGTACCATTCTCTACTTCGCGACACATATCGCCAGTGCTGCGCGCCGTGCTACAGCCCACAGTACATCAAAATGGATCAAAAGAACGTACTTCAACCAGCTGCGACTGGAAATACGACTGGTGAACACGGTCCGCCATTTTGTGGAGTCAATCATTTGGTTCTACAAAATGGCGGACCGTTATTTCTCACGAAATTAATCAAAAACCACGCAATTTAAAGGGATAGTTCATTGAATCTTTATATTCTACTTTTAAAAAAGCTTCCCAACCATATCCATTTCAGTTTTATAGCCCAAATCGCAAAATCCAAAGCAATGTGTCCCTTTAACCAAATTTATACGTGTGGAATTGCATACGCCGGGACGTTGGTTTAGATATAAACAAACATACAAAGGGCATGCCTATAGAAGCACGCGGCGCCCGGCGCAGACTAGGCTGTAAACAGGGCTTTGTCAACCTCTTAATTAAAATGTACAACAAAGTTCAGTCCGACGTGAGTCAGGTCTATTAAAATAAAAGCAGATACGGAATGTATCCGTACGGTTTCTAAGTATCCTGACCATTTTATTCCAAATTCTTGTGGTGGGATCTTACCCCTTGAGCACGGTATTTTACGGGAGACGTCGGGGTGTTGAAGCGGTTCTGGCAGCCAAGCGAACCGCTACATTGTGTTTGTGCAGTCAAGCATGACATATACAATAATTTAACAAGAAGGGTGCCATTTATTTTAAGAGATTGACTGTTAATGCACCATTATACACACGTTGCACTACAGCAAAACGATATTTCCGACAAAAGAGACGGGGGTTAAGTGACACCACCCATGCAGCAACGCCCGTGCTTAAAGCGTTATTTCCACATTTTTAAAAGCAGGTATATTTTTGAATATTCGCCCCTGGAATCGCTCGCTTTTCATCTGTAGATATAAGATCAATGACAAACTGCATCATTTACAATTATCCGAAAACAAACCGACCGAAGTATTATAAAAAAGCTCATTATTTCGAAGATAATAATGGTACCACACGTGTGAAATAATTTCATCCGGCATGTTGGTCTGTTTTTGTTGTTTTTAATGCGAGAATTATGGGTAATCTCCCGGCGATCGGACGAGTCTTTTTTTTCTTCAGAAATCAAATCGACGGGTTATTATTTAAGATCTTGTTTGCTAATGGGGAAAGGTCTGATCCCCACTATTCACACTCCAAAAGTTGTTCGGAAACTCACAATTGATCAAAGCATCTATATTTAATTATGTCATCCTTTTGGTAGTTACCGCGACCATTATGTCAAGTTGTTTATGTCTGACAGCAGGGATCGAGTATATGACAGCACAAAGCATTTAGGTTATGATTTTGATGAAATTTAAACATAAAAGTAAAAAAAAAACCGTTTCACCAAGTAGATTTGACAGTCAAACTGGCATGGTTATGGTTATTGAGCTCTTCAGCTCCCCCACAAATAGAACAAAAATATTATAAGCTAAAACATATTTTTTTGCCACGACTCCTTTTCCTTATTTACGGGAATATAAAACATATAAACGATAAAAAACATTGAATTCAGAAATAAAATCATATGCACACCTCATAGAATTTTCAGCGAAAGTAGTATTGAATTATTTTAAACGATTACATATGTATATTTTTGTAAACCTGTTATAATTTTTTTTTTTAAAACATAGAAATATTTAGTAAACATCAATATTAAATAATATTTACATTTAAAATTGTATACTGTGTAAAATATATTGCAGTATTATGATTGCATTATGGTTATGTCTCCTTATAAGTGGTTTTAAAAGCTAGATTATATAAAATAATTAATATGTACCGTCACTTGATTCACCTGGTTCTTTTTATACAAGTTGGCCCCAAACAAGGCAGCAGCAGCAGCAGCAGCAGCAGCAGCAGCAGCAGCAGCAGCAGCAGCAGCAGCAGCAGCAGCAGCAGCAGCAGCAGCAGCAGCAGCAGCAGCAGCAGCAGCAGCAGCAGCAGCAGCAGCAGCAGCAGCAGCAGCAGCAGCAGCAGCAGCAGCAGCAGCAGCAGCAGCAGCAGCAGCAGCAGCAGCAGCAGCAGCAGCAGCAGCAGCAGCAGCAGCAGCAGCAGCAGCAGCAGCAGCAGCAGCAGCAGCAGCAGCAGCAGCAGCAGCAGCAGCAGCAACTGGGATTTTACAGCGTTTTTATTAAGTAAACTAAATCATATATACATACTAATTCGCGAATAGGGCGACCGTTTTTGATTATTTTTCAGACCTTAGGGAGACAAGTGGCATTAGGGCGACCGTTTCACGGTCGCCTTAACGCACAACCCCCTTAAATATTGAGAATTTTACTGTCGAAAGTGAGTTGTATAGATAGAGGATGGTCCAAAATGAAAATGTACCAAATTTCGTGGGGTTTGAACAGGGAATATTTGGGTTAGGTTACAAGTTGAAATGTTTTGTGCACAAGTCTATGGGACGGTCGCCATTTGTCGATATATTACTACCCCTGATCATCAGGCCTAACAATCATTCCTGAAACCTCAACTCCCTAGGAAGTATACAGCCCCGACTGTAGGTTCAGTTAGGCTAATACAACAGGTCACTGCCCTCACGGGTATCCGTTTACTCCTGGGTGAAGAGAAGCAACTTGTGACAGGTGTCTTGCTCAAGGACACAAGGACTATCTATATACAGCAGCAGAGTCCGGAACATTACACAACGAAGCCATAGCACTCCTCTGTTGATGGTCGATGGTTCGGTTCTGTGTGCACAGAATCATTCTGCTCCAAAGAGGGCAATACATCTTCCGCCAACTCTCAAATTCAGGCGCAGAGGTCGAGGTGCTCAACACTCTTGTTTCGGTATCGTCCCAGCCAGGGGCTCGTTTGTGCTTCTACTGGTAGGTCTAATAACGACGTACGGTCGGTAGTATCCTCTTGGCCACGTGGTTAATAGTATACATTTGCTTTTGCTGTAATTTTCAGAAATGAATGGATTTGGGAGTTAGTATATTATAGCAAATATTGTAAACACTGACCTGTTTAAAGTTTTGTGTGCATAGATGCTGAGAAACAGAGAAAACGTAGGAAAACAAGTGCTGTTCTTGTAGTCTGGTTCCCTGACCCTACTGCAGACAAAACAGAGCAATTTATGGACGTCAGGGGATTATCAGGTCGGGGAACTAGACTACTTCCAACGATTGTCGGCCGACAATCGCTGGAAATTGATAGAAAAATTCCACTTTTCTTAAAAAAGACAGCACACCAGATGCCATGATTTCACAGGATGCTTGAGACTATTATTTACTTACAGTCAGGTAAGGTATTTCATAATAATTCGGTAGTTTGCAAATGTTGTATACGAGTGTTAATGTAAAGTTTCCTTCAGGATAATTTCAATATCGGCCCGACACCCTGAAGACGCATCCGTCATGTGCTCTGATGACGATTGATCGTCGTCAACAATTTCTTGTTCCAAAAGAATCGGTTCCTTCCTGATCATCTCATTGCGGTTTAATTGTGCTGGTGCTTCCACCGGAGACGTGGATGAGGTCGAACGGTCTTCACTGATCTGGTCGTGGGGAGAAATCGTTGTGCTCTCCCTTCCCATCTCCGCGTTGACAAGAGCAAGGGCTGGTTCCTTTCCAATTATGTCATTACCGATTGAGTCTACCGGTGTTCTCACCGGAGGCGCGGATGAGGTCGGGCGGTCTTCACTGACGTGGTCATGGGGAGAACACGTTGTGCCCTCCCTTGCTATCTCCGCGTCGACGGGCCTCGACCTTGTAACAGCGTCGGATGCAATCAGCTCTATAATCACCGGAGGCGGGCTTCTCGAGGCAGCTTTGGTGGCCGTGATGAGATCGTCGTAGTGCGGCGGAAGCTCTAGGTAGTCGCCCGTTCGATCTGTCCAGTCGGGGTTTTCGTTCAGCCCGCAGACGGCGATGGGATTGCTGTAGACGGCCTGGTAGTAGCCGGGCGGCTCATCGTCTACGGGGATCTCGCCGTCTTCGTCTGGCGGTGGCAGCTGGGGGCGAGACCTAGCTGTTGAGTGCCGACGGTTTTGCCGTCGTTTCTTCGCACGCACTGTTGGAATAATGATTAACGTATATACAATAGAATTGTTATTGTGCCAATCCGCTATTATCAGCACGCCCTTTCTTTAGATTTTCTGGAGCCACGACAAAGGGTAATATCGAACCAATTTACAACTTTTTTACATTACTAATTTGACCGAAATTTTGAAAACATCGAAAACAAACTACAACTTACTACTTCGGCATCCGTAGCAACAGATTATGGTCCACGTGATCATTGGCATTACGCATACAATCGCCAGAACAGCCACGCTCACAACTGCAGGGAAAGAACACCATTTATTGGTCGATTGGTTGATTAATGTCCTCGGTGATCAACTCGGAAAAGGAATACGCCACTAGAAGGAATGTTTGTATTAATCAAAAGATGCAAGGACAATCATATACATTGTCTCCATTGTTTCACCCATATTTATTGACAGCTCAGTGTACCTGTACTCTGTATTGTTCGATTAACTTTTTGCTTTGGACTACTTGAAAATCAATACGGGCGATTCACAATGTAAAGCGCCCCAAAGCGGTTGTACCAGAGAGGCCATTTTCAAACTGCGCGGTACTTCGTTGACCCATGGGTATTTCTCGAGATATTTCAGGATAAATGTAGTAATACAGGGTATCCCCCAAAAAAGTCCAGGCGAAACCAGGCAACCTCAGAATCTAGATTTCGACAGATCCTGATGCGGGAACTTCTTATACATGAAATAGGTCGTTATTTCATCAAAATCAGTCAAGCCAAGCAGAAGCTATGTCATTTTTTTTGTGCAGCAAGGTCAGCCCCCATTTAGGAGTGACTGACTGTGACTTTAAAAAAAATTTCATTCCAAGAAGCTCTACGTCTGTGGTTATAGCAGCCCAGTCATGAAGGGAATCTCTCTGATCGTTTCTTGAGTCTGAAGTAAACTCCCTGGGTGGATGGTCTTTTTCTGCATAGGCTCTAGTGTTCTGTTTATTGATGCACCCGTTCAGAGGAAACTTTGGCTCATCACCACAGATAAATCGTCGTCGCACAGCAGTGAACCATCTCGAATACCGCATCCTCCGCTCTGGATCACCTGGAGTTGGCGGCTGACCTTGCTGCACAAAATATGACATAACTTCCGATTGGCTTAACTGATTTTGATGAAAAGACTATTTTTCATGTAAAAAGATTTCCGCATTAGGATGGCATGGGTGGCTTGTGCGTAAAGTGCTCGCCTCTCACCAATGTGGCCCGGGTTCGATTCCCGGCTCGGACGATATGTGAGTAGAGTTGTGCGTTGGTTCTCTCCTGTGCCACGAGGGTTTTTCTCCGGGGGCCTCCGGTCTTCCTCCCTTCGGAAAAATCAAACACTTTCGATCTCTGGCTGTGCTCCGTGGTCATATGTGGGTCGATGTATAGGCCGGCTGCCAGAGGCGCCTTACGTGCCAACGACTCGACCACGTTGTAGCCGCGTCCTTCGCAATTCAGCATTCCAGCTGCGAGTAAGGATGATTAGCTTCCCAAATTATTATTGTTATTATTATCTGTCGAAATCTAGATTATGAGGTTGCCTGGTTTGGCCTGGACATTTGTTTGGGACACCCTGTATAGGTTTTCCTGGCTATTTTAAAACGTTTATCAAATTCAAGGATTCTGATATTAGAATTCGTCCAGCAGAATCGATTTAATGCATTTGCAATGTTTAAATTCGTCTTCTGTCATAATATTTTCAATGAAAGTTCAACCGAATTCAAACCATGAGCACACATTTTCGACAAGGAGGATTCAATTTTGTCTCGACCACACCGAGACGTGTTTTTCAGAAATAAAATTAGTCTTTTGCCACACAATTTAATAACGAATTTGTTTAATTTCGCCATACTTCAATGTTGATTCTCAGTAAAATACATAGAGGCCGCTGATAATTTCCCACTTTCTTTTCTTCTCTTTCCTTATTCGTAAATTTATTGTTTGTTTCTTTAAATTTCCTTTTTTTCTATAAAATACGTTATACTCATCTTTAAGCACACAAAAGTAACATGAAAATAAGGGTCGTTGACGTTTTCGTCTTTAATTTTTTGGCTCCTTTTTATGAATTTCTTCACTAAACAGAACTTAACATTTGTTGTTCTTAATGTCTTCTGCTGTTAATCGCATGTTGCAATTTATTTACATAAAGGTTACATTACATAAGTTTAAATTAAATGGCAACTCTGTTCTCAGTTCAGTATACCTACTTGGGGACGCAAGGAAAATGCTTAAGTACAGACCAGACTAATTTACTTAACAATTTTAAACCGACTGATGTAAGACGAATTCGTTCTCTGAATGCTGCCATTCTGCGACAACTTAGACGAATTTAATGTGTAATTACGAACATTCTCGACCCGGTGTTTAAGTAGATTGACCAAAGTTTGAAATTGAATGGTAAATGACGAAATTGCTTTTGCCAAAGGCAGGTGAAATTCGTCTTGGACGAATTTGAATAATTATTAGAATTAGTGAATTGTAATGATAAACGTTTTAAAATAGCCAGGAAAACACAAGCAATGACAACCCATCGAAAATGTCAAATACATTTTGCGTCAAATACTTGTGACATTTGACAAACTACGTTGACATTCTTAGTACGAGTTTTGTTCGCTTAGTTAAAATGTAACATAGATGGGCCTGTCGACCTATTTAAATGTACACTGCGAAAAATCGACTTTCCGTGGTGTTGTACTTTTGGTGACTCACTGTATTGCGAATCGCGTAAATTTTGGCGGGACGAAATCCTCTGCAAAATCTCCCATGTTTCAATACATTATTATCCGGTACCTGTATATTCACACGATGAACCCGAGTACCCGTCGGGACAGACGCAAATTCCTCCTTGACACTCGCCACCATTCTTGCAATCGGCCAAGGTGGAATTATCACCACAAGAGGCTAAGATGGGACAAATTAAAGGTATGCTTACAGCTTTGATTAACGCGGGGTAATGACCGGAAATAAAATTGATGTTTCAATATGAAAGCTTATATTGTTTATTAAAATTGTTCCAGTACCAGTTCTCCCGAAGACTTTCAAAACCGCAGTGGCTTATTTAGATTACAACAATTGAAAAAACACACACACAGAGAAAACGCTGTTTAAACTTTTTAAACAACCCCGGGTTGTTCATGTGCCCTGCTTAAACAACCAACTGCTTGTTTAAGCAGGGCACATGAACAACCCGGGGTTGTTTAAAAAGTTTAAACAGCGTTTTCTCTGTGTACTGAAAACTAGTTCATTAACAAGCATAGAATTTGTCCCTAACCGAAAACAATTACATGTATATCAAGCATTGGATATACTCAGCTAGTACAACATTTGGCCTATGTGTAATTACATTTCGAAATTTTCAATTACACAACTGTGTCTCTTATAACGTATCGTGCCTATTATTGGAAACGTATTATGTAAAATAGATCAACAGACCAAATAGGATACAAATCCGTATTAAGATCGAATATCATACATAGAACAAGTGAAAGATTCATCTAAAATTATTCATCACCCTGTTTTTGTTTTTGTGACCATGATTGGAACGATAGGCCTATCATGATCCATTGACCTACATCAGTGACCACACTGTGTGTGGGGGTTTGAATATTTTTTGTTTTATCTCCTAATCCAGAAGATTTTCCACCAAGGGAATCGAAGATTATTTTTAAATTGATTTTTCCCCATAAGAAAGAGAAAAAAAAACCCATAACAAAACCTCCAGACACGTTCAAAGCAGTAGAGCTTTAGAGGTGGTCGCACGGTTGAATAGGCTCATGCATGTATAAAGGGAAAAACGGAAATGTAGATTGCAAAGTATATACAGTGTTTTGACAGACAATGTTCTGAGCAGAATTGTTCACAACCAACCATCAACCTCTAGAACAAGACGGCCCGAATTTGTTTTTGCGCAAAATAGGCTAGAAAAGCGTACTACTGATAGATGTCTATGGCTAAAACGTCAGTGCACATTGTATCCCCCATACATATTGTACACATACATGTTAATTTCTGACTCATTTATCACTGAGATTGTACTTAAATAAGTCTTCAACCAACAGGTAGTGCAATGTGTTTAGAGTCTAGACAGTTGTTATACCCTGCAGGATATGGGACCAAGCAGTAGCGTATCCAGCTTTTTGTGCCAGGGAGGGCAAACAACGTCTAAACTGTCCTAAAACCGTCGCAAAAACACTATTTCCTTTAGTTTTTTATGACACCTCAAATGCCGCCGGGGGTGGGGGTTCCCTCTGTCCCATATCTTGCTTCTAATGACAGCTGTAATCAAGGGGACATGCGTATTTTCCCAATCTCTTTTGTTCTTATGGTGAGCGGTTTTAAAGTAGAATCTTTCGAAACGAAGAGCGGGCCATTCTACAGAGAAAACCACACATTCTTTGGTGCAATATCTCCACAGACTTGCACAATTTCATACAATATTTTACCTGCAGTGGATGTCGGAGTGATGAACACGAACAACAAGGCAGAGATGCTGAAAGCAACCTTACCACGGCCTGATCTAAACATCGTTGATGAAATCACTGATAGTTACACAATCAACACAACAGTTTCTTGCAGGAAATGGTAAACCATGGTCCATGGACATCAAAAGTTCAGCAACGACTTCGAAATGGAGGCCTTCTTTTATTAAAGGTCGTGAGTTAGTGTTGTGCTTACGTGAGGGGTTGTGAACACGGTATATTTGTATTGGCATTGTTTGTCCTCCCCTTATTCAACCAAATGCACCAACATTGCAGCGTGCACTGTTTAGTGCAATGCATGTATTTAACAAAACGCACCAGTGCACATACTGTAAACCCGCCTGCGGAAACCTTCCAGTCGAATTCAGTAACACTTAAAGGTAGTGTACATGATTGGTCATTGCTGCAATTTTCAGAAATATAATTGTTAGTATTTAATAGGAAAAATCGTTTCACTGAAAACAAGAGAAAAACGGCGTTCGTTTTCAACCGTCGGGCGGTGGTTAACTGGATTTGTTATAGCGCCCTCTTGTAAATGAAGCATAATTTTTGAAAACGGGATCGTTTTCAATTGGTCACATAACTACACCAGCCGACTGGTTACAACCCGTCGCTTCGGTACACTACGCGACACACACTTGTACTATAATTGCAACCTTGCGCCCGTTTTCGGATTGTTAACCCATTTTAGAAGGCAACGCGACTAACTACATTCGGTCAATAGAGGGCAGTATTAAAAAATCCGTTATTTTTTCCAACGATTGTTATGCGGAACAATCGTTGAAAAACGATATTAATTTCAACTTTTCTTGAAAACGACAGCACACCAGGTGCCATCATTTCACAGGATGATTAAGATTGCTATTAACTTACAGTCTAGTAAGGTATTTCGTAATAATTCAGTAACTAAAATTGGAGGATTACCAATCGTGTACACTACATTTAAATGGAAGCATTCTGTCTAATATCGTGGCCCTCACCATCATTACCTTTTAAGTTTCAATGTAAAGGCTTAGTGTGTTCAATTCATATTACTATGCACTATGCACTATGCATCGACGTGTATACAGTACATGTACATGTGTTTGGGGAATTTGTTTCATCTTTATTGTCGGCAATCCAGCGTTAGGATAACAGGGACACCACTTTTAGGTTTAGCAATAGAGGGCGCTAGACAGTGACGTCCTTGTTACACGCAAGGGATTTCGAGAGCTATATGTTGCAATAAACCAAATTGGTTAAGCTGCTGTCGTGACTTTATTGGTAGAGCGTATATGCTTGAGATATGGGGACCCGTGGGTTCGACTTCTCTAGACCCCCTGGATTGTTTTGTTATTCTTTCTTGGCTTTTGTTTAGGGGGGGGGCAAATTTTCTCTTCAAAAGCGTTTGTAGTACCATTGAGAAAGGATCGTGTTCTTTCTCTATATTTTACATATTTTTATATTTAACATGTTTAGCGTTCCCGCTCGCTTCCTTTTTGGGGTCCGCCTGGATTTGTTACCCAGTGGAAAATGAGATTACAAACAAACAAACAAACAAACAAACAAACAAACAAACAAACAAACAAACAAACAAACAAACAAACAAACAAACAAACAAACAAACAAACAAACAAACAAACAAACACTTTCACTTTTCAATGAAACTTTATTTTCAGAACAGAAAATAAACATGTATGTACAAAAAATTACAAGCTAAAAATTGTAGTAAGAGGCCATTTATGCAGTTGTGAATAATAATAACACATAATGATCAACAGAGTAGTGGCAAAAAAGACAATTTTCTCGAAATTTAGTCAACTACTCTCAAAAATAAAGATATAGTGACTAAAAGGCGAGTACCGGTACATCAAAATATTAGATAAAGACTGGCTAATATATCAAATCAGCCAAACAAGTTTTCCATCAAGAAGGGTGAACAGGGTATTGTTATAATCCCATTTGTGGGTAAACATATTTATGTTGTGTTTCGATTGATAGTAATGGAAATCAATCATAATTTTACTCTTTATTCTGTGTTTCCACACCATTAGAGGATCGGAGGACGAAGAACGTGAATAAAGAAAATAAATTGTGGCTTTAAGACTGATTATGAAATAATTAGCAAGATGGACCATCTCCTTTGCTCGACCTCTGCCGTGTGGAAGCAGGGACCAGTAGAGGTCGAAATCTTGTATTAGGTCAGGGAACAGCCGGTTGAGTAGACAGGACAGGAAGTTGAGGGCTGGCTGAATAGCAGGACATTCTATAAACAGATGAATTGTTGTCCCTTTATCGCCACACCAGGTACATGAAGATGAAAATTCGGGGTTGATATGATGAAGGACTGCCAAGCTCGGCAGAATATTATGAAGTAAACGAAACTGAATGTTCCCCTCTTTTTTGGAAGACGGCTGACAATACAGTTCCTTCCATGGAATGCTTTTGGTTGGAGGAATGATTTCCTGTTCATGCCAGTAGGTTTTAACAGGATCCTTCAAATTGTTCAGTTCAGCATTCATGGTTTCGTAGATGAGTTTAGAAGGGGCGTTGGTTATGTCAGTGTCCGGAGGTATGACGACTTGAAGTGGTAGTTCGGAAAAGTCCATGATGTCCTGTAGGTGGCGAATAGGAAGTCGATAGCCAGACGCGTTGAAGAAGTGTGGGAAGATGTGTATGAGGGAGCGGCAAACCTTGTCGAGCTCTGCTTGAAGCAGTCTGGATGACGCTCTGCGAAGAAAGTTGTCTGCAGTGAAGTCGTTCGCAGCTTTCCATTTACCGGACTCCTTGTCCATCAGGTCTTCCACCGTTCGTATTCCACACGACAGAAGCCGAGGCGAAAGGAGCTGGTCATTATCAGTGATATTATCAAAGAAAATAGAATTCAAAGGTAAATTCATTACAAAGTTAATAGAATCAGGTGGTACAACAATTTGAGCTCTCATTGTTTTCCATGCACGTACTGTATCACTGTAATAGACAGGAAGATGGGTCATAAAAAGTACCGCAGGTTTTAGAAGGAAACATTTAAGATCAAAATTGAGTTTACGATATTGTCGTAAAAAGTAACTCGTGAATTTAAAAACAGGATGAGCGGATTTATTGAGAAATTTTTGTATGATATTGTAACGAAAGGTAAGTGTACGTGCATGGAGGCAGGTTAAACCTAAACCGCCCTTGTCAGGAGTCTGATACAAGATTTTTTCTTTCAGCCAATGTCGGCCATCAGACCATATAAAATTTATGAGCTTCCTCTGGAGTTCACTTAGGATCTCCTGATGAGGGGACAGGACAGCAAGTACATGAAGAAGTTTCGAGGTGGCTAATTGGTTAGCTATTAAAACTTTACCTCTAAAGGAAAGAAACTTCGACAGGCCTTTCCAGTGATTTAAAACATTTTCAAGTTTTTTCCGACAAATTTGCCAATTTTGTTGAATGTAACTGTTAGAGTTTCCTAATTGAACTCCGAGGAAGTTAAGACCTTGATTATTCCATTGAAAGTTTAAGGGTTTATCAGTTCTGTTAAACCACGAACCGACCCAAAGTCCTTGAGATTTATGTTCATTTAAACAAGCAGCAGAAGACTTGCTGAATAAATTATATACATCTTTAACAATATCAAAACCATTATCATTAGTTATAAAAATAGAAACATCATCTGCATAGGCAGAGGTAACAAGATAAGTGTCACTCTCTGGGATACAGAGACCATACTTATTAATTTTACGTCTAAGAGTATGCAAGAAAGGTTCCATAGCTATGGAGTAAAGTAAACCAGAAAGGGGACATCCTTGTCTGATCCCTTTTTCAAAAGGGAAGGGAGCAGTCAAGGAGCCACAAACTTTAATTAAGCTTTGAGTGTCAGTATACAATAATTTAACATAAGAAATAAACCGGTCACCAAAACCCATGGTTTTCATAACTTTAAATAGATATTGGTGATCGACATTATCAAATGCTTTTTTCTGATCTAGATTTAGCACCGCCAAGGGAATATTAGCAGAATTAGCATACATAAGAGTATCTTTAATCAGATTAATATTATCATAAATAAAGCGACCAGGAACGGTGTAGCTCTGGTCAGGATGTATAATTGTGGTAATAACATTTTTTAGTCTATTAGCCATAATTTTAGCAAAGATCTTGTAGTCCGTATTTAATAGAGAAATAGGACGCCAATTAGAGATTTCTAATAAGTCACCTTTCTTTGGAAGAAGAGTAATGACTCCTCTTCGACAATGGAGTTATTCAAAACCAACATTAAATCATCCTTTATAGTTTGCCAAAAAGTCTGATAAAATTCAGATGTGAGGCCGTCAAGACCAGGTGATTTATTGTTATTTAGTTGTTTGACAGCATTATCCATTTCTTCTGGAGTTATGAATTTATCGCAATCTTCAGCATCATCTAAAGTCAAAGTGGGTAGATTTTCAACTAGTAAGTTAAAAGCGTTATCGTCAGTTTCAACCTGACTGTAAAGATCTTTGTAAAAATTACGAATATGAGATTTGATTTCATTACAGTTATCAGAAACTTTACCAGATTGTAAACGAATACTAGAGATAGTTTTCGAGGCAGAGCGGGATTTTTCAAAGTTGAAAAAGAATTTAGAGCAAGTATCAATTTCGGATGTATATGTAAACCGAGCTCTAATAAGGGCGCCTTTGGCTTCTTGTTTAAAGAATTCATTGAGTGAATCTCTCTGCTCCTTCAAAATTTTGAGAGAATCTTGAGAGATGTCAGGCATAGATTGCAGTTGATCAATGTTTTTTTGCAAAGTAAGAATTTGTTCCCCCCCTTCTCGAGCAACTTTAGCTCCATACATTTAAGTTAAAGATTTTATGTGGGATTTTCCAATATCCCACCAAGTACAAACATTAGTAAAAGTATTTTTCTGAAGTTGCCAGTTTGACCAAAATTGTTTAATTATTTCTTTGTACGTTTCATCTTCAAGCAAGGAATTGTTGAAGAGCCAATAGGCACTTCCCTTTTGTTTACTATTAGGGATATTTATTTCGAGCACGACAGCACTATGATCGGAGAGAGAACAAGTATGGATATTACAAGAGATAACAGAAGACATGAGATTAATTGGGAAATAAATGCGATCAAGCCTTGCTTTAGGAATATTGCCTTGTTGATCTGGACTTTTTCCGAACCAGCTAAATTTTACAATTTCAGGATTACGTCTACGCCAGACGTCGCACGAAGAAAAAGTGGTAACAAGGTTTTCAAGAGAGGAGATAATCTTAGATCTTCTTTCTTTAGAGTGAGAAGATCTATCAAGCAAAGGTTGGTGAGTGCAATTAAAATCACCACCAAAAATAATAACACCTTCCGTGTGTTGATTGCAATGGTTAAACATCTTTGAAAGAGCTTTTAAAGCTGAACTATCATCTTGCGGGATAAGAATATTATAAATATGGTATGATATGGATTGGACTTCCAGATTAACATAGTTAATGTATCCTGTGAAGATGGTACAAAAAGATAAAATGTTAACCTGTTGATTATTCTTGATCAAAGTGGCAACTCCAGAACCTCGTGTATTGCTAGGAGTACAGAAAACAGTATAGGGCCAAGCTTTCCAGCATAAATCTCCATTATTAAGATTATTACTTTCTTGTAAAAGAACAATATCAGGGTTATGAAGTATGTTATCTATGTAGATTCGGATAGAAGCATTATTGATAGGCATGGAGCACCCTCCTGTATTTAAGGTTGCAAAAGAGAGTGCCATCATGCTCAAAAAGGCTTGGATCAAAATCATTTAGGAAGAAAGTTGAACGGGTCAGTAGGGTCTAGATTTTTCATCAGTGTTCGGATCCTTTGCTGCATACTTTTCCGAAGAAGAGGACTGTTACGAAGAGGCCTTATGTGTTTAATTAAACCTGGTATATCTGATGTGAACTTTTTGGCAACATCAAGAGGGTTGCGTCGAGATTTAACGCATTTCAAGAATGATATTATACCTCTTGATTTGTCAATGGTCCATCTGAAACTTGAAGATTTTCGGGGCCATCTTCATCCTGGGTTAGTTGACTCTGTTCAGAGGAGACTGATTCTTGGTCACTATCACTGTATTCTTGACTTTGTGTTACTGGAGAGGGCTGAGCGGATTGTTGTGTTTCATTGAGAGTTTGAGTGAGGGTGTCTGTTTCCATGTGTGTGTCTGTTTGTGTTTTGCTGATTTTCCTTGGTGGAGATGGAGAGTGGAGAGGAACAAGACGTCCCTCAGGAGCGTCGTTCCCAGAGGGCGAAGACTTGGAAGATGGGGAAGATTGTTTTCTCTTTGAAACAATCTCAGAAAACAAGGGAGAGGCTTTCCTCGTTGGCGCAGGAGGTGAGCCCCAGATCGATCCATTCCCTTGAGGTGTATGTGTGGGAGTTGCTGGGATGTTCTGTGTAGGTGCTTTTGAGGGGGACTTGGAATTTGTTGGAAGAGGTGTTGTCACATTTGTTCTTGTTGTTTCGTTTGGTTTTGGTGTTTTAGGTGTGGTGGATGTGGTTGTCTTGTCTTCGTTGTTCTGATTGGCATTGGTGGTGTGTGTGGGATTTTTCGGTGGGTGTTGTGGGTCCGATTTCTTTCCTTGCATGAAGACGGGAGGTGGGTTGAGTGGATTTGTGTCATGGTTATTACTGTTGTCATGGTTGTTGTTATCGTTAGGATCATCGTGTGAGGTGGGTCTGTTGGAGATTTTAGGCTTCTTACACTGTTTACTCATATGTCCATTTTCTCCACAATTGAAACACTTCACCGAGTTATTCGAGATGAAAATCCTGTAATTTACCCCCATATGAGAAATATTCATATGATCCGGTATTGTGACATTAACATCTACAATGGCATGAACCTGACGTCTGAAAGACATAACATGCGAAAGATCTTTGGATTTTATGCCAAGAGGAATGGGTCGGATGGGCGAAACTAATTTACAAAAGCTTGACATATTTTTGGCTATTACGGCATTGGACATTTCAGGATATACATTGGAAAGTACTAACCGTTGTGTTGGTTGAACCAAAGGAGTCAATTCGATGTATGTGTCATTGTATTCTAAGCCGTACATTACAGCGTCTTCGAGAGCTACTCTTGTCTTGAAGTATATGGCGATACGACCATTTGAGATACGGCTGGCTGATACTATAGTATTAGCAGGAACAGTATAAGCAAGAGCATTTACAGATGACTGGATGGACACATTGTCTGCGGCTTTGAAAAACACGCCATTGTACCTGGTGATATCTGTGAAAGGCTCCTGCGTATTCGTATGCAAATTTCCACCAGAGGGGCCAGCGATGTTTTCACTCGACTGGCCCCGAACACTAGGGTTGGGTTTTGCTTGACTGGCCATGGTGGCCAGCCTTCCTATCCACCCTTGTAGATAGAAAGTTACAAGTAAAAACCCTAAAATACACAAAATTACAACAATAAAAATGTACAGAATTCAACTAGTAGAGTCTATATACTATATTACACCAATGTTACAAATTAGGGACCATAACAAGGTCTGAAAGCTACAAAAAACTTACACTTTTCGAGAGCTCAAATTCAGTACGATCTCACCTGAACAAACAAACAAATACCCCAACAAACAAACAAACAAACCCAAAATGTCAACAGATCCTTCGGAAAATACAATACTTGCCAGTCAGAACTTGTAAAACAACTGTAAACATGTTCAAATTTCCTGTCTAAAATGTCTTTTCGTTTTTGTGTTTTTGAACAGTTGAAAACCCTACGTTTGTCGGAATTTTAAAAACGAATGGCGGCCGTCTACCTCGCGACACATATCGCCAGTGCTGCGCGCCGTGCCACAGTACATCAAAATGGATCAAAAGAACGTACTTCAACCAGCTGCGACTGGAAATACGACTGGTGAACACGGTCCGCCATTTTGTGGAGTCAAAATTTGGTTCTACAAAATGGCAGACCGTTATTTCTCACGAAATAAAAAAAAACCACGCAATTTGAAGGGATAGTTCATTGAATCTTTATATTCTACTTTAAAAAAAGCTTCCCAACCATAGGCCCTATCCATTTCAGTTTTATAGCCCAAATCGCAAAATCCAAAGCAATGTGTCCCTTTAACCAAATTTATACGTGTAGAATTGCATACGCCGGGACGTTGGTTTAGATATAAACAAACATACAAAGGGCATGGCCTATAGAAGCACGCGGCGCCCGGCGCAGGCTGTAAACAAGGGCTTTGTCAACTTCTTAATTAAAATGTACAACAAAGTTCAGTCCGACGTGAGTCAGGTCTATTGAAATAGCAGCAGATACGGAATGTATCCGTACGGTGTCTAAGTATCCTAACCATTTTATTCCAAATTCTTGTGGTGGGATCTTACCCCTTGAGCACGGTATTTTACGGGAGACGTCGGGGTGTTGCAGCGGTTCTGGCAGCCAAGCGAACCGCTACAATGTGTTTGTGCAGTCAAGCATGACATATACAATAATTTAACAAGAAGGGTGCCATCTATTTTAAGAGATTGACTGTTAATGCACTATTATACACACGTTGCACTACAGCAAAACGATATTTCCGACAAGAGAGACGGGGGTTAAGTGACACCACCCATGCAGCAACGCCCATGCTTAAAGCGTTATTTCCACATTTTTAAAAGCAGGTATATTTTTGAATATTCGCCGCTGGAATCGGTCGCTTTTCATCTGTAGATATAAGATCAATGACAAACTACATCATTTACAATTATCCGAAAACAAACCGACCGAAGTATTATAGAACAGCTCATTATTTCAAAGATAATAATGGTACCACACGTGTGAAATAATTTCATCCGGCATGTTGGTCTGTTTTTGTTGTTTTTAATGCGAGAATTATGGGTAATCTCCCGGCGATCGGACGAGTCTGGTTTTTCTTCAGAAATCAAATCGACGGGTTGTTATTTAAGATCTTGTTTGCTAATGGGGAAAGGTCTGATCCCCACTATTCACACTCCAAAAATTGCACGGAAACTCACAATTGATCAAAGCATCTCTATTTAATTATTTCATCATTTTGGTAGTTACCGCGACCATTATGTTAAGTTAACAGAAGGGATGGAGTATATGACAACACAAAGCATTTTGGTTATGATTTTGATGAAATGTAAACATAAAAGTATAAAACAAACCGTTTCACCAAGTAGATTTGACAGTCAAACTGGCATGGTTATGTTATTGAGCTCTACAGCTCCCCCACAAATAGAAAAAAAATAGTATAAGCTAAAACATATTTTTTTGCCACGACTCCTTTTCCTTATTAACGGGAATATAAAACATATAAACGATAAAAAACATTGAATTCAGAAATAAAATCATATGCACACCTCATAGAATTTTCAGCGAAAGTAGTATTGAATTATTTTAAACGATTACATATGTATATTTTTGTAAACCTGTTATAAAAAAGAATATTAAAAAAATTGAAATATTTAGTAAACATCAATATCAAATGATATTTACATTTAAAATTGTATACTCTGTAAAATATATTGCAGTATTATGATTGCATTATGGTTATTTCTCCTTATAAGTGGTTTTAAAAGCTAGATTATATAAAATAATTAATATGTACCGTCACTTGATTCACCTGGTTCTTTTTATACAAGTTGGCCCCAAACCAGGCAGCAGCAGCAGCAGCAGCAGCAGCAGCAGCAGCAGCAGCAGCAGCAGCAGCAGCAGCAGCAGCAGCAGCAGCAGCAGCAGCAGCAGCAGCAGCAGCAGCAGCAGCAGCAGCAGCAGCAGCAGCAGCAGCAGCAGCAGCAGCAGCAGCAGCAGCAGCAGCAGCAGCAGCAGCAGCAGCAGCAGCAGCAGCAGCAGCAGCAGCAGCAGCAGCAGCAGCAGCAGCAGCAGCAGCAGCAGCAGCAGCAGCAGCAGCAGCAGCAGCAGCAGCAGCAGCAGCAGCAGCAGCAGCAGCAGCAGCAGCAGCAGCAGCAGCAGCAGCAGCAGCAGCAGCAGCAGCAGCAGCAGCAGCAGCAGCAGCAGCAGCAGCAGCAGCAGCAGCAGCAGCAGCAGCAGCAGCAGCAACAGCAACAACTGGGATTTTACAGCGTTTCTATTAAGTAAACTAAATCATTATATACATACTAATTCGCGAATAGGGCGACCGTTTTTGATAATTGTTCAGACCTTAGGGAGATTTTGTGCACAAGTCTATGGGACGGTCGCCCTATTACTAGCTATTTTATCGACAAATAGCTAATAGGGCGACCGTCCCATAGACTTGTGCAACTTTTTAAGAATTTTGTCAACTTTAATGTAACCTAACCCAAATATTCCCTGTTCAAACCCCACGAAATTTGGTACATTTTCATTTTGGACCATCTTCTATCGATACCACTCACTTTCGACAGTAAAATTCTCAATATTTAAGGGGGTTGTGCGTTAAGGCGACCGTGAAACGGTCGCTCTAATTCCACTGGCCTCCCTAAGGTCTGAAAAATAATCAAAAACGGTCGCCCTAAGCGCGAATTAGTATCTCTACCTCTTACATTTATTACTACCCCTGCTCATCAGGCTTAACAATCATTCCTGAAATCTTAACTCCCTGGGGAGTATATACAGCCCCGACTGTAGGTTCAGTTAGGTTAATAAAACAGGTCACTGCCCTCACGGGTATCCGTTTACTCCTGGGTGAAGAAAAGCAACTTGTGACAGGTGTCTTGCTCAAGGACACAAGGACTATCTATATACAGCAGCAGAGTCCGGAACATTACACAACGAAGCCATAGCACTCCTCTGTTGATGGTCGATGGTTTGGTTCTGTGTGCACAGAATCATTCTGCTCCAAAGATGACAATACATCTTCTGCCAACTCTCAAATTCAGGCGCAGAGGTCGAGGTGCTCAACACTCTTGTTTCGGTATCGTCCCAGGGGCTCGTTTGTGCTTCTACTGGTAGGTCTAATAACGACGAACGGTCGACAGTATCCTCTTGGCCACGTGGTTAATAGTATACAACATTTGCTTTTGCTGTAATTTTCAGAAATGAATGGATTTGGGGGTTAGTATAATTATTATAGCAAATATTGTAAACACTGACCTGTTTAAAGTTTTGTGTGCATAGATGCTGAGAAAACAGAGAAAACGTAGGAAAACAAGTGCTGTTCTTGTAGTCTGGTTCCCTGACCCTATATACTGCAGACAAAACAGAGCAATTTATGGACGTCAGGGAATTATCAGGTCGGGGAACTAGACTACTTCCAACGATTGTCGGCCGAATATCACTGGAAATTGATAGACAAATTCCACTTTTCTTGAAAATGACAGCACACCAGATGCCATGATTTCACAGGATGCTTGAGACTATTATTTACTTACAGTCAGGTAAGGTATTTCATAATAATTCGGTAGTTTTGTTATGTTTGCAAATGTTGTATACGAGTGTTAATGTAAAGTTTCCCTCAGGATAATTTCAATATCGGCCCGACACCCTGAAGACGCATCCGTCGTGTGCTCTGATGACGATTGATCGTCGTCAACAATTTCTTGTTCCGAAAGAATCGGTTCCTTCCTGATCATCTCATTGCGGTTTAATTGTGCTGGTGCTTCCACCGGAGACGTGGATGAGGTCGAACGGTCTTCACTGATCTGGTCGTGGGGAGAAATCGTTGTGCTCTCCCTTTCAATCTCCGCGTTGACAAGAGCAAGTGCGGGTTCCTTTCCGATTATGTCATTACCGATTGAGTCTACCGGTGTTCTCACCGGAGGCGCGGATGAGGTCGGGCGGTCTTCACTGATGCGGTCATGGGGAGAACACGTTGTGCCCTCCCTTGCTATCTCCGCGTCGACGGGCCTCGACCTTGTAACAGCGTCGGATGCCATCAGCTCTATAATCACCGGAGGCGGGCTTCTCGAGGCAGCTTTGGTGGCCGTGACGAGATCGTCGTAGTGCGGCGGAAGCTCTAGGTAGTCGCCCGTTCGATCTGTCCAGTCGGGGTTTTCGTTCAGCCCGCAGACGGCGATGGGATTGCTGTAGACGGCCTGGTAGTAGCCCGGCGGCTCATCGTCTACGGGGATCTCGCTGTCTTCGTCTGGCGGTGGCAGCTGGGGGCGAGACCTAGCTGTTAAGTGCCGACGGTTTTGCCGTCGTATCTTTGCACGCACTGTTGGAATAATGATTAACGTTACACAATAGAATTGTTATTGTGCCAATCCGACATTATCAGCACGCCCCTTCTTTAGATTTTCTGGAGCCACGACAGAGGGTAATATCGAACCAATTTACCACTTTTTTTTACAAGACTAATTTGACCGAAATTTCGAAAACATTGAAAACAAACTACAACTTACAACTTCGGCATCCGTAGCAACAGATTATGGACCACGTAATTATTGGCATTACGCATACAATCACCATAACAGCCACGCTCAGAACTGCAGGGAAAGAACACCATTTATTGGTCGATTGGTTGATTAATGTCCTCGGTGATCAACTCGGAAAAGGAACACGCCACTAGAAGGAATGTTTGTATTCATCAAAAGATGAAAGGACAATCATAGACATTGTCTCCATTGTTTTACAAATATTCATTGACAGCTCAGTGTACCTGTACTCTGTATTGTTCGATTAACTTTTTGCTTTGGACTACTTGAAAATCAATACGGGCGATTCACAATGTAAAGCGCCCCCAAGCGGTTGTACCGGAGAGGCCATTTTCAAACTGCGCGGTACTTCGTTGATCCATGGGTATTTCTCGAGATATTTCAGGATAAATGTAGTAATACAGGGTATCCCCAGAAATCCAGGCGAAACCAGGCAACCTCAGAATCTTGATTTCGACAGATCCTGATGCGGGAACTTCTTATACATGAAATAGGTCTTTATTTCATCAACATCAGTCAAGCCAAGCAGAAGTTATGTCATTTTTTGTGCAGCAAGGTCAGCCCCCAACTAGGAGTGACTGACTGTGACTTAAAAAACAATTCATTCCAAGAAGCATACGTCTGTGGTTATAGCAGCCAAGTCATGAAGGGAATCTCTCTGATCGTTTCTTGAGTCTGAAGTAAACTCCCTGGTAGGATGGTCTTTTTCTGCATAGGCTCTAGTGTTCTGTTTGTTGATGCACCCGTTCAGAGGAAACTTTGCCTCATCACCACAGATAAATCGTCGTCGCAAAGCAGTAAACCATCTCGAATACCGCATCCTCCGCTCTGGATCACCTAGAGTTGGCGACTGACCTTGCTGCACAAAAGATGACTTAAGTTCTGATTGGCTTGACTGATTTTGATGAAATAGAGACTATTTTTCATGTAAAAAGTTTCTGCATCAGGATCTGTCGAAATCTAGATTCTGAGGTTGCCTGGTTTGGCCTGGACAGTTAAAACGTTTTTCAAATTCAAGATTCTGATATTCGAATTCGTCCAGCAGAATCGATTTAATGCATTTGCAATGTTTAATTTCGTCTTCTGTCATACAATTTCAATGGAAGTTCAATCAAATTCAAACCATGAGCACACATTTTCGACAAGGAGGATTCAATTTCGTCTCGTCCACACCGAGCCGTGTTTTTCAGAAATCAAATTAGTCTTTTGCCACACAATTTAATAACGAATTTGTTCAATTTCGCCATACTTCAATGTTGATTCTCAGTAAAATACATAGAGGCCGCTGATAATTTCCCACTTTCTTTTCTTCTCTTTCCTTATTCGTAAATGTATTGTTTGTTTCTTTAGATTTTATTTTATTTAAAATACGTTTGTGTGCTTAAAGATGAGTATAACGTAACATGAAATTAAGGGTCGTTGACATTTTCGTCTTAAATGTTTTGGCTCCTTTTTAATAAATTTCTTCACTAAACAGAACTTAAAATTTGTTGTTCTTAATGTCTTCTGCTGTTAATCGCATGTTGTAATTTAATTACATAAAGGTTACATTACATAAGTTTGAATTAAATGGCAACTCTGTTCTCAGTTCAGTATACCTACTTGCTCTGATAACATGCGAATGAATGTGCCAAACTGAGCTTGGGGACGCAAGGAAAATGCTTAAGTACAGACCAGACTAATTTACTTAACAATTTTTAACTGACTGATGTAAGACGAATTCGATCTCTGAATGCTGTCATTCTGCGACAACTTAGACGAATTGAATGTGTAATTACGAACATTCTCGACCCGGTGTTTAAGTAGATTGACCAAAGTTTGAAATTGAATGGTAAATGACAAAATTGCTTTTGCCAAAGGCAGGTAAAATTCGTCTTGGACGAATTTGAATAAAATATTAGAATTAGTGAATTTGAATGATAAACGTTTTAAAATAGCCAGGAAAACACAAGCAATGACAACCCATCGAAAATGTCAAACCACTTCGACATTTTGCGTCAAATACTTGTGACATTTGACAAACCAATCAAAAAATTAGCTGGCCTGACGTTTCGAACTTAGGCAAGTTCTTTCTCAAAGGCAAATGACAGAGTACAAGAAACAAACACGTAGGGAACACACATGCATGAGGGGGTGGGTGGAGAAACACAAAAGAGGGATGCAAAGGAACCTGGCAGTGGGTAAACATCAAAGGGAGGGGGAAAGGACAGCCAGGAAGAAAGGAACAAAGAAGTTGGTTAGCAGGGTTTATAGAAATCATGATAAAAAAGAAGAAATTCATCAGATTTTTTTGATTTAAATCGATTTTTTTGGATTGTTTTTACCATCGTACCATTGGCATAAAACATTTGTTTCAAATATGTCAATTTAAATGACCATCATTGAAAGTCAAGTATAACCACACACAATTGTTCATGAAATCAGTACTGAAATCCCTTTCATTGATCATATTCTTTTCTAGAATACAAAGTTTGTCTTAAAATCTCTGTTACAGCATCACCATCATACTGCACATTTCTCATCCAAGTTGATAACAGGAACCCCCTCCTCTCTACACACAACCATGGTGGAATAATATACAAATAATGAATGTTTATGAGTGCGATGGTAAGAATAATTTCATGAGGTGACAGATTGAATGTTCCATTCCACGAGGCGAAGCCGAGTGGAATGGGACATTCCATCTGTCACCGAATGAAATTATTCTTACCATTGCACGAATGTGAAACATTCATTATTTGTTTTATACAACGCCTGAATAAATCAGACAGATTGCATGCATGGATTTCTTTGTGTATTAAGTTACAACGTGCCGTTTACCTTCTCAGTCCCGCATAAAACCGCGACAAAAAATTTTCGAGTTCCGAATCAGTTAAAGCTTCAATTGTTGTTCCTGCGTGTCTTGCAAATTCATCTAATCGTTGCACTGCATATTTGATTTGTCTCTTTGTATTTGGAGCGTCAGCATCGCCTAGAGTTCAATATTTCGCCGTCTGTTAGGAGAACCACGGGAGAACAAACCGCGGCAGTTGTGTGAATGACAGCCCTGTTGTAGCGGCACTAATAGTGACCGTGAAATTAGGGAAGTTCTTTCGGTTCTATCAATGCGCGCGCACCGTTTGATAGAACCATGTGATAGAACGTTTTGGGCGGTGCGGGTTCGCGTCTGTGATGGGTCGAATAATTCAATGCACGTGATCGACGATCCACCAATCGGATGGCTGGGATTTATTCAGGTGTTGTATAAAACTATTTAATGCAGCCACCATATTTTTTTAACGCACTGTCCTTATTTTGATCCTGTAAAAGTTTTTACGATTTTTGATGTGGAAATATTGTCCTTCGGCGTCATTTTGCATTTGCAGCTGTAGAATGGGAACCAGACAATGGAACTTTCAATGGACAGAGCACCATTGACGATTTATGCCTATGTTAAAATATAGACGGTTTAGCAAAGGGATGAGGCAAAATTTACAATTTTGGAAAAACGTAAATATTTATTAAAAATCATTAAAAGTCGCAACACAACATTTTTTATTGTCATTTTTATACAACTCAGCAGAAAGTCCTTAATGCCTGATGAACTGGATAAAAATCACCACTCGGGGGGGGGGGGGGGGGGGGGAGTGGGGGAAGTGGGGAGAGGAAGAAGTCGGCGCGGGGGGGATGGAGAACAGGTTGTCCTACCTCATGTGGACAATGCCATTCTACCTCCAGAGGGGGGATGGGGTGACCATGAGTTCACACCCCTGCTGGTGAAGCCCGAGGTCAAGTCAGACACGACCAATTCAACTGTTGTGATGGCCCCAGAAAGGAAGGTCCCGTCATTCAGTGGCCAAGAATACTCCTCTGGACGAGCCACGACCGTCGAAGAATTTGTGACGTCAATCCGCCATGCCTTCGACCGCTACCATGTTCCAGCAGAGCAGCAAGGACAGTTCCTGTTGGACTATCTCCGCGGTGCCCCAAAGGTAGAGGCCCGAGCCCTCCTCGATAGGGTAGCTGAAGTGGAGGCTGTCCTCTCACACCTGCAAGTGTCTTACGGAGAGCCACTCACTAGTGGGGAGCTGCAACGACAGCTGCTTGATCGGCGACAACAGAAGGGGGAAACCGTGAGGGAATATGCAGTGGCACTCCAGCGGCTATTCTTCCGCCTCGGGAAGAAGGACCCTCAACTCTATAAACAGCCAGACACGCTTTTGAAGGAGCAATTTGTGGATGGGCTTGACCAAGAAGGGCTGAGGCACTCGAGCCGAGACCTCCTTGACAGGGACCCGACTATGTCCTTCGCCGAGCTGAAGAACTGGGTTATTCGACGAGACGAACGTGAAAGCGCACGTATGAAGGTTGGCCGAAACAGTAGTATTTCAGCTCAGGAGTCTAAGGAGAGTGAGTCCTACCAGAGGTTAGAGGGAAAAATCCAGTCCTTGACTGAGTCCGTCCAAATGATCCTGTCCTCTATGTGGCCCAACCCTGGTAGGCAGCCAATTGAAGCCAATCATGCACCATACCCAAGCCACCCAGCAGTGCCCAGCTCAACCAGCCCCAACTGGACGAGTCCATCCCAGAGCCAAGCGCTGATCTGCTACAACTGTCACGGACCAGGGCATTTTGCCCGGAATTGTCCCATGCCCCGCAACGCTCCATGGAATGCGCCACACCAACGCCGCCAGACAAGAGGACAGCCGAGCCAACCTGGGCCATGCCACGAGGCCAGCCATGCGGAAAACGTAAGCCCTCGGCTGCAGGGAGCCAGGCAGTTAGAGGGGGAAGTTCAGGCTCCATACATCCCGCTAAAACCTTCTTCAGAAAGGCAGTAGCAGAGTGCTTCGGAGTTAAAGTTTTCTTTGATAAACTTCGAGTGCCTTGTTTACTGGATACAGGATCCATGGTAACAACAGTGACTGAAAGTTACTTTGACACACGCCTAAAGGAAAATGGGCTTCGACTACAAAGTATTCCAGAACATTTCCAACTTTTGTCTGCAGATGGATCGGACATCCCCTATCTGGGATGCTTTGAGGCAGATGTCACAGCGTTAGGAGTCCAGATTCCTTCTCGGCTGATTTTGGTCATTAAGGAAACAACAAATAGACCGGCGAACCCAACACCGTGTATTCTGGGGATGAACGTTCTCGCAGAGTGTTGGAAACAGTTGGCTGTGATGGAAGAACAGGGACGCCTACACAGACTGTCGGGGTATGGCTCTGATGAGCATGTTTGGGAAAAAGCCATGGCCCTTGTTGGGAAGCGAGTCAAGTTTTCTGCAGAAGAGGGACCCATTAGCCGAGCCTACCTACCAAGGTGTGCACCGACTATCATCCCTGCCAGGCAGGCGGTTGTCCTACAGGCCTCGGCACGGCCGGCACCAGGCAACATGGACTACCAAGCCGTTCTTGAATTTGGAGAGGCTTCAAATCTCCCCAGTTCGGTCCAGCTCGGCAAGTGTTTTGTCAAGGTAGTCAGGGGCCAGTTTGCAATCACTCTTGCCAACGAATCCAACGGCGATGTCATACTGCCTAACCATACTTGCATTGGGATCTTGTACCATGCCGACGAGGTCAACACTGAGCCGACTGAGGAGCCAAATGTAACCCTGGCAGGTGATGTGATGACAGGGACCAGCTGTACTGTAACCGCAGCTACTGCCCAGGGCCACTCCTCTCCTGTACCAGATGTAGAAATTGGGAGTCAGCTCTCCCCCGAAGAGGTGACAAAGTTTTCGGAGCTCCTGAGGGCCCACACCAGCATTTTATCAACCCACGATAGGGACCTCGGGTACACCGACATAATAACACACCAGATCAACACTGGGTCTGCTCCTCCAATTCGACAAAGGTATAGATCTATCCCACCATCAAGAAGTCCGTGCCTACATCCAAGGGTTGCTGGAGATTGGAATCATCCGAGAGAGTAGCAGCCCATGGGCATCCCCCATTGTGGTCGTTAGGAAGCGAGACGGAGCCATTCGTCTCTGTGTGGACTATAGGAAGGTGAACACCATTACCCACAAGAATTCATTTCCCTTACCACGCATTGACGAGTCATTCCAGGCACTTGGCAAAGCAAAATACTTCAGTGTACTCGACCTGACCTCCGGCTACTACCAGGTGGCTGTGGCAGAAGATGACATCGAAAAGACCGCCTTTGTCACTCCATTCGGCCTTTGGGAATACACCAGAATGCCATTTGGGTTGTGCAATAGTCTTGCCACCTTCCAGAGACTCATGCAACGTTGCTTTGGAGATCAGGCCTTGGAAAGCCTACTGATTTATCTCGATGATGTTATTGTGTTTTCCGACACCTACGAAGAACACCTGAGGAGACTCGAGCTTGTGTTCAACCGGCTGAAGCAATATGGCCTGAAGGTGAAGCCCACCAAGTGTGCCTTCTTCAAGACAGCGGTGAAATACCTGGGGCATCTTGTCGTGGCTGGTGAAGGAGTGAGGCCGGACCCAGACAAGATAAGTGTAGTAAAGGAGTGGCCACTTCCCACAACTGTCACCGAACTCTGTGCCTTCTTGTGATTCACAGGCTTCTTCAGAAGGTTTATCAAACACTACTCGAGTATCGCCTCCCCGTTGTTTGCTTACCTGAAGGGAACCTCGGAGAAGGGGAGGGCTAGGCAGGGGCCCAAGCGCAAAGAGATCAACCTAGACGAACCAGCAGTGGCCGCAGTTGAAACACTGAAGACAAAACTCACCGAGGAACCTGTCCTGGGATTTGCTGATTTTTCCCTGCCATTTGTCGTGGAGACAGATGCAAGCTCAGCTGGTTTGGGTGCCGTATTATCACAGGTGAAGGAGGAAGTGAGGACGGTGATCGCCTATGCATCGAGGTCTCTGCGTCCAGCTGAGAGGAATGATCGCAATTATTCAGCATTCAAGCTGAAGCTGCTTGCAGTTCGCTGGGCTGTGTGCGGACCATTCCGAGACTACCTACTGGGGAACAAGTGCATAATATACACCGATCATAACCGGTTGAAATACATGGACACTGCAAACCTGAGTTCGACCGAACTGCGTTGGGTGCAGCAACTCTCTGCTTTCGAGCTGGAGTACAGACAGGGCAGGAACAACCAAGCCCCTGATGCCCTCTCAAGGTTGCCATCGAAGCCACCCATCCATCACCAGTCCTTCTGGAGGGTCAGAGCCTTGAACTATCTTCCTGTGCTGTTCGCGCTGGGGTCGAGGGAACCCGTGACACAGGGACAGCTGTGCCACCTGCCCTTTCTCACCAAGTTCGTGTTGCTAGATGCGAGGGTAGTCAGTGCCTTCCGGGCTACACACCAGCAGAGCTAAAAAGGCTTCAGAATGACGATCTGATCTTGGGGAGAGTCAGAGAGTGGAGAGGGGCAGACGACCTTCTAGACAGGAGAGGGAGAGAGAACCAAGAGAGGTGACCTCAGTCTTGAAGCACTGGAAGCAGCTTGTGATAAAGGACGGAGTGCTGTATCGCCGCTCAAGACTACAGACCAATGGAGAATGCGAAAGGCTTGTGGTTCTAGCCCGGCTACAAGAGGTTGTGCTACGCTGCTTCCATGATGACACAGGGAATTTCGGGCCGAGGAGGACTTTGAAGCTGTTACTACCCTTGTTCTTCTGGCCAAGAATGGAGGGATCAGTCCAAGCGTGGTGTCACCAATGCGAGAGATGTGTGGTAGGCAAGCGTCCCACCCGGCGGACGAAACCACCCATGGGGACCATACGAGCAACTGCGCCCCTACGGGGATAGTGCGTGCTCTAGTACAAAAAGGTATTTTTGAATGGAAACTGGTAACATATCGATCTTTCATAATTTGGGGGTGCTGAATCCAAAAATTGTTATCAAACTGTATTTTTTTAATAAAGTTGTATTACCGGCCCAAAACCCCAAATTAGTCTTTAAAATTGCATTTTTAGGTAAAAATGGCATTTTAAAATAAAAGTTGGTAGCAATGCAATCTTAGCAAATGTTGGTGTGCTGAATCTAAAAACCGTGGTTAAAAAGCTATATTTTGGGGTTAAAGTGGTCTTATTTGCCAGAATTCCCCAAAATATGAAATAGGTTCATTCAAATAGAAGTAATAGTAACATATCAATGTAACCTAATTTGGGGTACTTGTTCAAAAACTGGAACCTACCACTGATGAGGTTTATCATAGACTAAAGTAGTCGTATTGCCAAACTAAATTATTTGATTAAAAAAAAGAATTATTAAAACCATTTGCTTTCTAGTTTTATTTCACCATGATCTGCAATAAAATGTTACATGTAACCAAATGCACAAATGGATCCCACTGTTGTGATTTGGTTTTCCAATATCTTCATGAAATCTCCACCGAACAGTTAAGGATTATAGGTTGGACACGACTTCTGCATGTTCGTGTTGTACACTGTAGTTGGGATGATTTTTGTCTGACTTACTACGTCTGCAGCACTACATTGCTTGATTCAGCAGCATCTTGTAATCGCTGGATTTTGTTTTTGTCAGTGAAGAGGGCATTGCAGTTTCCATGCCAGACGAGACCGGAAACAGGACAACTGTCAGAGACAAAAACATCAGCCAATCGATCAATGACATCTCTGTTTTGTACATCTTTTACCTTTTTTTAACCTCAAGCAATTTTGATACAGGGGTATTCCTTGACTTTTTGCTTTGCGAAGATGGCCTCTTTTTGTTTGACAAAATATACAGGCAGAAAGGTCAGTAGACAAAGGCCTTTTTAAGCTAACAACAGGATCCATTGCAGTTGCCTTAAGTGTTTGTATTTTCTGTGTGAGTGGGTATGTTGTTTACAGAGTTATATGTACCAACAACCAGAGCAATAAGTCGAACCACATATTGCAAGCACTTGACTACGAACAAGAAATCTGAATTCAAATCTGGACATACGTGCAATTTCTGTTGTTCTAGTCAACAAATGATACAGTTGTTTTGTCACAATGTTTTACAAATGTTGCAGTTTTACCAAGATTTCTCTGCCAGGGGTGGGATACCACTATAAGTTTACTGTGAAAAGCATTTTCGAAATGTCCACTTATTTACTTACTCTTTTCTAGTAATTAATAACATGTTCGATACAAGCCCCTCGCTGCTGAATCACATCTGCCACCCTAACATTAAAGTTGTTGACAACTCTCTCCAACATGTCTCTTGGAATTCTCCTCATTTCTCTCCTGATGTTTCTTTCAGTCTCTCGATTGTGTCAGGGTTGTCCTGGTAGACTCTCTCCTTCAGGTATTACCCCAGAGGAAGTAGTCTGGGGTGTTGAGGTCGGGGAATATGGGGGACATAGGTTGTCTGTCCGTCCTCGAAAGTACTGTCCCAGGTAAGAGTGTGGTTTGAACAGTGAGGGGATGCACCATCCTGTTGAAAGACAGCTGTGTTCGTGTTTTAACAGGATGGTGCACCTCCTCACTGTTCAAACCGCACTCTTGAGTACTGGAACAGTACTTTCCTGGGAACCGGCTAATTTCGAGGAGGACGGACAACCCATGGCCCCCTATATCCCCCGATCTCAACCCCCTAGACTACTTCCTCTGGGATTATCTGTAGGAGAGAGTCTACCTGCAGGACAACCCCGACACAATCGAGAGACTGAAAGAAAACATCAGGAGAGAAATAAGGAGAATTCCAAGAGACATGTTGGAGAGAGTTGTCAACAACTTTAATGTTAGGGTGGCAGCTGTGATTCAGCAGCGAGGGGCTTGGATCGAACATGTTATTAATTACTAGAAAAAATAAGGAAAAAAGTGGACATTTTGAAAAGGCTTTTCACAGTAAAAACTTACAGTGGTATCCCACCCCTGCCAGAAAAATCTTGGGAAAACTGCAACATTTGTAAAAATTATGACAAAACAAAAAAAGTGTAAGTTTTTATCTGGACCACCCTGTTGGCCCTACTTGTTGGTTTTTAACCACACAGAAAAGTACAAAAGCTCAACCATGCAGAAGATCTAAATTTGTTTGGTAGTGTGTTTTTGTGTTGCTTTTGTTTTATGTTGGCTAACTATAACAGGCTACATGCATGTAGACCTACATCATGCAGATCATTTTGAACCTTATTGCAATTTCAACCAAATATCCCTCACACTCGCATGTTTATGTTTTAGTTGGGCAACAACAGACAGAGCTACAGTCATGTGTACGTTTGAGAACTAGTAAAACAAAACTTGAAGGCCTACAGAATCAAATGCTGAATGAAAGTAGAGAATTTGGCATGATGAACACAAGTACATGTACGGGTTCGATTACTCAGTCATCATGGCATTGACACAAATCGTGGTTTATGCAGTCTACAAAACACCCATTGTCAAATGCCAGGAACCTCCGATACCGTTTGTGTGTTCATCTGTGTGTACTAAATAGTAAATCCAGTCACCAGAACACACAGACCGAAAAAACACACGTTATTTTACAGTAATAAATTCAAATAAAAACAGTCTCATAGATTTCCAATACAGGGCAGTGGAAAAGCCTGAAAACATTTGCAGGAAAAAGGATATGATTTCTGGTGTTTTTATCGTGCTGCTTTCTACTGCACCATGCATGTGTCGCTTCAAGTCTGGTGCCTAGTAACTTGACCTTGAGTGTGTGTACGTACCTGACTAGTCTGAAATCCCACAGTATTGTGCGGTAAGTGGACATACAAATATTACAGTACCATACTATTTAGAGAATATGTGATATGTTCATGATGTCGTCTGCTATTTTCCTTGTCGGATTTGTGGGTTAATTTTCAAGGCGAAGGACTCATAATTCAGCTTGGTAACATATATTTTTGAATTTGGGGCACATTAATTGGGTATAAAAAGTATGTTACACCTTTCTACTAAAAAATGCCTCTTCATGTAACTTTTTTTGAAATCTCGCCTAGACTAACGTGCAATTTCGTAAGTTGCAACAACTAACATCGAACCTACCCTGATTTGTTCTCTTTTAGCGAAGGCTCCTCTGGGAATGGGCCGTTTAACTGCTTTTGCCTGTACCTTACTCACATCTGGGAACTTTGTTCAGATGGCAGTGGACTTGAGCATATTTTTAATGGTCATCCCATGATTTGAAAATACCAGTATCGAAACACGACGGCTCAAAGTGGTCCCTACATAACGCTGAAAAGCTGCTGGGCCGGACCACTTCGCTCTTGTCACCTTCACTTTCGCCGTCCAAATTCTCCGATAATTCGCATCAGTTGGAAATAAATGAAGGCTTACTCCACCCTTCGTTGTTTTGCTGCACCCAGCAGCCACACACCTTGTCGGCATGGCCGAAAAACACTATATTTTGCTTAGATTTTGGACGAAGAATTTCCGCCGTTCTGCACACACACGTACATGTACACTCAATGCATACGCGTGCTGCAGCAGAATCTGTAATGTGCCTCGATCTACGTCACACACTTATGTTAATGAGGGTCCCACTCAGGGGCGGAGTAGCTTGGACAAACATTTTCAATTTTTTTTTCTCATATTCAATCTGGGAAATAATTGTCTCTGGACACAAAATATCATTGTCAAGATAATACTTTATTGTTTTAAGCAGGAATAATGCAATATAAATCCTTAATTATGTTTCCTTTAAACTGTTTTTATGGGCGTAGGCTAATTTAAAACAAATATTTACTTTAAATCAATATTTTGTATTAATCAAGCCCTAAAAATTCTATGGCCAGAAATTCGTGTCGGGGAAAAATTATATGTGGTAATTTTTCCCATGTAAAGTGGTTGCTCATAAGGTATCAGAAAATTCGAAGTTTCGACACCGTAGTCCATGTGTCACTTTTTCGTTTAATATTTCTGGACAATCGATGTTTCCACAGGGCAATGCAAATATGCAATACTGATCATAACAATTCACATGGCGATCTACAACGGATTTCTTCTCGCTAGATTTTTTTTGTTCGGATAAAAATGAAAAATTCCAAAAGGCGACTAAACATAATTGTTTTAGTGTTTTTGGATTGCGTATGTTGTCTCACAAGTCAGTTGATGACCAGAATGATGAGGAAAATGATATAAATTACATAGCCAACTTCAAATTGTGAGCGCTCCTTTTCAAGCGTTCACACAGTCACTGATTTTTCCGCTGTGGGAACTTCATCAAAAACCGCGTCTCGTACATTTTCGTAGGCCTACACCATTGAAAAGAGGAACAACACTCTGATTTCTTAAAAGAATATAAGGAAGAAAACAATTCTACATCAAACTGATATAAAATATTGAATTTTTAGTGCAAAGAAGGCCCGTACTTTTAAGGTTAAAAATCGTAGTTTTAGCACAATTTATCACCATTTTGTGTGTAAAATCGCGGTTTTCAGTAGACCAATATGTCTCTTTAACTCACCGTAAATATCAACAGCGCCATTGTGTGACATTCTTAAAAAAGTGTTGTTAAGGGATATTCTGTTCTAAGTAATAATATTCTGATTGAACCTTGTTATGGCATCACCAATCATAATCCCACTTACGCGAGCATTCAAGTTGTTGTTTAGGCTATGCGTGCTGCTATCAGGGGTGAGTGAGATTGGGCAAAAATGAAAAATCCACGAAATCCTCGAAAAATCCACGAAAAATCCACGAAAAATCCACGAGGACAGCAGATCAACATATAGTTTGTATTTGTCTAAATGCACCCCCTTAAAATATCAATTTTTATTGGTCTATATCCACTTTACGGTAAAAACACCTTTAGGACAATACCTCAGGAAATCCAGATTGCAAAACAGATTCTTTCAAAAATCTAAAAACCCGACAAAAAATCCTGAAATCAGGAAAAATCCAGACAAATCTCACCGATGTGCTATATAGTTGAGTCACGCCGGCCGCAGACTGCACTGGGTTTTTCTACTACGTAGACCTACATGTTCCTATCCTTTCTACACGCACAGTCTGTGTGCACGTTCGATTTTGTTACAATCGTAACGCGCAAAATCGAGTATGATAGGAGCGGTTTTGGCCCCATATGCACTCGCGAAAGTCCCGTCCATCACCGATTGTGAATACGCATCACCGATCACGCCACATCAACGATCACGTGCAAAAGTCCATCGCCGATCGCGAAAGTCCATCGCCGATCGCGAAAGTCCATCGCCGATCGCGAAAGGCCATCACCGATCGCGAAAGGCCATCACCGATCGTGAAAGTGCATCACCGATTGGATTATCACCTTAGGCCTATATATTAATGTCTCTTTAGTGTTGCAATTAGCTGCGTATTGTTACTAGTAGGCCTACTCCCACCAACAGTTTGAATTTGGAAAGCTTGTACTGTAATGATCCACTATATGCCATCATGAGCGCGCTCCTGACACTTTAAAAATGCGTAAAACTCCGCTTCCCGGGGATCTTACATCTGCCCCCCCCCCCCCCCCCCCCCCCCCCCCCAACGGGCTTTGCCCCTGGCCCTACCAGGGACCCCAAGACAAGCCCATGCATGGGCATCGCCAGGATTTTTCTAGATGTGAGCAAACTAAGCACTCACCAGAAAGCAGCAAAGGGAGAAATCACCGGCCGTGAAAAAATCGAAAAAGGAGGGGGGTGCTGGACATCACTAAATTGTTTAAGACCGCAATACCAAAATGCCTATTGTATAAAGCCGCGATTTTAATCCCCTTTCTGCATGTTTCGAGGTTTTAAATAATAGGCCTACATTCAATTGAGTACGACACTGACTTCGCACCTCGTCTTCTTATCCGCCCCCCCCTTTTTTTATGGAATTTCCGGGGGAAATCCCCCCCCCCCCTCGCGACGCCCATCCCCCTGGTTGGACCCCACCAATTATGGCTTCGCGCCAAGACGCCCGCCGTGGGCGCTTCACATGCATAATAATTCTTGACTTCAGTGATGTCTCCGTACCCCACAGTTGAATTTGGATTGACGCCCATGCCACGTTGACATTCATAGTACGAGTTTTGTTAAAATCATGGAGCTATCCATGGTTAAAATGTAACATAGATGGGCCTGTCGACCTATTCAAATGTACACTGCGAAAAATCGACTTTCCGTGGTGTTGTACTTTTGGTGACTCACTGTATTGCGAATCGCGTAAATTTTGGCGGGACAAAATCCTCTGCAAAATCACCCATGTTTTCCCATGTTGCAATACATTATTATCCGGTACCTGTATATTCACACGATGAATCGGAGTACCCGTCGGGACAGACGCAAATTCCTCCTTGACACACGCCACCATTCTTGCAATCGGCCAAGGTGGAATTATCACCACAAGATGCTAAGATGGGACAAATTAAAGGTATGCTTACAGCTTTGATTAACGCGGGGTAATGACCGGAAATAAAATTGATGTTTCAATATGAAAGCTTATATTGTTTATTAAAATTGTTCCGGTACCAGTCCTCCCGAAGACTTTCAAAACCGCAGTGGCTTATTTAGATTTCAACAATTGAAGAAAGACCATACACAGAGAAAACGCTGTTTAAACATTTTAAACAACCTCGGGTTGTTCATGTGCCCTGCTTAAACAACCAACTGCTTGTTTAAGCAGGGCACATGAACAACCTGGGGTTGTTTAAAAAGTTTAAACAGCGTTTTCTCTGTGTACTGAAAACTAGTTCATTAACAAGCATAACATTTGTCCCTAACCGAAAACAATTGCATGTATATCGAGCATTGGATATACTCAGCTAGTACAACATTAGGCTTATGTGTAATTACATTTCGAAATTTTCAATTACACAACTGTGTCTCTTATAACGTATTGTGCCTATTATTGGAAACGTATTATGTAAAATAGATAAAAAGACCAAATAGGATACAAATCCGTATTAAGATCGAATATCATACATAGAACAAGTGAAAGATTCATCTAAAATTATTCATCACCCTGTTTTTGTTTTTGTGACCATGATTGGAACGTAGGCCTATCATGATCCACTGACCTACATTAGTGACCACGCTGGGTTTGTGTGGGGGTTTGAATATTTTTTGTTTTATCTCCTAATCCAGAAGATTTTCCACCAAGGGAATCGAAGATTATATTTAAATTGATTTTTCCCCATAAGAAAGAGAAAAAAACCCATAACAAAACCTCCAGACACGTTCAAAGCAGTTGTCGAGCTTTAGAGGTGGTCGCAAGGTTGAATAGGCCCATGTATAAAGGAAAAAAGAAAATGTAGATTGCAAAGTATTTACAGTGTTTTGACAGACAATTTTCTGAGCAGAATTGTTCACAACCATTAACCTCTAGAACAAGACGGCCCGAATTTTTGTTGGCGCAAAATAGGCTAGAAAAGCGTACTACTGATAGATGTCCATGGCTAAAACGTCAGTGCACATTGTATCCCTCATACATATTGTACACATACATGTTAATTTCTGACTCATTTATCACTGAGATTGTACTTAAATAGGTCTTCAACCAACAGGTAGTGCAATGTGTTTAGAGTCTAGACAGTTGTTATACCCTGCAGGATATGGGACCAAGCAGTAGCGTATCCAGCTTTTTGTGCCAGGAAGGGCAAACAACGTCTAAACTGTCCTAAAACCGTCGCAAAAACACTATTTCCTTTTGTTTTTTATGACACCTCAAATGCCGCCAGGGGGGGGGGGGGGGGGGGGGGGGGGGGGGAGTTTCCCTCTGTTCCATATCTTGCTTCTAATAACAGCTGTAATCAAGGGTACGTGCTTATTTTTCCAATCTCTTTTGTTCTTATGGTGAGCGGTTTTAAAGTAGAATCTTTCAAAACGAAAAGCGGGCCATTCTGCAGAGAAAACCACACATTCTTTGGTGCAATATCTCCATAGACTTGCACAATTTCATACAATATTTTACCTGCAGTGGATGTCGGAGTGATGAACACGAACAACAAGGCAGAGATGCTGAAAGCAACCTTACCACGGCCTGATCTAAACATCGTTGATGAAATCACTGATAGTTACACAATCAACACAACAGTTTCTTGCAGGAAATGGTAAACCATGGTCCATGGACATCAAAAGTTCAGCAACGACTTCAAAATGGAGGCCTTTTTTATTAAAGGTCGTGAGTTAGTGTTGTGCTTACGTACGTGAGGGGTTGTGAACACGGTATATTTGTATTGGCATTGTTTGTCCTCCCTTTATTCAACCAAATGCACCAACATTGCAGCGTGCACTGTTTAGTGCAATGCATGTATTTAACAAAACGCACCAGTGCGCATACTGTAAACCCGCCTGCGGAACCTTCCAGTCGAATTCAGTAACACTTAAAAGTAGTGTACATGATTGGTCATTGCTGCAATTTTCAGAAATATAATTTTCAGAAATAATAGTTTTTAATTGGTCACATAACTACACGAGCCGACTGGTTACAACCCGTCGCTTCGGTACACTACGCGACACACACTTGTAAACCTTGCGCCCGTTTTCGGATTGTTAACCCATTTTAGAAGGCAACGCAGACTAACTACATTCGGTCAATAGAGGGCAGTATTAAAAAATCCGTTATTTTTTCCAACGATTGTTATGCGGAACAATCGTTGAAAAACGATATACATTTCAACTTTTCTTGAAAACGACAGCACACCAGGTGCCATCATTTCACAGGATGATTAAGATTGCTATTACCTTACAGTCTAGTCAGGTATTTCGTAATAATTCAGTAAAACAAATTGGAGGATTACCAATCGTGTACACTACATTTAAATGGCAGCATTCTGTCTAATATCGTGGCCCTCACCATCATTACCTTTTAAGTTTCAATGTAAAGGCTTAGTGTGTTCAATTCATATTACTATACTATGCACTATGCATTGACGTGTATACAGTACATGTACATGTATTTTGGGAATTTGTTTCATCTTCATTGGCGGCAATCCAGCGTTAGGATAACAGGGACACCACTTTTTGGTTTAGCAATAGAGAACGCTAGACAGAGACGTCCTTGTTACACGCAAGGGATTTCGAGAGCTATATAATGTTGCAATAAACCAAATTGGTTAAGCTGCTGTCGTGACTTTATTGGCAGAGCGTATGGCTTGAGATATAGATATGGGGACCCGTGGGGTCGACTTCTGTAGGCCCCCTGGATTGTTTTGTTTTTATTCTTTCTTGGCTTTTGTTTGGGGGGGGGGGGCACATTTTCTCTTCAAAAGCGTTTGTAGTACCATTGAGAAAGGATCGTGTTCTTTCTCTATATTTTATTTTTGTAGGGCGAAGTAAAAAAACAACATGTTTAGCGTTCCCGCTCGCTTCCTTTTTGGGGTCCGCCTGGATTTTTTACCCAGTGGAAAATGAGATAAAAAACAAACAAACAAACAAACCCAAAATGTCAACATATCCTTCGGAAAATAAAACACTTGCCAGCCAGAACTTGCAAAACAACTGTAAACATGTTCAATTTTCTTGTCCAACATGTATTTTCGTTTTTGTGTCTTTGAACAGTTGAAAAACCTACGTTTGTCGGAATTTTAAAAACGAATGGCGGCCGTCTTGAAAAACTAATAAAAACCCCCTCCTCCTTCCTTTTTTTTTAAAACCCGGATGCCAAACATGTTTTTTTTACTTGGCCTAATTTGTTGTTGATTTTTTTAAGGGGAGGTCAATTAACCTGTCTTGCAGCTTCAACAGCAAAGTGCACTAAAGTAGTGCCGTTGACGAATTGTACCGAAAAAAAGGAGGGCGCTATAGTGCTATAGCTCCCACAAGTCATATCAATCCATTGTTCGCCTAAACTGTAGCCTGTTTCGAATTTGTGACCTTCTTACACTATAAACATCTAACAAAAGAAAACCCACGCAGTCCTTTGTTACAAACAAAGGACTGCGTGGGTTTTCTTTTGTTAGATGTTCATAGTGTTACTCTTGAGGTACGACTCGAACAGGCAACAATTTGGCAGCAAATGCTTCCCCTTTTTACGCAAAGGTTGGCAAAAGTGACTTTGATGGTCCAAAATTCCTGAGGGTCAAACTGTGAAAGTAGGCAGACTTGTTTGCTCGGTTTTGGCATTTAATAGGTTAAGTGCGCATGTGCGCATTATGTTCACGTGTAATAACAAGTGCATCACTAAGTTTATTCACAGGCTCGTATGCTGCACTCGAACAGTATAAGCCGTGCCCGGATCGGGTCATTGTCAGGCTACAGTAAAGAGCCGTAGCCATTGATAACAATGTCTATGAGATAGTCTTACTTCAGGACAACCTCGTTCCCATGGTGTCGAGCAGCGCCCTCACCGACACCACAGCTGCTCTCTCACCCTGGTATGGGATCTTTTAAATATCCAATATTTTTGGATACGCATGCAAATTAGGCTCCCTGTGAGCGATGTATTCTGAGCACGTAGTAGTCTGATGGCAATTCTTAAACTTCACATCTTCGTCGAATTCACAGCATAGGCTCTTTGGTACTAGATTGACTAGCTTGATTGTAAAATCGTGAAAAAGGCGGCAAACTACGTGCAGTTCATGTGATGGGTTCTCAGAATGGTTGACATGGTTGAGCATCAACGAAGCGTCATTTATTTCAAAATGAAGAGGACAAAAAACAAAGTTACATACCCTTGTACGTGGCGCACACTCGAGGCAAATTAGGCTTCGGACTTCCTTTTGTCAGTTTTGATAAAGCCTAAAAAAAGGACAGGCTTTCGCCGGGACAACAGGCCTCGGACTGCGGCATGGCGGGCGGCGTTTGCCGTTGGCACACAGGACCAAAAACCCGCCGTTTCGTTCGCAGCTGGAGCACTCTGACCAGGCGATCTGAGGAATAATTTGCTACAACCACTGCTACTACATGCACGCCAGTTTAGAAAACTTTTTTTTGTCCACTGACTCTCCAGATATGATGTGCGTCCCACGTTTGTCGCTTTTAGAACACAATTTAACTTCAAGATGCAAGTATCAGACTTGACGGGTGTATATTTTTAGGGGCTGGGCGTCACCATTGCAGAAATTTCAGAGAATATATACTACAGAAAAGTCACTAACGTTAAAAAATACAAACAAAAGTTTCACTTTTGGCGCGGCAAACTTTCATCAAGAAATACAGTGGAATCACCAACTGTACGGTTTTAATTTCTCTATATGCTAATAAGCTAATGCTGTATTTTCACTATCCAATCAGGGCACGAGTAAGGAGTTCCCATCCCAGGGCTTACTATTGGAAACGAGGTTGAAAATAAAGTAAGCCATGGGAACGAGGTTGACTTCAGGATGCCACGATGCGTGATGTCAACATACTGAACAAACGCTGTGACAACACGAACATTTCAAATTATTTCTTACATGGGTTTTCCGTCAGATCTACCAAAACAAACGTGTAAAAGACGTTTCCCAAGACACATATTATAAAATCAGGCAGGCTACAATTAAAAAAAAAATTAATTAAATGATTTTTATGCAACATTGTGAGGTAAAGTCGACAGTAGATAGTATCGATTCTTGGCATATTTCTATAGTGATTGGTATCGATATGCTATTGAAATATGCATTATTCGAATATCACTGGGATCGCTGGATTGTATTGCATTATTCCTGCTTGAAACAATAAAGTATTATCTTGACAATGATATTTTGTGTCCAGAGACAATTATTTCCCAGATTAAATATGAGAAAACAATTTTTGAAAATGTTTGTCCAAGCTACTCCGCCCCCTGAGTGGGACCCTCATTAACATAAGTGGGTGACGTAGATCGAGGCACACTACCCATTCATAACGGGTATGCATTGTGTGTACATTGTACGGCGAAAATTCTTCGTCCAAAATCTAAGCAAAATATAGTGTTTTTCGGCCATGCCGACAAGGTGTGTGGCTGCTGGGTGAAGCAAAACAACGACGGGTGGAGTAAGCCTTCATTCATTTCCATGGCGAAAGTGAAAGTGACAAGAGCAAAGAGGTCCGGCCCCAGCAGCTTTTCAGCGTTATGTAGCGACCACTTTGAGCCGTCGTGTTTTGATACTGGTATTTTCAAATCCTTTGGGATGACCATTAAAAATATGCTCAAGTCCACTGCCATCCCAACAAAGTTCCCAGATGTGAGTAAGATAAAGGCGAAAGCAGTTAAACGGCCCATTCCCCGAGGAGCCTTCGCTAAAAGGGAAAACATCAGGGTAGGTTCGATGTTAGTTGTTGTTGTTGCAACCTACGAAATTGCACGTGTAGACCTAGTGTGTGTATACGGGCCGGGTCCAGACTATCGAGTCGATCCATGCATTTCGGTGCCTCGGTCTACGTCACGAACAGCGCCCTCAATTTGAGTCTCAACAAATTTAAAAAAAGGGGGGGGGGGTACATTTTTGAGCGGCAAATAATCACACTAAAACTTCGCTTGAACCATTTTGGCTTTTAATTAACATTTAATACATGAATTTATTTTTGAAATAAAATTTGATCCGGTCAATTTGAGAAGCATGGTTCCTTTAATTAAAAAAGGAACTGATCTGACGTCACTTATACAGCACAAAATGTTCTGCACAATGAGCAAAACTAAGTGGGCCGTGGAAACATACGTGAGACGACACACCGCGTCGCCTTTTCCATACGCGACGCGACTATACGACGCGACGGCACAACGGCTCCGTTGCATCGTGCCGTCGCGTCGTGCCGTCGCTTTTTTGTTATTACTTTTGTACACATTCTGGCGTCGCGTCTAACGTCCCGTCGTCGTGCCGTCGCCCGTCGCGTTGTTTTTTTCCGGCTTTTAGGTTTTTCTACCTTAGCGTCGCCCCTTCCGTCGCCCACCGCGTCGCACTGTCGTCCGTCGCGTCGTGCTTCGCGTCGTGCGTCGCGTCGTGTGCTGCGTCGTGTTTCATCTTCGTGTATCGCGCCGCACCATCGTGCGTCGCGTCGTATTTCGCGTCGTGCTCCGTGTTGTGTTTTGCTTCGAGTATCCATGCCATTGTGAACATGCGCAGTTCAAATACTGAACTGGCTCATAGGGGCTTTTCGAAACGCTGGCTTCGTCTCGGCTTCGGCTTCGTCTCCGACTTCTGAATAACTGAGAACAAACCAAATGAAAATATTCTAAATTTTAGTGCATGTTCTGCTTGAGGAACATTCATTCGGTTGATTACAAAAGCAAAAATTAGAATACTTACATTTGGTTTGCTTCTCAGTTATTCAGAAGTCGGAGACGAAGCCGAAGCCAAGAAGAATCCAGCGTTTCGGAAACCCCATAGACTGAAGCCCGGTTTATACTTCATGCGAATGCGAAGCGAATTTCATGACGTCAACAATTGAAGTTTCACTATGACGGTCTCCGTTACCATAACGAATTCGCTTCGCATACGCATTCGCATGAAGTATGAACCGCATCCTCGACTCCAGGATCGAGCAAGGCATGGTGGGAAAACATGGCGCCGCAAGATCGTGCCCATGGTAACGAGGTTGTATGAACCGGGCTTAATCCGCTAATAAATTCAAATTTATGCGCGCGCGCATAAGAGCGCGGTGGAACAAAAAGCCTGAACGCTGCATTGGAAATGTGTAAAAAAAAAGACAATTTCGCTTGATATTCTCGAATTCTGTTTGTATTTTTGCGGTTTTTGTGGGGAAAACCTCCAGCATCAACAATGGTACCGCGCTACAGCTTTGTAGAAGTCTAAAATATCAGGAAATGAAATCAATCACAGAAAGAATAAGGATGCGGCTTCAAAAAAAGGAACTGATGTGTTTTTTTTTACTTGGCCCTAGGCCTAAGTAAATGTTTCATGTTGTGTAACATAGAGATGTTACATACCGGCTATGGCAGTGTCGATAAGAGACACCGAGTGCACATTTTCAGATAACATGTACATGTTTTCAACTTTTATTAAGGTGAATTGATAGTGCATTCGTCCGAATAGTGCAATCTCCAACATTGTCGTTTGGTTTTTTTTTAGTGTTGAATGACTGGCCTGCAAAGCGATTCTGGGAACGGGAGATTATGTCCCCACCCTCAATACTATACTTTTGGCGGACAAAGCTAATAATGGGAGAACCTCCCCCTTAAAAAGATTATTTAAACGTAATGCATTCGGCAAGTTTTAGCAAAATCAAAGAACTAGTTAAGTTGACCCATTTTTAGCATCCCCATTGCAATATCTGCATATGGTTAAAATTAGAAATAAAAGAATTATGGTGATGGTCCTTGTTCAAACCGCAAATGCCTTAATACTATTGTTGGTTAATCGTGTGCTTTTACCTCCCCGACCCCCGCCTCAACCTTCACGAGAAATGGCCGCCGCTGGGTTTGTATACAACGTGCTCCAGGATTGCAGTTTTATTGTAACTTTGTTTTACACCGTTTAAAATTTTATTTAAAGTCTTTGTTTAATAATTTTATATACAAATTATATAAACCTTTACATAAGGCTATATAAGTGAGACACCGACTGAGTCTAGGGACAAATTGCGAGACCCTTAGAATAGCCGAGAGGACTACAGGACAGATTCTTCATCCTGCTGGCAAAGTTGTAACTGCTAACAAATGGAGCCATCCAGATCACACATTGAACTTGAAACACATCTTCAGTTTCTACAGCTGTATTCTTCAGATCTTGGCATGTCAAAAGCCAAGAAATCATGCTTCTGCACGAGGGCACTGATGCCACTATCGCATGATTGCGATCCAATTAAGCAATCCACGAGTTCAACAAACAAACAAACAAACAAACAAACAAACAAACACACAAACAAACAAACAAACAAACAAACAAACAAACAAACAAACAAACAAACAAACAAACAAACAAACAAACAAACAAACACCCCAACACACAAACAAACAAACAAACAAACAAGCAAGCAAGTTCAGCTAAATACACGTGAACTGAAATGAACCCTGTAATTCCGGCTCATTTTGGTCTTGGTGACCATGGTAACATTCGTGTTTTAAGCTGAATCCAATGTACAATTGCTGTTAATAATGTAGTTGAGAAAGTTTGGAAGAATACAACTTTCTTATAATAGCGAAGTACCTTTCGTTTGTTATGTGCATGTGTGTTCATTACTGAATTGTGTTTATTGCTAAGCGCGCAGTCATTAAGGATTCATGCGTAACAGAAAACCCTTAGCAGCATCCGCAACCTTGCCCGCATTGCATTATGCATATTTTGTCCCACCAACACCGCTGTAGCGCGGTACCGTTGTTGATTCTGGAGGTTTTCGCCACAAAAACCGCAAAAACACAAACAGAATTCAAAAAATTGTAGCAAAATCGCTTTAAAAAAAAACACATTTTCAATGCAGCGCTCAGGCTTTTTGTCGCACCGCGCACTTATGCGCATGCGCGCATAAATTATTGAATTTATTAGTGATTAGTCTATGAGCCAGTTCGGTATTTCAACTGCGTATGTTCACATTGGCGCGAAGCACGACGCGACGCACGATGGTGCGGCGCGATGCACGACGAAGAAACACGACGTGACACACGACGCGACGCTAGACGCGAAGCACGACGCGACGTACGACAGTGCGACGCAATGGGCGACGGGAAAAGCGACGTCAAGGTAGAAAAACCTGCAAGCTGGACAAAACGACGCGACGCACGCCAGAATGTGTAAAAAAGGAATGACAAAGAAGCGACGGTACGACGCGACGGCACGCTGCAACGGGGCCGTCGTGCCGTCGCGTCGTATAGTCGGCGTCGCGTATGGAACAGGCGACGCGGTGTGTCGTAAATAGTACACCATAGGACAATGAAACACGACGGGACACACGGCGGGACACACGACGGGACACACGATGCGACGCACGACGCGAAATACGACGCGACGTACGACGGTGCGACGCGATGGGCGACGGAAGGGGCGACGTTAAGTTAGGAAAACTTGCAAGTTGGAAAAAACGGCACGACGGCACGACGCGACGTACGACGCGACGCCAGAATGTGTAAAGAAATAATGGGAAATAAGCGACGGCACGACGCGACGGCACGATGCAACGGAGCCGTTGTGCCGCCGCGTCGTATAGTATCGTCGCGTATGGAAGAGGCGACGCGTTGTGTCGTTTGTAGTACACCATACCTTTGGCTCCCAAATTGGTGCATTCAAGAAGATGTATATGTAGGTCTAATAAAACTGAAGACAATAACAGACATTAAACTGTTGAACAATTCGTCTATATTTAGACATTAGCTCACATGCACACTTGCCTTAAAATATACAAAGAAACAACAACTTTAAAAAACCGACTCACCAGAATTGTTACCATTACTGGCGTTGAAAACGCAAAAACAACTTTAAGAAAGAGAAACGGAATACATAAATGAGATAGATATATAGGAGTTATGCATGCCCTAGATGTTCCTGTTTGATTGACGCAGTTAAAACCTGAAAGTGTACAACATTAAAAAAAAACAGCTTATAAAATATATTAATCTACTCAGGAGCAAGATTCCAAGTTCTACTTATCCTATTAGTGAACAAGCGACGCTTTCTACGCGGCAGCCTGTTTTAGGGTTTATCTCATGCACATATCATTGTGAGATTTTGATTGTGCTCATGCGTAGGCTATTTTTCACAATTTTTGTGAATCTCAAGTACATGTACAGTGTTCTCGTTGACACCGAGACAGTCACAAATACTACACAGCATGGTCAAAAAGAGTATTTACGTTAATAAGAGAGGCTTTTAACACTTAAGCCTGGTTCATATACTTCATGCGAATGCGAATGCGAAGCGAATTTCATGACGTCAACAATTGAAGTTCCATTGTGACGTTCTCCGTTACCTTAACGAATTCGCTTCGCATACGCATTCGCATGAAGTATGAACCGGGCTTTATGCGCCTATCAATTGCTTCCCCCACCCCTCCCTCCCCCGGGCTGCCCCACCCAAGTGACCAACATTTTAGTGACAATCCCCGACATATAATGGGTGGGGCACCCCCACATCATGGTTTTAACTTCTGATGATGGGGAAACAATGACAAAATGAGTGACCAAAATCCCAACCCTGGGGCTTGAAAAACGTGACCAAACCCCCACATAAGACCTGGGGCAGCCCGGTGGGAGGGGTGGGGGAAGCAATTGATAGGCGCATTATTGAATGACATTTAAATATAACCTATAAATAAAGTCCATACGTGACATACATATGTATGTGATTTGGGGCACATAAACACCTGCAAATATTGTCTAGTAGTACTTTACTCAAGCGAAAAAACCCCGAAACAAATTTGATTTGCACAGTAGTTTGAGAAACTTCAAAGGAACCTTGCCGTGACACAACCTTGTGAAATTACTTTCAGCCATTATTATTTGAGATCATAATGAAAAACTAATGTGTTTTGTCATGATACTGAACTATCCAGTACCTTATTCCAATTTGAAAATATGACGTCAAAGAAATAACACCTACTGCAACCGTGCAGAGAACATGTTTTAAAAAAAATAGCTTTGAACAAAAATCACGCATTGCATGTGCCTCTAACGTCACCATAAAAACGTCGTTTTTTTCCAACTTTATCTGTCTTTTTTCCAAACCAAAATTGCCCCTGGAGATTAAATTATACTGAAAAATACAAAAATGTATTCAACCAGATTTGTTTTACTTCAACCAATGATTAGTTTGATTACTCAAAAACTGGTCTTGGGGAACATTCCTCTTTAGCAGGGAGCAAGTTCCATCAGGGACTAATGGTTATTAGTGGTTGGTTCGTGACGTACGTAGCGCATGAGCACTGAACTATTGTCATGTCAACGCGACCATGAGAAAATAGCGGTGGGTAGTTTTTTTTTTACGTTTTAGGACGAGTTCATAGATGAAAGCGACACGGACGATGTTTGCTCAGTATATCAACAATGTCACAAGTGGTAACGTGTGCATTATTTCAACATGTTAAAAGAAAGACAAAGTAACAAAAAGCGATCGTTCACTGCTGCTGAATATTTACGTTTTTTGGCCATTTTTCTGATAACTGGTCCTCTCTGCACTGAGCTATTAAAACGGCTATTGGTAACCAGCTATTCGACCAACCTCGGTAGGCTGGTCGCAAATGGTCGACCAGACTTGTCCAGCCATCGTCGACTAGCGTGCGTTCGATCAGAGTTAGTCAAACTATGATTAACTATAGATAGTCCTTGATCGAACTTGCTCAGGGCTGTAGTCGAGTCCCGATGTGAGTCTGATGACAAGTAGTAGGTCAAACTTTAGCTTTAAATGTTGCAATGATATTTTGTTTAAATTGTAATACACGAACTATTTTAGCAGACAAAACAAAATATGAGAATATATATATATATAAATAAGTAGGCCTACTTCACAATTTTGAAATGTAGAAGATTAATGATGTCATGAATATCAGTTGGGAAGTATTGCTAGTACAAGCCTACTAGCGCGAAATAGATTTTTGTGAATGAATCACTTTCGGCCAATCAAAACGTGTACCGCGCACTACATTACAACCGGTATTCCGTCTTCCGTATTCGATTCGCAAGTAATGGACGTCGAGCACCAGCCACATGACGTTGCGGCTCGACTGGCAACTACACGAACGCGGCGCCTTCGCGCATGCATGCAGCGCATTCGATCGCACACGTACACGCACGTACGTAGAGCGAGCAAACGGCGAATTCATGCCATGTTTAATCCGGTACAGTCTCCGCGCGTCGCTGTTGGACGTACGTCTCGTCAGGCAAAAACCGTCCATACCTCACGAACTGAGCTCGCCGTATACGTATACCCAACCTCGCCCCCAGGGTCTACTTTCATCCTTGTTCTGGAAGCGTATTGCTCGAACACTATGGGGACGAGGTTGACGCGTACTGCACTACCGAATTAAGTACATGTGTGTGCAGGCTACTGACGGAATTTGCGAACTAAACACTCCGGTAAACAAAATTGCGGTAAAATTTAAGGTAAAAATCTGCTTTTTGGGGCCGGACTCGGGCCGAGTCCTCGAGCTGGTCGAGTCCTTATTGTCCGAGTCCGAGTCCGAGTCCGAGTCCGAGTCCTGATTGCTGGAGTCCGAGTCCAAGTCCGAGTCCGAGTCCTTGAAAATCGGGACTCGAGTCCGGACTCGAGTCCGAATTCGGACTCGAGTCCTCCAGCACTGATGCTTGGGACATTTACGTAGTAACCTATAACGTGTTCGACATATCTAAGGTATTACAATTTCCCGTGAAGGGTTTTGGGGACAGAAACCGTACGGTATGACAAGAGCTGACTTCACGTTGACTTGTTAATTGCAGAGGACTTGAGATTAAGTTCCAACAGCTGATATGTGTACCGATGCAGCACCATTGCAAATAAGCAAGCTTCGTGCTAAAACGTTCTAGTTCTTACTAGTTTCCCCATTTATTACAGATAGGCCCCTGAATCAAACTGGGTAGAAAATGAATGGTTTTGGTGTTTCTACCTGCAGACTTGATACATTCAACTTTGTTTCAATACACAACATATTAGGCTAAACTTGTTAGATACATATCCTGGCTATGTTCATCAGTAAATTGCTCTCGTTCATATACAAACTTGGATAACTATTTACGTGTGGCGACGTAGGTAGTGTTAATCTTGAAAAGAAAGCCCAGCTTATTCGCTCTGACAACTTCAATAGCTTTGCAGTACAGTCCTTCCCAGGCATATAGCTTTAGAAGCTTTATCCCTTACAGTAACTCGTTGGTTTTTGACAGACGTTCGTCTGAGCAGCCCTGCAAAGCAATTTAAAGAAGTCAGTTCGGTTACCTTTACATATTTTATACCCGGCAGACTTAATTGGCTTTTTTATGGAAGTCGCCCAACACAAGGCTAAAATCCATTCTAGGTTAGGGCTACAACAGAGGTGGTGGGGTTGGCCACATTTTAGGTTGCCAGCCCTACCACTTTTACGGTTTTCCTGGGTCCAGAACTAAATAGAGGATAAATCATCCACAGATACCAAAGCAATTATCCCAATCTTCAGACCTATAGACCCCAGTGTTGGAGTCAAGTCCTACAATCCGAGTACCAAGTTCTCTGAGTACATTTACATTGTAGAGCCGTGTTCGGGCCGAGTCCGAGTATTTTGATGATATAGTCCTGGGCCAAAAATGCGAGTCCGAGTTTTTCAGGGTCCGAGTACGGGCCGAGTACGAGTACATGTATATACATAAAGAGTGGAGTATGGGCCGAGTACGAGTACACTGTAAGAAACAAAAATGCCAAGTTACGTTCTGAACATTATTATAATGTACCTGCATCATCAAGAGTCTCAACACCAACAAATTAGGAGACTGACTATTTCACTTTATTTCCATGTTTTCTATTTACTTTTTACACAACATGATGAACCTACATCACATCACATCACATGTCATTGAGTCAGAAATTTACCCAACAGCCCAAGAAGTCAGAAGATGGATATTTTCTTTGCGTTGGGGATGATGTAACTTAATAGAACAGAGGTGTTTTCTCTTCTGCCCTGTCCTGACGTAATGTATGAAGCACTGCATATTCAATGCTTTCCGAGAGCCTATGTGAACAAATCACAGGCTTACTCGGGTGGGATTCGAACCCATGACTTCCTGCTTACCAGTGTAGACTTCCCAACCACTCGACCACCGAGCTTGCAGGGGTCGGTTGGCCGATTCAAATCCAATACAGCAGCGGGTACCGCATAATCAGTCAAAAGATTGAATGTTTGCTTCGGGGATGATGTAAATTAGAACAGAGATGTTTTCTCTTCTGCCCTGTCCCGACGTAATGTATGAAGCACTGTATATAGTGCATACTCAGTGCTTTCCGAGAGCCTATGTGAAAAAACCCGGACAGTTCCTGCTGATTTCTACCATGTCAGTAATGTTTAAGGATCTGTAACTCAAGGGTAGTAGCTCTTGCGAGTTGTGACTCATTTTGTTGGGTGGGTCACAAATTAGTATTGAAATCAGTGAATATTATTTATTTGTTGGCAATGTATAGCTATACACTGTTAAAACGCTGTTTAAACTTTTTAAACAACCCAATAAAGTTGTTCAAGCAGGGCACATGAACAACCTGGTTGTTTATCTTTTTAAAACAACTTTTTAAACAGCGTTTGAACAGTGTAATACTTTCGAAATAAAACCTCTCGAGAAGCTGATTAATATAGCCATATAGGCGTAGGCCATTAGTGACACGGAATCTTATCTGCAGTTACATTTGGGAAAAAAATGCACGGCAAACAAACTTGGGAAATAGTTCGTATAGAAATATGGCCTTTGGAATCATTGTTATCGCAGAAGTAGAATACAGAGGCTAAAAAAATCAGGCCATTCGCCAATTATTTAGAGATCTTCTCCGTTGCAAATTGTTTTAATCGAACTTCGATCTCGAAGCTTGTTCTGTTGTGTAAATGCCAACATGACTACAAATATCTCGCTTTACACACGCCGTATCTCATGAACTCGCAGTTTCAAAAATCAAATTGTTGTTTGGGAATTCTTCAGTTGTATAGGTTTTTCTATTTTGTTTTCTTATTTAAAACGTTCCTAACAAAATGGACATGGATAAATAATACAAGGAGGGAGGTGGGTGGGTGGAGGAAGCTGGCTGGTACCCTCTCTTGGATTTTGTAGCGCAATTACCCCTATTTGTATTCCTTCCGTATAGGCAAAATAGAACGCACTTTGCTTGTACTTTGGTCGTTTGCAAAGTGTAAAAATGGCAATATAGGCCTATATGTATGTATAATTGTAGTGAATGAGCGGGGCATGTTTAGGCTAAAACAGCGCATAATTATCATGTTCCCGTTCACTTTGAATTCACAGTTGGATCAAATGAATTTTCATTGGACCGGTTCAAATGAACTGCGGCGATAAATATTTCAAGATGTCTTTTCCTGTTAAATAATTTCATGTTAATGCCAATTGGAATTAATTTTTTCGAATCAAAACACAAATCAAAATGTCCACTTTTCAAGTGGATCCAAACGGGACCGATTATCTTTTCGTGAATATCAAGAACCAACCAAACTGGGACTGATAAGTTCATTTTAAAATTCAACTGAAATTCACCTCGATTTCCTTTTGGGAAATATGTCTATTGGAATGCTTTCAGTAAAAGCGTGAGCTAACGAAAATGCTTTCATATTTGAAAATTCATACACATTTTAAAAGTCAACCGTGATTAGAGTTACCCAGTGAGCGGACTAATGTAAAAGTTACAAAGTTTCTCCGAACGGAGTCGATTACAGATGAATAATAACAGAAATTATGGCACGATAGCGAAAAAAGAAAGACATGTTTTTCATTCATGGCATGCCACCCGTGACTGCGCAAAGCAAGGCAAAGGCTAACCTCCATTGTTCCCCCCTCTGCCGATGATAACAACTTACAGATTATGCCATCGATAATTACTTCTTGACTTTGAACGCTGCAGCGAGATAAAGAATTTCAAAGTTCGGGACATGGAGGGGAGCCAAGTATAGCGTGCCTGTAGTGATTACGGGAGGGTAATTAGCTGGGCCCTTTCCAGGTCAGTCTGCTACCAGTTCTTACAGATGGAGTCAGCGAACAGGTCCCGCTAATAAAGCACGGTGGAGAGGAACCATGGTGGCCTGTAGGTTTGGGGCGTGAGTCCCTCCCAGGCCTTTGTGATTTTCCCCCTCTTTCCTTGGCTGATCCTTCTCTTGACGGAAAACCCGAACACTGACTTTTTGAACTTTGTCTTATGTGACAATTTGGTTCTGTTGCCGTTGTTTTGTCTGACTGTAGCAAGAATTTAGTGTCCTTCAGAAGAGAAAAGCATCAGGTGTAAGTATGAACTTTTTGCTGGAGTTCTGTTTTTTGGGACGAGTAATGGAACTTTTAATTCTGTTTGTATATTGTTGTTAAACAGAAACAGAGTTATACGTTGGCTCTTTACAATTGGACGATGACATGTGTTTTCTTCAAGGTTAAAATAATTCTGTTATCCAGCCATAAAACTAAACAAAATACCGCAGTTTTGCGAACTGTAAGGGCATACAAACTTTACTCAATACCTACTAAATGAACAGACGACTGAAATGTTTGAGTCGATAACCCATATAGCTGGAATTATTTTCAAGATTAAATACAGAGAATCAGCTATTGATTGCAAAACAGTTTTAATTTGAATTGGGTCCATCGCTGATGATGGGGCGGAGGGAAGGGAGAAAAAATTACACTAAATGTTTTGCAACCTATAATCAAAGGAATCATATAGATTGATTAATTTCAATGTTTCTTTAACTCAATTTGCCAATTCACAGCTTGTATTTGCATTGTCATCGCTAACAATTTACTTATCAGTAATTGTACGATAGATTTATGAATGTATGAAAACTCCTAAGCATTTGCCAACGATAAGCAAGGCAAGAAATTAGGTCATAAAAGGTCTTTACATTTTTCCTCGGGATCCGGGGAGCGGGGACGGGGGATTCACGCTATTCCAGAGGGCCGGGCCAGGTCTACGAAAAGGGAGAAATTTGTATGGCAATTGGTATTGTACGGTAACGAGCCGTCCCCAGCCATGAAACTTCATTAAACCACGGAATGCCATTTTCGTATATACATGATCCATTTTCTCCAAGGGCCTCTATGACCGGCTCTCTTTTGTATAGGCGTTTGTCTATTACACAAAACTCTGTTGTTCTGGTACATGCTATATAGGTTCCGTTTCGGTAGTAATTTCCATGCACGGCTTTCAAATTGCCCGATGATTTGTAGATTCTTCACAGCATGGCATCGTCATAAACGAAGTGGGCGTTGCCGGAGTGGGGCTGGCTACTGAGCTATTTCGGGTTGTAACTCCTTCCTTTGTTATCGTTCAAATACTGCCCTTTTTTGTTGGGAGCAAAGCCTTGTGTTGGTTACCACGCATGTACGCTTCAAAAAGTTCAGCAGGTTTGAGATACAAATTACTCCCCGTGGTTATTAAAAAAACCCAAACCTTAGAAACCATGTCTTCCGTCTGGATATTGTAGTCTGGATATATATCATAGTCAAAGGTAAACAAGAGACATTTTCTAAAGTATGGTGTCATGAAAACGACATTATTTTTGTCTTTATAAGGGGGAGGGGCAGGGGAGGGCAAAAAAGGGGGTGGCATGACTACTCTTCCACGGATCGGGTGTTAATGAATTTGTAGGGAAGGACATGTAAGTATACGCACGTAGTTGTTAGTTGCGAAGATTCATTTTCAGAGGGTATTGGGCGGGCTGTCCTTTGTAGAATGTGTTTTACAGCGTATTCCAGCAAATGCATGTTCCGTCATCAACACCACGCTGTAGCATCCCACATATTAAAATAATGGGGTTTGCTTCGAAATTCATTCCCCAATAATTTGGGTGTTTTGTGTCTACGTCTCTATCAAGTTTCAAGGCTTGACGTGCCTTAATTGTCCAATTGGACTAATTAGTAACACGAACTTACTCTCGCTACCCTTACTGGTTTCACGGAGTAAAACTTATTTCTCCAAAGTAAATTGCATGCAGACATATAGAGCCTCATGTTAAAAAGAAAGTTCAAGAAGAAAAAAACCACTTAACTTGAGTGTTCCTTCGTGAAACCAGCTTTCTATAGGTCTGAAAATTGGGATAATTTCTTTATTTAGATCTGGACCTAGGGACACCTTAAAGGTGGTGGGGGTGGCAACCTAAAATGTGGCCAACCCAACCACCTCTGTTGCAGCCCATTGCACAGAGTGACTTTTGGCCTTGTATTGGGCAACTTCCATAAAAAAGCTTTAAACGAGAGTATTCGTGCGTTTTTGTTCTGCAAATACCGCAGTGTTAATTATATGTCGTGCCTATACCACATGTATATACCACAGTTTTTGAAGAGTGTGGACGTGTTTTCCTACGTGAAACTGAAAGTCGTATACCCTTTACACAAATCTTGCAACTGAGCCTTGAGACTGAAATGACTCATTAATGGCTATACCCGCATGACTTTAACAAGTACAGTTGGTGACGTCAATAAACTTAATGTGAGAAAGAACAAAATAAGTCATAAAGTTCGAATTGCACTGGAAATAAGCTGATTTTGAAAAGTTATGCCAACTTTAAACGATTTGCTTTCAAAATGCAGAGATGTAGTCGAGTCCATCACAAGTCCCTGCAAGTCCCTGCAAGTCCATCACAAGCCCTCCAGTCCTAATTCCAATCACAAGCTGTTCAAATGAGCTTTGACAAAGGCATTCCTTTGTCATTGTTCATCCAGTTACTTGTGACCGGCTTCATGAAAGGAGTTCTGACTGGGCTTGCGAAAGTACTTGTGAAAGGACTTGCAGGGGCTCGACTCCAACTCTGTCAAAATGTGAATGTTTGTGAGACTATCCTGAGTGTTCGGTACACTGCTTGTTACACTGCTTGTTTTTGGTACACCTTCAGAGTATGTGTCATTCTACGAGTGTGTGTATGCGTGGCAGGGGCAAGGGGAGGGACAGAGTGACAGCTTCAACTCCTCCCCAGAATTGAGTGTAATTGCCTGTAAAAATGCCTATTGTTTTGAAAGCCAACCAATTTGAGATTTTTGAAATTATTTCACAGCATGTGAAAAAGTTTTAGTGGATGCCAATTTGAAACTGTTATACTATGGAAATAATGTTATTTTCATTCTTGTTGTTCCTTCTCAAAATACCGATAAAAAAACAACAAAAACGGTGACAAGGCTATTCCTTATAGGTAATTCGACCATTTGTTTTGGATGATATGAAAACCAATTTGCCTCAATAGCATTTACGTTTTTCAAAAATGTGCTGTTTATTCGGCAGCATTGTGGTTGCAGGTCAGATTTTGGCTTGACTCCCAAACTTTGATTTATATTTCTCCCTCGCTGAGTTGTTTGTATCAATTGCAACTTTTGTTTAAGCTGGGGCCTCCTTATCAAGGCTTCTGTGAATGGACTAGCTCCTGAAATCAACTGGACTTTGTTTTTTGTTGTCAAGATAAGATAGGCTATACTAACGTATTACAGGGCAGAAATCTGACTTCCTTTTGTTAGACGGCTGTTTAATTTGAAGTAATTTGTTTTTTCCCCGTGAACTCTGTCAGGGGGAGATATATTGAGACTTAAGTAGAGGATTTCAGTTTATCTTTGGGATATACGGGCTTGGCTAAAGGGCAATGCAGTGCAACGAGTCAGTATATAAGGCGAGAGGTTAAATGTGAACGGATTTACTATGCTTTTTTACCCCTCATAATTGTTTACATTTTACATGGTGGCACCGACAAAACCAAGAGGTCCATTCCAGATACGTCTTAAAAAAAATTCTAAAATTTAAAAAATGGTCGACACGTCCCATTACCTTTGACCCTGTACTACTTCTGTGGAAGTGGAAAGTCCGATCCACTAGTCTTTCAACAAATCATTGAATGGGAAAGTCCTCTTATAGAAGACAGGTGAGGCTGGTACAGTGGCCTGTGTTATACCCAGCACGATATGGGGCAGAGAGGTAGGCTACCCCCTTTTTGTCCCTATACCGTATACACTCTCCAGACACATCCCCCTAGACCTCTGAAAAGAATTCTTGAGATTCCAGGAACACAATGACCAACACAAAAGAGAGGCGTTCCCTCTGCCCCATATCGCGCATCATATGGGCCTGTGTGGGATGAAACAAGTGCAGACAAATCCTATTGTGATGCGCTTATCCAATACTATAATGATTATTATTGTAATGCTCAATGTTTTGTACAATCCAGGTATAGTTTAAAAATAGACAAACGGGTATGTAAGGTTGAATCGGTCAAATGTGTTATGATGTATGTAGCCAAGGTGATGCTCGCAGTTATTAGATGCATTTCAAGTACTGAATGTGATTTTTTAAACCGCCCTGACTGCATTAAGCACATGAGGTATGTGCATCAAGAGTTCATGATTCTGGGAAAAAGTACCGGTACGTGCTAGTTCAGATATGCATTCATTTTGTTGTTGACATGTTTACGCTTCATTTGTTTTTCCTCTTGGCAACGCAGAACCTACACATGGCTCGAGCCCCATTTTACAGCCCTGGGCCCGGTTGCACCAAACATATCCTACATGCTTGTCGTAAGATAAGACATTTAGGACCGCCCTAAGACATGTCGTAACTGCGGTTGCACCAAAAAGCTCTTAGGCTGGTCCTAAAAAGCGTATCTTACGACACGTCGTAGGACATGTACACGTACTAGTGTATAACTGTATAAGGACAAACGCAAGTCACATTTCCGAAATCAGATATAGCTACTGATACCCAGCATTTTTACATTCAATTATGTTTTATTCGGATAATTACTGATTCTTTACAAATGCATGTATGTCACTTCATTGTCATCATCATCATCATTATCAACAAAGCTGTGGTGACCGACATTTCTCAATTTATATTGATCTTTATATTCATGTAACGCAGCTTTGCCTCTTGGACTTTTTCCTTAAGACTGAGTAATTCCACGGTTGCGTCGTGTTCTTTCTTAAACATTTCCAAATGTGAAGATGCTTTGATTCAAAACCTTAACTTTGTTTGACCCTACTTGTGTGTTCTTTCAGCTTGTATTCATTGCTATAATTGTTGTAATATTTTAGGAGAAACAAGTAAAGCTTTTGGACGAAATCTAAATAAGTGAATCCTAGTCTCCATAACGGTTTGTAAAACTGCTGTCTGGTTGTTCTTTTCCCTCAGCTACCGATTCTCGTAAGGATTTCTTGATAACTTATTTGCTAATCGTTTTCAACACGAATTTCGTGTTTTCGAATTGCGAAAACTTGTCTAGTGTGATGGTAGATCATTCATGCTCCTTCTCAAATGTTCAGTTTGAAATAAATAATGCTTATTTATCCAAAAACTTTTATGTCGATTTGGCCCTCATAATAGCAAAAACAAAATCCAAAATGGTTCCATTTCTTTGCGTTTATTCCACCCCGGGGGAAGGGGGGGGGGGGGGGTTTCATGCCCCGGACTAACACTGCAAATGGTGTTAAAACATGCAGATGTATTGTTTTCAATATTTGCATAATGAAACCAAAAAAATGACACTGTATTTCAACCCGACATACTGGCGCGTATATCCTAACTATTTAAGTCACCTCCCCACTAGACGTAATTTCTTATCGTAAATCCATGTCCTACCAATGCGTAAGTTGTGATGGTGCAACAGTTTTGTCGTCATTTCTTTTGGTTGCACGAAACTTGTCTAACACTACAGGTAGGAAGTTCGTAACTTTAGTACCTTTGGTGCAACCGGGCCCTGCTTGAGGCACTGTCACAATTCCTATTAGAACAGTGGCATAGACCTACTGTCATGTCGTGCATTCGCCCCAACTGCAGAAAATGACCAATCGAGGTCTCAACAAATTTGACAGGCCAGTTTGGATATGCTTTCTCCCTCAAGGGGGTACATACAATGTGGTATTTCATTCACTTGAAATTATACAAATACGGAAATTGACTCAGTGGAATCAATACTAAATAGACAGCACATTACACAGGCCTCTGAGATCCGATACCTTGAAAACAATTGAGACCTCCTGTAGCATATTGAGGAATGTCCCCCAAGTTTGACTTTCGGAGATTATTACGTAAAAATAAAGATAAATTAATGGGATATCCGATGTTACCAAATTTATCAATGTACATTATTCTAATCCGAAAATATGACGTGAAAGAAACGACACCGTATAGTGCAAACACCCTGACATGTTTTGGGAAAAAACGGCTTTGAAAAAATTATCAAGCTTTGTGCGCGCTATCAGCGTCGTCATCATCAAAAAGTCAGTATATTCAACGTTCTTTTTCATTTAATTCTAAACAAATTACATCTGGAGATATATTGATAGGCCTACAAACGCTTAAAAAAAAAATCTAAACATTGATTCGGCCACGATTTTGTTTATGCATACATGCCTTCAGCCATTGATTACGCGAAAACTTGTCTTGGGGAACACCCCTCATTATGCTCCAGAGGGTCACAATTTTGTTAGATTTTTTTCCAGCAGTTTTTTCTATAGCGTTAGCTGAGTCTTTGTTAAAATTTACGGCATGTGCTAAAACGTCGTGTGTTTAATTTAGTCAATACAAAAATGAAAAACAGTGGATAATTTATTCTTGAAAAGAGACCGCGTATCTGACGTCACATGGAGGGCATTGTCTTGTTCATCTGTGATATGCATGAGAAAAAACTTAGTGCGTTCATCGTCACATAATGTGCCATACAAAAGGTTTACCCATTTCAAATAGCGCCCTCCTATTGTGTCCGCCATATCCCAGAGAGGCTAATTACAAAACTTGCTCTCGGCGAGGGCGCCCCATGCAGGCTTTCTTTATTTATTTACTCTAAACTTCTTCGACTGTATCAATTTTGTTTTTGTTATCACAATTATTGACATGTGCATTCATTAAAGATGCAGTATATATATATATATATATATATATATGGAAGACAATTATTATTATCATAGCTTGGAAATTTTAATTTTCATTTTAAAGTCTCCAGAAAAAGAAGGGTCTACGGTATGAAAGGTTGTCTCAAGTAATGGGCCATACTGAAACGCATCGAGGTGCTTAACCCCTTGACCTCAGGTATCATGGGGGGCCCCGGGGCGCCAGATCGGCTTGTGCAGCCGAGCGAAACGGAAACAAGAGGCTTGTACAGCCAAGCATAACGTACACAATACCCCAATAATGGATTAAACTGCAAATAGAAGTCAACCGGCCAGGTGGCAATTTTCAATTCGCACGTATGTGTTAACCGGTTGAAAAGGGTTAATAGGTCTATGGTGTTTAAAGAGGAACTAAAACGGCAATTATTTTTGACTTTTTGGACTTTTCCGACAGTTTAAATACTCTTTTAACTGATGGAGATTAGTTTGCAGACGAGAGGAATTTTTTTATAAAAAAAAAAAGAGTTGTTATTCTGAACCATTTATCCTGTTTCGCGAAAGCTCATTATGTATGTTAAATGTATGTACGTGACCCCGTGACGTACACGTGTAGAGTCGGTTGATGCTACAGCCAAACACTAAGCATGTACGTACGTGGAGTTGGTGCTGCTGAAGAGTCTTTGTCGAACTAACTCCTCCGTTTTCCCGTCTATTTTGTCTAATTTTGATATTATTTCAGTATGAGCATGGTTCTGAGATAATCATTATGCCTCGATCGTGTGTAGTTGGGGGTTGCACGAGGAACAGCGACAAAAACCCTGACCTAACCTTACTGCGATTCCCAGTGCTGAATGGAGCTCAAAGGCGACAGTGGGTCCGCTTTGTAGACAATACAATATCTGATTTTGGGCTGTCGAAATGGTCGAAAATATGTGCAGAACATTTCGCCAAAGACTGTATAGATGATAGTGTTAGTATGAAAACTCAGCTGGGTTTGAAGGCACAATTCCGTTTGAAGGCTGGAGCCATTCCAACTCTAGGCACCGAGCATTGCAATGGTGCCCCGGACTCACGCGCACCACCGCGACGACGTTGCCTGCGGTTGCCGTCTTGAGCAGCCAGAGCCCCGGCCGTCTTCCTGTCCCTGCTCGCTTGACTCAACATGCATTGTACACGCACGGTACCGCATGCGCTGCATGCGATTGAGTCTGGTACATTATAACAGAAATTGTGTGTATGGTTCTGAGAAGGTGCGGGTCCTTATGAGGGCTGCATAAGCAAAGTCGCCAGACTAGAGTATAGCATCAGCTCACACACAACTCACCGCCCAGGTTCCAATAAAAGTCGACTGCAAACAAAGGAAAGTATGACTCATAACTAGCTTTTCAGCAAGAACAAGCCTACAACCCCAATTCTAAATGTGTCTCACAAAGATGTCAACACTTTAAAATATGTTAATCGTAGTGTTACTCCTGAATCATGAGCAAAAAGCACAGCAAGTCATACTAGCCTTAGACAAAAAAATACGTACAGACTCTACGTAAAACATTGTCGTATAATACAGTGACGTCATTATGTTTCTACACGTATACGTCAATACTCGCGCGATACGCCACGCAGTTGACCTCGGCCTTTTCTGAATCGAGTCAAAGTGGCTCAGATAGAAAAGGCTCAAAAACATTTTTTTTGATTTTTCAGAATCATGAAACTTGTTACATTAGTTTTTGGGAGGCATAAACTATCAGATAAGTCAAAAAAGTCAAAAATAAATTTGCCGTTTTAGTTCCTCTTTAAGAAGGTATATAATGTTTATATCTATAGCGTTTATACCTATAGTAGTTAAGGTGGTATTTACAGTTAATACAAAATTCACTTGAGTCACTGGTAGTCTCTGACCAACCCGCTGACACTGTCGCCTCATGTATGTGCAGTATGCTATCGATATAGTAACTGCATTACTTCATACACTAGGGCTGTGCATCCGAACCGAGACCCGAAAACCAGACCGCTTATGTCAGGAACCGGCTCAAGATTATGAAATCGAGTACCCGTAACCGAAATAACATATGACTAATAGACAATGGAAATTTTTTTAATGCCATTTGTGGGACATTTCCAAAAATGAAAACCAGGGTATATGGAAAAACGTTTATGACGCTTGCAAAAATGCAAAGGGCTGATTTTCATTTACGGTCAGAGAAGAACTAAGGTCCACTCCTCAGTGCAAAAACAACACCAATCCCGACGTCCGGGGCGCCCGGGGGAGGGGGGGGGGGGGGGGTTAAAACAATTTACAGTACATTCACTTGTTACAGTGCACAAAGAGTCACAACTTATAATCTACGGATGTACATAATTCAAAATGTAGAATTCCAATTGAAATGAATTCAAAACTAACTGAAATGAATTAGAAACTGACATTATTTTATTCATGTGCATTTTATACCTGTAGTAAATTTCAGTATGACCGATTTTTGAAATTACCCCAAACAAGGCTAAAAGCCACTGTAGGTAAAGGCTTTAACGATCAGAGGTGGTAGGGTCGGCGACATTTTGGATTGCCAACCCTACCACCCTTACGGTTTTCCTGGGCCCAGATCTAAATAGAGGATAATTCCCGATCAGATTCCAGAGAAATTATCCCGATATCTAGACCTATAGAGCCAGGCGGAGTAACTTCCACCTTTGGTATTAAAAGACCAACTCACCTCCCCGAAATAGGAAGGTGAGGTGGGATGTGGGGATAGTATGATTTCAACTTTATATTATCATTAGTCTCCTATCGTTGTCATTTTTTAAATATATTTTACAGTCAAGATCACCATGGATCCGATGTGGGAATGGTTCTGTGGGAAGAACAGCTCTTACATTCTGGGCGCCTCCGCTCAGGTCATCGAGCAAGGAGTCAACAACACTTGCTTCGTGGACGGCCTGGCGATCATCCCTCACCTTGCCTTCACGGTGTTTGCGTCCTTGATCCTGCTGGGTGTGGGCGTCTGCTCCACCTACCGGGGCTACAACACCCGCTACCTTGTTCGCATGCAGGGTCATTCCGTGCGATGGGTGGTCAGCATCTTCCTGATCTTCATGATGGTGGCCAGCATTGCGGAAGGCGTGCTGACCGATACCACCTACACGACGTTGGGACTAAGCACGCGGCCCCACCTGTACGTGGGAGCAGTGGTGGCCCTGCTCGGCACCGTGGTGTCCCTGATCTACTACCACCACATGGAGTTGTGGGAGCTACCTGGAATGGACTTTCTCCTCCTGTTCTACTGGATCCTGGGGCTTCTGACGCAGATGTTGCGAGTCTTCAACCTCTACGAGAAAGGCATGGCCAATTTCACCGTCATTCGGTTCGACATAAGCGCCCTGATGATCCTGGGATACGGCATCTTGAATATGTGTGACCTCAACGTCATTAGAAGGAGGGTAAGACGTACTCTAGAAATAAAATTGTCTGATGCCACGAGCAAGGACAGTCTAAAAATCTGGTACCTTAAGCACTTGAGGTGATACGAAAGAGGAAATTCGCCCATTTAGAATCATCTCAGGTATCACAGGTACCAGTTTTCAGTAACCTCTTCTCACCTGTATCTTTAACCTGTAGATAGCTAACTGGCTGTAGCTGCTTCCTGCCAGTTGTAGAGATGTAGCTCGTGTTATACCCTATTTCCCTTGGGACCTTGTAGAGGTGGATTCTGCTGGCACACTTTTCGGCATGGGCGGCGATCCCGGGGGACGGGGGACACGTCCCCCAATATTTTTTGGCGAGGGGACGGCAATGGCAGTGTCCCCCCCAATAATTTCCCCCTTGTTATATACATTTTATGGGTAATTGGCTTTTACATGTACTAGTATGCACCAGAATCCACAAAGATCAGCACACATTTTCAAACATTTCCCATGTTACACAAGAGACACCGAGTCCAATTGTTGTTGGGTTTGTGCTTTTTCCTCCGTCCCCCAACCTTGACAAGAAATTGCCGCCGCTGCCTTTCGGATAGGCTGTTCCATCAGTTCATCAATCTCTGACTGAATGAGCAAGTACGTAGATTCAGGCTGCCTTTCTCAGTTGCGTTTGTGTTGGGTGTTTACTTTTTACATGAACGTAAACGATAAAAAAATAACTTCACTAGAGACAATTACTCACCCAAGTACCACAGGGAAAAACGAAATCGAAAAATAGGTACCAAGGTAGCGATATTAACGACGCCAGTCTGAAATTCCTTTCCAATTAAACCGGGTCTGTGAATAATTTCTTGTCGCAGATCTTCAGATTGTGCTATAGCGGATCAGACGGGTTTCCGAAGGACTTGATGAATCCTGACATGGAGTACATGTACTACTATGTAAACTTCCTATCTCAGCAGTTCTTCTGGTGGATTAACTGGCTTCTAGCTCTGGGCTACAAGAGGCCCCTAGAGCTGGATGACCTGGGGGTTATTCCTGAACGCCATGAAGCCAAGTACAACCACCATAAGTTCAAAAAGGCACTGGCGGTTGAACTGGTAGGTGTATTTTCTTCAAACTCACCGGATGCCGAAAGGCCGAGAAAAACTCAACCCAACCCACCCAAGTGTGTAAACGGGTGCAAAACAATCGGGGACCTCCTATTGTCCCTCTTTTGTTTGTACTTTAACTTTTTCGGAAGGCCTCCCATTGGTTTTGTACACGATTTTCAAACGGGGACCCTATTGTCCTCTTTTGTTAAAGGTCCCCTATTGAATGCGAAACCCAAACCCAAACCCAAACCCAAACCCAAACCCAAACCCAAACCCAAACCCAAACCCAAACCCAAACCCAAACCCAAACCCAAACCCAAACCCAAACCCAAACCCAAACCCAAACCCAAACCCAAACCCAAACCCAAACCCAAACCCAAACCCAAACCCAAACCCAAACAACACAAGTGTGTAAACACCTTCTATCGGGGACCTCCTATCCTGGGGACCTTTAACAATAGAAAGGAAAGACACCTTACATTTTCTTTAATTCTCAAATTTTGTAGGATAAATGCCGCAAGAACCCCGGGACCTTACCCGGTATGTGGAAGCTGTACGCCAAGGTGTACGGCTTCAAATTAATTGGGGCTGGTGCCCTGAAGCTAGCTTCGGACTTTTGCGATTTCGTTGGTCCTCTTGTCATCGGAGGCTTAACAAAGTACGTTTCTACCCTTTCCTACCCGACGAACGAAGAAAAGGTGAATATCTAAACCGTGTTGTATTCAGTGGACTGGGCGGGGGGTGGGGGGAAGGGGGAGCCCTATGACAATCCCCTTTGCCATCCCTGTTGAAATTATGAGACTGCCGAAGGCGGCGATTTTTGTTTTGGTTTTCAAGAACCGGTGCTGAGAGGACGTGCTGATATATTTTCTGTTCTGACGTATGTGTAAAGGCTACCGAAAGCACCACCATTGGCATCCCCACCCCCGTTGTCAAAATATTTTGCTGGGCGATAAAAAATTAACTTTTTAACGAAATATTAAAGCGAGATCCGGAAGTCTGGAGACAAACTGCGTACAGGCCTGAATGTGCGGGGCAATGGAAACATGTCTTGCTTTGTAAAAACAGGTTACCAGCCAAAAGTACATGTGATTTTCAATGCTAAGCAAAAAAAAACAAAAAAACCAGCCGAATACCAGTCACAAGAAATATACATCACACGGGAATCTGGTTAGTTATCTTGTTTTATCAAGGGAGAGTTTTCATTCTAAGCAAATGTTTGTGCCTAGCAGCTCCGTGAAATTATCCCCTGGCCACATCTATTTATTGTGTACTTTGTCATTCACTTCAGCCTCCGCCTCACCACGTCAGCTTCGATGAATTCTTTGGCAACGGCTTCGTGCTGGTGGGCCTTTTGTTCTTTGCCTACTGCATCAAAATCGTGTGTCTCCAGGGCCACATGCATCGCGCCATTCTGCAGAGCATGAACATTCGCGCGGCCCTTCAGGTATGGCCACTGATCAGTCCGGCATCTTATTACATATTAATGATATACTGCACATGGTATACGACACCACCAATCAACGACGACAAAAATGACTGAATGTCATGTGCGGTTGTTGTGCACGTACTGGAGTAATCATGCATCACGTGTGACCTGGCAGCACAAGATGAGGATAATATCGCACTATGGCTTTCTGAGTTACAAACAGAAACAACAATTTTTAACTGAAAGTAAATTTTGGGATTTTAACAAACTGCATATTTGAAAAACTCTATTCTATCATATCCCAAAGATTTTAAACTGAATCTCTTCACGAAATATTTTTTGGGGATGATTTCTTTTTTGAACTCTGGTTAAAAGTGTGCACAGATCACAAACTTTGAGCTTCAGTTTCTCAAAACAAGGGGGTCAAAACTCTGATAATTTTAAAATGTTGTATCAGGGGTTAGGAACGAGATACCACAACACACAATATATATTAAATTAAGGCTTTTAACCTGTACTTTCAGGAAATACCATAATCTTGATTTTCAAATGTTGCTACTTTATCCCCATTTCGTGGAAACACTGCATTATCTTCATGCTGATGGTCTCCATGTAAAAAAGGCTGGATAGAGCGTACAAGTTTACCTAAATCCTGGGAGATTTTGCGAGAACCTACTTCCGGGCAGGCGGGCACACCGTAGAGGAGCCTCAACGTTTATGGCGTCCTAATTTTTGAATGATTATTTTTGTTTTCTGACTGGGCTGATCTTAAAAACTAGAATAATGTGGTTTTGTGAAGGAAATTGGGCACAACAACTTGCGTACAAATAACCCCAATGCCCAAACTTATACGGAGATGAAACGCAGCCCAATATTTGATAAGACGATTCGATAAGACAGAGTTGGCAACGTGTTCACATGATTCGTGCGTTAAATTTTGTTGGATTACAACTTCTTTCAATGACCGCCTTTCTTTTTCACCCGAAATTGTTGAGGTTACTTTTTTTCTTTAATTTTCAAGGCATTGGTGTATGAGAAATCCCTTCGAATGTCTACCTTCGCCACTACGGGAGGAATGATGACTGTAGGCCAGATCACCAATCACATGTCAACTGACGCTATGAACATCATGTTTATGTTCCAAACTATCAACTACATGTGGTCTATACCGATGCAGGTATGTCAACAGAGGGCGCTTTCACCCCTTTGTATATCTGCAACACCCCAAAACCATCATGAAACTGCAGTAAAAACAACAAAAACAACAAAAACACACAGGTTATTATTTCCAAAGTACAAATGCCACTGAACTGTAATTTTATTAATTTAATCTGTTGAACTTTTTGTGGCACAATGGTGTAGTATAATTTATTCAAAGGCTAATGAATTTGTTTTGCAATTATTGTAAGTTCTGCTGAAAAAACCAAATAATTATTAAAAGGATAAAATTGGTATCATCAGAAAGCCCATTGATTCCACTTTCTTCTAGCATGTTAATCTCAAAAAGTAAAACTTGGGAGAGATTCTCAATGGTGCAGAGGTTCACCTTTTGTTAAATACAGGGTTGTCCTTTAAGAATTATGTTAATCGTGCCAATAGTTGAACACTCAATTGGGGATAAAATCAATTGCTCACTGTAACTTTTGTGATAGTTTTTCAAGCAGAATCTTTGCTTAGTGCTAAAAATCTTGGTGTTTGTTTCTTACTGCACAGGTGATCATCATTCTGATTCTGCTCTACATACAAATGGGGGTTTCCGCTCTGATAGGTGCTGCTGTGTTTTTGTTCGTCTTCCCCATCCAGGTCAAGATTGCGACTGTGATCAGCAAGAGTCAGAAAGAACTCTTGGTAAGGGACTCCACCCTAGCGGTGTAACCGCCGGGGGGGGGGGGGGGGGGGAGGGGGGGAGGCACCACGGAAGCCGAGGCCTGTGCCGCAGCTCTGGCGTTCCCCGATTTACGTGGAAAATCTAGACGTTGTGTGAATGATGATTTACTAAATCTAATTCGGCTTACTTTATTGTTTTACTCTTGAGTTAACTGCTTTATGGATATCAAATTCTACATGATATTGTATGTTACATTAGCGGTGTACATGGATACATAACAAAAAAACTTTAAAAAAGTAAAATGGGGTGCTTCAATCACCTGAGATGATTTAAGTGAACAAAATGTCCGCTTTTGTATCTTTTCATATGCCTCAGGTACCATTTAAAAAAGAAATGAGGTTGTGTTTTTCTCTTAAATGATTGGGAAGTAAGTTCCACAGTGTCGGGGCTGATGTGGAAAAAGCCCTTGCACCAAGTGTGGTTAACATTCTACCCTTGGGATGTTCTAGAGAGGACCGTTGTTAGATGACTTTAGACTATAACGAGACCCTTTGTTTACAGTGATAAGATCCCTTATATACATTGGAGATTGCCAATGAAGTGCCATCAACGAAAAGTACATCTGGAAGCCCGCCAAAGTCCTATTTTATCCTGTTTTTTTGTCCTACTTGTCATTAAAAGAATTGATCCTACTATTCTTCTACTTTTTCACTTGGGTCTGCTTGAAAGCCTGAAAATCACATCGCATCATGTTTTGTTTTGACAGAAACAATCGGACGAGCGCATGAAGCAAATCAACGAGCTGCTGCAGGGAATCAAGCTGCTCAAGATGTACGCCTGGGAGGATTTGTACTGCAAGGGAGTCGAGATCATCCGTGATAAGCAGCTGCGATCCTTGCTCAGTGTCAGCGGCGGGCTCGTCTTCACTAGTAAGTCTATAGTCTACGTGATCACACCCCTTTTTGATAATATATTTAGATGACAATGCCATAGTGATCCGACCAGATAGTGCAGCCGTCTTTTTTAGTGCTTTGCTTATTTGCCATTGTGCAGCTGTGGAAGATTTTACAACACACACGCTGTTTCAGTTAAACCATTTATGTGAGGTCTCTTCTGCACACCCGGAATGATGAAGCTGATTAATACATGCGAACAGGTGTGATAAAAGGCGTGAAAATGGTTGCAGATCGCTGATATAAAAAATGAAATTAATTTATAAAACTTTTGTCTGACTTCTTGCAGTATTCTTCACTGCTGGCACACCGGTTGTCGTGACTCTTGTTGTAAGTATAGGAAAGTCGTTAAACATCAGTCAACAGTCACAAATTTATACAAATACGTATGGTTCTACTTTGTGGTCTATTAGTAGTATGCAGAGGTTTGTACAATTAATCTTGCAACACGACAACAAATATGTAAAAGGAATACGGTGTCCCTGTTACATCCGAGTCCTAAATTATTCATGAAATGTCAAATTTCTCAGGAAACTAATGTCCGAATAGTACAAAACTTGCCCAATCTGTCCAACATCGAAGACAATATCAGCAGAAAAAAAAAATGACGATATATGGCATGTAACTGGAAATACAGCAAAATGTCACACTTTGTGTTTCAACTTTATGTTAACATTTCCGCCCAAAGTGGGTGTCCACCATTTTGTATGTAATTTGTTTTGTATTTGTCTACTCGCAGGCATTCGGGATCTACACGCCCCTGACCGGTAACACCCTGACTCCAGACATCACTTTCTCCTCGCTCTCTCTCTTCAATCAGCTGGCTGTGCCGCTCTTCCTTCTTCCCTTTTCGCTCTTCCTTCTCGTCAATGCCGTCGTCAGCACCAAGAGATTGGCCGAGTTCTTCGTTGCCCCCGAGGTGGAGGGCATGAGCGACGAATTAGACATGCTGGAAGATGCTGAGGAGTGCCAAGAGGTAGTCCATAGGCAAACGAACTCTGGCATGTACAAATTATCAAGCTAAGAAACAGGCTACGCAGGGCCAACGTAGCTTCGTCTACGCAGATCATTCAAGCGAGGACGACAATACGGGTTGAATTATGTTCAGTGAACAATCCAGGATTGTTTGCAGAGGGGGTTTTTGAATTGTTTCCGTACATTTGCCCATAAAGTTGACTCCCAAAATGTTTCGCTTGCGAACAAAAATTTACAAGAAGGGGGAGGGAGGAGCTGGTGATAGGGTGTTTAGGACACACTTTCTCAACGTTGGTGGCGCCATTTAACCTCTTTGTTTTGTTCTTACCAATACACGCACAATAAGATAGGGTTTCTGCTTTTCTGGTTTGCATCTGGTTACCATTCTTTTGTCAACCCAAGTCTACAATCAATGCTTACGGTCATACAAATCATGGCTTACTGTACATGTGTGGAAGGCCCCCCTATCAAGGTCTCATTCATCCTGCCCATAAAAGCTTGTACAGGATGTAAGAGAAAACCCGAGATAAAGGTTATTTCTCGGACACTGCTTATTTTTTTTGAAAAATTGTAACTACCATCTATTACATAATTATGTCCTCTTATGTTTCTTTTTTTAAGACACCCTTTAAAATAATCAATTTCCAGAAAGAGTATAGTTTAGTTTATTGTGAACATGATTTCATTGAAGATGAATATATTGAATAATGGTTTACTAATAAACATCAGAACCTCGCAATTCTATATTAAGAAATTGAAATGTCCATTGTTTCCTTTGCGGTGATTCTTACATATGTGCATTTTGAACATCATCTTCCCCAGAACGGCGAAACGAAGAAAGCACCGATCGAAGCTCCTCGAGCCACCTTCCACCAGACCAGCAGCGCCGACGAAGCCGAGGAAGAAGACGAAAAGACCGGGTTGCTGATTCACTCCAAGGTGCCTACCAAGACGGACTACGGCTCGAATGCACTGCGCAAGGCGATGGGGTTGGAGAAGGAAGAACCACTTGATCCCAAAGTGGCAATTAAGGTATAAAAGCGTGAAGTAATATAGGTTTTGTCCTCCTACTCCATCAGAACGAACGGGAAAGGGGACGCAAGAACACATGATTTCCAACTCAAGAAAAACTTAGTTTATTCACTGCAAAATACAGAAATACGGTAACAAGGGGTCCCCCTCTTGTCCCAATACCCTACACACGCTCCAGATTATTGTTACCTATGACGTCAGTTGCCGCGGCAATGGTTCCAAACACATGCAGTTTAGAATGTATTCTGGTTCCAAACATTGCATTGATTAACGTCATCACTTCGGTACTCTATTATCTCCTGGCCGGATATCTGAAAGGAATTCCGGAGATTTCGGGAACACAATGACAAACACAAAAAGGGGGGGGGGGGGGGGGGGGTGGGGGTTGTGGGGGGAGGCTCGGCTCCATATCTTGCTTCACTTCAGAACAACACATCATAAAAACGTTAACCGAACAAAAGACCCACCTTTTCTATTGATAGCAACCGTTTCCGGAGCGCGCCCTTGCCCCACCTGCAACAAGAAACTAGGTCAACGCTTCTCAGGCGGAGCCGCCAGCGAAGTTTACGAACAAAACAACAAAGAACATACAAATTGTCCGTTGCACTGTGGGCATGCCCCTAACAAGCACACAAATTCATTAATGTTTTAATGAAATATTATTAGCCCACTAGCTTTTGCATGCTTTTTGAAACCGTTGTAATGAGGAAAATGCATCCTCCTATTTTCTGTTCGGCTTTCAAAGGTCTTCTATTTTGAACCGTATGAGCTTATTTTTTGAATAACAACAAAATAGCTGGAAAAACAGAATTAGCTTATTTTTTAATAACATCATTTAAAAGTTGGAGGAGAAAGCCGTGAATCTTAGAGCAAAATATGACCCGAGAATTTGAAATCAAACTGTCCTGAACGAGTCTAATTATGAATCTGGTCACTCCACAGTAAAAATCTTTTAAACTTCATGCGCGAGATACAATGAAGTCAAGTAATTGAGGTGTTTGAGTTGTTTGAAATGTAAAAATTTTTCGATTGTATCAGCTTAGCTGCCTCACAATCGAACACAGTTTAGTTACCGCTTGTGCGTAAATTGAATAATTTATAAAAAAAAATAACATATAATAATAATAATAATAATAATAATAAAAAAAACCTTCAAAGCATGTCTGATGTTAATTTTGTGCACGCAAAAGAGATTTAAGCCAAAATGTCTGTACAATGTATGTGCTTGTCTTATAGATTTCCCGAGGAAATTTTCTGTGGGACCCAGCTGCTGCCCAGCCCTGCCTGACTGACATCGATGTCGAGATACCCAAAGGTAAAGGGCCGGTCACACAGGCCACGATAACGACGACGATAACGAAAACGATGCGAATAAACGCTCTCTATTGGTGGGTGGAACGCGCGCGTATTAGAAGCGCGAAAATTCCACCAATCAATGGCGTTTATTATCACCGTTTTCGTTATCGTCGTCGTTATCGTGGCCAGTGTGACCGGCCCTTAAATCCTGAAGCTTACCTTTCGGATAGTTTTTTACGATTCATGAGGGAAACATCCCACTAGAGCCAAAACAGGCAACTCCACTGCCTTTTGTTGTTGACACACTGACACCTTTGCCAGCTTCTTATCTTTGTAATCCATTAGCCAAACAATTGCTTGTAATCCTTAAGTAAACACTCCCAGGCTGGGATTTGCTGGTACTACTCACAGCGTACAAATCACCTCTCCGATTCGTTCAAGTTTATTATCGTTCTTAGCTTTGCAGCGACCGTTTTTCACGATTCAAAGTTTTTTAATTAGTTACACAGGATAGAAAATCTGAACTGAGGCATTTTTTTACAATCAAACTAAGAATTCTTGCAGATGTTTCTGTGTTAAATATAACTCATATAGATAAGAACTTAAGTCAACAAAGGATTAACTGATAGTATCTTAAGTTTATTGACACAAGATAAACAATGTAAACAACATAAAATCTCAAAAAGGCAGTGCTCCTTTCCCAGTTAGGGCCTTCTAACTGGGAAAGCTCTAGTGGGATGGGGACAGTATGTTTTATATGCAATTCCTGGATTTAAAATTCCTATATTTTCCTCCGCTCCATTTTCGAATTTTTGTTTCAATGGCATGTTTACATTCACAATGCTCAGATTTATATGCCCCAACATTTTAGTTTCCAGTGCACCAGTTAAGAAATAACTTTTTCGAATGATTTTTTCCATTTCCTTGTATTTCAAACAACACCAAAGAGGCGGATCAAGAAGTGAGTTTGGGGGTCGACCCCGACCCCTTGCACGTTGCCAATTTTGTTTTGGCTAGCACAAACAACCCCCCCCCCCCCCCAAAAAAAACCAACAAAAATACCAAACAGTTCTGAGCATGCGCGCGGCTGGTAAGAACAATGAAAAAGGACCGGTATGTCTGCTACCACAGTGCTACCATCGTCTTAAAAGTCTCACATAAAGGAATTTCACATTAGCCCCGTCTGCGCACCTTCTGGTTGAAAGCGAGGATATCAATGCTAAACAAAAACAGTGCTATTCAATAAATGGCTGCGCAGCGCACGTTCATTTGTAGTCAGCTATTTACTTAGCACTGAGAGCCTCTTTTATAAAACCCGGAAGTGCGCAGATTGGTGTTATTTTCGGCAATTTTGAATTCGTCTATTGTCATTGACGACAATTTGGCCTATGTTCTTCGTCAGTGTGACGTCATAAGGATCCGGAAGCGCAGTGCAAATAAATACAAACGAATGAGTACGCATGCGTGTAGTGTGCAGGATCCCGCGTATTTCGTATTTCGTAATACGAATAGGCAATCTTTAAAGTTTGGGCCGCTCTTTTTATCTTCTCCAGGTAAACTGACAATGGTGGTTGGAACTGTTGGCAGCGGGAAGTCATCCCTCCTTTCCTCCATGCTGGGTGAGATGACTACGGTCTCCGGCAAGGTCCAAATAGGGTAAGCATTCGAGTATCGATTAAATAACAAACTTAATATTCTTGTGACACGCTTCAATTATGTGGTCCCCAAATGCCATTGTTAATGTGGCGAACTTCTTTGCACGAGTGGGCATCATGTTAGCACTTTTATTAATCCCCCCCCGCATTTTTGTCACTACACTTCCATGCGAGGATTCCCAAGTTCCAGCTTCAAATACCGGATTTTAGTTATCCCTTACACTTGGAATAAGCTATTTTTTGTATTGCTTTTAATTTGGAACCTTTCTTCTGAACCCTGGTACTTTCAGTGAGGTATTTTTCTTGAATCCCCATTATTTCCTCCTCTAGTGAGAGTGAAACGATCGCCTATGCAGGGCAGAAGGCGTGGCTTCTCAATGCCACGTTGCGGGACAATATCCTCTTCGCGGAGACATACAATGCCAACAGGTCAGTTTTGTTGTACCTTTTAATTAATTAATTAACAAACAAGAGCCACGGTTGGGGAAAAGTGTCTGTAGTGCGCGGGACATTGCGGCTGTAGTAGTTGTTTCAATAAATTAATAAATGCTGTTTTATTAAAAAATATACATTTTTTACCCACGTGACCAGTGTGAAATGGAAATAAGTCCACCACGTGTGGAGCGCCTTGGAGTGATCATCCCACGTGAGTCGTTCGACCATGTGCGCGCAGGCGCAGCGCCACGCATGACTGGTTTACTTGAATAAGCACTTCATTAGCATAACTCAACTACGCGGTCGATGACAACATGTGAAAAAGGTCTATAGCAGCCCACGGTCTAAATTAAATAAAATATTTTCGTGATCGTACCAGATGGCTGGAGTTCGACCCATTCTGTAAAAAAGTATGCGTATTTGACAAATAGAAGTCTACACATATTTATTTATTTATTTTGTATCCTGGGTGTTCCATTCAGTGTGAAAAACTCACTGATATCCCATGGATCCCAGTTCACAAAAAACCAAACAATTAAAATATTAAGAATAATTATGTAAAAATTCATCTGAAGAAACTAAAAACGAAATAAGAAAAAGAAATTACACAGAAAATAACAAACATTACAATACACTATAAAAACATCACTGAATGATGGCATTAACTGAGCTGTTTGAGTTGTTTGACAACTCATACCACAACAAAAAACAATGGAAACCGACCAACTTACTTGTGCGATCTCTTCATTGCAGTAGTTAAATAGCCGACGTATACATTATAATTGTTTTTAGAAAACGCCCGCAGTTTCTGAATATAAATATTGAATCAGTCGTTATTTGAGACTTATTTATACTTTTTCGTGCGGCTCTAAAAGGTCTTGGTCATCCCAGAAATTTCAGACACGGATTTACGCCATAGCGTACGCCAGATAGCGTACGACTAAGCAACACTCATCACATGTTGTTATAAACTGAGACTGAAATAATATATCATTCGACCTAATTTTAAATTTACACTAGCAAGATGCAATAATTTTAAACAAAATTCATGCAATACCAATAATTGCCTAGCTAAAAATAGTTAAAAGCTATTAAAGGGAACTAATCTTTCTGCAGATACAAACGCGTGATCGAAGCCTGTGCACTGAAGCCAGACATGGATATCTTACCTGCTGGAGATCAGACAGAGATTGGAGAGAAGGGAATCAACCTGAGTGGAGGCCAGAAGCAACGAGTCAGCGTAGCTAGAACTATGTACTCCAGCAAGAGCATCGTTGTTCTGGTAATGGTTGTTAGAAATTTCCCCTTGCTTCTTGCACACCTCGGAATCTCGGGGTTCCTATCCTGACATTACTCTGCAACTCCAAGGATAGAATTAATTAATCATAAATAGTATTTGCCCTTTTCTGATCATGAATGCGAGTTACTATTTCCCGTCTACATCTTGCAAACAGGACGACCCTTTGTCTGCGCTGGACGTGCACGTTGGCCGTACTCTGTTGGAGGAAGGTATCGTCAAGTGGCTCAATGGACACAAGAAGACGGTCATTTTGGTCACCCATCAACTGCAATACCTCAATAGGGCAGATCTGGTAAGTATCGGTGCGACCGAGAAGTTTATAGACTCCTTCATAATTATGACGTCACAGGTCCATATGGGAGATTTTGGTGTAGTGATGGTAATGTGGTTTAACTTGCTCTTCCCGTGATCATGGTCTCATTGAAACTTTATCCCGCAAATAGCTCATGAGCAACCTCAATGTTAAACTAACACTCTAATACATCCGACCTCATTTTTATGCAAGTCGCCCCAAGCAAGGCTAAAAGCCACTCGAGGTAAAGAAAAAGAATCAAAGATGCAGAAGGCAGGAATTGAAACTCCTCGTGAAGCAGGAAAGATCGTAAGATGAAGGGAAAGGCATCAGGCAAAAATTCCATAAAGATACAGAACAAGGGAAGAAGCTATTGGCATAGCTTTTCGTTCTACATCTAGGTACAGCTAGAGTATACGAGGTGCGATCAAAAAGTTCCGAGACTGCTCCTAACAAGCCAAAACCGTACGTGATTTAAATCCGACCGCCATCCCCTTAAAAGTAGTTCCCTTGTGCAGCGATACAACGCTCCCAGCGCTCCTACCACGCTTGGAACGCTCCCTGGAAATCCCGTTCCGTAAGCGCGTCAAGCACCATCTGCGATTCTCGCTGGATCCTCCTCCAGTGTCAAAACTTCATTTTGGGGAACAGAAAGAATTCGCAGGGAGCCAAATCCGGCGAGTAGGAGGTGGGGAGCGACGATTGTGTTGTTGCGGGCGAGAAACTCGTGCGTTTTCAACGCGCTGTGAGCGGGCGCGTTGTCATGCTGGAGCACCCAATTGCCAGCGCGCCACATTTCAGGCCGTTTGCGCCGTATGTTCTCCCTCAGACGCCTCAGAACGGTGCAGCAGAACTCAGGGTTGACAGGCTGACCCTGGGGAGGAATTCACGGTGCACAACCCCGCGAATGTCAAAGAAAACGATGAGCATGCTCTTGGTTGCGCTCCTGACCTGACGCGCCTTCTTCGGTCTTGGAGACTGCGGGCTCTTCAACAGCGAGGACTGCTGTTTGGTCTCTAGGGTCGTGGCCGTAGACCTAACTCTCGTCACCGCTGAATGATGATCCTCGACATGACGTTTGGGTCATCCAAGGCCTGTTGACAGAGATCCTCGCAGACTTCGACACGGTGCTGCTTCTGCTCAAGTTTCAGGTCCATGGTGAAATACACACGTACCAGTGGTCACAAAAATGTGTGTAACACAGGTGCTGATGTTGATCAAGTGATGTAACTTGGAATACTTACGAAAGTTATTCCTTACCAGGGGCGGATCTAGGTTTTAACTAAGGGGGGGTTTACCTGAGGTGATCGGCCTACACACCCCAGCGTGCCGAATTTTCGACACCCGACACTGGTTATTTTTAATTTTTTTCTCAGCCCAAGGGGGGGGGGGGGGGGGGGTTTAAACCCCCCAAACACCCCCCGTAGATCCGCCACTGCTTACACCTGCTATAAAACATGCACATTACTGTGCTGCGCTCCATTCGTTCGTAACAGGAACAGTCTCGGAAATGTTTGATCGCACCTCGTATTGGTGGAAACAGGCGAAAAGCCGAGTTTTACGTTCAAACACCCTAACCGGAGGAACCAAGTTGGACAAGCCGGTGGAACATTTACCATGAAAATATTTGTATTATAGACTAACTGACTAACGGTAAGCAACAGATCTCTGGTTAGAGTGATTATTAGGATGAGCCCAACTCTTCTCCAACTATAAATTAACAATGCGCTTCTGTAAGTGACAAGCAGAAGCACCAGCCAAGATGTGGCAACAACATTCCATAAGAGGACGTATAGTTGTCTTATACAAGTAAAGGACAGCATCAGCATTAGGAAAGTATCATATATACTACCGAGCTCAATAAAGACAACCAATTCGCAGGGAAGCACTCTTTTCAAAAGCTGAGATATACTTCTTCAAGTTATAATATGGGGGATGACAAGTCCAAGAAGACTTACCGGTAGGTCATATACCGGTACCTCAGGCAAAGTCAAGGGACCCATTATGAACTGAAGGAAATGAATCATCTTTAGAGTGAGACAAATGAAACAGTTTAGTTTTCGACACTGAAGGTTACCTGCAAGTCTTTCCCCACGTCAACACACTCTACGGATCATTGTGGAGTGATGCCCGTTGCGAGAAGCGTTAGAAGAACTGAGGGCAACACAGTAGAATGTAGAGTCATCAGTATTCATGGTGAGCTGAGACAAGACATCAGACAAATCATTGATATAAACCATAAGGAGAGTGGGACCAAGAATAGAGCTCCTGTGCACCAGAATTGACAGAACAAGTAGAAGATGCTTGCTTTTCAATGATCCCCTTTAACTTGCGGTTTGAAAGGAAAGCGGATATGTCCAGATCTACTACACGAGCTTCGCCCCTATCGTCCAAAGCACTATTAAAATGATCAGTGGTATTGAAATCGGATTCATGAGGCATTTCAGGTGATTCAAATGACGACATTGGCTCATAAAATTTGAATCACCTCAAGTGCTTGAAAGACTAGATTTTTGTTACCTGTTGCGCATTGTACGCTAAAGACTACACTGTAAAATAAATACACCTCATAAACCTTTGCACAGGCACGTATTTGTTTCAAATTCATGAGCACTTTAGGCACATCAGGTGCACAGAATTAGACAAATATTATTCAAAAAATCAACCTCATGTGCATGATGCAAGAATGAAAGTGTGTTGACAATCACTTCATGTGCCCTAAATGCGTTACATGTATCACCCCAAGCAAGGTCCGTATACCGTGCATGATGTACGCAATTTGTTTTGTAAATATGACGTCCAACATATGTCTTCTCACCAGATCATCGTCATGAAGGAAGGACGAATTGCCGCCCAGGGAGATCTGGATGACATCATTGCCGCAGACCCGGACATGTACAGCGAGTACGACCAGGCCGTCAAGGCAGTCAGCGACATGGAGTCCGAGAGCGAGAGCGGAGCGGAGACATTGCTGGAACGGGAGGCTCTTCGCCGCAAGTCGGCCCAGCTCATCCGCAGGGTGTCTGCGCAGCATATAAAGCCCAGCGGCAATTTCGAGGGAGTAGGTAAGGACATCAGTGAAAACCATTTCCATTGCCCCCTCCCCATTGTGTTCTGGATCCGTCAGTGCATATAGTTGATGCGAATCTTGTATATTTAGTATGTTTTGCCGGCTATTCTATTTCAATTCAAGTTCAAAGATTTTGACATTCGAATTCGTCCAACAGAATCGATTTCATGCGTTTGCAATGTTTAATTTTGTCTTTTGCCATACAATTTTAAATAAAGTTCAATCGAATTCCAACCATGAGCACACATTTTCGGCAAGGAGGATTCAATTTCGTCTTTATATTTACATAAATTTATTTATTGTTTATTTCTTTCGATTTCATTTTCTTTAAAAGCATACAAAGGTCGTGGACATTTTTTGACATTTTCGTCTTGAATGTTTTGCTCCTTTTTATTCGTTTCCTTCCTAAAAAGAACTTTATCCTGCCCTGGTCAGACCCTTTGTTGTACGGTCTTCGGACCCCAGCATTACGTCTGGCTGCCATTTTCTTTTGGCAACTCTTCTCTCAGTTTAGTATACCTACAACACGTTTATATTTAACTGTCGTTTTTCATAAATACTTTTCTATTGTTAGGTTACTCGTGGTTTTGCATGCATGTCTTATTTGGGGCCAAATTTGAGGCTACATTGCCTGATACTGATTTTTAGCCAAGACTTTTCATTTTTACGGAAAAGTAGCCACATTTTGATCTTATATCTTTAAAAAGTCAAAAATGAAAATCAACAGTTAAATATGAACGTGTTCTACTTGGTCTGATAACATGCAAACAAATGTGCCAAATTGAGCTTGGGGATGCTTAAGTACAGACCAGACTAATTTACTTAAACTGATTGATATAAGACAAATTCGATCTCTGCAATTCAACAACAGCTAAGATGAATTTAATATGTAAAGACGAATATTCTCGACCCGTGTTTAAGTAGATTGACCAAAGTTTGAAATTGAATGGTAAATGACGAAATTTGCTTTTGCCCAAAGCAGGTGAAATTCGTCTTGGACGAATTTGAATATAACAATTAGTGAATTCGAATGAATTAAAAAAAAAAATGGCCGGGAAAACCTATATCATGTAAATAATTATGTTCATTGAGTAATTTTTCCCTCATCCAGCCAGTTTTGCAGATAAAAGAGTTGATACCTCCGGTTCTTCTCTAATATCTGTTAAGAGTTAAACTCAAAAAATCGAGAAAAAAAACAAAACAACAACAAATCCGCTTTCACGTGCAGGGGTCGCTATAATCAAGTGCCTGGGGTACTTGGTGTGATACAAGTGACGAAATTGTGTCATTTGAATGCTTCGAGTACTAGAATTTAGTAAGCTCGTGTGCATTGAATTGAAGAAACATTGTGAAGATATCACCGCGCCTGAGTGAACTTTCGTTCTCTCCTAGACGAAAAAGAGGCGGGTGTTCTGATCGAGAAGGAGGAGATGGCGCGAGGCTCGGTGTCATTGAAGGTCTACCTGTACTACTTCAGGAACGTGGGCTTTATCCTGACGGCTGTCACTTTCTTCTCCATCCTGCTCCTCTCGGGTATTCAGATCGGCACCAACTTCTGGCTGTCGGCTTGGTCCGAGGCTGGATTGAGCAACGAGGTAAAATGTTCAACAGAGGCCAATTTCATGGCGAGCTTCTAAGCACAATTGCTTAGCATGAAAAGTCTTCATTTGATGTGTGTATTGCTTGTGATTGGTATTTAGCTGGATTTTTTTGCTTAGCAGTTTTTACAAAGCGATACTTTTTGTGCTAAGAAAATATTTGTGTTTAGCAGCTCCGTGAAATTTGCCCAACGTTTTGAGGGGCAGAGGCGATAGGTATGAAAATGTTGGTGGTGCAACACCCCCTCCCAAACCCAGTTGTCCTTGTTTGCAAAATAGTGTCGCTGTCGACAAAAGGAGGAAAAGGTAGAACGAAATAGAATGAAATAAAACAACAGAAAGCAGTCTTGTGGTAGGTCCACCTTCACACTCGAGTACAGCTAGTAGTTTTTACACATTCAAATTAAGAATTATATTTCTACAAATGTGTTATAACTTTCCCAAATTCGGCTTTCGGACCGCAATGGATGGTATTTTAATTGCCTGAAAATTAAATGGCGCCCTCCAAGTCAAAAACAGCCCCTCAACGTTTACAATTAGTGTCCAAAGGGAACATTTTCGGGGAACATTTGTGGAATTTTTAAAAACAATTAAAACAAATTAGTGAGCCTTACCAAAGACGAATCCTTTGTACTGCTCATTTCCCTTGTAGTCATAACAAAAGCACGCAGGATGTCTGATATTACAAATCCATGATTGATCCTATCAAAAGGGTATGAAGTAAATCGCAGTTCCGTTATTCAGCGGTTCCAGTATAGGGGAAACATTTAAATTTAAATAGGGTAGAAGTATTAACTAACCACTAACAACAAAAAATGGGTCAGATTAAAGAAACACGAAAACAGTAACAATACAAATATTACTTTAAAATTAAATATGAATAAAGAAAACTAAATAATACAAATTAAAATACAAATAATATAAAATTGAGCATTACAGAAAAAGTAAAACAAAGTTGTTCTGAAAAATAAAAACAAAACAAAATATAGACGAGAGCTATATGTCTGTTTCCTAAACAGAACATAGGGCTTTTCCATATTATTTGCTATAATGTCACTTAGAATATTGCCTACTAATGAGAAATTCGACTACCCACCAAGTTTCGTGACAATCCGACGGATCTACCAATTTATATGTGTCTATAAATTACGCCTTTAATAACGTCATTATGATGTTCCACATCAATCGCCTCTATTTTTTACATATTATTTATGACCTAACAAACTTATTTCAAAAAGAATTTCGAAAGTAGTTTGTTCTGTTGACGGGATATGGCTTACAGATTCAAGAACGTAACCATGTTAAAATCATATTCAATTACCGGCCTTTTAACATACCAGGTTTCACCCTAATCGGTCCAACAACTGTCTAGATATGGCCCCTTTTAAAAACGCACCTTTAAGGTGACGTCACGTGACACATAATGACATCATCATGACGTCACTTCGGAGTTTGCATTCTTGTGACATTATCTGTATACCCACCAATTTTCGTGACGATCGGATGTACCCTTATACGTGTTTCAAAAAAGCACATTTTTTGATGACCTCATGACAACACACATTTTTCACATTTATATACAATTATGTATGATCTAACAAACCTATTACAAAAAGAATTTCTAAATTAGCATGTTCTGTTGATGATATATGGCTTTAAGGTCCAACAACTTAAACAATACTATAAAATCGTATGATGACGTCATCATGACGTCACATCAATTTTCATCTATAACATGCTCACCTACCAGCCTACCACGTTTGATCTAATCAGACCTACGGTTCTCTAAATATAGGCCCTTCAAAAATGCACCTTTAAGATGACGTCATGTGACACATGATGACGTCATCATGACGTCAGAGCAATATGCACGATTTCAGCACAGGGTCTCAGTCTACGCAAACTTTCATCGAGATGAAAGATCTGTTTACTGGCAAAAGCGCCGGCGAGAATGAAACGTGCATTGCCTATGGGATTTTTGATATCCCACGATTTGCGATGTCCCTTCTGAGCCACCTTACACCATTGGTACACGCTGCATGCACTGCAGAGCTGCGTGTATCACTTTGTATCGCACCCCGCCGGGCCACAAACACTCTACACTGACTTTGCTCGTACAGCGCAACTCCACACACGTTTACGTTGGATTGTAGAAACGTGCAACATGACACCCATGGTTACACTGCCTTCCAAGAATTCCTTTGTTATCATATTGTTTGGGGGCTAAATATTGAAATGGGTATATTTTGACGCTGGAGTGAGCTATGATCATAAGAACTTGGAATTAGGTACACAAAAATACAGTGTATAACACATAAGAGATTGTTAAATATACCAAATTTTGACTTGAATTTAATGACCTCTAGATGACGTCATCATGACGTCATTATGACGTCACATCAATCAGCATTAAGACTGCACCCAATCGGACTTACGGTTCTCTAGATATAGGACCTTAAAGTGTGCACCTTTAAGATGACGTCACGTGACCCACGATGACGTCATCACAACTGTACTTGTCGAAGCAAACATTTGCAACGTGGTCTTGGCCTGGATCGAGTTTGTAGTCAATCTGATCAATGACAGTGTAAGTTTTGGAGTGTATAATGAAATGTGAAACATTAAACAAATCATAGAAAATCAGCCGATGACGTCATCATGACGTCAATACGGATTTTGCATGCTAGTGACAATATCTGCCTACCCACAAATTTTTGTGACGATCGGACCTAATCTTATATGTGTTTCAAAAAAGCACAGTTTTGATGACGTCATGATGACGTCATACATTGTTTACATTTATATGTAAGTATCTATGATCTAACAAACCTATTACAAAAAGAATTTCGAAATTAGCATGTTCAGTTGATGAGATATGGCTTAAGGGTTCAAAACTTTAAAAATTACTGCAAAATCGTATGATGACGTCATTATGACGTCACGTCGATTTTCATCTATAACACAAGCCGGTCCACCAACAAACCAAGTTTGAGCTCAATCGGACGTACGGTTCTCTAGATATAGGCCCTTTAAAAACGCACTTTTCAGATGACGTCACGTGCCACGTGATGACGTCATCATGACGTCAGAGTAATAGGCACTACTTTCGGTATGAGCTCCGTGCGCCGTCGAATGAGGGCGCTGTCCACATAGCAACCGCACTTCCATGGGGAGTACGTCGCTGGTATTACGCACCGCGCTCCTCGTTCATTTGATACTCGTATACCAGTGGGATTGCTTTGTCTGTTCGCTGACTCTCGATAATTGCGTTTTCAATAAGAATATCACAGCGGGAACCAGACACTTAAATTAAAGTCAAGAGCAAGTTCGGGTGCTGCTGATCTAGTCCCTTTTGTCAATTTTGCTATTTAAATCACGCATGCGTGGTCTGTTTTCACTCGAACGCACCTAGTCGATCAACTACGTCAAATCTAGTTTGTGTAGCAACAACAACTGTAAAGAATGTCGTCTGCTAATTAGTAATTGTTAACGTTAACGAAGCAAATGTTGGTACGTCATTTTTATTTTCTATTATTTATTTCTTTTATTTTCTCTAGTGCAATAAATAATTCATTATCTTATTGCAAAGAGTTATTATCATTGGACAAAACTAACAATTTACCGTAAACGTTTGCAAAACTTGCCCAGTTTACCTCGACTCCATCTTGAAACCGTGACGTAACTCGCGAGTGACTAGTGACTAGAGAAACCATGTGACTAGAGTGACTAGAGAAACCATGGTCCGGAGCTTGGTTGATCCAGTTGGACTAGCTAGTCAAACCACGCAGCGTTCGGGTGACATCTAGATCGACTATGGTTAAGTCTAGTCACTCTAGTCGCCCAACCGAACTTGCTCTAAGATGGCGTCGATATTGACCCCCCAACTCGCCTTTTCTTTCCGCTGAGGGGGTAGTTGTGCACGGAGCTCATAGGGTCCAAGTCTATGCAAACTCTCATTAAGATTGAAGTCTGTTTAATGGCAAAAGTGGCGGCGAGAATAAAACGTGTGCTTTGTCTATGGCATTTTTGATAGAAGAACAAGAAGAAGGAGAAGAAGAAGAAAAAAAAAATCAGAACAAAAACAAAGGCTTTTCCGAAAAATTTCGGAAAAGCCAAAAATCAGAACAAAAACAATGGCTTTTCCGAAAAATTTCGGAAAAGCCAAAAACGGAAAGTAAAAAATAAATAAAAATGAATTGATTGTTAAAAGAATAAACCATACAAGATTTCTCAAAAGTTGCGTTATTTTATTCACTCGTCTTGTTTTGTTGCCAGACTGAAACAACCAATGAGAGTTATCTTGCCGGATACGCTGGCATGTCCGCCTCCATCCTCTTGGTCCGTTTAATCGCCTCTTCCACTCTCATCTGGGCCTCGCTGGTGGCTGCAAAAACCATCCATCAGCGGATGCTTCGGAATCTAATAAAAGCGCCTCTCAGGTGAGTCTGCGAATAACAAAAACACCACCCACCATTTTTGTCATGAGTGTGGAGCTATACAGCCCCTATTATTCTGATAACATCACAATGAAATCACAACAATGTCACAAATACTAAACACAAATTTACTTCAAGGGGTCTGGGCCAATTGATGGAGCTGCAAGGAACACACGTACTTCTGCACATCACAGAAAAGTTTTTCTGAGCAAAAACAGGTTATCAGCGAAAATTGCATGTGATTTATACTGCTTAATTGGGACCAGTTGTCATAACATCTTTGCTCAGCAGCAAAGTTTGGTAAGAAATAAATCCCTGAGAACATAGAAATGTTGTCTTGAATTGATCAGGAAGGAAGTGAATGGGGAGGGAGTTTCACATCTTAAAATATTAACCGCGTGCATTGCACGGTGACTGATCTACTGAAATATATATGAGTCACCACCAGCCATTGTTTTAACTCTTCTCCCAGACAGGATAATAACTCTGACTTGGGTTGTCTCTTTTCATTGCGTCTGATGAAGTAGCTGTAGCTACGAAAGCTTATACCATAATTTTAATTTTAGTTAGTCTAAAAATAGTGCTATCTTCCATATTTATCTGAAATACATTGCGTATATAAATATCGTTTTGAACGGAATACCTCGACTTCTGTAGTAGCAATACGGCCGAAAGAAGATAGCAAGAACCAACATTTAGTTTTCTTTTTTTGTCGCCCAGGTTCTTCGACACAACACCAGTTGGTCGAATCTTGAACCGTTTCTCCAACGACACCACAATGATTGATTCGGTATGTATAAAAGCAAGAGAGTAAATGACAGTTGTAAATGCACATTTCTAGCAGATATGCCTATACTCTTACATGAAAATGTGTGACTTCATGCAAAAGGGTAACCAAAATGTGGTATTTTAGGGACTTGCAATGATACGAATGACTGAAAAATATTGCTCATCTTTATCATCTTAAGTGCGTCAAAATTCAGATTTGAGTTACCTATGGGCATGAATCGGACAATGTTTTTGAATGCTGCTCAGAGGTTCAACACCTCTATTAAAACTTTGCACTGCCCTTTCCTTCAAATTGATTTATTATTTATTTATTTATTAATTACATTTCTTTACCCAGGGTGTGTCGAAACAGTTTAAAACTCGTTTCCATTGGGGCCCTGCATACATTTTAAATTAAAAATGAATACTTACAGACATACACAAATGAATATTTACACACATACAAGAATATGTACACAAATAAATCTGTACATATATGCAATGCATACGGTTACATTTCAAAATTTTACCCTACCAATTGTCTAGCAATTAAACGATTGTCATTTGTTGACATTGGATGTCCACAAACTATTCTCCCTCCTTTCTTGACACCAATATGCAGAAATTGGCCCAAACTTTTAACTCTACTATGGGTAGCTTCATGGCCTGTTTCACAGCGGTCATCGTCAATACTATCGTTATGCCCTACTTTATCCTGTTCTTCACTCCCATCGCCATCGCCTACTACTTCTTACAGAGCTACTTCTTGTCATCCTCCAGGTATGCATGGCTTCCTCTCTCCACGGAGCTGGAAAATTGTTACAAATATCGCCAGTGACATAAACACTCCCTTGTGAAAAAGTACCATGGTATTACCGTAGTAATCATAGTTATATGGTGGTTGCCACGGCAAATCCATTGTAAAACCATGGCCATGGTACTATACCATGGCATTACTCCGGTACTGTTACCATTATATTACTGTAGTTACCATGGTTATATGCTGGTAACCATGGTAATACGGTCGCCAATTTACGATGGATTTTGCACCATTTACCATGGTTTCACCCTGGTACTTTTTCATAAGGGTTGGCATGGTAAACAGATAGTGCCCCTTTTTATTCTTGGGGTTGTGTAGATCTAAGGGGTCACGCCCCTTCCCCAAAACCCTCAAAAGAAAACGAATTTAATAAATATCGAAAATGATATAATCTTTTGCGTGACCTGCTATTGGGCCTGATAATTAATTAGAGGCGCCCAGCTTTAATTTGTGCATTTTTTTGTATTTTTCTTTAACCGTGCTGTGTGATATAATACACTCCTTAAAACAATTGAAGGATCAGAAATTTGCCTTTGCAAATTTCAGCCAGGTGTGTGCCTCATTGATTTTACTTATTGTACACTGTAAAATAAATTCCCGTATTTTTACGGTGCAAACCATGTACATTTTCACTGCGAGTAACCGTAAATGGACTGCGCGTTACATTTTACGGGCAAACCTTACGCCGTCATATTCAGTTCGTTGTGTTTAGTAAGTTAGCGTAGCTACCATAGTAATTAATGATAAACTACTTCGTTTATTTATGTTAATTTGCAGTTAATTAATGGCAACCTAGCTTCCAATACTACTTTTTTTCTAAAACAAACAGACGGTGCCCGTAAAAATTGCAGTATTTACAGACTTTTCACCGTAACTAATACGGTTTATCAGTAAATTTAAATACGGTTTCACCGTAAAAAAATACGGGAATGTAGTTGTACAAGTAACGTTTATTAAAAAAGAAAAAAACTCTTATGAAATTTAGGGTGACTTTTTGCCGACGGGTGAGTTTTAAACAGTTATCAGCTGCAATCCCACATTGTGCTGTAGAAAAACCAGGGCGAAGTGGGAATCATTCTAACACTAAGACGAAGGGAAGCGCCTAAAGTATTAATTGGACATTCTATCTTTACGCTACTACAGTACTTGGGCGAAATAATTCTGAAGTCAATCCCACTTTGCTGGGCAGTATTGTAATTTCGACTTTGCCTACCCGGGCAAAGTGGGTATTCCAACTTTGCGCAAATGCCTACACTTTGCCCGCGAAAAATTTCCTTCCCATCGATTTTTTACCTAAAGAAAATTGCTGTGGGTTAATTGTTTAGGAATATTATGGCTGGTTCAGTGTCGTAGGCACCCCGATAATTGTTCTGGTATTTAGATTGCCACCAGCACACCGCGTCTGTTTACGAACAAAAGCTCATCATAGGGAATGTGTAGTTATTAACAAATATAATGACGCTTAGCGTCTGTTAAAGACTGAAGCCTGTCCCCACTTTTGGTCTGTTTTGAAGAAAATTTCTCCATAGACCCGTTAATTAATTAATTAAGGACATAGGCCCTACTCTGTTATTCACTTATATATTTCTCTACTAGGGAGATGCAGCGTCTAGACAACACTAGCAGATCACCGATTTTTGCCTACTTCTCTGAAACTCTGAATGGACTGATGACCATACGTGCTTACAAGTAGGTATTCCTTTCTCTTTTAGCTTATTCAACTGATTGTAGTAGTACCCACGGTTTACAATAGATCATGACGTGCAGTGTTAGTCAGAATGACGTCAGTGGCATCATTCAAATTCAATATTCTTGCAAAATGCGGTCGACAAAATACTGCAAGATTATGGCATTGATTTTTCAGTTTTGATGTGTAATTTAGAATTCAAATTCCAGGATCTGTAAAGGGCTTGATAGAAATTGTGTTAATTGCGAACAGCAACGTTAACAGCCGAATGACGCCGAAAATAAGTTGGGAAAACCCGTTTTCGTCACGTGACAATGGCGGCTACCGGACTTAATATTCATCAGGAATAGTCAAAATATTTTGGTCTGGGAACCAGACTAAATTATGTTCACATAGGCGTGTGCAACACTACCAATGAGCCCGTATTTCATCATATGATGCACGATATGGGGAAGAGGGAACCCCCCTCTTTTGTGTTGGTCATTGTGTTCCCGGAATCTCAGGAATTATTTTCAGATCTCTAGGGGGATGTGTTAGGTAACAATAGTCTAGAGAGTGTATAGGGTATAGGGACAAAAAAAGGGGGGGGGGGGGGGTACCGGTACCCCTCTGCCCCATATCGTGCTGGGTATATATTTCATAGCCACGGAAATTCACGTTGCACCGCGGCATTCTTAAATGCTTGTTTGGTTTGATTTCCACCTACCTTTCTCCCCTCGTTGGCTTCATGCAATTTTAACAGAAGTTTGCCCAATCATTCTATAGTAGTAGCTATAGGTTCGACCTGATATGCCCGTCCCTGTATGCTTTTGGACTACCTGGATCGGTGTGTAAAGTAGGGGTCATCACTACCGTAATAACCCGATAAGCCCGTCAATATTAAGATTTGTCTAGACTTGTTTCATCCCACACAGGCCATTGTACCAACCTCAGCTGTCTTCAGTATGAAGAGGATTTTCCGACTTATGATTTGTTGAGACTCTTTTTTTGCGCCTCTATTGGAGCTCCTACTTCCACAGAAATGATACAGGGGGCGGATAAATTTGAATCTGCTATAGTTCCTAAATATCTTTCACGCATGACGATTTTCAAACCTTCTCTGACATTTTTGTATTTGCTTCCTTGTTGTTGTACTCCCTACTCTTTTCCTGTTCGCACTCTCCCTCTCTCCCCATCTTATTTTCCCTTGGTTCTTTCCTTTCTTGATACATCTTTCCCACCAGATCCTCACTGCCTTTCCTATACTCCATTTTGTATCAGACCACGAAGTGAGGATCTATGAAATTATCTTCTCATTTCAGGAGCGAAAAGCGGTTCTTCAACACCATCATTGAGCGCATCAATAAGAATCAAGTGGCCTACTTGTACCTGCAAACGGCAAATCGTTGGCTTGGAGTCCGTCTGGTGAGATTTTTGTTTTGCCCACACATTTTGATTATTACCAAATAACCCCATTATTAGTATAATTCTGTAATTTGTGTTATGTGTATTTCTCTTTTTACGTTTCTTTTCATTTAGTATATGAGAATTTATGAGCAGCTGTTAATTTTGTATCCAAATCATGAGTTTGTATTCTGTTAGTTCTGTTGGGAACCAGTGAAGGGAACCATGTGTACCACTTTGCAGTTTACTGTTCATTGTCTTCGATGCAGGATTTCATTGGTTCCCTCATCGTGCTAACTGCCGGCATGACAACCCTCGTTGGTGCCCTGACTCTCGGACTCGAACCCAGTCTAGTTGGCCTTGCTATCACTTACTCCCTCCAGGTTAGTGCAAGCTGATTTACTTCAGTTAACACTTTATGTTTCAATTCCTGCTTACATTTGGATATTTAATTTATTCTTCAAGTACAACAATCGTTTTGTGCAGAACGTCATTAAAAAATATTGTACTCAACGTGGAACTTCATATATTTTTCTGCATTTGCAGCGAAATTTCTATTTGTAGACATATTCCTTGGTTGTCAAAAATGTGCAAATTGTTGATTGTAGTAAATGTTAACTGTCCGAATCACTTGCTGCAGATCGCTGGATTCTTGAACCTGTTGGTGCGTGGAGTGGCAGACACTGAGATGCAAATGAATTCCGTGGAGAGAGTTGAATTCTATTCAACTGTGGACAACGAACAGTACGAAGGTAAAGACAACATAGGCAGGGCTTATCACAGCACGCTCGATACTGAGTGTTTAACCTTAAGAAAACAAACTAAAATGAAAATGCAACAAAATCCCAACAGTCAATTTGACAGTATCTTTGTTCGGGTGGGCGCTAATCAGCAGTCATAAACCCAGAATGCCGTATAGCCAGGGATCACACCAAATTTTACGATACAACCTGGAAAGCGACATTGTGGGGATCACTCAATGAGGATACGACATTTTAACTTCGTCAAATAATCTACAAGGCAAACTGACTAGGTAAATTTGAATACATTTTCAAAGTGAACAAAGAAACTGGCAAGAGCGGGATTCGAACCTGCGACCTCCTGGTTACCGTACCGGCGCTCTACCAACTGAGCTATCTTGCCCTATGTTGGCGGTCTCCCAAACTGTCAGTATCTTTGTTCGGGTGGGCGCTAGTCAGAAGTCATAAACTCAGAATGCCGTATAGCCAGGGATCACACCCAATTTTACGATACAACCTGGGAAGCGACATTGCATCATGTGAGGATGCCAAGTCGCCAGAGTCCTAAAGCAAGATAGGATTGTGGTGTGCCCAGTGGGGTTGAAGAGTAGGGCAACAGTCCAGGTACCTAGGGTATAGAGGACCCATCAGTCTGATGTGTGTGGTTCTGTAGGAGTGGAAGCCAGATATCATTGAGGTGAAAGCCGATATCTAGTGGGACTGTGTTGTGCTTCCTGATCTCGATGGCTTCCCGGATGCGTCTTGGATGTCAGGACTGAATCAGACCGATAAGTTCAGCCGCATCCAAATCAGTTTGTGGTCGTTGGTGTGGGAATGTTTGAAAATGGACGATTTGTCAAAATCACCATGTCGTCTATTGTTATTGTCTGTACTGGATTTAACGACCGTTTCAAGTCCCTTTAAATTTGCATTTGATATAATTTCCTGTTCTATAGTAATTATTTAAAAATTGTTTATAATCGTAATTGTAAATAACATGGGGCTTTGGTCCACGATATGTGATCAATTAAACCGGACTAACACTAACACTGACACACAGTCGTACTTCCCCAATACGTCCGCACACATACACACACAAGTGTGTAAATACCGTTTTTTGCTATACTCGCGAGGACAATGCTTTGTGTTTCCTATTCTTCCTTTAATATAACCCAACCCCATAGACTAAGCACGTATCCACTACGTTGGAGGACCGATTTTAACAAAAAACTGTCTCTCGAGGACAAGAAAGATTCTTTTGTGTGTTCTTTCTCCTCTTGTCCTCGAACGTAGTACAATACAAGAGCACACAAGTGTGTAAATACCTGCAATCGTGGACGTCCCATTGTTCCTCTTTTGTTTGTACCTTAACTTTTTCGGAAGGCCTCCTATTGGTTTTGTACACGATTTTCAAACGGGGACCTTTCTCAATCGGGGACCCTATTGTCTTCTTTTGTTAAAGGTCCCCTATTGAATGCGAAAACAAACTCACACACATACTTATGGGGAAGACCTTTATGCACCTTCTTTTGTTTTCTTTTGTTCCTATTGAAATCCGTAACGCTATGGAGTTTCTCCTCTGGGGAAGATGGATTTCTAAAGCTTCCGCTGTAGGGCTGATTGTTCTATTGTGTTTTCTGCCGCACAGGAATACGTCTACATGAACACAACCACACACAGTCGTGTTTTCCCTATACTACCGAGAACAATGCTTTGTGTTTCCTATTGTTCCTTTAATATAACCCAACCCCATAGACTAAGCACGTTCTTTTACGTCAGAGGTCCGATTTTAACAAAAGACCGACTCCCGAGAACAATAAAGGTTCCTTTGTACTTTCTTTCTTCTCTTGTCCTCGAACGTATATACAGAACACTAAAACAAACAACGATTTTAAAAAGGTATTTTCTTATTAGGCCTATATAGGGGACCCCAAATTACAACGTAGACAAATTACAATGTAAACAAACGGTGATAGGCCTACAACTTTTTTAATTAAGTCACCATTTTGCTTGCCACACAAGCTTGCTTAAAAAAAGGTAAATTAACACACCTTGTTTTGTTCTTAGGAAGGGAGCCCTCTGCCGACTGGCCGAAGAACGGTCGTATTCAGTTCGACAGGGCGTCCGTTCGCTACTCGGCTGATACCGATCCTGTTCTGCGGGCAATATCGGTGGACGTCACGGCAGGTGAAAAGGTACGGTGAAAGCTGTTCACTGTTGGAACATTTAGGAAATCAAACACAATTTCGTTTTGTGGGCATTGTAGAAGAGCCCACTGCCCACATGTTCAGTAGTAGTTCCATGCTACTTTACTATCGGTGAGATATCGAGTAAGAATATGGGGAGTTAGGTTGGCCTAGTGGTACTTTCCTCACCTTCCACCACTGTGACCCGGGTTTGAATCCCCACCATGGCCGACATGTGGATTTGGTTTTCAGTCCCTGTCTGATGCCGTGGGTTTCTCCCAGAATATCATTCTGGGGTTTTCCCCACTTCTAAAAAACTTCACTTACGAGCTACATTCGCCTTCATTCGCACCATGGAATAACCACCACCCTTTAAATCAAACTAATTTAGTGCCAAACTAAATCGGTGGAAACGATCTATAAGGCATTTTGATAATAATTTTGTAGGTTGGTATATGCGGTCGCACAGGAGCTGGCAAGTCATCCCTGACTCTTGCTCTGCTGCGGGTCATCGACATCTTCGGAGGTAAATACACTGTACACTGTTGTGTTCAATTAACAGTAAATGGCTTTATCTGTGAGAGAATCAATATAGATACCACATCGCAATTTGTGTAGCTTAAAGACCTACTATAACCAAAGTTTAATTCTCTAAAAAGATTAGTATCTTGATTATGAATTACAAGAAACCAAATTCGTGACGTACGCTTTTTAAGACGATAGGATGTTCAAAAGTGAGCCAATTTGCATTTATTTTCCAAATTAGAAAGGACAACATATTTTGTTGTGTATTGCTCTCTATATTGACATATCTGTAGACTGAGACAATAATTTCACATTTCTTTCAAAGCGTTATACTAGGTCTTTAAATATAATCAAGTTTTCTTGAAGCCAAGACAACACGAGTCAGCATGGGGTTATATGTGCAATTGTGCACAGCACCCAATTATATTACCAACTAAAAGAACTAAAAGAACAGGGCAAAAGAGAAAACATCTCTGTTCTAATTTACATCATCCCCAACGCAAATCATTACATCTCCTGACTGATTAAGCGGTACCCGCTGCTGCATTAGATTCGAATCGGCCAGCAGACCCCGGCAAGCTCGGTGGTCGAGTGGTTAAGACGTCTGCACTAGTAAGCAGGAAGTCGTGGGTTCGAATCCCGCCCGAGTAAGCCTGTTATTTGTTTTCACACAGGCTCTCAGAAAGCACTGAGTAAACAGTGCTTCATATATCACGTCGGGACAGGGCAAAAGAGAAAACATCTCTGTTCTAATTTGGATTTATTTATATCCGACGCAAAACATTCCATCTTCTGACTGTCGAATTTTCCATTGGAATGTTGCTGTTATGTAGACTTAGGAAGTGCCCTACATAATATCTAAGGTCCAAGAAACCCCAAGAAGATTAAACGAAAAACACTATGCTTACACAAGACAATGCCTACTATAAATTACGCTTGATGTAAAGTATTCGATGAGTTTCATAGATTCTGGATAAATGAAAATATTTTCTGAGCAATGCCGTGGTACAAAATCAAATAGAAAGAAAAAAATAATAGACTCCCAAAAATCAAACTTTACCGCCTGCTCTTTATCCTAGATGTGTTCTCCTACTTTCTGGCATTTTCCCATCATGTATTTGCCCCGTGCCACTGTTCCGCAGTCGAATAACCACCCTAGTTATTGGGACAAGTGTCAGGTGATATTTAAGTTCGTAAATAAGTTGAATTTGGTGATGCTTTCATTAGGTCGTATTCTCATCGACGGCATTGACATCAAGTCAGTTCCGCTCAAGACGCTGAGAACCAAGCTGTCTATTATTCCCCAGGATCCCGTACTCTTCACTGGAACTATCAGGTAGAAATTTTTAATAAGAGGTGACGGTCAGTCTGGTGAGAGTATATCCTAGGAATAGGCTAATTCAGCTATCTGTTCTGTTACCCACACATGTAGTGGTTCTATAATCTGCTATAACTATTTTATGAATTTCAAATAGCTGAAATATTTGTTATTCGTAGAGCATTTTTGTTAGAAATTAATGAACGTTCAAATATACGAACTTAACCCAGGCACTGCACTATGTTGCGATTTTAGTTGTGTTGAAACTGCTCTACACTCTAAAAACAAAAGTGCTAAATACCGAGTGATAAGCAAGTGCGTGCACCTAACGTGCACAAGTTAGCACCTCACGTGTTAAATTTGACCCAAAAAAGTGGAAGTGCTGCACGGTGAGTGCTGATTACCGAGGCTTCCTTGACTGCACCTTAAGTGTAAAATGACGTAGCAATTGCACGACTAATCAGAAATGAGATAATTTGTGATTACAAAAGTCAGGTTAAATTGCAGTTTTTAGTCCAAAACCACACTTTCTTTACCATAATATGTTTTGTTCAAACAATTCCACAATAGAATCTTGATTTCTTTTTCGAACATAGGTGAATAATCTCATTACATCTTCCTTCGTATATAAATATTGAAATTGTTCATGGGAAGCCATGACTTTCCTTATTGTGGGATAAGCTTAATATAAAGCTAAAGCATGACATCATTCAGTTTGTAGTCTTTACGTAGGTTATCGTATCAAGTGTATATACACTCGACCATAGAATTGTATAATAAGTTATTTCTGATAAGTTTGGTTCCTACTTCAATTGTCTCCGTTAATTTGTAGTTAATTAATGTCAACTAAACTTACAGTATTATCTTTTCCGCCTTTTTTTCTATTTTGTGTCCTATGAGTTGTTGAAAATAGCACCTGAAGTGCTTTAGTTTAGCGCTTTTTGAGTGCTATTATTGTAGCACGCGTGCCTGTGCTAAATCAGCACGGCACGTGCAGTCACTATACGAGCACCTAGAAGTGCACAATTTTTAGGTCTTCAAGTGCTAAATTAGAACTTCAGTTTTAGAGAGTGTAGAATTCTTATTGTTCTGGATCCTCGAAACTAAAAATAAATAATTGTCATCTTACGTTTGCTTAGATATAAACTTCAAAGACTTTGCCAAAAACAAATATCCCCATTCTGTTGATTACCACTTCTGACATTCCAACATAATTTTGTTGCAGTCTTAAGCTTTATATGCATGACCCTCTCTCGTTATGAATAGGGGTAATTTGGATCCGCTTCATGAGAAGACTGACAGTCAGCTGTGGGAATCCCTGGAGATTTCCCAACTCAAAGATGTCGTGGCGGAGTTAGATGGAGGACTAGGTAAAGCTTAGAATTCGTTTGTGCAGTAAATCATTCTCTGTAAGAAAAATGTGACCCGCTCCGGAAAAAGGTATATTATGTCGCAAAATATGAAAAATGAGTTTTATTTATGTTTGGAAAGCCCACAATGTAGGCTTTCATTTGGTACATGATAAAGCTCCAAAGCCCTTCCGTTCTGGAGATATCGCGTTTTTGCATATTAATTAGTTCTATGGAGTTCAAATTGCACAACAGAAAAAAACAGGCTTTGAAATAGCTAGTTCTAATACACTGCAATGGAACAATGCACTCTAAAAAGGTTATTTTTTCACTTTATTCACTGAAATCAACATTGTTGTGCACCAAACCTGAAACTTTAGATGTTTAAGATGTCATTAAGGACAAAAAACATAAAATGAATTTTGACAAAAAATGTCACCCTCTCAACGTTGAAAGGGCCATTACACGTAAATGCATAGCGCGACTTATATCACCTTTTTCTGGAGCGGGTCACAAATGTTTTAGTCTTCATGAATAGCGAGAGGAACCAAAGTGGCATAACATGTTAGCAAGCATAACATGTTGTATTGTTGTTTTCTTGTTGACCATTCCAGATGCCTTGGTGACAGAGGGTGGTGAGAATTTCAGCGTTGGTCAGCGGCAGCTGTTCTGTCTGGCTCGTGCATTCCTGCGTAAGTCTCGTATCCTCATCATGGACGAAGCCACAGCCTCCATCGACTTGGAGACGGTAAGAATTACTTTCTCCCCACCGAAGTATACATTCATGAAGAACATGTCGCTGTAAATATTGTCATGGCCATTTTCTAAGGAAAATAACATACATGAGTTGAGGTTCCTCCTGAGCCCTGCATGGGTGAAGTAGACAACCCAGTGTCTGAAATGTTCTTTGAACAGGTTGCTCAGTTGGAATCCGACAATTCATTTAGAGATTCAACCGTGCCATTCCTTCTTTAATTCCCAATATTTTGTTGACAACTTTACAGGACAAATTGCTCCAGAAAGTAGTCGTCACCGCATTTGCCGACAGAACTGTCCTGACGATTGCAGTAAGATTTTTTATTGTTGAATTTCCCATTAATAGAACGGTTCTCGTTTAAAATAGCATGGCCGTGAGTTAGCAAGGAACACGTTGAAAAGGTTCCTTTCGTCTTATGTTACAAGTGGATCTATGAAGATTTCACCACACACAACGACCAACAGTTCGGTGTTTCATTTCAAAATCCTATCCTTTGTTGTGTTGCAACTGAAGGGACCAAGCCGTTTGTCATTACAACTTTAAACAGTTATCTTGATTTGACTTTTAAATCTATTATATTATACTGCCCACCCAACAAATACACTGACAATTTAAGAGACCGCCAACATAGGGCAAAATAGCTCAGTTGGTAGAGCGCCGGTAGGGTATTCCTGCCAGTTTTCGTTGTTCACTTTGAAAATATATTACATTATCACAGAGCGATATAGACGGGGGTAAATGAAGTCAGTCCTTTTCATATAGAACGTGCATGTGAACCGGTATCAGGGAACATGTTTAACGATTTGATCGCCGGAGAAGTTACCCACTTACTATAATCGTATTTCCTTTCTCCCTCACAATGTCTTTTTCGACGTGTCGATTTTGTACCTTAAAAGATATCAACGAAAGATATTACTTTGTTTTTTTCCAGCACCGAATCGCCACCATCTTGAACTCGGACAAAATCCTAGTCCTGGACGAGGGCAAGGTAGCCGAGTACGACACGCCAGACAATCTTATGCAGCAAGACGGTAGTCTGTTCGCATCCTTCGTCAGAGATAAAGACAAGTAGACAAAACGGGAACTTAGTGGCCGGAGTTTTTCGTTCTATCGACACTAAGAAATAGAATGCCCCAGCAATGTTGACCAGTCACAGTTCTTTTGATGTATATACGTTATTAATTTGACTTAGGTCCATCTAATCTATGCCCAGATTTGTGTTAATTCTGTTGAGCATTTAGAAATGGAATGACAAGCGATAATGAACAGTCAGCTTCCTATTTAGGTCTACATGTTATTCCTCTGAAGCCCACTTAATCAACCGGCCAATGTTTTTCATGCTTTTATGAATTTTCCTTTCTTCTCTCCTTTCCTTAACTTCATATTACTCGACACAAACGTATTCAGAGTTGAATGATTTTTGCATTCATTTTGCATTCAATTATTGATATAAAAAATACATAATAGGAAATCTTAGAAATCTCAGAAACGTTTTAATAATTAAAATCAAAATAACTGAATTTTCTGTTGTACATTTTTAAAATTTACCTTAAAATATTTTGGTCTGCTTTAAACATACGAATTAGTAGACTCGATTGAATTGTAAACCTTTTCATAACATTGATAAAACCTGAACCTGCGACACCATTCTGCACTTTTTTGGCAAAAATTGATACAATTAATCACATATTACTCGTTTTGTTTGGTGTTTGTTTTGTAATTGAGAAACAATTATGCTTTATAAGACCTTCATATTTAAAAGGTTTAGAATTATTAATCCAAAAACATTCATGCTTTCTTTTTAACCAGGTGCTTACCCCGTTTACTGTGTAATTTTTTAACAACTATAGCTAGCCTCAGATTCAATAACTTAAAGCTGCAAATATTGATATACATTGCAGTGTTTTTGAACACGTTGTTCACGCAATCATTTCTAATGTAGCGCTGTTTAGTTCCATAACGTTATTACGTAGACATTGGGCTGCTGAGCAAAGTTGTGATAAGCAATACTAAACCACATCCTGCCAGTGGGTATACCGCTGGTCCATACACTGTACACTCAACCGACAGGTACAAACCCTCTCTAAATGAAAGGCTAGATCCGTCCCTGGTATCTTACGTCTTTAATCCGTAGATACACTTCTCTCTTTCTTAACTAAGTCTTCATAAAGACAAGATGGCGAACCTACTGTATGGGACGTGTGATCGTCTAATGGAATCGGCACAAGAAGTTTTCCCGTTGCCAAACATACATGGGTGATGTCTTGCACATAAAGAGATCGATGGGTGAATCTGAACGAAAAAGAACAGTAAACAAAGTTAAAAAGTTAAAGGATTCATAAACATGTCAACATACAGATGTCCCTTTTTTGGGTTCAAACTTCAAAACAAACTAAAGATCGACGGTGAAAAAGAAAATTCCTTAGCCCTTTTCATTTCATTAGTTCGTAACATCGTCTATCCCTCATATCACTTTGGATAAATTTTGCATTATTTTTACAAAAGCCTCAGAAGACAATAGGAACATATATAAATTAAAACATCGAATTTATTTAAATGATCATTTGATGAAAATGATTGCCCATAAACGAATAAGAAATGAAAAGCATGGCCATACGTCATAATGCACACCGACGTTCGCTAATTTGAATGCTTCAACCGTCAAAGGATGTCACAAAACTCAATGTAAGAATGCAACAAATGAAGTCTTGAATGCACCAAAACGAAATAGAATGCCCCAAACGAAAACGAACATTAAGAACAAAATCTTGGGTGCTTAACAATTGAAATTGAATGCCCAAACGGTGAAAAGAACCTTAATTTGATCAGACATGTAAAAACCACGCGAATTCGAATGACCATGCAATAACGAAAATGATCAGAAGAATTCTCAAATTGGCCGGGAAAACCTATATTAGCAAATGTTTATGCGTAGTAATCGACTGAGTTAAAGTAGTCCAAAGCATTAGAAGATTATGTTAGTAAATTGGAAAGTGGTTTATACTCAGCTCTATCTCGACGTAATAAGTGGTGTGTTTAGGATGAGAAAAGCCCATTATATGGCGTTCAAGCAATTTCAGCTTAAAATCTATTGTTTTGTAAATGCACATGCGATGGATATCCAATTTAACTTGTTTATGCATATTACTGTACGTTACAACATTACAAAAATCCAAATGCTTGTTATTAAATGTGAAAAGTTTTTTTAGTAAAATTCTTTTATCAGTTAGGCCTTACGCAAAAGAGCACTATTTTTTGGTATACAAGAACATAAGCGCAACACCAAAGCAAATCAGTCTTTGTTGTCCAAACAGCTGTTTAACATGTCAAACATGAAACATATTCCAAGGAAATGTAGAAAGTGGACATAAACTATAGAGAAACTGCTGCTGTGCGTTTGATGACATCACGCTTTGGCTCTTTAATACGGAATTTTTCCGCAGCATAAAACACCCCTGAAATTTCTGCCAAGAATGGACACAGAGAAGATGCCAAGCCATCGTAAAATGGCCAGAAGCTACCCTGTATGTATTTACGTCATAAAAATCCTATTACATATTTTCCTTTGACTGGTTTCGAAAGCCACTATACGTGTAAAGAAAGTTGTTTATGTACCATTTTCAGTAAACTGTCTACAGTCAGAAGTTAGCATTTTGTGAATGCATATGATAATTTTACCTGAAAGGGGTAGTTTTTCTTTTTACCTTCCCAAAATATCCCATACCTTTGTAAGCTGAGTAAGTCTAATAGCATGAAATCAGTACACTATTGTCATCGGTGCACCGTCGACGATTTTTAAGATTTAATAAAATAATACATGTATATCAAATCAATTTTTTTGGATAATGTTTGTTTGTTTTCTGCGGTATTTGTATTGATTTTGAAATAAACTAAATGGAATAATTCTAACAGTGATAGCCAACGCTCCGTTGGTGTAAAATATTCCTTACGAATATTCTAATCCTGACTTGATTTCCCCCCACGATGTGTAGTTCAGACGAATATATTTTCAATAGGTAGCAGACTAACCGATTTGCATAACAGTACTTTGCAGGTACTGTTACAGTGCATTGGTGCGTGGTGAATAACGAAGTTATTCACTGACCACGCCACTGACCGAGTTCAACACGCAACTGACGGACGTCTTGCTTTCCCCGCTCTGGTTATAAAATACCTCACAAAAAGTATCGAAACACTTGAATCAGACCCCATCATTTGAAAAATATAATAAAAATGAATGGTCCCTTTGAATTCCCAGTTTTGTCCAGAGCATTTTGACACCTCACATGTTATGATCTTTTGCTCGCACGTCTTATTCCTTGAACACATTACGTTTTCATGGCCCTCGCCTATGGAATAGTATCGATGCTGAAATTAAATTAAAGTCGTCTGTGGGCTGCTTAAAAACATCATGGAAGAAGCATCTTATATCCTGTTAAAATAGCTCCCTCTCTTAACTTTAACTATACATTGCTCATCTCATTGTTCTTCAGTATATATGTCAGTTTAGCATATCATCTGTTTTTGGTACTATTTGTTCGTTTGTCTGTCCTTGTTTCTTGTCGTCTTGTCTATGTTTATCTTAGATTTGAAGCTTTGCATGGTGGGTGCGATATGAGAGAGACTGGGATTGCGGGTAACACCATGTGAAATAGATCTCTTCTAGGAAGAAGTGTGGTTCTGAAAAGCAGCGATGTCCGCTCAAATTTAGCGTGACTTAGTCTTGTTCCAGGGTTTCTTTATTGTGAGATCATTACAAATAAATCTAGCATGGCGCGCTTACGAATTACGACATTAGAGCTAAATTCAAGATGGCGGCGCCCATTGATACAACTTTTACATGATAAAGACATGTGGACCTATAGAGTACCGAAGTGATGATGTCAATGCAATTTTTTGAAGCAGAATACATTTGTCATTTTGTGTCAATGTGTTTTTTTTTATGACTGGCTGTTAACAAAGAAACAGTCGAATCTCCATTTGTTTGGAGCCAGTTGTCGTGCCAACTAACGTCAGACTTCGGTACTGTACACTGTAAAAAAGTTGGTCAAAATGGGTTGATATTTTGCCAAATGTTGGGCAACATATCAGCAACCCAAAATCTTGGGCGAATTCCTTTACCTGAATTAACCAACAATGTGGTAAATTAATACCAATGTTGGGTAAATAGCAGTTGCCTAATTATGTTTTACCCAACGTTTTTACAGTGTATACACCTACATTTTGTACATGTTCACCTTTCCATCCATTTTGTCGAGTGAAAATTTCAACCTTCAATTCTTTCTTGTATTATTTCCTATTTTTTTTGCTTTATTGAGAAAATACACAAAACGATTTTTTGATTTGAAGTTCGTTAAAAATAAAGTTCTAACATGGCGCTTAGGAATTGCGAAATGAGGACGAAATTCAAGATGACGGCGCCAACTGAAACAACTTTTACATGATAAAGGGAAAGGGACCTACATGTACATGTATGTTTACCTTTCCATCCATTCGATTTTAAGAGTCAAGATTTTAACCTTCAATTTCAATAATATTGCAGTATTTCATAATTTCTTTGCGTTATTGAGAAAATACACAAAAACGATTTCTTGATTGTGAGATAATGCAAAAAGCTGTAACATGGCGCTTACGAATTATGAAACTGTGGAGAAATTCAAGATGGCGGAACCAACTGAAACAACTTTTACATGATGAAGATATAAGGACCTACATGTACATGTTCACCTTTCCATCCATTGGGTTTGAAGAGTCAAGAATTGGGTTTGAAGAGTCAAGAATTTTCATGGAGGACCTTTTCAAATTCTCGTATCTTTTGTCTCAGATTTGTGGTTTGGAGTTTTATAACGTAAACAAGTCAGAGAAACTGTATCGTAAATTCTACAGAAAACCCTTAAATTAATAGTTATGAGAAATCGCGTAAGCCCCAACTTGCAGAAAGAAAGATTAATTCTACCAGTTGCACACTAATCCGGATTAGCGGATTATCCGGGACATAAAAGGTGCCGCCAGAGACGATCTCTATTGTACACTCGGGCTGGTTGCAAATGAGTCTGTTTGCATGCCACTTAAGGCCACTGCGTAGCACTGCGTGCAAGTCCGTGCCGATGCATGCAAATTTTCCCTCGTTTTACCTTGCACACAAAGGCACGCAAAGGCACGCAAGGCACGCGTGCGCACGCAAATTGGCATTAATCCATGGTGCCTTAACTTAAAGTGTCAAAAGGTCATCTTCTAAGGTCTGTATACAAAATAAATGCTTATACAAAATACAAAAGTTTTGGCCTGCTTTGGTTAAAAAACAATATAACGCTCTTCTTAGCTCTAAAGGCAACACCATTTTGGTTTACATAGATCTCTAACAACATCTCCCATGCAAGATTTTAGATTATTTTGTCAAATCACAATGCTTAACAGCAGTTATTATCAGTTCAACAGTTCTCTTTAGGATTGTCCTATAGCGCCCTTAAAGGTCTTCCACGACTCCATCCAAGAAATCCACGTCGTAGGTGCGTTGGAATTTATCCTTCATCACCTTGTTGCCTCCATGGTACACCGCTCGTGTCGAAGTCTCCGTCACGCGTTTGACGTTCCCAATCATGGCATTGATGAGATCATTATCCGAAAAGGCTGCTCCAACTGACTCTCCATCGATCCTGGATAACCTGCTTAGGCGACCTCCTCCCTGAGGCTCGCGTTTTGACTCAGGTTGTTTCGTCTCGGTGGACTTCCTCGTCTTCGTGTGTCTCAAGAAGACGACCCCATACTCTCGTTCCGTCTCACCCTGCATGGTCTTGTCTCCATCCCGGGAGAAATAGACATCACTCACTTCCTTTACACGGACCACCTGTCCAGGTAACAGCTTGTCAAGGTGCAACGGTGTTGACAGGGTTGGACGTTTCTCTCCCTCCTTAGTGGTGGTGTTCTGCCCTTCATGACGTTTAGCTTCCTCTCTCATCATCTCTATCATTCCCCGCGGTTTCCCTCTTGGCAGCATGATAGACTCCTCAAAGCTCTGAGTTTCATCTATATCCATCATCAGCGTAGGTGTAGGTGACAGACTTATCTCTGGAAGTTCTGTGGCCCCGCCATCGCCTAAGATCTCGGCTATCTCTAGCTCTGCTCCAACCTCTGGCGGTGCCTCGACAACTTCCCCTCTACTGGTTTCAACTCCTATCACCACTGGTGCGACTTTGTCAGACGACTCTGTCTGGTTACTTGAGCTCGGTTCACCTTTCTCTGGAGCTCCGGTACTTCCGTGTACCACCACCTCATCAGGTGCACGTGACACTGTCGATGGCGCATTCTTTCCTTTGGCGCGCTTCCCGGTCAACTCTTTTTCCTCTTTCTTTTCCCGGCAACGCTTCCTGCTCGAACCTGCCAATTTTTCCTGCTCATTCTCGTTCCGTCCAGCAGAACGCGACTTGGCCCTTCGGTCTGAGCTTGACTCCTCTCTTTTCCTGGTAGGTGACTTCTTGCCCTGTAGCCGGTGTCCTCCTTCCTCACTTCTGGAGCGAATCCTACGCTCTCTGTCTTCATAGGATTCTGCTTCTATCCTACCCCCTCGTCCAGGCTGGATGATTGACAATCCTTGTAATGCGCTAGTAGATTGTCTGGTCGGTTGTTCTTATGGGAGCATCGCCGACACCAGTAGAAAACTCGTGGCCCATACTCTACGGTCAAGTGCCGGTCCAAACTCCTCCGATGCAGAAACACACTGCGGCACTTCGGACAATCTATCATCTTCGCCTCATGGAGGTCCAACGGAGTCCTCTTCTCTGGTGAGTCTCGCCCCATTTCCTCTGTCAAAGGACAAGAAAATGTTTCTAGTTATAGCCTATCCTCCTACCAAGTTATAGAGATGTACGGGGGACATCCAGAACCACCTCTCACGCTCGCACTCTATTGGTGTTGCCTCGACGGCCTGGCCTGCCTAGGTGATTGCCCCACGACCTTACAAATAACGTTGCGGCTTTTGCCTGAGCCTTGGTGGATTTCTTTGTACTGCTTGTGTGGACTACTTTCTTCTTGCCCCGCGGCTTCCGCTGGATTCGGAATGTAACGTCCGACAACCTTTGTAGTATCAAGTATGGTCGCTCCCATCGTTGTTGTAATTTCGGCGATAGGCCCTTTTTTTCTTGCTAGGATCATGCAGCCACACAAAATCTCCTTCCTTCAGCGTAACTCCCATGGTTTTCTGATCATAACATTTCCTCTGTCTCCTTGCACTGCACTTAAGAACTTCTCTCGCTCGCTCGTGAGCTAGCTGTAGGTCCTCTCTGAGTTAAAGGGCATAATCACTTGCTTCATTCTCGGCGGCAACATCCACGGTTACTCGAGCAGTCAAATCCAGTGGCAAGTACAGTTCTCGCCCTAGCATCAGCATGTTGGGGGTCTCACCGGTAGACTCGTGGGGTGTCGAACGGTAGGCAAATGTTGCTAGTGTCACTTTCTCGTTCCAATCCCGTTGGTGTTTATGAGAATCAATCATGAGGGACACCATACCTAACAAGGTCCTGTTAAAGCGCTCGATCATCCAGTCCGACTTCGGGTTATAAGGGGTGGTGCGAGTCTTTCTTATTCGTCACACATCTCGGTAAAGACCTGCGACTCGAAATTCCGCCCCTGGTCCGAATGCAACTGTATCGGGACACCGATTTGACACACGAACTCTGAGACAAGCTTCTGAGCAACGGTCTTGGCTTTCTGGTCGGGTATCGGGTACGCCTCGACCCATTTGCTGAAATAATCTCCAACGACAAGAACGTACCGATTGCCTCGTTCAGTTTCCGGGAGTGGCCCAAGTATGTCAAGTGCCACTAGCTGCATCGGGGCGCCTACTCATACTGCTGTAGGGGTGCTCTTCGGGTCTTTGTAGCACACTCGTTGCATTGCTTAACAAATGATCGCACATCAGCGCTCATCGCAAACCAGTAAAACCTCTGGCGCACCTTCGCCAATGTCTTCCTCTGCCCCAGGTGTCCTCCAGTTTGACCACCATGGAGTTCCTGTACCACCTCTTCTCTGTGTTGTCTGGGTGCAATGACTTGGTACCTGATTAGGCGGCCATCATGCGATTCCCACCTTCTGCACAGAACACCGTTTCGAACCTCTAGTTGGTCCCATAGTAACCAGTAGGCCTTCACCGCAGGTGAAGCACATGTGACCAATCTGTGACCAATCTGGCCTTACACGAGAACTACTTTTCGCCTCTAAGATCCAACCTATTGTCTCATCTTCCCGCTGGGACCTTTCCCACACCTCACGTGAAACAGTTGGCTCCGTCGTAATTATCCGCACCACGGGTGATTTGCTGCCTTCAATCCTCATAGAGGCCTCGCTCTTCTGGGCTACATGCGCACCTGGTGATAACGTCTCATCTTCTCGCCCACACTGCCTACACGGTCTACCCGAGAGTCCGTCCGCGTTCCCTTGTATCTGCCTGCGCGATGACTTATGGTGAAGTCATATTTGCTCACAACCTGTAACCACCGGGCAATTTGTCCTAGTGGGTCCCGAAAGTTGGGCAGCCATCGGAGGGCTCCATGATCAGTTCGGATAATTATCTTTCTGCCGTACACGTACGATCTGAACTGCTTCAGAAATACAACTACGGCGAGGAGTTCCCTACGCGTCACGCAGTAATTTCTTTCCGCCTTACTAAGGACTCGACTGCCGTAGGCTATAACCCTCTCCTGACCGTCTACTATTTGCGATAGGACAGCGCCTATCCCGATGTTGCTCGCATCTGTATCGAGTATGTAATCCCCCTCTGGGTTCGGATATGCTAGGATGGGTGCTTCCTGCAGCCGCCGCTTTAGTGTCTGAAAGGCATGCTCGCACTGGCCGTCCCACTCAAAGTCTCTTCCCTTCTCTGTCAAGCGATGCAGTGGCCGCGCTATGTCGGCGAAGCCTTCCACAAACCGGCGATAGTATGACGCCAGGCCCAAGAAGCTCTGAACTTCGGTCAGAGTTGAAGGCGTGGGCCACTCTCGAACAACCCTTATCTTCCCTGGATCGATTGCAACGCCTTGGCTAGACACAATGTGCCCAAGGTACAAGACCTGCCCCCTGAAGAGTTCACATTTCTTGGGCTTTAGTTTTAAGCCGGCATCACGAAGGCGTTGAAATACCACCTTCCGGTGACCCAGCTTTTTTCGCATAGTCTTGGCAAATATGATAATGTCATCCAGATATACCAGAAGCATGTCCCACTGTAGGCCGGCAAGTACCCTTTACATCAACCGCTCGAAAGTTGACGGTGCGTTGCAGAGGCCGAATGGCATGACCCGCCAACAGTAAAGACCTCCGCGCACGACAAAGGCAGACTTTTGCCGTGCCTCAGCATCCAACGTCACCTGCCAATACCCTGCAGCCAGGTCCAAAGTGGAAAACCACCTGTCACCTGCCAAGGTGTCCAGTGAATCATCAATGCGTGGTATTGGGTACGCGTCCTTCACCGTAAGTGAATTTAGGCGGCGATAATCAACACAAAATCTCTTGGTTCCGACTTTTTCCTTGACGAGTACACGTTCGCAGCCCAAGGACTGTCACCCGGCTCGATTTTTCCATCCAGGAGGTTCTTAACTTGACGTGATATTTCTTCCTGCTCCACAGGTGAATGCCTCCTCGGTCTCTCCTTTACAGGCGCTGTATTGCCGGTGTTAATGTGGTGCTTGACCCAGTCTGTCCGGCCTATGTCTCTCTCTCCCTGAGAGAAAATGTCTTGGTAATCCCTTAGTAACTTTGCAATCTCCCCGTGGTATTTCTGATAAACCTCTGCTTTACTTCTGTTGAACAAATCAACGAGGTGCTCGGGCACATCCAGCTGATCCGCCTGCTGTGACTGTACTTTCGCCATGCTCGCAATCTCCTCCTCACCTACAGGTGTAAGATAACCTGCCATAGTTCCTCTATGAAGTACGCACTTTCCAGGGTTAAAAACACGAATTGGCAAAAACCTCTTGATCGGCTGTCACCACCGCTCGGGCGACAATCATCCCTTTGCTCGCAATCTCGCTGCGATCGACTGGCTCCAGCATCCTTACACAAAACGATGCCCCGTAGTCATCACTGCACTGCACCTTCTCCACATTGACGGTAAGCTCGAGTGTCCTAAAGTTTAGGCTCCCACACGTTGGGTACAAAAAGTCCATACCTAGGATGCCATCTGCTACCTGCAGGTGCCCAAAGGTTGCATACACCGGATACGTGGTTCTCCCCACCTGCAACTCAATCTAGGCACTACCAATGTCTGTATCTGTGAACCATTGGCATTTTTGATACACGAACCCTCAGAGGAAAGACGTGGTCTTCTTTCAGTGGAGAGTTTGTAGTACAATGTGGACGACAGGAAAGTGCCCGTTGCCCCAGTGTCTATTAAAAGCTTTACCTGCTGCCCCCGTATAGTTGCTAGTACAAACATGCCCATCTTGACCCGCTCTACTGGCATTCTTACATTTCTCTCTACGCAATCTTCTACTGGTGGTCCGCCGCAGTTTCCTGGCCCTTGTCTTCTGCCATCCTTCCCTCGGGCTTCAGAGTAGGCTGAATCTCGTTTCCCGACCAGTGCCTTCTGGCTGGCGGGTGTTTACAATCGCGAGCGAAATGACCTTTCTTCTCGCACCTGAAGCAGACAATGTCCTCCCTAGGTCGTCTCCGGTTGTAAGCACCTGTAGCGCCTTCCGTCTGCCCTGACTGCCTCGTCGAGCGTTCTGGGCCGGGCCCGAAATATCCCCTCTCGGATCGCTTGGTCCTCGATGGCATCTCGCCAGGCTGTCCCTGCCTTCATCCCCAAGGTCCGGATACGCCAGTGCAGCCAGCTCTCTTATCGACTGACTCAACTCCCTCAGAGTCTCCTTCGGCCCTTGTCGCCTGCAGCGCAGCTCCATTAAATGGTTCTCCGACAATTGGCCGCGCCCGAATCTAGCCTGCAGCTTGTCTATTAAATCCCTGTAGGTCATCTCTTGACTACCACCCGGTCTAGTGGATAACACATTGACAGCTGCCCCTTGTAAACATGCTGCCAAGAAGACTTTGGCCAGTCTGTCTGTCAACCCGTTAGCCAGCTTGCACGCTTCGAAATGCTCCAGGAAGTCTCTCCATGAAGTCTTTCCGTTGTACCGATCGGGTACAATATTAGGTCGCCTCAACTCAGCACTAGAACGACCCTCTCTCTTCGACTCTATCTCAGGTTCTCGCCTATCTAGGTCAGGCCTGCCTCCAGTTGTTGTCTGCTTTACTAACTCGGAAGTTCCCCCAGGACCACTCGCCGAATAATTTCTCTCCACTGACCAGTCTCCTGATGCGGCAGCCGTGTGTGCTGATGTGGACGTTGTGGCAGGCGTATTTGCAGGTGACACTGGCAAAGAACTCAATGTTGGGTACGTTGTCCTCGGTTTAGGTGCCGGCCTATGCCTCGTCACAGGCGTCGATGTCAGACTATAGCCCCCCCTTCTCTCCCACAGCCTCAAAGCGTCCAAGGCTCCTCGGCGATGCCTCTACCTTCCTATCCTGTTCAGCCTGTACCCGCCGACCCTCAAGTCCTGCCTAGGAGTTTTTAATGAGCTGAGCTGCCCCTTGCAGTTGTCCCAATCTTTTCCAGAGTTTCTCTGTCTCTGCCTCCAGTTGCTGCTTCTTCTCTGTGTAACACGAAGTTACAGACGAGTCTTCAATAACTACTGGTTGCTCTTCCGTCATCGCTGCTCCATGCTCCTCTACCTGCTGCTTCTCCATGTCGCCTGTATAGGTGATGAGTTCCTAGGTAGGTGATTCACGTTTCTCAGTGTTCGTGATGGGTTGTAAGTTGTGTAATAATCCCTGCGCCTATCCCACTTCTGACACCATTTGTGGCGTGTTACTCCCCTGGGATAACCGTGCTGCCGTACACCTAGGCCAGGCGACTCCCTTTAGGTGACCAGGGAAGGAAACGTACCCTAAGAAGGGCCTCGGTCGTCCTACGAACGGTCTGATAAGAAGGCCGGGGGCGCAAACTCGTTGCGGGGCAGTCTACCACCAGGCATCGGGGAACACACTTACGCACTCTCATGCACTGGGGAATGAGCAGTTGAAACGCCACATCTTCTCCAGGAAAGCGACGACATTGACCGAGGCAGTCACCCTTGCGGCCGAGATGGAGGCCTTTCTCGAGTCACAGGCGCACAGGAAAGGGAGGTCAGGGACCAAGGACGTTCGGCTGGTAAACCCAACCTCCAGCCGAGGAACACAAACCGACTGCCTGGACCGGGTACGCGCAGACCGCCCGCCCCCAAGTGGAGTGCTAAGGGTGTCACAAATTCGGACACACCCGGCGGTACTTACTGCCCTAAGAGGAGGTCGGCTCCCGACCGGCAACGGGGACCGACAGGAGCAATGCCGAGACGCCAGGCCCAGGCGGAGAGCCGGCTGCTCAGGCCAGACCGACTAGGGCGACCTACGTCACGGGTAAAGTAGCTGGGAAACCAGTGCGCTTCCTCCTTTGATCCTAGACACCGGGGCAGCGGTAAGTTTGCTATCCTAACGAGTTTACGGCACTTTGGCTGAGGCTGAGAGACCGAGACTCCTTCTTTCCGCACCAGCCCTGAGAATGGCAGACGGGAGTTCCATGCCGGCGAGGGGGATGGCCAACTTCGAATTGCAAGTCGGGATCAACTCATGAACCACGCCTGTACCGTGGCCGACATCGATGGAGATGTGATACTGGGGATCGACTTCCTGTCGAGGTATCACTGTGAATGGCGATGGAGTGACAACATAGTCGTAATCGACGGGAAGGCCGTCCCCCTGGAGGGTTCCCAGCGGCAGCCGATGGTCGCAAGGGTGCAGGTAATGGAGAGTATGATGGTACCGGCAGGTCATGAGGCGATTATCGCGGGCGGGATAGGGTCCGAGCGACGGATGGAGTCGGGATGGTATACCCGAATCTGGAGGCCACAGACAATTGTCAGATTGCGGTCGCTACTGGCCTGGTCGACACTGACAATGGAACCATGCCGGTCCGGGTGTTCAACCCAATGGCCGATCCCGTAACAGTTTACAAGAGGAGTCGCCTGGCTTTGTTCTCGCCAATGGACGACCTGGACGTGATGGAACTTGGCGAGGGGCGGCTGAAGCCTACCGCCAAGCGCCCTCCTCCGGCGAATGCCTGAAGGGAGGTGCTGGTTTATCTCGAGGACCTCTTGGACCGAGGCGCTGCGAACCTTGGCCCGGCCGAGCGTGCCAAATTGACAGAATTGCTGACAGCATTCACGGGCCCAGACGGCAAGCTCGGCCGGACGAACTTGACCCAGCACACGATCAAGCGGCAGGAGGCGGAGAAGCAGTTAGAGCAGATGCTACAGGAAGGCGTAGTGGAACCCTCTAATAGCCCTTGGTCTTCACCGGTCGTCCTCGTCAAACAGAAGGACGGATCCATTCGGTTTTGCGTTGACTATCGCAAGGTCAACGAGGTGACGCTGAAAGATGCATACCACATCCCCAGAATTGAGGACAACCTAGACGCCCTGGACGGCGCAAAGTGGTTCAGCACATCTCGACCCGGCCAGCGGCTACTGGCAGGTCGGCATGGACAAGGAGGACCGGAAGAAGACGGCCTTTGGTATGCAGAATGGCTTATACCAGTTCACAGTAATGCCATTCGGGCTCTGCAACGCCCCGGCGTCGTTCGATCGTCTAATGGAACGGGTGCTGAGGGGGCTCAAGTGGCAGATAGTGGTCTACCTGGACGACGTGATCGTGTGGGGGTCCGACTTTGAGAAACACTACCAAAGGTTGCCCACCGTGCTGGAGCGATTCCGAACTACCGGCTTGAGGCTGAAGCCGAAGAAATGCGATCTTTTCAAGACAAAAGTGTCCTTCCTGGGTCACCTGGTTTCGGCAGAAGATGTGGGAACGGACCCCGAGAAGGTCACCGTCATCAGGAACTGGCCGTAACCAGTCTCCTGGTCCAGCCTCTGTCAGTCGGCATTCGAGCACCTCAAGGACGCACTGGCCACGACGCCGATGTTTCGATACCCGAACACGGAGCGTCGCTATATCCTTTACACGGACGCCAACCACTGCACTATTACAGCGGTGATGTCACAGGAAGGGGACGATGGGGAGCGGGTAATCGCCTACAGCAGCCGCGCCCTGTCCAAGGCCGAACGCAACTACTGTACCACCCGGAAAGAGTTGCTGGCCGCGGTCCACTTCATCCATTACTTCAAGCACTACCTTCTGGGTAAACGGTTCATGAACAGACCATTGGTCATTGCGGTGGCTATTTAACTTCCGCGAACCCGAAGGGCAGATAGCCAGATCCAAAGGTTGGGGTGTTACGAGTTCGACATCGAGCACCGAGCGGGTAGAAGACACACCAACGCCGACGCCGTCTCCAGGATCCCGTGTGGCCAGTGCGGACGATCGAGGGAGGAAGGCCAGGAGTGCTACACCGGAATTGGCCAGCCGTGCAGTACCAGGGAGGCACAGTCAGAGGGACTGGTGGGAAAAGTCGACGAGGATGGACAGGGTCAGGCTGTCGCTCCAGATTGGCTCCTGAAGGCCTGGGACACAGAGGAACTGATGCAAGAACAACGCAGCGAACCCGAACTGGGTAGGCTCGTGCAGTGGCTGGGGGATGCAGTCCCCAGACCCGGCTGGGCGGACGTCTCAGCGCTGGACGAAGGTACGAAGTTCTGGTGGGCCAAGTGGGAGAGACTACGGCTGGCCCGAGGTGTCCTGCAGTTGAGATGGGAGCAGCACGGCGGGGGACCCCCGACGTGGAAGGTCGTGGTCCCGAGGGGGAAAGTGGAGGACGTCATGAGGCTAGTTCATGACAATATGTGGCGGGGGGGGGGGGGGGGGGGGTTAAGTCGTTGAGGGCGGAGTTAGCCTTGTGAGCGGGGGCCTACACAAGTCAATAAAACAGCCCTCAACACTTTGGGTTCGGTTGAGCTGCCCAATTTATTCTGTGGAGCGGTGGTCGAAAGGAACCGACCGGAGACGGAGGCGGGAGATTGGCATCAATAATCAAACAGCACATGAGGAGAGAAAATAGAAATAAAAGGATCATAAGTACATGTACATTGTAAGGTGATCTAATCCTAGCGCATAAAATCATTAACCGGAGGAAGAAATTAACAGATTATGGTGTAAATATGCAATTGAATAATAGTTGGAGTAAAATAAAACAATTACTTATCCATGTCACATGTGTATGAGCACATAATTTCCCTAGGCCAAATGTGTTCGGTTGTTAAGAGCAAATAGCAAGCAGGAAAGATATTACTGGTGCGATATTCTCAGCCGACCAGAATACAGATAAAACTGCCTTATTAACATGACAAAATTCCAAATATATCATTGTACTCCTAAATCAGCATAAAGGACAGTTTTTGTCTCAGATTGCAAATTCAGGTACATAATACATTCAAGCAAACATAAGGGAGACAAATATATGCCTAAGTCCTATTTTCATCACGAATAAAGGCATCACAGGGGTACATTTCAACTCCTCATGCATAATTACATGCATAAAAGTTCATTCACTCATGATTAGCGACTTTATCGAACAATGAGGGCGCTATTTACCGAGCACACAACCGAGCAATGAATTATCATAAAATCTCGGAATTGGCTTTACAAAACTTCAATATTCCCGTCTGACATTTCACAATAACACAGGCTTACCTAAAGAATTAATGTTGAATTGTCATGTAAAATTTACATCACTGGCCAAAATAATAATTGGGAAGAGTTACGACATTTTCCCAAGGCCATGAGGTCTCCATAACAAACCTACAGGGTCGCCATCTTGACAAGAGTTCGTAAGATTAAAACTCCTAAAAACCAGTGAAAATCCAACAGTTTGCCTTATCTAAAATATTACAAATATTCCTTGGTCTTTCCGGTTTAAAATCATATGACATATTTATACTCGAAGAAAGGAAAAACTATGAAAAGTTTACCTGTGGAGCGGTGGTCGAAAGGAACCGACCGGAGACGGAGGCGGGAGATTGGCATAACCCGTCTCCGCCGCACGGTGGCGCCCTTCAGACTCACCGTTCGAAACTAAGGACCGTACCTCAGAAAATACAGCTAATGGCGCTACAACAGTCTATACAGAGGTGATGCTTCTTTATACAAAGAAAAAGAGAAAACTAGCACAAAATGGTTATAGACGCAGTTCTACATGTATTAGCTTCAAATATTAGCTCCCTACAAATAGGACATCGGGCCACTTGGGGGTCGTCCGGACGGTCGCGCGGTTGAGGCAAGCTCCCGTGTACTGGAGGTGGATGCAACGTCAGGCAGAAGAGTGGTGCCGAAAGTGCCACAAATGTGGATCGAAGAAGCCACCTCCCAGACCCCTGAAGGCCCCACTCAAACAATAACTGGTGGGGGCGCCGATGGAGCGCCTCGCAATTGACCTCACAGGTAGACTCCCAAGGACGAGGGCTGGAAACACGAGTATTTTGGTGGTGGCCGACTACTTCACGAAGTGGGTAGAGGCCTACCCGATCCCCTACCAAACATCGGAAACCGTTGCCAAAGTCCTCGTCGAACAGATCATCACACGGTTCGGCACCCCCCTAGAAATCCACACGGACTATTCCAAGGCGTCTGTAAGTTGCTCGGCATCCACAAGACCCGTACCACGCCGCTCCACCCTCAGTCTAACGGGATGGTGGAGCGGTTCAACCGCACGGTCAAAACGATGCTGAGCCTGTTCGTCGACGAGAACCAGGACGACTGGGACGAACACCTGTCGTAGTGATGATGGCGTACCGCGGCTGGAAATGGCGCTAGGGTTGGAGACACCGACCGACCCGAACGGAGGGAGAGGCGCGGACGAGCTCTCCTGCGCTGCCCGATGCCCCCTTACCACAGTGGGATGGACACCTCTTCCTTCTCCCGGCCGGGGCCAGCGTGATTTTCCAGACGGTAGGCGATTTCAGATAGACCGGATCGCGGCCGTCCGGCCGCCCAGCGTCACCCAGGAAGCCTCCACCCATAAATTGAGGACTGGATGCCATCCCTACAAGTCGCAAACCCCTTTCGTTCTTCATTCCCCCAGGACTGTTGTGTGATTTTCCCATTTTGTTCTGTTGTTGTTGCTGCGGGCGCCGTCCGGATCGGGTCTTCATGGGCGTCCGGTGATCGGTGCTCGTCGCCTTGTTCGGGGACGAACAAAGGTCCTCGGAGGGGGCGATGTAGCGCCGGTGCCGGTCGGTCGGCGGAGGGCGCTAGCACGGCACCACGGCGGAGCTGTTGCAGCAGGACCCCTGCTGGTCGGCCAGGGAGACCCGTTGCCGGACGGCGCAAGCGCAGTGGACCCTTTCCCATAGCAACAGGACAATGTTCTCGACCAGATTTCTGTTCCTACAGTTTTGTTGTGAAAAGCTCCAGAATAAACGGCCTAGAGCCCTTGAAACCTAAGAAAGGAATCCACAGTGTCGTTTTTCAGGCGTATTAGCTACCCAACCACGGTCAACGCTACATTATTATATGCGTCGTACAAGTTGCATTTACCATATCAAAGTGGAACATTCAGTGATACGTGTACTTTTAAGGCGAAATTTGTAGTCGGCTAGCCCGAGTTGTAGTAACTTACCGATTGTATACGTCTGCAAAGATGAAGAAAGAATATCATTGTAATGTACACTGTGATAAGACTTATTAAAAACTACCAATTACCTAGTTAGCACCCATAGCCTATAATGCAAAAACAGACAACAGAGCTTAGCTCACCAGAAGTACCAGAATACTTAAATTCAGATTCCGCCATTGATGGAATAAATATTATGCACTGAAAACAAAATCTAGTCAATTTGAGGGAACAATTTGTCAGGTAGGTAACAAAAATTAGTCTTTCCATGTCTGACTAATTGTTCAATCTAAAATACTAATGGAAGTACTGTTGACTAATTAAACAAAATTAAGTACTAATTTAATATTTTCAAAGACTAACACGAATTTTTGTAAGACTAAGTTTCCTTTTGGACTAATTGATACATCACTGATTTACTAATGTGGTTAGTCTCCTCAACAGGAAATGACAAACTAATATGTAAATTACTAATCGACTGACTAATTTATTACCGAAATACTAATAACAATATGTTGGCACCCAGCCAAACTTGCCACAGTAAGTCGCTCGGTGTATTACACAGTGAACAGTTTCAAGCTCATTCGAGTGGTGAGTGCAATTAATAGAACAGCATGTTTATCACTGACTTTGCGCTAATTCTTCTTCGTCGTATGTACGCGTACGATCGATTGGTGACACACTTTCCTTCCTTCCTCAATGTTTAATTAAGGTAAGAATTTATTATATTTTTAAAACATAGACTGGTGTAATTATACCGCTACATAACGATGAGAACCAATTGAAGTTTAAGACAGTCAGGGGTCAGTCAAAGGGTCAGTACTCATGCAGAAGAGTCTGCTCGCCCTGATGACTCTAGAGACCAATTAGTGAGCAGTGTTCTGTCGTGTTTGACCTTGATGTTGGGTTAGCCGTACCTGCTGAAAACGTGGCGGATGTCCTGTTCCCTTTTAGATTATTGGACTTACCAAACTAGTACGCAGCATTTTAGCACGCGCGAAGATGAGTGTCGTCTTGACATAGTTAGAGGACAGGGTTTTGATTTTTTGAGGGAAATTTTGGTGTAAGATGATGATGATGAAAGATGACAAAACGCATCACGAAAAATAAAGATGGCTACCGCAATGTACGGTGAACGTGCAACACCGCACAGATTTGCACGACTTGCCTAAGAACATCGCAATTGTCTACATTAAGAAACTGTTCAAAATTACAAAAAAGTGTCACTTTAGTGTGTATGTTATATTTTCTTGTAGATGTAGTGACATGGCTAGGTTGTTGGACATTGACAATAATTTACAGTGACTTTTAAATTCATAATTGTGTGCAAAACTATAGTTTTGCACACAATTTATTAGTCATATATATTTTTGCACTAAATGTATTAGTCTTTTAATTAGTCTGACAAAACAAATAAGTACAGTTATTGGTATTGTTAGACTAATTAATGTTGTTGTTTGACAAATTAATTTTCTTGCAATACTAATTAAATTTCGAGCATTACTAATCTCAAGAAAAATTTGTAAAACTAAACCATTTTGAAAGACTAATTATTATTAGTCAATTAAAAAGTGAATTGATTAATCTTTTGATCTGTCGACCAATTAAAAATTGGTAAAACTAAACATGAAAATGACTACTTTTTTAGTCAACTGACTAAGTAATGAACGGACCACAGATCACTGCATGCATTTCAATGGAGCACGAGCACATTGTAACGAGCCCGAGTGCTGACCCTTTCCATCCCCAGAATTTTCCAAGAAATGGTCTGCCGTCTATGTATCATTTCTTTCCCCAAACTTGGTACACCTGCTTGTATTTTCATCCTAGAAGCTTCCTCTTCCATGCAAATACCTTTTCCTGTCTAACCACATCTATAAAAGCTCATATTTTGCGTGGTAGTATTTCCTTCTCTTTTTTCAAGGCAGCCCCGACCCAACCTTGAAAAATTACTATTAAATACTACAAATCTGAAACATTTACTCCTTTTTATTCATACCAAATGAAGCAAATGCTAGAAAGCAAAACGTAAATACTTTTAGTTTTTAGCAAATGATTTCCAGTAAAAGCATTTGCTTAATTCTTTATTCATACAGATGCTAGTAAATGCTTACAAATTGGTAGTAAAAGCAAATGCTAGTTTATATTCATACGACCCAATAAGGCAAATCGGAACTATGCTCCTGGGCATGTATAACTAGAAGCTTTGGACAAAGCAGTGTTGTAATACTCGTACTCTTACTCGATCCTACTCGCATGAAAAAAGCTCCATGTACTCGTACCCGTACCATGGGCGTCAATCCTAGGGGGGACAGGGGGACATCCACGTTTTGAAGGGTGGGGGACACAATATCAAATGTCCCCCATGTTTTTCAACTCGTGTATCTCATATAGGGCCCTACATGTATATGTACTGCAGCAGAAAAGTGTGAAAACTTAGCGGAAAGTATGCAGACTGGGCGGAGCGTAGCGCTCAGCAATATCTACGGGGCTAGTGCGTGCTTTGTGGACAGCGCGTACCTAGTTAGTTGGCGCTGGGCACGAGCGAAGCGCGTACCGGACGATGCAAGCTTGCCGGCGAGCTGTGAAGACGTACAATGTAAGTTTTGGCTGGTCTCGCCAGCGTGCACATAATTGCGTTGGGCTGCCCCCCCCCCCCCCCCCCCCCCGAGATTTATCTGGTCGCGATCCGGCAAATGTGTCCGAGGGGCAGAATTATCTGGATAAAACTGTTCCCCTCTAGGTTTTTTTGTCCCCCTGCCCAACGGTAAATGTGTCCACCTGGTACATTTTATGGAACGTCAAAGAGGCAATGTGATCATCGAATCGGTGAACTTTTGCGATCTTGTTAGATGCCAAGTTAAACTGTTTATACGGGCGTAATTTAAAACAAAATATTTACTTTAAATCAATATTTTGTATTAATCAAGCCCTACAAATTCTATGGCCAGAAATTCCTGTCGGGGAAACATTCTATGTGGTTTTTTTTCCCATGTAAAGTGGTTGCTAAGGTATCAGAAAATTCAAAGTTTCGACACCGTAGTCCATGTGTCACCTTTTCGTTTAAGATTTCTGGACAATCGATGTTTCCACAAGGCAATGCAAATATGCAATACTGATCATAAACATTCACATGGCGATCTTTTACATACAACATATTTCTTCTCGCTAGATTTTCTTTTCGGATAAAAATTTCAAAAGCCGACTAAACAGAATTGTTTTAGCCTAGTGTTTTTTGATTGCTTATGTTGTCTCACAACATGACCAGAATGATGAGGGAAATGATAAATATAGCCAGAAGTTGATCACCATATCAATTTGTAAGCGCTTCTTTTCAAGCGTTCACGCAGTCACTGATTTTTCCGTTGTGGAAACTTCCATCAAAAACCGCGCCTCGTACATTTTCAAACACCATTGAAAAGAGGAACACCACTCTGATTTCTTAAAAGAATATAAGGAAGAAAACCATTCTACATCAAACTGATATAAAATATTGAATTTTTAGTGAAAAGAAGGCCCTTACTTTTAAGGTTAAAAATCGTAGTTTTAGCACAATTTATCATCATTTTGTGTGTAAAATCGCGGTTTTCAGTAGACCAATATGTCTCTTCAACTCACCGTAAATAGAAACAGCGCCATTGTATGACTTTCTTTAAAATGTGTTGTTAAGGGAGATTCTGGTCTAAGTAATAATATAAAAACTAATCTGATTGGACCTTGTTAAGGCCCTGATTACCAATCATAATCCCGCTTACGCGAACATTCAAGTTGTTGTTTGTGCGTGCTGCTATCAGGGGTGAGATTTGCCAAAAATGAAAAATTTACGAAATCCAGGAAAAATTCACGAAAAATCCACGAGGACCCCAGATCAATATAGTTTGTATTTAATACCTAAAGGCACCCCCTTAAAATATAAATTTGTATTGGTCTATATCCATTTTACGGTAAAAGCACCTTCAGGACAATACCTCAGGAATTCCATATTGCAAAAGAGATTCTTTCACAATTCTGAAATCCGGACAAAACATCCCGAAATCAGGAAAAAATCCGGACAAATCTCACCCCTGTGCTATAATAACTGTTGAGTCACGCCGGCCGCACTGCACGTGGTTTTTCTACAACTTAGGGATGTTCCTCCACACGCACAGTCTGTGTGCGCGTACGCGCAACTGTATTACATTTTGTTACAATCGTAACGCGCAAAATCGAGTATAATAGGAGCGGTTTTGGCCCCAAACAAATTGATATGCACTCGCGAAAGTACCGTCCATCACCGATTGTGAATACGCATCACTGATCACTCCACATCAACGATCACGTGCAAAAGTCCATCACCGATCGCGAAAGTCCATCACCGATCGCGAAAGTACTTTTGCATCGCCGATTCGATTATCACCTTAATGTCTCTTTAGTGTTGCAATTAGCTACGCCTTATATCCAAGGCTAGCATTGCTTCCTATGCCAAGCAGTGCTATAGTATACGCAGCTGCGTATTGTTACTAGGACTCCAACCAACGAGCACAGGTTATCCGGGACACCATCACAAAAACAAGTAATTATGTGAAGCATAATTATTATAGACATTTAACAGTTTGAATTTGGAAAGCTTGTACTGTAATGATCCACTATGTGCCATTATGAGCGCGCTCCTGACCTTAAAAATGCCTAAAACTCCGCTTCCTGTGGATCTTCTATATGCCCCCTGGGGCTTTGCCCCTGGCCCCACCAGGGACCATAAGACAAGTCCATGGTCATCGCCAGGATTTTTTTCTAGATGTGAGCAAACTAAGCACTCACCAGAAAGCATCAAGGGGAGAAATCACTGGCCGTGGAAAAAAATCTAAAGGGGAGTGTAGTGCCGGACACACTGAATTGTTCAAGACCGCGATACTAAGGCCTATTGTATTAACCCGCATTTCAGGCCCCTTTATGCAGGTTTCGAGTGTTTTAAAATATACATTCAATTGAGTACGACATTAACTTCGCACCTCGTCTTCTTATTTAAAAAAATATTGTTTCTCCCTTTTGGGAATTTCCGGGGGGATTCCCCTTGTCTCCCCCCCCCCCCCGCGACGCCCATGGGCAAGTCCCTGGTGGGACTCCACCATTAAGGGATTCGCGCCAACACGCCCGCCGTGTGCGTTTAACAGTGCATAATAATTCTTGACTTCAGTGATGTCCCCCACAGTTGAAATTGGATTGACGCCCATGACCCGTACTCGTCGTAAAGCACTCGGACTCGTTACAATGTGCTCGTGCTCCATTGAAATGCATGCAGTGATAAGACTTTACAAATTGTCAAATCTAAACTGCCCTTAGGTTAAACCTGCGGTCCGTTCATTACATATACAGTGCGAACCTAAACAAACAAAATCAAGAAAAACGCGTTACTATTCCAAAAATATACATTTCATGGATATATCAATTATTGCATCATAAAGTAGGAGTTTACCTTTCTTGTAATACCTATGGCACGGATGGCTGAGTATCGTTGTCCTGAAAACCATAGACAAAATTCGGAAATGGACAAGTCAGTCGTTTTGATAGAAAATGAACATAGCCACAATGTCGCTTATATCGTAAAATTGGCCGTGATCCCTGGCTATAGGGCATTATGGGTTTATTACTTTATTAGAGTTTACTCATCTCTTCTGTTGGGGGGGGGGGGGGGGGGAGGATAGTCTCACCAACTATGAAAGTCACTCATCTTGAGTCTGTAGGTATGTCTGAAAATTTGGATAATTTCTTTGGTATTTATTGAAGATTTATCCTCTATTTAGATTTAGGAAAACCATCAGGGTGGTAGGACTGTCAACCTAAAATGTGGCCAACCCCACCACCTGTCTTTGTAGCCCTTAACCTAGAGTGGCTTGTATCTGGCGGCTTCCACAAAAATATCGTTGGGCACTTTTTAGAACTTGTCTTTGGAAAACAAAGTTTTGTCAAGCCGTTTGAGTTCAACACACTTTATTCAGGGCTTATGAAAGCCAGTAACAATAGGCTCTATTGCAAGTTATACAATATTTGCAATCAAAGTCCTCCCGGGAGGTTGACCTGTCTCCTTATTCGCATGTAAAACGAAAGGTCACGTGCCGCGTAAACAATCCAGATGTTACAAAGTCCCCTCATAGCACACGAACACTGAACAGCAAATAGAATTATATATCACGGTTAAGTAAGATTTGAGGCTGAAGACGGTCAGAGCATACTGACCGGAACGTCGAGTTATACCTCTGGTTCTTTTCAGAACCATTCTCTCAGTTGAGAAATACTTCCACACGGTGTTTCCGCAAACCTTTCTTTCATTTCATATCACGGTTAAGTAACATTTTCTGGACAAAGGCATTGAACTACTTAGAAGGCTACCGTAGTTTTTCCGAGGAACCGTACTGTAAGTGCCTGACAAAAAGCTAGTTATATTGCAAGGGAGTAGCGGCTTTGGTTTCATCATTCCATGGACTAAAGAACGAAACTAGGGGAGCTAGTCAAGACGACACGGAACTCTAGTAGTCCAACTCTGTGCCCTCCAAACTGTGAGTACGGTAAATTTTATATTTTTTGGAGGGAATTAAAGGACATGATTTGGTGATGAAAATGCATCTGCGTCAAAGAGGAAAAATACAATGTTGAATATGTTTAAACACAACATTCAAGGTCTACCATTCCGAGGAACAACATAAGATCATAACTTGTCACTAATAATCAGCAGAACTTACTGTGCGTGAATGGTATCTTGTTTAACTTTGTTGCTTTGAGCTAACCTGTACACATATTGTAAGCATCATTTATTATTATACAACATTTGCGAACTTAAAAAATCAAAACTACCGAATTATTATAAAATACCTTATGTGAAATGTCATTTTCAAGAAAAGTGGATTTTGTTGGTCAATTTACAGCGATTGTCGGCCGACGACCGTTGGAAATAGTCTAGTTCCCCGGCCTGATCATTCCCTTACGTCTATATGAATTGCTCCGTTTTGTCTGAAGTAGCGTCAGTCAACCAGACTACAAGAACAGAATTTACCCCCTTTGTTTTCTCTGTTTTCTCAGCATTTCTGTACACAAAACTTTAAACAGGTCAGTGTTCCAGTATTTGCTGTAAAATACCCCCAAATCCATTCATTTCTGAAAATTACAACAAAGGCAAATATTGTAATCTACCTTTAAAGGTGCTGTATCCGTGCTTTTGGGGCGCGGCACCTTGACAAATAAATGTTGAAACTATTTTGTTATTTTTGTTAGCCATAGATACGTTACGAGCTTTCAAATGAGACATTCCACTAAAACAATCGATTGAAGGTAAGTAACAAGGTCGATATGTTTCGCAATAGGAGCGGGTCCAGCTTTAATGAAACTTAGCCCTCATTGATTTTTACTTTCAATTGCTTCAGTTCAACAGAACAGCTGAACTACTGTACGAATAAGCATGGATGCAAGGTGGGAGTGGCTCTGCGGAACCAACTCGTCCTATCTGAACGAGTCCTCGGATTGGTACGATGACGTCCGCAACAACACGTGTTTGGTGGACGGGCTGGTAGCCATCCCTCACGCCGCCTTCATTCTCCTATCATCGCTCATTCTTCTCGTCTTAGGATGCTGCACCAGTTACCGCAGAGTCCACACCAAATATCTCTTGGTGTATCCAGTACACAGCCTGAGATGGCTTGTGTCAGTCCTACTTCTTGTCGTGATTCTTGCCTCCATCGGTGAAGGTATCATGACTGATGAGACATACCAGGCCTGGAATCAGCCCACCCAGCCACATCTCTACATCCACAGCATTGTGGCCTTCGTAGCAGTTGTGATTTCACTTGTCTACTATCATCACATGGAGCTATGGCAGCTACCGGCTATGTCTGTGCTGCTACTGTTCTACTGGGTATTTTCACTTTGTAACGAAGTCCTACGTATGTTGAACTTGGGGTACCAGGAACATGTCGATGTTGGTATTTTTATCTTTGACTTGACCGTCATCAAACTTGCCATCTACGTCGTTTTGATGCTTCTTGAGGCTAACGTCATCAGAACAAAGGTAAGAGGTTTTGAACGAGAGTAGGAATATGAACTTTACCGATAATGTTTTTGTGAAGCCTGACGAAATATTGAATCGGAAAACATTCTGAGGGATTCTGTGAGGTTAGTGATCTTGCCCTATGTTGGTTCTCTCTCAATTTGTTAATATTATTGTTCGGAGATGGGCGCTAAATCAGCTGTCATTAGCCATTATACTGTATACACGGTTTAAGTCCCAGACACTACAGTAGTTTCGGCTGCAACAGTGTGGCGACTTGTTTAAACAATCATAACACTCTAGCATGTACAAATTGTAAAGCTATAATAAACCGGTGTAAAACAGGCTACGCATGCACAACGCAGCTTCGAAGATAAAAAAATCAGCAGATCAGTTAAACGAGGAAAGCCATACGGGTTGAATTGTGTACACAGTGAACAGGTCTTTGGAGGAATCAGAACCAGTGGTTCTTACATTTCGGCAAAATGACGGGGGAATTTAGACCATTGGCCTCAGGTTTTACATGACAGGAAAGAGGATTTCGACGCGCGCCTTATAAGGCTGGTTGAACTAAGATTTTCCATGCAGGAATAGCGGAGTTACAGTCGGTAGATGAACGAGACGCGCATTTAGATGCCAATTCTCAAACAAAATTCGATATTATTTTCAAATACTATTTCGTAGATTTTTGGCCGCTGCTGTGATTTTCCAGACGATCTCAAAATGCCGGAGATGTTTTATATGCATTACTATGTCAGTCTCTTCTCCTCGCTCGCATTCTGGTGGGTAAACTGGCTCCTTACCCTGGGCTACAAGAAACACCTTGAGTTGAGTGATCTGGGAGTGGTGCCAGGCCGACATGAGGCAAAGTTCAACCACGAGAGGTTCCGGAAAGCCTTCATGGAAGAAACGGTGAGTTATGGCACTAGGTTGACATAAAACTTGAGTACAAAACAAAAATGTAGAGAAAGGAATTATTAATCGTGTCAAAGATGTAAAATGAATAAATATACATCTAACGTAAATACAAAATACCCAGGCTGTAAAATATTGTCGGAACTCGAGACACTTGAAATGATACGATACAATTATGGACATAAGCTCCGTTTATTAATTTATTACATTTATATATAGGGTATGCCTGGGCAGTAAAAAATAGTTTGCATTGGGACCTCCACACAGTGCAAATTACTACATGCACATACACAAGAAAATGTAGTATTGAATACACGCGGAAATCAAATCATGCATAAAAACATCATACGACATTGTTAAAGGTGCTGTGTCCGGTATTTTGGGCGTTACACCCAGAAAAATGTTGTATTTTATTGAATAGCTAATTTGTTACTAATTAGCTATTTATTACATATGTTATGAGCTTTCCAATGAAACATTCCACCAAACAAACGGCCCTGATAAGTAACAGATGTAAAGTTTCAAATTTAGAATTCGAGCTGGACGCTCCTGTTCTTATAGTGGAAAAGTATCGGGCAATCTTATAGCGCATAGCACATACTAAAATGGGAGACCAAATAGAATGAAGAGTGTATTACACTGTTAAATATTATGTTGTGGTACGAAGATTTACAGAGTTTCTTTCTGTATAACCACATAGATTATGTTTCTATCCTCTATATAATTTTGGTGGACAACGCTATTAGTCGACCCCCCCCCCCCCCCCCCCCCCCCCCTAGACACTAGCGCCCTAAACGTAATACATTTGTAAGTTGACCCATTCCCCATTGCAGTACCTGGTCGATAACAATAGAAATATTATAATAGTGATGAGCCTTGCTAAAATCGCCTAACAATTATTGTTGGTTGTGTGCTTTTTCCTCCGTCCCCCAAACCTTTACAAGAAATCGCCGCTGCTGCACCTTACGCAATGAAATTGGACTATGAAATTAGAGAGTACGGATGCCAGAGATATTAATTCGTAACAAAAATATTTATTCTGGGAACGGTGAAAGGAGGGAGGAATACCCACTCCGTATACAATATGATGGTCCTAAATGCAAGTATAAAGCACTGAAATAATATTGACATAATAAAGCATCAACATAATACTGATTATGATTTATTTACCCAGGCCAAAGCTCACAGTAAGGGCAAAGAGGCGTCTATGTACAAGGTTTACTTGAAGGTGTACGGCCGACGGGTGTTTGGGGCGGCGGTGCTAAAACTCCTCGGCGAGATGTTTTTCTTTATCAACCCACTGGCAGTTGGAGCATTGACGGCCTACGTCACTGATCTCAAGTATCCTCAAAAAGAGACAACAGTGAGTAGGGCTTTTATGAGGGGATAATTACTATCGTGTTAGTTTGTATTATGTTAAAAATATTAGCATGACAAAAACACCCCAAAAGAAGAACAATTTTGGATTTAGTCGCTATTTGAACAGGTTATTCATTCAAACAATGACACGAGCTGAATTTCTCAACCATTAATCAAAATGGCCGACTTAGTCGTGTTTGGTATGTTTTTCCATTATAATAAAGTGACTTTTCTACCAGTTAATCTGCTTATACAGATAAGACATATTTCTCCAAACTTTAAAAAGTCTCATTTCTGGAGGTCATTTAAATTTCATACCCAAAAAGAGCAGTGGCTTACAAACAAAAAAGTTTCACGGGAGGGAGACAATTAACGGGAGCACCTTCAGTAGTTATAAAAACAATAATAATAAATACATCTGTTTATAACTAAAATAAATCTAAATATTATTTAGATTTATTTCAGTCATAAACATATTTTTTATATATTATATAAATTCTGTTGTGTTGTCCGGAAGTCTTTGTCTAATCAAAGCTTTTCTGATCAACGAATGTGAAGTTTTGCTTTTTTGTTGTGATAGTTCGACCCACCACACTTAGTCAAAGTGGAGGAATTCTTCAAGAATGGCTTTGTGTTAGTCGCAGCCATGTTCCTTGTATCCATGGTCAACTTCATCTGCTTACAGACACACTTTTACATTGCCACAATGGAGGGACTCAACGTAAGAGCTGCCATCCAGGTTTGTATTCAGAACCCAAATGTTATTTTGATTTTCACCTTTGAATTAATTCTCGAATTGTCATATTTACAGAAATCTTCTTTCTTAATTTGTTGTTATTTTGTACTTCAGGGCAAACCTTGAAATGTTAAGTTCCTGGTTAAGCAATTCAAGAGAGTTGTGAGTAACGGATTATAAAGGACTGATGACATTTACATGTGTCTTACTGCTGCATATGCGCTGTTAAACAAAGTTATTAATTTGACATCAGATATTCATTGTGGTATAAACAAAACATTGATTCAGTTTGCCCCGTGTATCTTTGTTACCTCAGAAGACTGACTAAATTTTGGTATGAGATTCCCAAGAGTTCCACCAATATGACAGGTAACCAGAGATGTAATCAAATCAATCACAAGTCAGTCACAAGTCAGCTATCAAACTACAGGGAATATACAATGACAAGTGAATGCTTATCACAGTTGGTTTGAATAGCCTGTGACTTGAGATCAGACCTGCAATCGATATGACTTGTGATGACTTCATAAAAAACCATCTTATTATTTCAGACCATGGTGTACGAGAAAGCGCTGCGTCTATCCACCGTAGCCACTACAGGAGGGAAAATGAACATGGGTCAGATAACTAACCATATGTCAGTCGATCCCAACGCTATCCAGTTCATGTTTCAGTCGGTCAACAACCTATGGGCTGTCCCCATACAGGCACGTATTAACAATTATCAGAGAGTTGGGAATTTGGGAATTGGGGTGTATATGCTGAAGCAATTTACAAAAGCTTTCAACTTTTTATAGGCTAATCTACCAGAAGCCTTTTCTTCGTTAAATATGCTACCTATACACTGTACAAAAATTCCGTAAAATAACGGGATTCCCCCCTGTAAAAGAAAAGAACATCACCGTATTTTGGTTTTAACGGGTTTTGACGTAAAATCTAATGTTCTACTACACGAATCTCATTACGCAGCAACTGACTAATCATAATTGAGAAAATTTGTGTTCACACACTAAGTCATGTTCAATTGTAGTGTTTCGTCCAAAAACACGGTTTCTTGACCAAAATATTTAATTATTTAAACAATTCCACAATATATATTAGATTTTCTGTAACAGAGGTGAAGAATCGCCTTAGATCCTATTTTGTATTCAAATATTGAAATTGTTCATGGGAAAACCTTGACTTCATTATGGCGGGATAAGGCTGAATATAAGGCTAAAGCACGACTTGATTAAGTTTTTAGTGTTTAATAGATTATCGTAGTATTTGTATACTTTATACCTATATAGTAATGTATTACAAATTACTGTAAATTTGTAATTACTCACACCAAGCTTCCAGTAACATTTTACGGGAATAGCAGGTTTTTTTAGGGGGACAGTTACGTAAAATAACAGTATTCATGAGTCGTTATAGATAACAGCTTGCAACGTTTTTAAGGGATGGGACTTGCGTCCAAACTTCCAGGAAATTCCCGTAAAAAAACACGTTTTTTTGTTAAAGTGTATGAACCTATAACCTTCAGGATACTTAAATTTTAATTGTCACCACTTATTTTTTAACCCAATTTTACGTGATGACCCCGGTTCAAAACAATCGCTTAGAGCCAAATCTCTGTGAAGTCGGCACTCCGTGGAAAAAGCCCCATTTTAAGCTTTTTGGTATAATATAGATTTACTTCAGTTACTTTTTCTTACTGAAATGGACTTGATTTGTACGAATTTGCAAGTCAATCGAACGCGTCATTAAGCCCACCTTTAGTTAGACACATATTCGGTTTTTCCAGTTGCAAAGAATCGTTTTGAATAAGAAAAAAATAGAGCTTGTTGTTTGTGTTTAGATGGGGAGGGGTTCGCTTCCACACAAATTGCAATATTTCTGTTAATGCAGCGGTAAAACCTTGCCCCTATAAGTATTTATGGAACAATCATATTGTACTTAAAATAGAGTGCATATTTGATCTACCAATAGCTGGCTGTAAACCTGACGCTGCTGTACATCCAGATGGGATACCCAGCCCTGATTGGCGCTTCGATGTTTATCGTTCTCAGCCCAGTCCAGTTCAAAATCGCTGCACTAATTGGAAAGCAACAGAAGAAACTTTTGGTAAGTGGAAAACTAGACTTGTCACAAAACACCCTGTGGCATTATGCTCAATTTCGTTAACAGTCTTAATATTGTTGATGGGTTTCTCTCTCGGAGACAACAAACCCAATATTTTGCCTTTTATGGGCAAACATTATGTTGAAAGGGGGTACAAAACAAGAATGAGTGTCTAACGTACTTGTTTGCTTAAAATAAAAATGATAATGCTGCCTTTTCGGGGGTGGAGTGAGGTGAAGATGGTTTTACATTCAATAAAACCTTTGAAGCGAACAATCGAAGCAACAACGAAAATTTGAAGTTGAGATTGGTGTGATTTTATAAAGGTAGGTACCACAACTGTGGTGTTAATTTAAAAGCGAATAATCTTATAATAATGTATTTATAATTAATACATTCAAGTGTGTAACTTTAAAGAAAATTGAGCAAAAGCTCAACCTTTCCAGACTTCAAAAATTGCTTCCAACAAGAAAACATAATTAAGCTGGTAAAAACGAAACGGAAACAATTGCGTAAACCGCGTTAGATGACATTATTTGTGTGACCCCTTAAGTTTTTTGGCCAAGAAAAACAAATAGAAATAAAATCTAAAAACAGTTGAAAACGTTTAAAAACCAAGTTGTAATATTATCATTACACCACTCTTAACGTAATGCAATTTAATTTCTGGTTTTATTATTAAAAATAACCACCAAAGAAAAAGTCCAAGGACTAAAGATATTTGGTTTGCAATAAAAGTTAAACATTTACAGTGGTTGGAAAACATTATATTAACAGTAAAATTTGAACAAGATTAACAATAACAGTGACTAAGATTACAAATAAAAAATAAAATAGTGAAAATATAATAACAGAAAAAAATTATTATATAAAATTTAAATAATTATATGAATATAATATACCCGAAAAGACAACCTAAAGAAACACCTAAAAACCACAACTACTGAGAATTAATTAATCTAATCATAGAGGGGACAGGAGAATGTTTATATCTCTGAGTATTGATATGAGGCATGGTAAGATGGTTGGAGTTCCTAAGATTTCGTTTAGTGAAAGAATGTCTTGAATTAGGAAGCATATGACGGTGTTTCTCAGAAACCAGCATTTTTTTGGCAAATTGAGTGGCAAGGTCAACACGTCTGTCTGAAAGCGATTGGATGTTAAGAAAATTAAGAATATCGTTATATGGAAAAACATTGGGGTACAGAATTATGCGAAATGCACGTTTCTGGACTCTTTCAGCTTGATTTAAAGTAAGACCCAAAGACCAAACTACTGCACCGTATTCAAGTTTAGGACGAATGTAAATATTATAAATTAAAATGAGATCGTCAATTTTAACAACATTTTTCTTAAGTTTACTAAGAATGTAAAGTCTACGCGAGGCATTGGTGATGAGTTGCTGAACCTGCTGGTCCCACTTAAGGTCATCTTGGATGGTCACTCCAAGAAGTTTAATGGACGAAATGACCTCAAGTTGGACATCATTAATTTTAAGATGCATGGGAGGAGGTGAGTTGCGTAGAAATGAGATCTGCATGGCCTTGCATTTTGCTGGGTTTAGTTTCATATCATTTTTAGAGCACCAATTCAGAAGTGGGTTAATATCATAGAGTTATATATAAAGACTAGAGGGCGAACACGCTATACCCGGCCGTGCCACCACGTGACCCCGTGCCGACAAGGACGACCGGTGTCATGAATATCCGACTGCCATTAATTTTTTTCTCTCTTCCCTATGATTGGTTATCCCTCTCACGTGACCGGTCGCTGACCTAATAAGCCTTTTGCGCGTTGATTTGCATAGATCCTTGTACCCCGTCTTCGCTCAATCTAAGATGCACAGCGTGCGCCGGTCGTTGCCAGACTGATCATTATTATGCACGTTATACCGTTGTTGCTAGACCACGTGATTCGGGGCAAGCCGCAACGTGGCGACGCACGGCCAGTGGTGGTTTCCCTGTCTGGTATCTGGAACTACCGCTGGGTGAAACAGCGCACGATAGAGATTGTCACCACTCTAAAACACAACAACCGCTCGAATCGTTACAGTACATGTTGTATGATCTTCTCGAAACGCGGCCTATTTTTAGCAATTATAGTTTCTTTAATGGATAACAACTTCGAAGGTTGGAACGACAAGAAACTGCAGACATTTCTTCAAGAGAGAGGGGTTTCAATAACGGATTACCTAAAGAAAGAACTGGTTGAACTGTGCAAGTGCGTGGCCAATCTGAAATTGACAACCGACCCGAATCTTTCAAGCCCCAACTTGACAAAAGATTGAAAGACGCTGGCTGCACATTTTCTGACTCATTTAATCTTCCTGGATTCACGAAGGATTTCTCGAATATACCAGATTTCGGACTATACGATGTCTTCAATTATTTGATTTGTTTTCGAGCGGATTACGACCGGCGAAAACTTATTCGTAAATATACAAAAACAATTTCTGCAAGACCAGTCACTTAATACGTAAAAACCGATAATGAGACCTTGCTCAACAGAATCTTTCTTCCTCCAACCTTTCCCACAAATAAAAAAGAATGGAAAGGGAGATTTTGTTGATGCCTTTAACAACCCCCACCCTCCCTACCCCCTATAAACGAACTTTGACTCATTGCGGCTATTTCCCGAGATGATCAAAAAAATAAGATAAACTGATCATTCCTTGAATTTTGCCTGCACACACCGGTTCTTTCTTTCTTGCTATTTTCAAAATTTGAAAAGCACTTCATCTTGTAAAGAACAAGAAGTTCAACTAAAATTAACAATCGGTTAACCAAGGCCCTGAAACAAAAAGTTCCATCACATTGACTCAACATCGTAACACATAGTCTGCATGTATGATTACGCCCCCTCCCAATAAAAACAAAAACAAAATTGTTTATCTCCACCGCGCTAGATGTCGAAGCTGGTATTGGGTCGGTGTTGTCATCTGTTGGCCCATTGCCATCGACGAAATGTTTGGAGCAAATGTAAGTATTGTAAGTTACATTCTCCGCCAAAAAGTCTTTTCTGGAGCAGTTTTTTATCCAACGGAGACACTTCTCACGGTTCGACTTCGGCTTCGGAAAGGGTAGCCACAAACGCCATTCATGTGGGGACGGTCCGAAAAGCACGAGTCGCTGTTGCATGTTCCGTAAGAACAGTGCTTCTTCGCAGACATTCTCAAGCACTAAATCCCACAAACTTCGTATTTTATGTTAACGTCTAGATTCTAACAATAACCAGTACTAGAGTCTGACAAAATCTGCGTGGAAATTTATCGTTTTAAAGTGACAAGAAACGTATGAATCGCGTACATGTACTTCGATCACGGCAAGTGGACACGTATGCGATATGCATTGACATTGTGTCTGCACGCGCGTATGCGAGAAAGCTTGCCCCGAATCACGTGTCGTGGCAACAATCACTACGCAGCGGGGTCAAAGTACGGGTCACTCGCAAAAGGCTTATTATCTCCACTTCGGCATGCGCAGTAGATCCACTAAGTCGGCTTTTCAGGGTGACAGAAATTCATACTACACCGACAGCCATGAGCAAGTTCGGGTGCTGCTGACCTAGTCCTTTTTGTCAATTTGCTATTTAAAAAGCGCATGCGTGGTCTGTCCTTCACTCGAACGCATCTAGTCGATCGACTACGTCAAATCTAGTTAGTGTGCAGCAACAACAAACTGCAAAGAATGTCGTCTGCTAGTTGTTAACGAAGCAAATGTTTGCATGTCATTTCTATTTTCTATTATTTATTTCTATTATTTTCTCTACTTAACTTTGGTGCAATAAATAATTCATTATCTTATTGCAAAGAGTTATTATCATTGGACAAAACCAACAAACTATCGTAAACGTTTGCAAAACTTGCCCAGTTTACCGATCCTCCATCTTGAAACCGTGACGTAACTCGCGAGTGACTAGAGAAACCATGGTCCGGAGCTAGGTTGATCCAGTTGCACTAGCTAGTCAAACCGCGCAGCGTTCGGGTGACATCTAGATCGACTATGGTTAAGTCTAGTCACTCTAGTCGCCCAACCGAACTTGCTCCATGTTTTTGGGGGGCACGGCCGGATCTCCATGGTGGCACGGCCGGGTTCTGTACGCGGCATAGCGAGTACGCCCTCTAGTCTTTATTTATATATAACTCTATGGTTAATATGTGATTGCATACTCGATGATTGCTGCTTGGTTATGATATCAACAAAGCTGAGGTCATCAACATATTTCAAACGATTTGCTACCAAATCTTAGGGATGCTCTGACGAACGCCTCAAGAAAACCAACGAGTTACTGCAAGGGATTAAGCTTCTTAAGCTGTATGCCTGGGAAGGGTTGTACTGCAAGGCTATCGAAGTCAGCAGAGGAAAGGAACTCAAAAGATTGCTCAATGTCAACATTGGCTTCGTATCGACAAGTAAATACAATGTTATCATTATCATTTTTACATATACATAGTTTAATGCCGAAATAATTTCAACAAGCCATTTCACCACTACAGATAGAGCATATCAATGTCAAATATTCAGCATTACTTACGGCATCATGTATCAAATTTGTTTCATTTCTAGTACTTCTGACGCTTTCTACACCTATATTGGTCTGTGTTGTGGTAAGTGAATTAAGTTTTATTTAAAAAGACCAGCATATAGTTAACTAAATTAAACCAATACTGCGGACCGGACCGGACCGGACCGGACCGGACCGGACCGGACCGGACCGGACCGGACCGGACCGGACCGGACCGGACCGGACCGGACCGGACCGGACCGGACCGGACCGGACCGGACCGGACCGGACCGGACCGGACCGGACCGGACCGCTGTGCTGTGCTGTGCTGTGCTGTGCTGTGCTGTGCTGTGCTGTGCTGTGCTGTGCTGTGCTGTGCTGTGCTGTGCTGTGCTGTGCTGTGCTGTGCTGTGCTGTGCTGTGCTGTGCTGTGCTGTGCTGTGCTGTGCTGTGCTGTGCTGTGCTGTGCTGTGCTGTGCTGTGCTGTGCTGTGCTGTGCTGTGCTGTGCTGTGCTGTGCTGTGCTGTGCTGTGCTGTGCTGTGCTGTGCTGTGCTGTGCTGTGCTGTGCTGTGCTGTGCTGTGCTGTGCTGTGCTGTGCTGTGCTGTGCTGTGCTGTGCTGTGCTGTGCTGTGCTGTGCTGTGCTGTGCTGTGCTGTGCTGTGCTGTGCTGTGCTGTGCTGTGCTGTGCTGTGCTGTGCTGTGCTGTGCTGTGCTGTGCTGTGCTGTGCTGTGCTGTGCTGTGCTGTGCTGTGCTGTGCTGTGCTGTGCTGTGCTGTGCTGTGCTGTGCTGTGCTGTGCTGTGCTGTGCTGTGCTGTGCTGTGCTGTGCTGTGCTGTGCTGTGCTGTGCTGTGCTGTGCTGTGCTGTGCTGTGCTGTCCTGTGCTGTGCTGTGCTGTGCTGTGCTGTGCTGTGCTGTGTTCGTCTGACCAGACTGGACTATTATTTTGTGATATTTTTGGTACGTTTCTCTTTATATTTTCTTCATAAATGAAGGGATTTGGGACGTACACTGCCATTACAGGCGACCCACTGACTCCAAGTGTGACCTTCTCAGCCCTAGCCCTCTTCAACATGCTGACCATGCCATTGATGATTCTCCCGATGAGCCTACTGATGTTCATAAATGGTGTTGTCAGTACAAATCGCGTCCAGAAATTTTTGGTAGGACCAGAGGTGGAAGACGAAGGTAATGGAGCTCGCAGCAAAAACGTGCCTGGGCCTGTACGTATCGTTAATATTCGTTTTTTTAGCTGTTGTATTTCACCAGTCACTTTCTATCTTCATTGTTGTCTGATTTGGGGCTAAACCGGCAGGTTTTATTACGCCGGTTTATTGATTTTCCGCCAAGATTCTTAATCTTTACGGAATAGTAGCCACATAGTGCTATCTTTCAAAATAAACGTGTTCGTATTTAAAGACAGCAGAGGGTACATTTTCCTATGAGTATCTCCTCTAGTTGTTGTATTTTCATATATCTTTAAAAAAAAGAAGAAATAATTTCTACTTATTTTCCCAAAATATGGCTTATTTGTAGTTAAACGTGAAAAATAGACACGAAAATACCATATGGTAACTTAAATTTGCCCAAAATATGGCTTATTTGTAGTTAAACGTGAAAAATAGACACGAAAATACCATGGTAACTTAAACAAATACACGAATCGATTTTGGAGAATTCTGTTTTGAAAGCAAAGTGGATACAGACTAGACAGTCATTCAATTGGATAGTGTGCCCAGAAAGAGGTTTCAAATTTCCATGGCCTACAAATGCATGTTTGGAAAAGTCTCATTTTGTTATCGCTGAATAACATGTTTTGTTCAGTATTTTTGGTAATATTTCAAAGGGTAGTTCCTATTAAGAATAGATTTGGTCTGCTTGCTGGTATCGTTGGCAGGTTGACAGCACAGTGATATACCAAAAGAAGCCAGACCTTGTGATGATCACAAGTAGTGCGAGTGAGTTGGAGAATAATGACATGGACGGTACGGAGAGATCTAGCTTGCTTGCCACGGACAGCCAGAAGCGGAAAAAGAAAGACCGCCAGAATCGAAGATACGGATCCGCTATCCACCAGAAACAGCGCGTCCAGAACGCATCGGCCAGTAGACTACAACATGGCGTCGCCATCAAGGTATTATTACCACGCCCCTCCGAGTACTAATACTCTATGGATTAAGTTAACACTCCCAGACGTTCAGGGTCATACATCACATTAATTTTAAACGCAAACTTACGCTGTGCCTTTTGTGAGTATTATTCTTCTTACTCTGTCGAATTTTAATGATGCCAATTGAAGTCGAAGCCTATTTCATAACTCGCGGATGTCTTTTGAAATGCTTGCCTTAAATTATAAATTCGAGACTTTGCCTTGTCTCGTCCAATATATTTCATATTATGCTTGTATTGTAGTCTCATTGTGTTATAAACATTTAAACACATTATGTGACTACTTTTTTGTGTACGCCACACGCCTCAGTCTGTTATTTGCCTTAACGATGTCACCACTTGTGCTATATCATTTTTTTATAACACTAAAAATATGGAGTGATGAGCCCATCTATTTTTCTTAATTATTCAAGATATCGAATGGCAGTTTTCTCTGGGATCCTGAGACACGTAGTGCACCCGTGCTATCAGACATAAATATAGAAATACCCGAAGGTACGTTTTGAATCTTTTTAACGGTAGATTCAATACTTGTGTTTGTCAAGATTTATTACACAAAATACCTGATTCTGATTTGAATTTATTTTATTTTACCCCTGACATAATATGCCACTCAATCCGAATTTACAGCTGGTCAATGTAATGTTTCTCAGAATGCTGAAGTACTTATTTTTAGTTGCTGTTTTGGGGGCTACCAACTGCTCAATGCCCAATTATATTTACAGATAATGTTGTACCCTCTAACAAGGAAGCCAGATGCCAATGTCAACAGATCAATCCATCATTTTCCAGGGAATAAAAGCATTGATAAAACTCGAAACGCAGTGTTTTTTCTCCCAACATTGCTGGAAGCAAACTAAATTTACACTGAAATAAATTGGACTACATGTACTACTCTTGGGAAGAATTATTAATTCAGATAGACTTTGACCAAATTTATGAGTATGTGATTAACTGATCGTTACAGGTAAACTGACGATAGTAACTGGGCAAGTGGGAAGCGGCAAATCGTCCTTACTGTCCGCCATTTTGGGTGAAATGACCACTGTATCTGGGACAGTCCAAATCAGGTATATTAACTGGTCTGTTGGTCCTGTTTCTTTTATCTCGTTAACTTTCTGTTCACTTAGCTATGTACCATGACCCATTGAATGTAACCTATTCAAAGCAGAAAGAAGGATTAGGCGGATGTGACTGAACACTAAAAGTCCTAAATGATATCCAGGCTTAGAATTATCACAATGAGATTTACGTTGTTAAAGCTGTCCAACCCAGAAGTCACAAGTTAAGGTGGGAGAAACGTTTACAAGCTTCACATGCTGTATAATGTGATTTGGGTAGAATGTGATTTTGACGCCGATTTTTCTAAATGACATCCAACTAATCTCCCTTTCTATTTTGAAAATTTAAAAGATTTTGTATCTCAGTCTTTCGAGCTACTGCTTGATTTAGAGATTTTTTGATGAGTGAATGATTTCTACAAATAAATATGTATTCTAGTTTCTTTCGTGATCACTGTTATGTGCTAAATCCGTGTAAATATGCAGCAATGAGGGGTAAAAGTTCGAGTTTTCGCGTCGGATCACATCATTTTTTTTGAGAGGGGTACACCGTAGGAAATTGAATGACAGAAACGAGTGCCATTTTGTGTTCGAGGTCTGAGCCGAGTCACAATTTCAACATTGACGTGGCTAACGATTGTTCTACTCAGTATTCATTCTTTCTTTATTGAACAGCAATACCCAAGTCTTTTGTCAACTTCAGACCTATAGCACTTGGTTAAAACTGCAATATTAATGCTGCTTTTATCAAGCAAGATCTAAATGAATTTCAGCATTATATTTCATATTATTGTATTCTATAAAATAAAATATCATGTATGTCACATGTATGCAATTGTTTTCCAGATAGGCCTACATGTACATGTACGTACCATGAATTCTCTGTATGAAGACTTCAGGCGCAAAAGCCGCTAAACGCCACTTCCATGAACAAAACAGACAAAACAATATCAAGTGAAAGCTCTCAGTTCCTAGTATACAATAATACAATATTTGTAGTTGGCGTTTAGTGGCTTTTGCGCCTGAAGTCTTCGTATACAGTTTTGACTACCCCTACTGTCTAAAATGGTTGCGTCCTGCCAAATGGGGGATTAGGGATTATAATGACCCAGAGGACCTGAGCCATAGTCCTCCGGAGAATTTCGTGTACAAAACCTTATTGGTGCTGTTCGGAAAAAGTTAAAGTACAAACAAAGGGAACAAAAGAAGGGTTCCATTCATGGTCCTCATAAGTATTGTAACACGCACATGTATGTGTGTACACGAGTGGGTGCATATACTATGTATGGTCTGAGGATGGGTGAGCGTTTATAGTTTTCTGTCCGAAATCGGGTCAAGTTTTTCCTATGTGAAAACCGGAAGGGTGGTAGAGCTGGCAGCCTGAAATGTGGCCAGCCCCACCACCCTTTACCAAGAGTGGCTTTTAGCCTGGTATTGCGGGACTTCAATAAAACCAGACAGAAGTGATGCAGACAGTATATTTAAATAGACATTGGCGACTGGACAGATTACGATCCCTACACGGAAAAGTAAGGCGATAAGCATATTGCCTATTAATTTCCAATCAATCCTGGAGCTGGAGACTTTAAATTAGCCGTAAGGAGCGAATTACAAGAATGTGTCAGAATATTTGGACCATCGTGATTGGGGTTCCTGTATAAATTGGCTGTCTCCAATGACAACGGCGCCGGAACACTTTTGAAAGTGGGGGAAAAAGTAGCGCCGGTGCCGGCCGGCTGCTGCCATTTTCTATGTTTTTCTTTATGCGGAACTGCCAAAAGGGGGGGGGGGGGGCGGGGATTTTCCCCAAGTTGAAAAAGTGGGGGAAATTCCCCTTTGCCCCCTCCTCACCCGTTGCTCCATGATAAATCTGAAGACGGGATCAAAGGTTGGTTTGAAAATCAACTAACGAAGCTTTTATATAAATCAAAACATTAGCTGGCCTGACGTTTCGAACTTAAAGGGACACATTGCTTTGGATTTTGCGATTTGGGCTATAGAACTGAAATGGATATGGTTGGGAAGCTTTTTTAAAAGTAGAATATAAAGATTCACATAACTATCCCTTCAAATTGCGTGGTTTTTGTTTAATTTCGTGACAAATAACGGTCCGCCATTTTGTAGAACCAAATTGTTAACTCCACAAAATGGCGGACCGTGTTCACCAGTCGTAGTTCCAGTCGCAGCTGGTTGAAGCACGTTCTGTTGATCCATTTTGATGTACTGTGGCACGCAGCACTGGCGATATGTGTCGCCAGGTAGAGAATGGTACCTGGCGATCATCTGATACGTTTACAAGGCCACTGGCTGCGGCGCCAGCCTAAAGACTCTTACAGCGTATTTTGCGCATTATTTAGATTGTGGTATTTACTACTGGAAATAAGTGTATGTTTCGTGGGTCAGATGTCAGGGGTCAGAGGCAAATTTTTTGTTTTGTAATCACTACTCACTAATTACAACACATTATTTTTAAACACGTGTTTTTTTGCATGAACAACTCTTATAAAAGATAAGGAACATTTCCAAACAAGCAAAATTTGAAAGCTATGTGTCCCATTAAGCAAGTTCTTTCTCAAAGGCCAATGACAGTGTACATGAAACAAACATGTAGGGAACACATATGCAAAACACGCTTTCATAGTAAAGTAGTGCTTATATATAGGGTATTGTCTTTTGTCGTTGATGTGAATGAATGGTCAGCCAGCTGGACGTATTTTTGTGTTGAAACCCGCTAAACACTTAAAAGATGGACCATTGAGGTAAAGTGACTGCTAATCTGTGTCACCTTTGTGTCTTTTGTTCAATCCTAAAGGGATAGGAATCAGGTGGCTTTTGCCGCCCAGAAGGCCTGGTTGCTGAACGGTACCCTGCAAGAGAATGTACTGTTCTCACAACCACTGGACACTAAAAGGTAATTCGGCAGTTGGTGAAAAAAATATGGTTATAGTCAAGGGCGTAGTAGACACGAGTCTATTTTACAAGTTAGGTGGATAGCGGCAGGGGGTATGGTGAGAAAATTCCCAAAACCTGCCGATGTTGGAAATTTCGAAAAGTAGGTAGAACGGGCGGGGGGGGGGGGGGGGGGGGGGGGGCGGGGGGGCGGGGGGGGGGGGGGGGTCGGACATTTCCTGGCACAAGCGGGCGCTGTTTTTACACGTTGTGTGTTAATTATTGTACACGTTTTTCATAGTCCGCATTTTAATACTCTTTTCGACACTCTTTCCTTCTACTGGGAATTTTACGTGAAATTTGCATTTCCGTATTGGCTCCTGGCCTACTATTTAAATGTTCATCTTTTCCGTCTTTTTCCGTACTTTTTCTAGGGGGAATAATCCCCCGGTCAAAAAGGTTGGGGAGTAAAAAAAGAAGAAAATCTCCCGGAATCTACGCCCTTAGCATGTAGGCATAGAGTAATATGGAATATGCATAAAAGTAATATGCTGAATAACATTATTGTGGTGAATAAATAGTATACCAGTGGAAATACTATTAAGTCGATGAGGCTAAAACGGCACACCTTAAACATGTAGGTACAAGCGCGTTATAGACGCCAGCGCTCTGAAGCCTGACATCGATATCTTACCTGCTGGAGATCAGACAGAGATTGGGGAGAAGGGAATCAACCTGAGTGGAGGCCAGAAGCAACGAGTCAGCGTAGCCAGGGCCATGTACTCCGGCAGGGATATCATTATTATGGTAGGCGCCAAATGCAGACATGACAATTCTTATTGTACCAGAGCTTAAGTTTGCGTTACCCTTTTTGTGACAAAGATGACACACATCACAATGCATACAGTGCTTGTCATGTGATGTTGCTGTTTTGAAAAGACCATTATAGGGTTCTTGTCAAGGTTTTTCAGCTAGAGTTAAAGAGATATCAAAATTGCACTTCCGACTTTCTTTTCGCCGGGAATGATATTTTGAGTGGGAAGGTCACGCAAATTGCCACTTTCAATAACCTTTACCCATAAGATTAAAATTAACGCATAATTCATGCATCCATTAATTTCCGGTTTATCACTGCACATCAAGAACAGACAAAAAGTAGAGACTAAAAATGTTTGATTTACAATAGGATAAATCAACACAATTACATTAAACAAATACAACAAAAGAATACTAAATAAAATATTGTATTAGATCAACATGAATGATAATAGGTAATTATTTTCAATTTATTAAAAATTACCAAAACCAAATGTCCCCACCGGACACAAAATTTAAACTAGTGTGAAGAGCTTTCATACTTTAAATTTTGTAATCGTAATGACAGACACAATATTGGGTTGTTGGTATATTATTTCAGGACGATCCACTTTCTGCCCTTGACGTGCACGTTGGGAGTCATCTGTTTAATGATGGCATCGTGAAATTGCTTGTAAACCATCGACAGACGGTGGTGTTGGTCACTCACCAACTTCAGTACCTGAACAGGGCTGATCTGGTAAGTTTTCAGCGTTAAAGAAGTTTAGAGCACTTCTAATGAAGTGGATTATATTTCCTGTTGCATAAAACACGTTTATATTTAACTGTTGATTTTCATATTTGCCTTTTTAAAGTTATAACATCAAAATGTGGCTACCTTTTCGTAAAAATTAAAAGTCTTGGCTAAAAATCGATATCAGGCAATTTAGCCTCAAATTTTGCCCCAAATAAGACATGCATGCAAAACCACGAGTAACCTAGCAATAGAAAAGTATTTATGAAAAACGACAGTTAAATATAAAGGTGTTATAATTAGCTCTCTCTCTGCATGAGGCATTATTTCCCCCACTCGTTGACCGTTATCTATCTTGTGACTGCTTTATGCTCCATTTTCACCCTTAAAGGAACCATGCTTCTCAAACTGGCCGGATCACATTTTATTTTATAAATAAATTCATTTATATGTATTAAATTTTGTGTTTCTCCACCCACCCCCTCATGCATGTGTGTTCCCTACATGTTTGTTTCTTGTACTCTGTCATTTGCCTTTGAGAAAGAACTTGCTTAAGTTCGAAACGTCAGGCCAGCTAATTTTTTGATTTGTATTAAATGTGAATTAGAAGCCAAACTGGTTTAAGTGAAGTTTTAGTGTGATTATTTGCCGCCCAAACATTGACCCCCCCTTTTTGGAATTTGTTGAGACTCAAACTGAGGGCGCTGTTCGTGACGTAGACCAAGGCACCGAAATTCATGGATCGACTCGATAGTCTGGACCCGTAAATGACGCATGTACATTGTATACACACTAGGTCTACACGTGCAATTTCGTAAGTTGCAACAACTAACATCGAACTTACCCTGATTTTTTCTCTTTTAGCGAAGGCTCCTCGGGGAATGGGCCGTTTAACTGCTTTTGCCTTTCACATCTGGGAACTTTGTTAAGATGGCAGTGGACTTGAGCATATTGTTAATGGTCATCCCATGATTTGAAAATACCAGTATCGAAACACGACGGCTCAAAGTGGTCGCTACATAACGCTCTTGTCACCTTCACTTTCGCCGTCCAAATGCTCCGATATTTCGCATCAGTTGAAAATAAATTAAGCTTACTCCAGCCTTCGTTGTTTTGCTGCACCCAGCAGCCACACACCTTGACGGCATGGCCGAAAAACACTATATTTTGCTTAAATTTTGGACGAAGAATGTACACTCAATGCATACACGTGATGAATGGGGCCGGCTCGAGCAGAATATGTAATGTGCCTCGATCTACGTCACACACTTATATTTTAGCAAATACTAACCCCTAAATCCATTCATTTCTGAAAATTACAGCAAAAAGCAAATGTCATTTAAGTGAGGAACAAATCATAAAAAGTGGTAATGATAAATAAAACAACCGGTAATGATGAATGAATCCGAAGCTCTGTGTCAGTTGAGTAATATGATAAGATGTGTAAATTCAACCTTGCTTTTGAGTGACTGTTGTTTCTGAAAAGAAAACGGTGACTCGTCGTTGACATAATGGTGGCATCCCAGCAAACCATTTAACGTTTTCTGAACGATTCCAAAAAACGTTTTTTAACCTCTTTGAACACGTGACTTTGTGACGTTCCAAGAACGTTCTAAGAACTTTCCCAGAACGTAAACAAAGTATTAAAAACTTACATACACTAACTAAATGTCTATTGACTGGAATTAATCTAAGTTACCAGAAAGGAAACAACAGTCACCCAAAAGCAAGGTTGAATTTACACATCTTATTATATTACTCAACTGACACAGAGCTTCGGATTCATTCATCATTACCGGTTGTTTTATTTATCATTACCACTTGTTTATGATTTGTTCCTCACTTAAATGACATTTGCTTTTTGCTGTAATTTTCAGAAATGAATGGATTTAGGGGTTTATATTTTAGCAAATACTGTAAGACTGACCTGTTTAAAGTTTTGTGAGCATTGATGCTGGAAAAAAAAAATGCTATTATTGTAGCATGGTTTCCCTGACCAAACGGAGTAATTTATAGACGTCAATGGAACTAGATTATATCCAACGATGGTAGGCCGACCAGCGCTGGAAATTGATACAAAAAATCCACTTTTCTTGAGGGAGAGAGCACACCCTCTGCCATGATTTCACAGGATGCTTGAGACTATTATTTACTTACAGTCAATTTAGGTATTTCATTATTCATTAATTTTATCTCCTTGATAAGTCTATGTACCTTCTTTGAATAATCCTCTTTTTGTTACGTTATTCTTTTATGATGCTACTATATCATGGCTTTCAGCAATTATGGAAACATGCATCGTATGCACGACAGCCTGAAGGATACGCTGTTGTATTTTAACTCACCCCATTCTCGAACCAGTTGAGACCCCACCTCTTGATGGATGTCAGTAAACGTTTGTGTTGATGTTTGTCTCAAAGATAATTGAGATGAAAAACGGTCAGGTAGCTGCCAAGGGAACCCTGGATGACATCATCGCCGCAGACCCTGACATGTACAGCGAGTACAACAAGGCGGTCAAGGCGGTCATTGAGTCCGAGGCTGAGGCTCAGCTGTCCGGTAACGAGTCGGACGCAACGAGAGAGGAACGTCTGCGTCTCCAGCAGCAAGTCAAGGTCATGAAGAAGGCACCTATGGGTAAGAAAGAAGAGAAAGGTATCTTCGGGAGATGGAGAGCACTTTACGAAAGGGTCACTGTAAAAAGTGAGCGTAGCTCATGCGTGCGCGTGTATAGGCCATGTTAAAGCGGGTGAGGTGCGCGAGTTGAGTTATGGTGCACTAAAAGGGCCAGCGCTCAGACGAGGGTAAAAGGGTATAATTTACGTGGTAAGAAACATGAAATATTGCGGTAAGACACCTCATTGACATGATCAGATTGGTTATTGGCAAGGTAAGAGTGTTGATTGACGCAGTAAGAATGTTGATTGACGCGGTAAAAGAGACTTTAGTGGCGCAATAGGCGTGTTGGGCCGACGCGGTAATAGACGTGCTTGACGTGCCGACACAGTTGGACTGACGAGGTAAGAGAGGCTTCAGTAACGTGGTAAGAGTGCAGTCGGACAGTCGCGGTAAGGGATGTGAGCGGGACGTAATAAGAGCCTTGGACTGACGAGGTTAGGGAGTTCACGGTGACCTGGTAAGAGTGTTATTAGACTGTCGCGGTAAGTGAGATGAATTCAGGCTAGCCGAATTTTCACGGCAGGCTATTTTCACGACAAGACGCGGTTCGCTTTTGGCGATATTGCCACTACGGTGGCCGATAGACAACGTAATGTCAAAAATATACATGTACATCTTCAAAATCGAATAGCGGGGGGGGGGGGGGGGGGGGGGGCGCTGTAGCCAGAAGTGAAAATTCTATTCGTTTTCGCACGGCAGGTGCGAGTTCATTTGTATAAAATGCACGGTTACGCAACCAATCCAATGTATATAATGACCATGCTGGCCCCGTCCGAGTTCATTCTCGGTCAAACAGTCAACCTTACCGTACACCACTAAAATTCCCACTCAATCCACACCCAACATTAAAAAAATTACCCAATCCCAACCCAACATTGAAAAAATTACCCTTAGTCTAAACAAGCAGCTCATTAAGACACTATTAATAAGAATGAGAACAACGGCATTCACATATCGATCTATTCCACATTCGGTCAAAGTGGAGTGCATCCCTGTTGAGTGCCAGGTCTGCACCCACGTTTCCTCCAAAAAAGAAGGATTTTCGTGCCCGCCGAGCGCCAACTTCATGTCGGACTGGCGCTCATCACCGGATTGCAAAACAGTCCCAACCGTTCTTATTTATTATGTCAGCCACAGCTTCCTCGACTAGCAAGAAATACCTGGCCAACTTCAAAAGGTGGCAGAATTGGGCATCCTCCAAAACCGGCATCACAGTGTTTCCTGTCGACCCTTTTCACTTATCATTGTACATTGCACATCTCGCGACCCCTGGGCAGCAGCGGTTAAGTGGGTCCACAGCCTGGCTGGCTCGCCCTCCCCTACAGACAACACAATGGTAAAAACTTGCCTGAAAGGTTTGAAACGTCTAAACTTATCGGCACCTGCTCGGAGGAAAATATTCACACCGGAAATATTAACAAAAATACCCGACAGCCGCGGACACCCAAACGCAACCCTCGCCGATTTGCGGATCGTTTGTATTTGCCTCGTTTCTCAAGCATGCTTCCTGTGCTTCAATGAGCTAGCTGGGGTAACGCGGAAAGACTGCAAAATCACACACGACCGCTCGTCAATCTACCTTGCAAGGTCAAAGTCCGACAAGTTCAGACAGAGAGCGGAAGTCGTCACAGCCAGGATATTTCAATATAGCTGCCCCGTGGCCGCAGCGGAGCGGTATTTCGCCGCTGTAGGCGATCCCTTAGACTCTTCTTTGCCCGTGCTTCGTGGACTCGTCAGCACCAAAAATCGGCCTCATTGCGTCCGTCCACCCACTAAGCTATTATCATACACGCGAGATTATCTTGGACGCCCTCTGACCCATCGTTCCCGACGTGGGTACGGCCTCGACAGCCTAGAGCTTGCAACGCACAGAATCCCGCGTTCTTAATCTCAAACCGGATACTGCATCTCTGTTGCTCCCATTACGATCACTCGGCACTTAGTTTATAATATTATTAATAATAATAATAATAATAATAATTAAGGCAACAAGAATGTTACGAAAAGTTGAGAATCATGTCGCTGAGGTAGCGGAATACGTCCATGTTATAAATGCAATATATAATGTATATCTACATGTGTATGGAAAAAGTGGTGATAGAAATCGCAACAGTTACGTTAAATAGTGTCGATTAAAAGTACGGTACGGCTCACTCGCGACCTACCAACAGTTCAAACAATTGTGTCCTCTCTGTCACTCATTCATGTCCTTATTCACCCTACGAGAAATAAAATAGAAATGTGTTTTTTTTACGTAAGAATGGAGGAAGAAAGTCATTAAAGACGAATTTGTTCTTCGAAAAAGTCGAAAATCAATTTTAAAGAGGCTGAATAAATCGGAGGATCGGCTGCTATCGAAGCATAGTTTGGATCGAGGGTAAACGTTGATTTGTGGTTAAGATTCCCGGTGGTTTTATTACCGCGAAGGACCCGATCCCCTTTGGCTATGTTCAGACAGCGTTTTAAATAGGACAGCAGGGGCGGATCTAGGTTTTAACTAAGGGGGGGGGGGGGGGTTTACCTGAGGTGATTGGCCTACACACCCCAGCGTGCCGAATTTTCGACACCTGACACTGGTTATTTTTTTTTCTTCAGCCCAAGGGGGGTGGGGGGGTTTAAACCCCCAAACCCCCCCCCCCCCCCGTAGATCCGCCACTGGACAGTAAAAGTTAAAACGGTCGCTCACCAAGGGTGGCAGGTCGAAAAATTGAAACGTACCGATCGTTCAGACACCGTTTTAAGTATTGGAAGTTCAGCTCGAAGTGGTTTATCTCCGTTCTGGGGCACGTAGAACTTCCGCTTTTACATAATGCACGCGCTAGTTCACACATGCTGTATAGGACGTGCTGTTGGACGTGGACAATTGGACGTAGACAATTAGACGTGCACGTGGAAAATTGCGAATTGTGGAAAACGCCCTGGCTTTTCCTTTCACCATTTTTCTTTCTTGGGTACTTGGCTAATTTACTACAATTTGATATATTTTCTCATAAATACAAATTTCTTAGTTTTTTCCTTTTTAGGTTTCAGATACGACAACGAGGACCTCTGCATGGGCGAGACGTATTTGACATCGAAAAGCGATTTTCAAGAACTTATGCCGATCTCAATAATGTTTTTTTCTTTTTTTTAAGTGCGTTACCTCAATTTTATGGGTCGGTTGATTAATTCATTAGACTTTGCATAGCTTTCATTTTAAACTACTTTAATTACATTTATATATCGTGTTCCCAGTGAAACTTGTAATTGGCTTGCTCCATTTGTCTTCTTTGAAACTCGTTTCAGGAATGTATTTATTTATTTATTATCTATTCTTATTATTATTACTTTTGGGGTGATCCGTTAGCTGCTTCAGGGATTTTTCAAGTTTTGCAACATAAGTGCCCTTTTTGCAGAGCGGGTCACATAATTATGTGAATTTTCGTGCATTTTAAGTAGATTGGTACAAAATCGCTGGAAGACGGCATTCCGCCTCTATAAAGCTGATTTCCAGCTTTTTCCGTTTTTTTGGCAAACTCGGAACTGAGTTTGTAATTTAAATTAGATTTGGAAGAGGCGCATTTGGGTTAGAGGTCAAGAAGACCGCGATACCTACATGCCGATTGTAGCCACCTTTTAGGCCCCTTTCAGCAGGTTACGAGGGTTAATTAAATAAACATTCAATTGAGTACGACGTTGACTTCGCACTTCGTCTTCTTTTTTATTTATTAATTTTTCCCGCCCTTTTTTGAATTTCCAGTAATATTAGTTACCTCTTCGACAAGGTGTGTACGAGTTTATAGAAGGGAATGTAAATCATCCTAAGATTTGTAAAAATAATTTCAACATAAATGCTGCTTTTTGACTATTTGTTAAACAAGTAGAGCAAAAGACGACTGTGCGGTGTTGACAGAAGGTACCGGTAGTCCGATTTGACTTAAGTCGAATTCCACTAATATTTGTTTCGAAGTTAAGTACACCTTTTTAACTAACTTTATGAACATTATACATAAGTATGTGTATCATATACACTTGGTTAATTTGTAAGGGAAACCAAAGCAACCAAAGTATGTATTGTTACTGTTTTGGGGCCAACTCCTATGTTTGGATAGAAGTTCCGCCACCGCCACCGCCACCACCATCGCCACCGTCACCGCCACCGCCACCGCCATCGCCGCCGCCACCGCCAACGCGATCATGGGTTGAGTAGACATGTCTCCCGATATTATTAAACAACGACATTTTATGTATGCGCCTATGTGGCAGCAGCCGATTTCACGAAACTTTGCGCAATTGCGCAACGCTACTTATGCCACATTGCGTGAGTTGCGCAACATCTGTGGCATTTTAAAAATCGATTTCACGAAAGTTACGCAGTGCGTAAGTCTTTGACTTGCGCCACAAATTATGGCGTAACTTACGCACTTGTTTTAGGTGGCTTAAGTTGTTGGCACAAAACACCGAAATGATGACTTAGCTAGCTAAGCGTGAGCATAGTAGAGCCGTTACCGGTAGTTGTTCAAATCATTTATTAAATTCACTAGATTATTTCAGAGAGTAATGATATGATCATCCGCTGCAGGTTTACCTGTAAGATATTTTCGAAAGTTGCCATCAAATTTTTTCCGGGGCGATGTTTCAAAAGTGAAAAGTTTCAAAATGGCGCCCCACAGTTCAATTTTAGGTCTGTTCCATTTATTTTTATTGTTGTACTAAAACAGTCGTCGTAAAAGCGGCATTCAGCCTCGTCCGCGATGTATAAAAGAAATAAAACATTGCGCAGCTACGCACTGTTTGTGAAATGGATCGCAAGGATGTAGCGCAGCTGCGCAACATTTTTAGCGCAAGTCCTACGCAATGGCGTAAGTTACGCACGGTTTCGTGAAATCGGCTGCTGGACACATTCTCAAAATACAAAATGAGAAATCTGTGCGCCTTGATTTTGCAGTTAAACGGTTTCGTTCTGGCCTGCTGGGCCAATTTCACAGAGCTGCTTAAGCACAAAATTTGCTTCAGCACAAAAAGCCTTGCTTAGTAAAATATGGTTACCGGCCAACTGTGTGATAATTATGCTAAGTAAACAACAAACACCAGTCACAAGCAATATACATCACATGGAGTGAAATCGGCTGCTGGACACATTCTCAAAATACAAAATGAGAAATCTGTGCGCCTTGATTTTGCAGTTAAACGGTTTCGTTCTGGCCTGCAGCGGATGATCATATCATTACTCTCTGAAATAATCTAGTGAATTTAATAAATGATTTGAACAACTACCGGTAACGGCTCTACTATGCTCACGCTTAGCTAGCTAAGTCATCATTTCGGTGTTTTGTGCTTAACATTTTCTGCTTAAGCAGCTCTATGAAATTGGACTCTGGTGTTTCTTTTTGCCGTACACAAACTGTGGTGTCTATATGCGCCATCTATCATAGACGACTGGTTCGATAGAGCCTAGATACCACAGGGCGTTAATTTAACACCACACTTTTGGAGCGGAATTAGTTTTTACTCCTGCATTTATGAACATTTCTTACTCGCACGAATAGGAGGTAAAGGGACTTTAACGGAGAAAGAAGAGATTGAACGAGGGGCAGTCTCCTACACCATCTACCTGAGTTACATCCGGAATTTTAGCGTTCGGGCCCTCATATTCGCCGCCATCTTCGCTGTACTCTATACAGGCTTCTCTATTGGTACTAACTTCTGGCTCTCCGCCTGGTCTGAATCTGGTCTGCAGAATAGTGTGAGTTGTATGCTCTTAAACTTGTCCAATAACTTGATTATCGTCTTGATTAGCCGAGATCGAGTCACATGGCATTGTGCTATTTTGTACTATACCCGCAGCAACCAAAATATACTGAACAGCAAAAGAAACGTCGTGATTTAAATCGTTGACATAACTCAACCACAAGAGTTTAACATGTATCGTTTTCGGGAAATATGCAGTCTAACATCATTCTGAATCATGACTGTGCCTGAAAATCCTATTGGGGGATGGAATGCGACTTGAATGGTTTTCAAAGCATCCGGTATGTAAACGGCCATGGTGGGTAGGTGCAAACATGGTTTGGGGAGGTATTGGCTTTCATCAGAAAGTTGGACCTGTGTTCTTTCAGAACATCGGTCCAGGTAGAGTTCATGGGGTCACGATTGTCCGGCACATCGATCAAATTGTGAGACCCCACGTTGTGCCGTATTTCGCACGCCACCAGAATCATGTCTTCCAGCATGACAACGCCCGTGCCCACACTGCAAGAGCAAGCAGGGACTTTCTCCAGCAGTTCAACATCAGTAACATGCCTTGGCCTGCCCTCAGTCCGGATTTGAACCCCAAAGAACACTTGTGGGACGAGATCCAAAGACGACTTAATATAGTGCGCCCAAGGCCGACAACTGCAGCTGAACTTAGTGCAGCTTTCCTGAGGGTATGGACACAGATCCCAATGGCCTTTATCAACCGCCTTGTTCACTCCATGTGCAGGAGATGTGTAGCTGTGGTCATCTCTCATGGTGGCCACACAAGGTATTGATATGCACACACTCGTACGTGACCATCACGTGATCAGCCCCAAAGGCAAACATGCGCAAAACAATTCACCGGACTGTGGCGATGATGACAGAAAGGAAATGACTTACTCAGATATCCTCAGTCATATTTGTGTTGGCCCTACGTTACAAAATATACCTGTTATATCTTGTAGTGATACGACGTTTCTTTTGCTGTTCGGTATATTATAACACCTCACACACAGATTCTATGTCTCGACTAGTCTTGGTTCCAAGACGTCCTTAGCGCGCAATGCGATGCAGCGCGCACAGGTTTGTACCGCGCCCTCTACACACGCAAACCAAGGCCATATTGCTAAGGACGTATTGGCCCTTTCGTACGGAACTGCGTGCGACCTGTATGCGTAATTTAAAAGGCAGGTCAAAAGAATAATTGCGCTTGCGCACTGGAGGAAATCATGTTTAAGTAATTAGCTGGCTAGTCGGGTAACATACGTACGTACACATGCCTACCTCACTGATCTCTATGTAAACTGGATAGCGCATCGGCTGTTCGAGTTCGAGGCCACCGTCCGCTATGTTATCACTCCTAATACAACAGGTTTTCCAACCTTGTCCCCAGGGTCTCCTTTCATCCTCGTTCTCCTTACATAGCGATCAGTGGTAAATTGGGAGTGGTAATATGGCGGGTGCTGGCTTCAGTTGCTTGCACAGCGCGCAATAGCCAATGAGCTATCCAGTTTATATAGAGATCAGTGGCCTACCTCTAGCTGTATGGCGCGGGGAATTAAGTTTCCAGCAGAGCAGCTGGTCAAGCCGGGGCCGATGTCCGCGCGGCTAGCTAGTCGCAGTTGGATCGCCAATACGTCGTGTGCCCGGCAGAAGGGCGTAAGGACGAAACATTGGTAAAAAGGTCAAATTGGGGTTTTGGGGGTAATCGATAGAGTATTGACATATCTTTATTTTGATACACATTTCGTCTCAAGGGGTTACGTCATTCTGACGTAATTAACAGAATGAAAAGGGCGTAAGGGGGTTTGATTTGATTTGATTTGATATATTCGCAATTTCCACAAATAGAAATGATATAAATTAGTTAATTATCTAAAACTATAAAATATAAAAAATTATACAGAGAGTCCCCCATACTGTGGAAAAAGCAGGGATAACGCAAAAAAATAAAAAAAAATATTTCCATTGCGGTTTGCATATTTTTCCCGGCAAAAGGGCGTTAGCGTGTAATACCAATGTAACAAAATATGATAAAAGTTCGTTCACCTCTCCACTTCAACAGGGCGTAAGCGCAAAAGGGCGTAAGCATTTCATATGCTGCTTACGCGCACGTTTAAGGCAGAAGGACTTCCCGGCAAAAGGGCGTTAGCATAAATATGCAAATAACTGTAAAATTAAGTAATAATGTTGTTTAAAAATGCACAGCATTATTGCAAATATTAATAAATTTGCATCTGACAAAAATGAACCTTATGCGATTTCTATTTTTGAAATACCAACACAAAAACTTTAAAGTCGATTTTCTCGGAAAGTGTAATTAGGCGTCAAAGCGCGCTTATGCCCTTCTGCCGGGCATAGTCGGTGGTGTATAATTTGTGGACGATAACTTCTAATATGCCGGAAGTAGCATAGCATAGCATAGCACACGGCCATGGCACTGATCTCTATATAAACTAGATAGCTCATTGGCCATTGCGCGCTGTACAAGCAACTGAAGTAAGCACCCGCCATATTACCACTCCCAATTTTAATACCACTGTTCGCTATGTAAGGAGAACAAGGATGAAAGGAAACCCTGGGGACAAGGTTGGAAAACCTGTTGTATTGGGAGTGATAACATGGCGGACGGTGGCCTCAACTCGAACAGTCAATGCGCTATCCAGATTACATAGAGATCAGTGGGCCATGGGCGGCGATCCGGGGGGGGGGGGGGGGGAGGGGGAGACATGTCCCCAAATAGTCCCCCAATATTTTTGGGGGGAGGAGACGACTATGGCAGTGTCCCCCTAAATAATTTCACCCTTGTCATATACATTTTATGGGTCATTGGCTGTTACATGTACAAGAATGCCCCAGAATACACAAAGATCAGCACACATTTTCAAAAATTTCCCAGGATACACAAGGCACACCGAGTACAAAATGCTTAACAATTATTGTTGGTTGTGCGTTTTTTCCACCATTCCCAAACCTTGACCAGAAATCGCCGCCCCTGCATGCAACGGCATGCATTGCTTGGTATGGAAATTGCATGCAGTACAGAAACTAGACCAGTGAGTCAGCGATTTTACAATGCTTGCAATGTAGGTCACGCGATTATATGCACTCTACGTCACGCGCGCATGCAAATACACACACAATTCTGCTCGCGATTTTGCGAGCGAAACTACGAAAGGGCCAAGACGTCCTCAGCGATGTGGCCTTAGTGTGCGTGTGTAGAGGGCGCTGTACAACCAATAATCTTTGCGCGCTGCATCGCACCGCGCGCTAACCAAGACTATTATAGGGGGTTTTCGAAACGCTGGCTTCGGCTTGGCTTCGGCTTCGTCTCCGATTTCTGAATATCTGAGAAGCAAACAAAATGTAAGTATTCTAATTTTTACTTTCATAATCAACCGAATGAATGTTCCTGAAGCAGAACATGTACCAAAATTTAGAATATTTCCATTTGGTTTGCTTCTCAGCTATTCAGAAGTCGGAGACGAAGCCGAAGCCAAGCCGAAGCCGGCGTTTCGAAAAACCCCATATGTCTCGATTGGCAGAGAGCGAGTCACATGATATATTAACTATTTTTGCTATTTTCTTGTGCACGGCATGTGTGCAAAATGCATACGGGTGTATGTGCGCGTTGCGCGTGTTCTTCCCAAGCGCTATATAGTGCTACAGAACGGTATTGTGTGGAAAATGCATACGGGGGTGTGCGCGTAGTGCGTTGTGCATATTGTTCCTAAACGCCAGCGCTGCAGAGTTGGGCTAAAACATTTCTTGAAGGGGTGGTTTAGAAAGAAGCAAGTAATTTGTTCACATAAATATTTCATATGGAAGTAAAAGTACCCTTTAACTGTATTTAGATTTGAAAATGAATTAAACTGCTGTAAACTGCTTACTGACTGAATGGACCTGAAATACAAATAAAAAAATTAGCTGGCCTAACGTTTCGACCTTAAGCAAGTTCTTTCTCAAAGGCAAATGACAGAGTACAAGAAACAAACATGTAAAGAATACACATGCAAGATGGGGTGGGTGGAGAAACACAAAAGAGAGATTATGGACCAAAGGAGAGTGGCAGTGGGTGAACATCAACGGGAGTACAGACAGGGAAGGGACAGCAAGGAAAAAATTTAGGAGTGTGGTTAGGATAAGGATGAAATAGGGAAGGGACAGAGATGAGAGGGATGAAGCTGGGGAAGGGAAACAGAGGAGTGTGGTTAAGGGGGGGGGGGGGTGGTTAAGGGGGGGGGGGGGGTGGAGGGGGGGGGTAAATAGGAGGTGGTAATTGGGCAATAGAAGAAACAGAGGGATGTGGCAAGGCTTAACTGGAAAGGAAAAGACATCAAAGTGGGCAAGAAACCCCAAGAGGGTTTGCCAGGAGGATTATCTGTAAACAAATGACAATGGGGCAAACAATAAGAGTTAATCATTCCCCTCCTGGATGTTGAGACCATGTGGTTGAATAGTCCGAAGCCGTTTCATCCACACTTTCTCCCTGCTGAGGCGAACTGAGTCCTTGCGGTGGCCAAGTGATTCTATGCCCTGTAGAATCATATCAGAAATAGAATGGTTAGTCAAGTTGAAGTGGTGACCAACAGGGGTGTCAATTTTCTTGGTGTTCACAGTCGATCGATGGCCATAGAAACGCTTTTTGAGCGTGTTCTTTGTCTCCCCGGCATACTGGATTCCACAAACCCTGCAAGAAATGAGGTATGTGACATTAGAGGTGTTGCAAGTAATGTTGCCATTTGTTCTGTGAGTAGTGCCAGATGAATGGCCAGAAAAGGAGTTAGACTCCTGCATGTGAGTCTGGCAAACAACACATCTGGAATTGCACTTAAAAGTACAATGCTGTGTGGGAGGGGATGCATCCAAGGTGGGGACCTCGGCTCGAACAATCAGGTCTCGTAGATTCTGGGGGCCACTATAAGCTTGTCAGGGACGGCACGGGTAAGGCGATCTGAAGTATGAAGGATGTGATGGTTGTCATTAGTAATTTTACGAAGGGGAGAGAGACTAGGATGAAAGGTGGTGATCAAGGGAATCTTGGGGTCGGCATTAGTGCTGGGCGCCTTTTCCTTGAGAGCCACATTTCTGGTGATAGATTTGGCGCTGGCGATAGCACGTTGAACTTAGCGGAAGCTGTGGCCCCTGTACCAAGTTAGTCTTCAGTACCTGTACATAATGGGAAAAGTCAGAATCATTAGAACAAATCCTTCCGAGTCTGAGTGCCTGGCTGAATGCTATGCCTGTCTTGCAATGCCTGGGTGACAGCTGGAGGAGTGATGGAGGTACTAGTGGGTGTCTGTAGGTTTAGAATACAGATCAGTGGTTACCAAGTTGTCTTCCTTGCGGATGGTGACATCCAGGAAGTTGGTCTGATGAACTAAGTACTCTGATGTGAACTTGATGGTCCTGTGGAAGGAATTAATGTGATTAATGCAAGTCACCAGATTGTCCTGATCACTGGTCCAGATGAAAAATACATCATCAATATATCTCCACCAGATCCAGGGGCGACATGATGCTGAGGCAAGCATGCGCTCTTCGAGGTCTCCCATCAAGAGGCATGCAAAGGAGGGGCCATGCGAGTGCCCATGGCTGTATCGTGTACCTGCAGATAGTGTTTACCTAGGAAGGAAAAAATGTTCTTGGTTAATACAAGTCTCATGAGGGTGCCAATATCACTGATGGGTGGGGTCGTGTGTACTGCCTTGGCCAGGGCCGAGGAACAAGCACAATTACCTTCCTCATGGGGGATGTTGGTATACAGAGATGAGACGTCAAAAGTCCCAATGATGGCTGTGCTGGGAATCTGGTTCTTGATTCCTTCGAGCTTGCGCAGGAAGTATGGCGTGTCGTGGATGTATGATGGGATCTAGGGGACGAGGGGTTTCAGAAAACTGTCAATAAACAGGAGATACGTTCTATGAGTGAACCATTACAATAAAAAATGGGCCTACCGGGGTTGCCAGCCTTGTGAATCTTTGGAAGGAGATAAAATCTGGCAGTCCTACAGTCAGAGGGAGATAACAATTTATGAGCTTTCTTGGACAGCTGGTCACGTGATTGCATATCGTCAAGCACCTGTTGTATCTCTTGAGAGAATTTACCTGTGGGGTCAGAGTCAAGGCAGATGTAGTTAGTGTGATTATTCAACTGGTGGTGGTCAATGTACTGCTGACGATCCATGATGACCACAGCTAAACCTGTATTTAGATTTAATTAATAAGCTTCAAATTAATCTTAAAATCAAGCAGATTCTGCTGGAGAGGTGTTAAAACAAATATTGACTGCCTTATCTCGTGATGTAGTAAAACTAGCCTTTCTCAGTGAACATTCTATTTTCCCTGGGCTTCGCCTCAGGAAAAAAAATGCTCCATGGATCACCCCGAAGGGCCAGTTTTACTACACCATTCGAATCAGTCAATATTTGTATACTTTGGCCCGGCATGCTGTCCGAAAAGTCTGTGTGCGTACGTGTGTTCCTACATTAGTCTCCTTATGGGGTACCGGGAAGAAAGGGTAACAATGGGGACAATGGTACCCCACGAGGGAGTCTTTAGAAATCGAGGTACCCCACAAATTAACGCTGTGGAGTTTGAGATATTAATGGGGACAAAGGAGAATAAAAGAAGGAAAGTAAAGTCTACAATAGAGGTACCCCGTATGGGTGCATATGTGAGGAAGTGTGCACACGCCACGGTAATAAGTCAAAACCTCAAGAGGCGCGTGCAGGTATAATACAACGTTTACTGTTGTTGTAATTTTCAGAAATAGATGGATGCGGTGGTTAATATTTTATAGCAATGACCTGTTTATGTTCATAGATGCTGGAAAAACCTATAACAAAATGCTGTTCTTGTAGTTTGGTTCCCTGACCCTACTTCAAACAAAACGGGGCAATTTATAGACATCGGGGAATTGTCAGGTCAGGGAACCGGACTAGCTAGCTTGCATCCATTTACGGATGTATAACCGATTGCAAACAAAATGTGGACTAAAAAAATGTGGGAAAAATATTTGAAAAAAGTCAGGTTTTTTTCCAACGATGGTCGGCTGATCATTATTGGTTGGCCGAACATCGCTGGAAAAAGCAAAGATTCTAGAATAGATTGGACCTTTTGGGAATAGCGGCGACTTGGGGCATCCGCCGATCATAGACCTGTAACGGGAGGTGAAGTTGTTGTGGAAACGAAGAGCTGTCCTTTTGTAGAACTATAGTATGCAGGCTTTCAAGTATTCCTACTTATCCTACTTTTTCCTACCCCCCCCTGCTGTTAAATGGCGCCACCAGCGGTGAGAAAGTGTGTCAGCCCCCCCCCCCCCCCCCCCCTGTAATTTTGTTCTCGCAGACGAAACATTTCGGGAGTCACCTTTCTGAATTTTCAGTTATTGGTACGCATTTTTTAGACGGACGCCAGTGGGCAGTTTGATGAATTCTTCGGACTATACGTGGGATTAGCCATGGCAAACCTAGTGTGCAAACTGATCGCAACTGTCATCATAGTCTTTGGTGTCCTGCGAGCAGCGAGGAATTTCCATCAAGGGATGCTGCGGAACATCATTAAAGTGCCACTGAGGTAAATGGTTTATAGTAACCACAATGTTTGATATTTTGGGTTTGAATATTTCAGGCGTTAAAGGAAAAATGCAATGGATATTCAGCTCATCTTGTTTTGACGCATATAACTATTTGCAATACAACAATACATACATGATATAAATGTTTGTTTTCATTGGAAGTGAAAAGAAGGTTGTCGCTTTTGAATTCTTATTCCATCAGTTTATGCAAGTAATTATGCAAGAGGACGCTGTTTGTGTCAAAAGAGCATTATAAGGACATTACCAAAATCAATCCATTAAAATAACCCACCAACAAAACAAGTCATACAGGAAACCTACTCCAGGAAAATGCAGAAGAGTTTGATGTAAATACATAAAGTTATGGAGACACTGCTGTTGTGACTTTGATGATCTTTGACTCATAAATATGGAAATTTTCCTAAGCAGAAAAAACTGTTTAAATTACTCTCTAGAATTGCTACAAAAGGAGGCGCAAAATCATAGTAGTGTAAAAAACAACTCTGTCTCCCAAGTTATATAAATCCTATTGCATTATTCCTTAAACTACATTCAATGCTATAGGCAAACATTTACAACCTGAAAACGATGTTGAAATGAGGCAAGGCCGATTAACTGTGAGCGGGAATTACAGTCAAACCGTCGTGATATTACCTTATTCTTTCGAGGTTTAGTGCCTGTTTTTACCCGGATATTGACATTATCTCATACCCGTATTATGTCCTGCTGTTGTTCTTTGTCAAGGTGCGGAGAATGTGGATTATCACTATGATTTTTTACAGATTTGGAATTGTTACTTTTGACGCCCATATTTTGTTAAAACAACAAGAAGAACCGGTTAATCAAGCCACTATTTTCAATGTCGCTTCGCAGATTTTTCGACACAACACCCATTGGGCGCGTTTTGAATCGTTTCTCCAGTGACACACAGCTGATTGATATGGTAAGCCAGAAAAATATTACGATGTTTGGATACAGAAAGATGTAATTGATTGGAAGTTAGCTGTTGACTAATACTGGTTTCATCTCGTTACAATGGTTACTATTGTTAGTGGGCTTTTGTAAGCATCATCGTAGTTGGTTGTTTTTGTGCCTTGTAAATCATCCTTTAGAATCATACCTCATTTGAAACACCTGATTTATTTTCATACCTTTTCAGCATATACTTTTTTTTATATTTTTCGATCAAATTGATTCTCCAGTAAAATCCATGTTTTGTTAAGTATTTAGTTTGTATTCATATTAATACCTAAGACACTTTACCCGTTCCTATTGGTTTGGAGTCCGTCACGTGGTTGGTTTTAAACGGCCAATAAAACACCAACGAGTTTAAAACACTTTCCGTTGTCATACGAAATTTAGACTCCTAAGAAATCTGGTACCTTTTATTGGTTGAACACTCGCGCAACCAGTCACTCTCTTAATTACGCAAGCGGAATACTACCGACGAGTCCGTATTTAGAGCCATCAATTCACACCACACCGTTGTCATATGAATATCCGACTCCTATGAAAATATTACTTCCTTTCCCCAAAATTGGTTAAACCCTCTCACGTGACGAGCCACCTCTCCCAAGTATCTTCACTTTAAGCATGTGCAATACTACTAAAGAGCCCGTATTTCAGATACCCTGCACGATATGGGGGAAAAGGGTACCCCCCTTTTATCCCTATACCCTAAGCACACTCCAGATTATTGTTATCTAACACATCCCCCTAGATTTCTGAATAGAATTCCTGAGATTCCGGGAACACAATGACCAACACAAAAGAGGGTGGGGGGGGGGGGGGGGGGTCCCTTTTCCCCATATCGCGCTTCATATGGTATTTCATAGTGACTAAAATTCACGCTACAGAGTACCAAGTGTGACGTCAGTTGGCGCGACAACTGGCTCCAAACAAATGGAAGTTTCGATTGTTCCTTTGTTTAAAAGCCAGTCATGCAAACACATGGACATAAAATAGCAAAAGTATTCTGGTTCGAAACATTGCATTGACGTCACCACTTCGGTACTCTGTATCGGCACTGCTCTGTTCTTCGCCACATCGCGCGCGCGTCGCGCTCAGGTCAATTTCCATATAAGGACGATTTTAGCCTTCGGCTCTGGTCATTATCAGTGTCCAGGCCCCAAGGCGGTTTTTAAACGTAGGCCTACTTGTTTAAAACCGGCCTAGCACATATTTATTCCCTTATTTATATATATATTGACTTCACGTATTATTTCAGTAGTCTTGTCATTGACAAGCCTAGGCTTAATATGAATAGTCGTTCGTCGATCGTGTTTCTTCTATATCTCGTATGTACTAATTTCGTGGTTTGTTGTATTTCTTATGTTGGTGCGTCACACCTTTCCTGATGTTTTGGGATTTGATCAGAAATATATGTTACATTGAATTGAGAAAAGGACAAATTTTCCTTTGCAGAGGATGACGCAGACAATCAACGTGATGTTGAGTAGTTTTCTGAACGTGATATCCGCCATAATCGTCAACACTATCGTCGTGCCCGTCTTTATTGCCTTCTTTGTTCCCATCGCGATTTTGTATTACTTCCTACAGCGGTACTTCTTGGCGTCGTCAAGGTACCGTACAGCCTATTAGTTTGAATAATAATAATTATATATTTTAAAGATATACAGTGTGGTTAAAAAATCCTACACACATTTTTAGAGGAACATTTCTGGGAATTGGGTAAATATGGCCGAATTATTTTAACGTATTTATTAACTACACCATCTTAGTGGTATTATGCCGAAAATTGCGTTAAAAAGAAAACTTTAAAAAATAGCATCGGTTTAAAGACAAATGTCAAAAAGACAGCTTGTCCACACAAAAGTCTATAGGAGTCATGCATGCTACAAAGATCGATACTCGAAGGTCCACCCAGGATGGAAATAATAAGTATTCACTAACCCGGGAAGAAACAAAAGCACAACACAACATGACAAACACTTCAAGTGTTCTATTGTGTCAAATGCTATTCACAGTAAACACTTATTTTTTCATTGACAGAGGGGATGACAACAAAGACGTTTGTATTTTACTAATATGTTAAAACAATTTGACCTTGATTCCCCAATTCAGAGATATTTTCCATAAACAAGTGTGCAGGTTCTTTTTGAACCACACTATACTGCCCTTGCTCTGCAAATATTGTACAATTTGTAAGCTTTATGTTTAACGAAAAGAATACTTTGTTTAAATTTTGGGTATCTGCAGCCCTCCAAAAAGGCCTTTATTCTTGGTGCTTTCGCGCCATCAACGCACAAAAGGATCGGGCATGCGGGAGCTGAATTATTGTTGGGCCTGAAATGATTTGATATAAATCATTATTCAAAATAAGTTATGATTCGATAACTAAAAATGTGAGATAAAGATGAAGAAATGACTACGCCATTTTACAATGACTGTACCGTATTGACACACCGTTAAACCACACCATATACCGGGGTGCACTTTTTCAATGATCGACATGTTAAGGATCGGAAAGTTGCTGTTCAAGTATTGACACTTGACAGTGACCCTCGTCATGTTCCCTCAACTTCCCTGACTCTTTACATAGTAATATGCAAAGAGGGACCTATAGAGGGATAGTAATTCATTCAAGTTCAGTCAAAGCCACTTTTCTGAATAGGTTAAGCGGCTTCCAGTGATGTCATCAGTTTCAATTTTATTATATTTGGAATTAAAGTTGTATCTTTTTCATTTTCTGTCGAAGTCATCATTTAAATTTGCTTTCAATTGTTTCCAAAGAGAGCTGCAGCGACTAGACAGCGTCAGCAAGTCCCCCGTGTTCGCCCTTTTCTCTGAAAGCCTGAATGGACTCACTACAATTCGTGCATACAGGTGAAAGTTTCCAATTGATCCTTGTTGAATCAAACATCGAAGCTGAAAATCAAATGCATTCAATTTTTTGTGGCAATTATTTAGTGATAACGGGAATTTTGAGGCTATACATGCATGTACTGGTAATAACGCATCGCCTTTCATTTATTATCTGTTCCCGAACAGAGCTAACAGTCGTTTCTACAACACCGTTGTGGAACGCATCAACACAAACCTCTCTGCCTTCTTGTACCTTCAACTGGTCAATCGATGGCTTGCTATTAGGCTGGTGAGTATCGGGATGTTGCTTTCGCAATAAACACCTCATTTAGTTATGAATTACTCAGAGGCTTTAATAAACCAATGTAATGCCTCTTTTGCTTTACTGTATTATCGACAGCGTCATTTATTCCCCGTAATTTTAAAACAATCAATTGTTCAGAGTTGTTAAAACTCCGGAACTGGACCTTAGGCATTTGTACTGATTTCAATGTGCAGCTTTCCTCATTTTGCACTAAATCAGTTTTCCCCATTTTGCACTAAATCACTTGTGTCGTTTTAATACCAAATTGTAGTTATCACTTCATCTAGTAAGCCGTTGGTTCGCTATTCGGTTTGTGAGTATTAGAATGTTGCTGTCATGCTTACATGTTTACAAACTTGATTGTTTTCAAAAGACAGAGCCTTTTAATTGAAAGGAGGTCTGTCTAATGTTTCTTCGTGTCATCCCGTGTTATTGACAGCGTCGTTTATTCCCCAGAGATTTTGTAAAAGTGGCAGAATAACTCTTTGCTCGTTTTTGCCATAATTTATAGAAACTCAATATAGATACTGCAAAGCTGAAGCTATTTACGTATACGTCAGTCCAAGTAGTCGAACTTGCCAGTGTAGCCTCTCTTTCAATCAAACCGCGTAAAGGGAAAATGTGGCATTGGATATCCCTTCTCGCGTATTCCAAACTGTTGTCGCATGAAAATCAAACTTCATGAAAAGCCGACTCATTGCGATCAGTGCGCAAACTCAGTAGGTACAATGTACCTAGCCTGTGGACAAGAAAGAGGGGTAGGAGTTAGGTTAGGCTCAGGCTTATGCCGAACGGCGGTGATTTCTTGTCAAGGTTCGGGGACGGAGGAAGAAGCACCCAACCAACAATAATTGTTCAGCACTTTGTACTCGGTGTTTCTTGTGTATCCTTGGAAATTGTTGATGTGTGCTGATCTTTGTGTATTCTGGTGGATACTGGTGTATGTAAAAGCCTATGGCCCATAAAATGTATATGACACGGGGGAAATTAGGGGGGGGGGGACTGTCATAGCCATCCCCTACCATCAAAATATTGGGGGTCTTCCGGGATCGCCGCCCATTGTTATGCCAATCTAAAATACGTTTGTGTCAGACCTTATTTATTTATTTATTACATTTCTTTATCAAGGGTGTGCCCAAACAGTTTAAAACTGGTTTCCATTGGGGCCCTGCATATTATTAGTTAAAACTGAGTATTTACACATTCATACAAAATATTTAAACAAATACAATAATGTTTACACAAATAGATCTATTTTCGGTTTACTTTTCAACTCTCCAGTAGAAGCCTATTGCTGATTTACGGGATGGGCGAAAAACCCGCGAAAAAAACCTTTTAGGGTGAAAAACAAGGGGAAATTCCCATCCGGCTCCAAAGTATTTTGGCAACCAAGTTTATAACTCCGCAGATCAGCGTAAATGGCAGAAATATCACTGATATATGGCTTTACGTAGCTCCGATTTAAATGTACTTAAGGAGTTTATGGTTCTCATTTATTTAGGCAGATTATTCCATATACTGGCACCACTCACAGCGAAATTTGTCACGTAGCATTCCTTTTTGGCGTCGATTGTCGTGTTTAACGAATCACTGTAAGTGGCGTGAACAGATTTGTCATGTACCAAGGAGTCATTTTGTTAAGGCTTTTGAAAACAAGGATAGCCTTTTTGGACTGAACTCTTTCATTAAAAGAATCAAATTTAGTCTGGCAAACATATCAGCCGAGGGGGTGAGGGAGGTACATTTAAGGATTATCCGTGAGGCTCTTTTGAGACATTTGTTGAGGGTATTGTCGTGAGATATGTACCTTCCTCCCCACACCGTACAGCAATACTCTAAAGATGGCATAACTAAACTTACAAAGAGTGTTTGCAGGCTGCTTTGGGGAACGTAATCACGAATTCTGTTTAACACACCCAATTTAGACGAAAGTCTTCCTTACGTATTCAGCATGTGTACCCCAACTTAATGTTTCATCAACAACTACACCCAAGCATTTACAAGATTTCACTTTTTCGATAACCTTTTCAGCAATGCACACGTTCAGGTCGACGTTGGATATTTACTGCCTTGAACCAATAAGCATACATTTGGCTTTGTTGGCATTTAATGCTAGTTTTTTTCTTAGGCACCAGTTGTGAATACTAGCAAGAGCTACATTCAAGTTCCTTTCTATTTCGTTAATACTAGAGGAGCTACACGTTAACGTGGAGTCATCTGCATACATAAATAAGTTGCAATTTTGGGGTATACAAGATGGAAAATCACTACTATAAACAATGAATAAAAGTGGCCTTAATAAGATCGACCCTTGTGGAACGCCTATGTCTATGGGCAGGTTCTCGATATTGTGCCCTTAATATTTACAGACTGACTACGACCGCCTAGGTACGACTTAAACCAATTATTTACAGAAGATGACAAATTCAGCTTCTTCAATTTGCCTAGTAGGATTACATGATCCACACAATCAAAAGCTTTACTGAGATCTATGAACACGCTACCTGTAACTTCACCTTGCTCCATAGCCTCAAAACACTTGTTTGTTAAATCGTGTATAACACGAATAAAATTAGTAAAATGTCGGATATGCATGAGAGTCTGATATTCATATGACACAGTCCACTCATCGTTGTCTTGCAATTGTGTCTGTCTGGTAACGACTTACAGGACTTCCTAGGTGCGATAATAGTTCTCATTGCTGGCTTGGCAACACTGGTGGCAGCTCTAACCGCCGGCCTAGATCCAAGCCTCGTAGGACTGGCTGTCACATACACCCTACAGGTCTGTTCTGGATTTTATATTTGTTTTATACAGTTGGGTTTAACTATCCACAATTTTAAAGGCAATATACAACATTTGCAATCATAAAAAACAATACTACTGAATTATTATGATATACCGTACTTATCTTTAAAGCAAGCAATACTCTCAAACATCCTCTGAAATCATGGCACCTGGTGTCCTGTCGTTTGTAAGAAAAGTGGATTTTTGTATCAATTTCCAGCGCTGGTTGGCCGACTTTCCGGCGTTGGAAATAGTCTAGTTTCCTGACCTGATAATTCCCTGATAAATTGCTCCGTTTTGTCTGAAGTAGGGTCAGTGAACCAGACTACAAGAACAGTATTTTTATCTCATTGTTTTCTCAGCATGCACACACATTTTAAACAGGTCATTGTTACAATATTTGCTATAAAATATTTACCCCTAAATCCATTCATTTCTGAAAATTGCAGCAAAAGCAAATTTGGTACACTACGTTTAATAGGGGAACTCATTATGATTTAGACTGTTTGTATGTACAGACTTACAAGAGCACTGTGCTATTTGCAAGTAAGAAGGAATGCAAAGTTATGCGTGTTTCCCATTCAGGTTGCTGGGTTTGTAAATTTCTACGTGCGAACGGTCACGGAGATGGAAATGCAAATGAATGCTGTGGAACGCATCACGTACTACACATCCGTCGACAACGAGCAGTATGAAGGTATGGAAACACAGTGACTTCAACTGGTTAGCTAACAATAATAAGGCATTTTTGCCAAGATGAATAACATGCAGATGATTTACTTTCAATGTCGAAATAATCTGGTCGAGACAACGCCCATGTATATGTATAATATGGACCTCGGCGACCTCAATTACCAATTTTGCCCTCTTTACAGGTCACATAAATCAAAATAGCCAAAATGGTATATGTGATTCTGAAAACAAATTAACACATGAGAAATAACGAATTTAATACAGTTTTGTATTTTTTTCTCGAAGCTAAGGACAAAACCACCATGGGTCGTTTACCGGCCTTCGAACAGCAAGTACAAACAGTTTTTTATGCGAAGTGTGGAAGAACCTGCCCCTCACACTGAAACAAGACAAGATAATCTGATCTCTTCACAGTATGAATAGTGTCAGGATGGGTAACTAGTCCACTGCAAGGCATTAATAATCCCTCTACCCATATTAGGCGTAGAAGTGCTATACAGCCCAGGACTGGGCTCGAACCCACAGCTTGTAGAATTACGCGCAGACCACGAATTCGATGCTATAAACCACGAGGCCACGGCACTTCCACAAAAACATGTTAAAACTAATTTCGAGTAGACTACGAGGTGCGATCAAAAAGTTCCGAGACTGCGCCCATAACAAGCAAAAACCGTACATGATTTAACTCTGGCCGCCATCCGGCCCCTTGTGCAGCGATACACCTCTCCCAGCGCTCCTGCCACGCTTGAAACGCTTCCTGGGAATCCCGTTCCGTAAGCGCGTTAAGCACCATCTGCGATTCTCGCTGGATCTCCTCCACAGTGTCAAAACGGCGACCCTTCAGCTTGAACTTCATTTTGGGGAACAGAAATAAGTCGCAGGGAGCCAAATCAGATGAGTAGGGGGTTGGGGAGCGACGATTGTGCTGTTGCGGGCAAAAAACTCGCGCGTTTTTAACGCGCTGTGAGCTGGCGCGTTGTCATGTTGAAGCACCCAATTGCCAGCGCGCCACATTTCAGGCCGTTTGCGCCGAATGTTCTCCCTCAGACGTCTCAGAACGGGGCAGTAGAACTCAGCGTTGAAAGTCTGACCCTAGGAGAGGAATTCACGGTGCACAGCCGCGAATGTCAAAGAAAACGATGAGCATGGTCTTGGTTGCGCTCCTGACCTGACGCGCCTTCTTCGGTTTTGGGTCACCCAGCGCCTTGTGACAGAGATCCTCGCAGACTTCGACACGGTGCTGCTTCTTCTCAAGTTTAGGTTCAATGTTGAAATCGCAAATGCGCACTATACTAGCGGTCACAAAAAGATGCGTGTAACACAGGTGTTGCAGATCTAGCGATGTAACTTGGAATACTTACTCACGAAAGTTAATGTTTACACCTGCTTTTGCACATTACTGTGCTGCGCTTCGTTCGTTCACAACAGGAACAGTCTCGGAACGTTTTGATCCGACCTCGTATAATAAGACAGGTAGACGTCGAAAATGTTGCTAATACCCTCAATAAATGATAACGGGTTTTTGTTTCTCTTACTTAGGGGAAGAGCCACCGCCAGATTGGCCGCAGAGTGGTAAAATCCAAATAGACCACGTGTCGGTACGATACGCCGTAGACACTGATCCTGTGCTGAGTGACATCACAGTGGACCTTAAAGCTGGCCAAAAGGTGCAATACCGGTACTGCGTCTCAGCTGAGATTTGGAAAGACGTTTTATGAACCGCAAATGTCACGAGTTAACGTAGCTGTCGACAATCGCGGAATGGTTTTGTCATGTACAATGTTTGAATTTGCCAATGTTACTTCAAAAACCAAGAAGCATTCCTTTCAAAGTGTCAAATGTCAACTTGACTGCACTGTAAAACTTGTTTGATTCCATATGCGCAACAGGTACATTATATCAGGTAGAAGATGTAATGTTTGCGTCGGGGGATGATGTAAATTAGAACAGAGATATTTTCTCTTTTGCCCTGTCCCGACGTAATATATGAAGCACTGTATATTCATGAGTATAGGCTACAGTGCTTCATATATTACGTCGGGACAGGGCAAAAGAGAAAATATCTCTGTTCTAATATATATATATCAGGTACATAAAATGTTTTTTTATGGAAGTCGCCAAATACAAGGTTAAAAGCCACTTTAGGTAAAGGACTACTATCGGAGGTGGTGGGGTTGGCGACATTTTGAAATGCCAACACACCCTTTTGGTTTTCCTGGGCTCGGATCTAATTTGAGAAACATTCTCCAACAGATTCCAGAGAAATTATTCCAATTTTCAGACCTATACACCCTGACGTGGTACCTTCCACCCTTGGTGAGACCAACTCATCCCTCCCATGATACAACATTGGAAAAGCAGAATCATCTCAAGTGCCACATTCTCAGTTTGTACATGGAATCAGACAGATTTACTTAAAATGCGTGAATTGGTGATATTTGAATCCTGTAATTTCTTAGCTTCATATTGTACACCTTTGTTTTCTGTATTGTTCCTAGATTGGGGTTTGTGGACGTACAGGTGCCGGAAAATCTTCACTTACACTAGCCTTGCTTCGCGCGATCGACATATTTCAAGGTAGAAACTTCCCTTCTCCCCGTATTAAAGCCACCGGTACAGGCAAATGCAAAGAAACGAAACACATGCCGACTTTTGCAGAAAAGAACATCTTGTTTACGATTATTAAAGAAATGTTGCTCAAAGCTACCGATCTTCTTTTAAGGAATGCTCTACGAAATTCTTTATATAAAGACTTTTTTTGGCCATTATTTTGTAATAGGTCGCATATTGATCGATGATGTCGATATCAAGTCTGTTCCTCTGACTACCCTTAGGAGTAAACTTAGCATTATCCCACAGGACCCTGTTCTATTCACGGGAACAATAAGGTAAGAGCTTTCCATGATATTATTTCACATTTCTGTTTATTGATTTAATCAGGCAAAACGTCAGTACGGATTAAAAAACAAAACACAGAGAGGTAATGCACCTCATACATAGTATATTAAACCTGATATGCCAGTCCCTCTATATTTTTAGACTTCCTGGATTATATAAAATAGGGGTAATCGCTACAGTAATAATCAATAGCAGTGGAGAGACTTATCACAAAAGGATTCGCCTACACGTATTTTATCCCATGATGGGTGGTAAAAAAAACCAACGGAACGGCATATTTGCAGTACCCTTTGACAAGAAAAACTAGTTTGGATGGACGGCAAATCTTTCTACATGTAAATTCATACCAAGTTCACCCGATTCGGTCCAGTAGTTTTTATTCTAGCCTTAAAATGTGATGAAACCTGAGAGATTTGGATACTTAATTCAAATACATGTTTTAAAACAGAACAGTTGTGAGTAATTAGCCAAGATGTGCCATTTGATGTTAAGTTTGGAAATGAAATTTTATTTGGTAGTTTATTTTATTAAATTCGATTGATTTATTACGCAGCAATAATCCCTTCCAACAATACAAGCCTATTCATTGCCTTTGCGCTTCTGTTGACGGCCTGCCCAATTGACCCCCGACTTTGTTCCAGAAAACGGTCCCTGGAATATAAACTGCTCGACCGAATCGGATGAACTTGGTATCTTTCTTCATCTAGAAAGATTCGCCGTCCATCCAAAAATAGGCCGTTCGGTGCTTTTTTTTACCACCCTGTATACACCTCCCAACTTAAAACCTTTCGTACAGTCCTTGGATCCAACCTTCGAGCTTTGTTTTAATTTTTTACCTTTCCACAGTGTCTTTACGTTTGATTCAAAATCGATCAAAATTCTTAATTATTTAATTAAAAAGAAATCCATCACCAGAATTTTTCACTTTGCCTACACAAGTCGTCATAAATATGACTACGGTTTGTTTTAATCGTCTGTAAGTGGTACAAAAGGCCCAGTGCAAACTCTATTCCAATTTTGCTTTCCTTAAAAGGAAGAATTTAGATCCTATCGGGCACCACGTTGCTAATGACAAAGATCTTTGGCGTGCACTTGAGATTGCTCAACTGAAAAAATTGGTGTCGGGCTTGGACGGTGGGCTTGGTGAGTTAACATCGGTTATTTTTATTTCGTAATTGAATAAATTTAGCGATAGATAAAGGAGCCTTGTCGTCACAGTTTTCACGAAAAGACAAACATGACAAAAATGGCACCACCTTCTTTTTTAGAAATCAAGGAGCTTCATTGATACTAACAACTTTATTGTGAAGTTTTTCTCTATTGGAATGCTCTGTGTATTTTGACGCTGCGCCATGTGGGCACTCTGTGAACCCTGTTTGTCAACTCTATGTTTCACTCAGGCTGCGTTCACACTGTGAATCGACTTTAATTCGTTGAGAAACCACGCCGAGTTTACAGTGTCGCCACACTGAGGTCAAATGCACAGTGTGGTAACTGGTAACACTATGTTCTCGGCGTGGGGATCACAGTGTGACCACATAGTAAACACAGTATGACCACACAGCGAATCACTGTATGGACACACATTTTCACAGTGTGTTTTCACTTTGTTATGACACTATTATGACTTTTTACGGGCGTTTTCTGCAACCTTTGTCACACAGAGTTCATGGTGACTGAGGGTGGTGAGAATTTCAGCGTTGGTCAGCGGCAGCTGTTCTGTCTGGCTCGTGCCTTCCTGCGTAAGTCTCGTATCCTGATCATGGACGAAGCTACAGCATCCATCGACATGGAAACGGTAAGAATCGTCGTTTGCGAAAACAATTAAAGCACAGATGAAGGTCTAAAATTAGTTTGCCCATCCCAGTTGTAGGCGGACAAATCTACAACAAGGGCGGCGGAACAGGGGTGGCAGGGTTGGCAGTTGCCTGCCACCCCAAGATAAACATGTAGAGCGTATTGGGGTGGCCACCCCAATACGCTTTAAGCAGTTTTAAGCAGCAACATTTGAGTTTCTTTTGTTTCCACATTCTGTCTTTGGTTGGATGACAAACATAAAAAATTAACCTTTGTTTCGCATAGCATTCCATGCACGCGTTACAGCGTGCCCCGGGCCCACGCCGTTAGACTTCGGGTCACTATTTATTTGCAGGCGCGGATCCGGGGGGGGGGGGGGGGGGGGGGGGCGGGGGTGCGTTTCCCTGGTAAATCTAGCCCAAAAAAAATAAAAAATAAGAGGGGGAGGGAGCGCAACCTTCCTAAAAAAATACCGGCGCCGATATCAAACATCTGCTGTGTCTACTTTTTGGCATAAAAAAAACTATACTGAAAAATGCAATAAGAAGAAAAAAGATTATGAATCATGTCATAGAACTAAAACCCTCTTTTAAGAGAAAACCGGAATATTTCCCGGAGCCCGGGGATTTCAACTCTCTCCATCTCAACATCTAATCTTCTTTTGGGGGAGTTTGTTACAGGTTAAATGGCCACAACCAGCAGGAAACAATTGATCACTGAATGACATACACAAATGTACTGAATGTGCCCAAATCCTTTTTTAGTTGCCTAAACGCACCCATTTTTTTCAATAAAAATTATATTCAGTGCCATGTCCAGTAATGAAACCATGTCTTTTTTTTGATCGTTGAAATTGGTGCACAAACATGGCTAAAATAATGGCTAAAATAATGGCTAAAAATAATGGCTAAAATAATGATATATATATTCTCCATATAATCCAACTTTTGCTAAAAGAAAGTCAGGTGAAAGTGGCCAGGAAACCCCTCAGATTGCACCACGGAGCGTCCAGAATCCAACATTTTCCGGGGCCCTTAAGCTGGCCCCCGACCCCACGCCCTAAGGGCTTCGCGCTTCGCGATCCCAATTAAAAATGAAGGGCAAAAACTTAAAATTAAACGCCCAAAATGGGGGAGGGACAAACTTAGCTTTTTGTAGTCATGACATGGCTAAAATAATGGCAACAAATAATTATATATATATTCTCCATATAATCTTAACAACTTTTGCAAAAAAAAGTCAGGTAAATCTGGTAAGGAATCGCCTCAGGTTGCACCACGGAGCATCCAGAATCAAAAATTTGCCGGGGCCCTTAAAGAGCAACTAAAACGCCGATTACAATTTTGACTTTTGGACTTATCTGATAGTTTATGTCTCCCCAAAACTAATATGAGAAGTTTCATGAGTCTGAAAAAAAAAATGTTTTTGAGCCTTTTCCTTCTGAGCCACTTTGACTCGATTCAGAAAAGACCAAGGTCAACTGCGTGCCATATCGCGCGAGTGGTGACGTATACTCGTAGAAACATATGACGTCACTGTATTATGCGACAGTATTTTACATAGAGTCTGTACGTATTCTTTTTGTCTAAGGCTAGTAATTACTTGCTGTTTGCATGATGATTCATGTGTAACACCACGGTAAACATATTTTAAAGTATTGGCATCTTTGTGAGACACATTTTGAATTGGGGTTGTAGGCTTGTACGTGCACTGTATATATCGCCGAGGACAAGAGAAGAAAGGAAACACAAAGAAACCTTTCAGTCCTCGAACGTAGAGTCTTTTGTCAAAATCGGTCCTCGAACGTAAGGATACGTGCTTAGTCTATGGGGGTTGGTTATATTAAAGGAACAATAGGAAACACAAAGCATTGTCCTCGGACGTTTTGGGGAAGCACGACTACGTGTTCTTGCTGAAAAGTTAGTTATGAGTCATACTTTCCTTTGTTTGCAGTAGGCTTTTATTGGGACCTGCGCGGCGACTTGTGTGTGAGCTGATGCTATATTCTAGTCTGGCGACTTTGCTTATGCAGCTCTCATAAGAACCCGCACCTTCTCAGAACTATACAAACAGTTTTTGTTATAAGGTACCAGACTCAATCGCATGGGGCCTTTATGGTACCGTACGTGTACAGTGCATGTTGAGTCAAGCGAGCGTGGACAGGGAGACGGCCGGGGCTCTGGCTGTTTGAGCTGGCAACCGCAGGGAACGTCGTCGTGCTACTGGGGCGCGTGAGTCCGGAACAGGATTGGAATGCTCGGTGCCTTTAGAGTTGGAATGGCTCCAGCCTTCAAACGGATTTGTGCCTTCAAACCCAGCTGAGTTTTCATACTAACACTATCATCAATACAGTCTTTGGCGAAATGTTCTGCACATATTTGCGACCATTTCGACAGCCGAAAATCAGATATTGTATTGTCTACAAAGCGGACCCACTGTCGCCTTTGAGATCCATTCAGCACTAGGATTCGCAGAAAGGTTAGGTCAGGGTTTTTGTCGCTGTTTCTTGTGAAACCCCCAACTACACACGATCGAGGCATAATGATTATCTCAGAACCATGCTCATACTGAAATAATATCAAAATTTGACAAAATAAACGGGAAAACGGAGGAGTTATGTCGACAAAACTCTTCAAGCAGCATAAACTCCACGTACGTAAATGCACTAGTGTTTGGCTGTAGCATCAACTGAACGTGTACGTCACGGGGTCACGTACATACATTTACAAACGTAATGATCGAGCTTTCGCGAAACAGGATAAATGGTTCAGAATAACGAATACGAATACGAATACGAATACGAATACGAAGGCGATGTAATGCGATTCTATATTTATGTTTACACAAAATCTAAATTTTGTTGTAGAGTATTGTTTGAATAATTACACATTATGGTCAAGAAATTGTGTTTTTTGATGAAACACCACAATTTAAAGTGACTTTTGTGAACATAAATTTCCTCACCATAATACACGAAGAAGTAATGCAGTCCAATCGGATTGCTCGATCTTCGAGCATGCGCACGTTGTGTAATCTTTTAACACCAGACCTATTTAACACCAAGTTATTCAAGTTTCTGCATGCACGTTTGAATAAATTGGTGATATTTTAACACTAAAAGAATCACCAAAACCTTTACACCAGTTTGGTGTTAGCAATTTAACACCAGAGTTTTTGCAGTGTACAGGTAATAAAAGAACCGGGTACCCGATTGAAAAAAATACGGGTACCCCGGTACCCGTTAAAGAAACCCAACCCAAAACTTCAAATTCCGGAAATTGCAATATTTCTCTGAGATTCAAACAACAGATTTCAGACAAAAGTCTGAAAAATCTTATGCCTGTCTAGTAAACATGATCACTACTCCGCCATTACATGTTCCGGCACGTGCATGCGCCGGCATATCACAAAAGACAGAAGCTTTATAAAGTTGTATTTATAGTGGAATGAGGCATGCTATTACACATCGTCGAGGCTCTCCATCCATACACAGACTACAAAAACCACAACCGGTAAATTCCCGTTTAATTGTCAAATTTCGTGAGCGTCAAAAACATAAAATCTGTGCTGGTTTCCCATGTAGTCGTGTTTTAATTTTGAAAATTCTAGACAAATAATATTCGAAACCGTTCCTTTTTCATTTTCTGGAAAGTTACTATGCTATAATGTAAAGTTGTACGGGTACTCGATTCCATAATCTGGAACCGGTTCCTGACATGAACGGTCGGGTTATTCGGGTACCCGGCCGGTTCTGATGCACACCCAGCGGGGGGCGGGGGGGGGGGGGGGACTTTCCGCTGGCGACATTTGAGGCGTCATAAAAAAAACAAAAAGAAATCTTTTTTTAAAGACGATTTTCAAACGATTCAGACGTTGTTTGCCCTCCCTGGCAAAAAGAGCTGGATACGCTACTGTTCTGCATCTTGGTACAGTTTTACGCTCAAACACCCTAACTGGAGGAACCAAGCTCGACATGCCGATTGAACATTCGCCATGAAAATACCTAGAGAACAGACTAAGAGTATCAACAGATCTCCGGTGAGAGAGTAATTGTAAGGACGAGCCCAACTCTTCAAGGCGCTTCTGTACTGTATTGAATAAACATAAGTAACAAGTAGACGCACCAGATGTGGGAACAGTACGGTACTCCATGAGAGGACGTATAGCTGTCCTGAGGAAAACACAAAATGTCAATGTGCATTTATTCTTTGATTAACGCACGGAGTTTGTTTGTCTTTTCTTTTAAAATTTAGGATAAGATTCTCCAGACAGTTGTTGCAACCGCTTTTGCCGAACGCACAGTGCTGACCATAGCGGTGAGTATTTATTTGCTCAGTTTTCGTTCACAAATTCAAATTCGTTCGAAATTCAAATCAAATGCCCATGAAAAGATATGCGTTCATGATGGTAATGGTAAATTACATCATAAGATTGTTTGAGCTTTACTTGCATAAGCTTAGCCTATTATTGATTATTACTGTAGTGATTCCCCCTATTTTATATGTAGTCCAAAATTATAGCTATTTGTACGCGTTGAGCAAGCAGCAGTAAAATGGCGCCACCAACGTCAGATAGAGTGCCATCACCTCTCGCTTATCATTGTTCCGGAAGGAATATTTTACGAGGAGCATTTTTAGTTTTCAAAATTTAAGCTGGTCTGTGTTCCCCCGGCCCCCCCCCCCCCCCCACTCCCCAATTTGTTTTGGATCCGCCAGTGTCGTATGAGCCATTCCTCGTTCAAAAAGTGGGTTGCAGCGCTGTGGCCTCGTGGCTTAGCGGATCGGATTCAAGATCTCGGTGATACTGCAGATTGTGAGTTTGAGACCAACAGCGGTCATGGTGCTTGTGTCATTGAACAAGGTACTTTGTCACAAGTTGCTCTCTCCACCCAGGAGTAAATGGTACCTGTGATTGCCGTGATGGTTATGTGTTTGATTAGCCCATGTGCGCTTAACTTGCAGCTGGGGCTGTGTACTCCTCAGGGAGCTGAGAAGGGCCCGATAAACAGGGGTAATAATAATTTTAAACGCTGTGATTTAGTTGAACTAAAAAGAGCGTTTTAAATGCTGGTTGTTTGGATTCCCCCCCCCCCCCAGATTTACACCTACCCGTGGACATCAACAAAATAAAGTATAAGTTGGGTTCCTTGCAGGTATAAAACACACTATAGGGCAATTCTTTTGTTGTGTAACCTGAAAGTTCGTTGTTTCCCACCAGCATCGCATCACGACCATCATGAACTCTAACAGCATTTTGGTTCTTGACGAAGGGAAGCTGGCAGAGTATGGAACGCCTGATCAGCTCATGAGAAACGAAGATGGCATTTTTGCCTCATTTGTTCGAAACAAGGACATGTAAACTGGTTGCCGCAGATTAAATGAAAAAATGAATTGCTCATCTTATTCTTAAAGTTGTTGTAACATATATTTCAATGTTGTCATTCATTACAATATTTACAATCATATAGAAATTACCAGGGAATTTAATAATATATTTGATAGAGACTATGTACACAGCAAGTTAATTAATAAAGACAACATTTAGGTACATGTATAAGGTTAAAGGAAACATGCTTCTTAAACTGGCCGGATCACATTTTATTTCATGAATACATTCATGCATATGTATTAAATGTGAATTAAAAGCCAAACTGGTTCAAGTGAAGTTTTAGTGTGATTATTTGCCGCCCAAAAATTTACCCCCCACCTTTTTGGAATTTGTTGAGACTCAAATTGTGGGCGCTGTTCGTGACGTAGACCGAGGCACTGAAATTCATGGATTGACTCGATAGTCTGGACCCGTAAATGACGCATGTACATCGTATACACACGTACACTAGGTCTACACGTGCAATTTCGCAAGTTTCAACAACTAACATCGAACTTACCCTGATTTTCTCTCTTTTAGCGAAGGCTCCTTGGGAAATGGGCCGTTTAACTGCTTTCGCCTGTACCTTACTCACATCTGGGAACTTTGTTGGAATGGCAGTGGACTTGAGCATATTTTTAATGATCATCCCATGATTTGAAAATACCAGTATCGACACACGACGGCTCAAAGTCAAAGTGGTCGCTACATAACGCTCTTGTCACCTTCACTTTCGCCGTCCAAGTTCTCCGATATTTCGCATTAGTTGGAAATAAATGAAGGCTTACTCCAGCCTTCGTTGTTTTGCTGCACCCAGCAGCCACACACCTTGTCGGCATGGCCGAAAAACACTATATTTTGCTTAGATTTTGGACGAAGAATTTTCGCCGTTCTGCACACACACGTACATGTACACTCAATGCATACGCGTGATGAATGCGGCCGGCTCGAGCAGAATCTGTAATGTGCCTCGGTCTACGTCACACACTTATGTTAATGAGGGTCCAACTCAGGGGGCGGAGTAGCTTGGACAAACATTTTTAAGAATTTTTTTCTCATATTTATTCTGGGAAATAATTGTCTCTGTACACAAAATATCATTGTCAAGATAATACTTTATTGTTTTAAGCAGGAATAATGAAATATAAATCCTAAAATCATGTTTTCTTTAAGCGTATAACGCTTTTGTGCCCTAACCTATGGACAGACAAACATACAACCAGGGAACCAGACAAAGGACAACAAAACACAACGTACGTAGAGACAGACTAGTGTGAGACAAGAAACAATTATTAGTTCACTAGTAAGACTAAAATTACAAGTACGACTCGAGGAATCGAGCTTCAAATTTTTAAAGAGGAACTAAAACGCCAAATTTTGTTTTGACATTTTTGACTTATCTGATAGTTTATGCCTCCCCAAAACTAATGTAACAAGTTTCATGATTCTGAAAAATATAACAAAATGTTTTTGAGCCTTTTCTTTCTGAGCCACTTTGACTCGATTCAGAAAAGGCCGAGGTCAACTGCGTGCCGTATCGCGCGAGTATTGACGTACACGTGTAGAAACATATGACGTCACTGTATTATACGACAATGTTTTACGTAGAGTCTGTACGTATTTTTTTGTCTAAGGCTAGTATTACTTGCTGTGCTTTTTGCTCATGATTCAGGAGTAACACTACGATAAACATATTTTAAAGTGTTGACATCTTTGTGAGACACATTAAGAATTGGGGTTGTAGGCTTGTTCTTGCTGAAAAGCTAGTTATGAGTCATACTTTCCTTTGTTTGCAGTCGGCTTTTATTGGGACCTGCGCGGTGAGTTGTTTGTGAGCTGATGCTATACTCTAGTCTGGCGACTTTGATTATGCAGCCCTCATAAGGACCCGCACCTTCTCAGAACTATACACACAATTTCTGTTATAAGGTACCAGACTCAATCGCATGCAGCGCATGCTGTCATATGCAGCACGATATGGGGCAGCTTTTTTCACCATGCATCATCTGCAGGACCTACAACTTCCTACAGTCCTACACAAAACTGGTTCACTGTATTATTATTGACGTACTGGTGAGGACAAAAAGGAGGGTTCAACAAAGGGAACAATACTGTCCTCACGTTTATTTCTTTGTTCCGGAAAAGTGAGGACAGGCAAACTAGTGCTTAGTCTATGGGGATGGGATAGTTTGTAGGACAATAGAAAGTCCTGACCAGGATGGTGAAAAAAGTACCATTGTATCCGTCTTTGCTTTTTACTTTGTGCACATTTCAATGGTGTAGGACTGTAGAAAGTGTAGGATCCTACAAAATATACGGAGTGAAAAAAGCTGCCTCATATCCGGCAGGGTATACATGCGGTACCGTGCGTGTACAATGCATGTTGAGTCAAGCGAGCGTGGACAGGGAGACGACCGGGGCTCTCTGGCTGCTCGAGACGGCAACCGCAGTTAACGTCGTCGCGCTGGTGCGCGTGAGTCTGGGACACGATTGGAATGCTCGGTGCTTTTAGAGTTGGAATGGCTCCATCCTTCAAACGGAATTGTGCCTTCAAACCCAGCTGAGTTTTCATACTAACACTATCATCTATACAGTCTTTGGCGAAATGTTCTGCACATATTTTCGACCATTTCGACAGCCCAAAATCAGATATTGTATTGTCTACAAAGCGGACCCACTGTCGCCTTTGAGCTCCATTCAGCACTGGGAATCGCAGTAAGGTTGGGTCAGGGTTTTTGTCGCTGTTCCTCGTGCAACCCCCAACTACACACGATTGAGGCATAATGATTATCTCAGATCCATGCTCATACTGAAATAATATCAAAATTAGACAAAATAGACGGGAAAACGGAGGAGTTAGGTCGACAAAGACTCTTCAGCAGCATCAACTCCACGTACGTACATGCATAGTGTTTGGCTGTAGCATCAACCGACTCTACACGTGTACGTCACGGGGTCACGTGCATACATTTAACATACATAATGAGCTTTCGCGAAACAGGATAAATGGTTCAGAATAACAACCCTTTTCTTTAAATAAAAAAATTTCTCTCGTCTGCAAACTAATCTCCATCAGTTAAAAGAGTATTTAAACTGTCGGAAAAGTCTAAAAAGTCAAAAAAAAATTGCCGTTTTAGTTCCTCTTTAACAAAGACAGCCAGAAATGGTGATGTTTTAAGAGAATTCTCTAAACTATTCCAGTATGAGATGCCTCGATGAACAACACTATCTTTAGACATTGACGTTCTATTAAAATGGACTAACAAATTTCCCCTAGCACTACTTCGAGTATTATATACATGAACATTAGATGTTAAAGTAAAACAACAATTAAAACAGGGAGGGAGTGCATTATGCGTAAATTTATACATGCATTTTCCCAAAAGTAAGCTGGTATAAGTCATTACATTGTAATAAATTTAATTTAGCAAATAACAGAGCAGAATGATCACGGTAACCAGCATTCAAAATTATACGAACCGCTCGTTTTTGTAAAATTAGTAATTTGTTACATTTAGATGAGGAACTGGCCCAAGTCAAGATTGAATAATTTAAATATGGTAAAACAAATGAATTATACAATGTTAATAAAATCCTGCTGGGGAGGTACTATTTTAACCGATTCATTATTCCAATATTCGTGGATATTTTTGTTGCTAGCTCATCAATATGACTTTTCTAAGTAAAATTTTTGTCAATAGTTACCCCAAGGAATTTAGTTCTTTTAACTTGACTAAGCCTTGCATTATTTAGAACCAGAGGAACAGATTGTGTATACTTGTATTGGCTGGCACAACAAATCATGTAATTTGATTTAAGAACATTAAAATTAAAACCTTCCTACTGTTCAAAAGGTCAAAATCAGTAAAAATTTTCTTCCACCTCCCCTACTATACTTTTACACAGAAATGATCAGACTACATGTGGTTTTGTACTATGGCAGGAGGGTCAAAAACAATCACCTTGACTGATATTTTACAACATGGCTCAGAATGTATGTTTGCATAGGAGGGTTTTAATAAATAATTTGTTTGCTAAGAGCCATGTGCTGATCTTTTCCAGTTCCATAATAGGTTTCGAATAGCTTCATTTACATTACTGTGAGTGTACAGCAGACTTGTATCGTCGGCAAATAAACAAAACGTAATACTGTCTGAGGTATTGCATATATCATTAATATAAAGAAGAAAAAGTAACATGTAATGAGTCGATTGATAGAATTTACAGAATTAAATGATACATATTGTTTTCTGTTACATATATAACTTTTAAGTAATTCCAAAGCTGAGCCACGCACATAATGTTCTAATTTACTAATTAAAATATCATGATTTACAGTATCGAAAGCTTTTGATAAGTCCAGAAAGACGCCTGCAGAAAAAAAGTATTACTATCTATGGCATTACATAATTTACTAATAACATACGATGTCGCCAATTCGGTTGAGCGATTTTATCTAAATCTAAATTGTGATTCAGAGAGAATATCATGTTTATTAATAAAAGAAATTAATCGTTTATAAATGAGCTTTTCAAAAAGTTTTGAAAATGTTGATAAGACTGATATGGGTCTATAGTTCGCAATATCATGCTTCAGCCTTTTTTATAAATTGGTGTTACCTGGGCTATTTTTAGACCACTAGGAAACACACCGGCTGACAGACATTTGTTGTAGATGTCAGCCAGAGGTTTAAATAATGAATACCTTAAGGTGCCCTCACACCATAGCGTATGCTGAAACCTACGAGTGGCGTGTAAACAATATTGTTATACGCACCAAACGCAACCCAAATCAACCATTTTGTCAATTTCTAACCTATTCAACCTATGGGTTGCGTGTGAGTTGCGTGTGGGTTGCGTGTGGGTTGCGTGTGGGTTGCGAACTGAACTTATGATCCCCCAATATCTGCGATCACCTGCGTACGAGTTGCGTGCGAGTTACGTGTGAGTTGCGTGCAGAACTTACGAGTTGCGTTTGAGTTGCGTTCAAAACTTACAAGTTGCGTTTATTCTATTCTGTATGTGTTGGATTGCTAAATTGACCAGATTAAACTGATGTCAAATAACAGCAAGAGGTAGCTCCATGTTGTCACCTCGGAGGTCCACCAACAACTGACACCGATCTAGAAAAGGCCCACTATTTATACCATTTCTCAACACGCATGTAGTACGCAACTAACACGCAACTCACACGCAACTAATAGGTTGGATACGCAGGGCATAGGTTGGGGATACGCTGGGAATAAGCACAATAGGTTGGGGGGTACGCTACACACGCAACAGGATCGCAACAGGCACGCAACACATCCACAACATGTACGCTACCAAAACCAGGCCGGATACCTCAAATTTAGACCTGCGATCACCTGCGTTCATAACTTATGAGTTGCGTACCTGTTGCGATCGTGTTGCGATCGTGTTGCGTGCGTAGCGTACCTGTTGCGTCCCTGTTGTGTATAAATTGATCGCAGGCATTCGCAGAGAATTATTGAACATGTTCAAAATTTCTGAACTTACTCTGCGTGTGTCTGCGATCACCTGCGTGCTTGTTGCGTACTTCAAACCTATAAAACCTATTAGTTGCGTGTGAGTTGCGTTCGGAACTTATGACCACTATTCTTTATTCGCAACCATACGCAACTGGTGATCGCTATGGTGTGAGGGCACCCTTACCTGCAATAGTTGTGAAAAAGAGTGAATTCGAACATTTGTTGCTGAGAAAGGAATCAAAAGAGGTGTTGCATAACGGGAGCTCACTGGAAAGGCTACTGCCAATGTTAACGAAGTAGTTGTTAAATGCATCAGCAATTTCGTTGTTATCGCTAATTTCTACGTTTAAGTAGAGAATGTATAACTTTTCAGGTACCCTTAATGTTACATTTTACTTGATTAAATTTTGTGCATAAATAATTTTTCTTTGCTGATTTAATTAATACCGTGAGTTTGTTTTTATACAAAATATAAATAGATTTTTTATTAAGCAGTCGGTTTTTTCAAAAACTTTCTGTACAAGTGATTTTTACGTCTAATAGAATTATAGATACCATCAGATAGCCATGGAGACTTACATTTATCATAACGACATTTGACTTCTTGCAACGGGAAGTTTTGGTCATAAAGTTGTGAACTTGTGACAAAAACGTGTCATACATACAGTGTAAATCGTTGGTTAGTGTTATAGAATCCCAGTCAATCGCATTTAAGTCATGAGCAAAGTTATCGATATTACTGGCATTAAAATTACGCTTTTAAAATTTTCTGTCGGTTCAGGGATTTTCTTTAAAATTGTTAATAACTAAGAATACGGGAAGATGGTCTGTAATGTCAGTCATCAAAACACCTGCGGAATGAGATGCTAAATTATTATTTAAAATATTATCAATGAGAGTTGCGCTGTCTGCAGTAATCCTCGTTGGTTTATCAATAGTCGGGTAAAATGAGTAAGATAAAAACAGTATTCATAAAGTTTTGCACACTATTATCAGTATCGTACTCCAGAAAATTGATATTATAATCACCCATGATATAACACTTTTTATTTTCAGTGAAATTATAGTGATAACATTGTGTTAAAGCTTTCCATGAAGTTGTTGTATAAAACACGGGGGATGGGGGGGGGGGGGGGGGGGGTTATAAACAATTCCAATGATAATATTCCCTTTGCCTGTATTATTAAGTTCAATAAAACACGATTCAATTCAGAATTATTTAGTGATAATCCAATACGAATTCTGTACACCAAATCCTCATGTATGTAGAGTGCAACACCTCCATCCCTCTTGCTTTGTCTACAGGTTCCCTCAATAGCGTAGTTTGGAATTTGTATTAAGGGGTCGTGCATGTCGTTTTAACCAGGTTTCGGATATCCCGATAACAGCAAAATTATTTTGTAATAGGTTAACGTACCGAACAATGCTTGATATATTTTTCCGTAGACTACGAGCATTGAAATGCAACAGTTTAGTATCTGAACTCGTAATAAAATTATCAAGAAATTCATCCTGATTGTATTAATTGCAATTTTTGTCGGGGATATCAACATTTATATTCGGATATATATTATAATTCATGCTATTGTTTTATGTTAATTGGTCAGATTTAAAAACATATCGACCATCAATACATAGAAGACTCACCAGAACAAGCAGGATGAATGTTTATGTCGGCTTGTCTCACACTGGTACACAGGACAAACATAAAACACAAAACAAGAAACATGTATGAATTTATATAGATTAGATGTAGTTAGGCTATATTATATTGCGATGCAACGTGGACTCATGCCTCTCCCCCAAGACGATAAGATCTGAACGGGCCATCGCGGATCTTGTACCTGATCATGGTTGGAACTAGACTTAAAATCCAAGTCGTTAGACACTGTCGTCTTTGTCCGCAGGCACCACCGCAGTGAACCAGCGCTAAGCCGTTATGTTTATTATACCATGCAATGCGTTGAACGTTCCGCGATCCGACATGCCCAGCCCTAACGACTTTACCCATATGACTCCGGGCTGATATTCATACATGCGGCAAGCTCACTGCATATGCATAACGTTTCCATAGAGAGGGCCAATGTTAGCTCATCTGGCATAATAGAAATCGTCCATGGGGATATCTTTTTCTCGATCATTGTGTCTTTCTAATCCTGCATATTCCCTTTGTAATATTAAACTAAAGAGTACTTTATTTATAGATAGTCAGAATCAACTAGCTCAAAAGGTTCTGGAGTCCTATCTTGATGAAGTCAATACAGAAAGGAGCCAACTGATAAATCAGGGATTTCCCGTACCCGGTCCTTACCATCAATATCACTCGTGATTGCCTCCGTTTGTTTGGGTTTCAGAGCACTCGAAATCCCCAGTTTTTGCAATCCATGGTTAACGGAACCTCTATACCTTTCGGTGCTTCCTTCCAACACCTCCATTGTTTCGTTCGAAGGACACGAAATCCGAAGAAATTACGAAGAAAAGTGGAACTTTCCTTCGCAGTTAACACAACATTAACGTTGTGTACGTGTGCATTGTATACATGTGGGTTTGCTGATTTGCATTCGCAAAAAGGACGGTAACATGAATATTCATAATTCTCTTTAATCTTAACCAATCAAACTGCACCATAAATAAATATTAATATTTTCTTGATTCTTAGCCAATAAGAGTGCTCCGTCCAAATTAGGTAGCAGGCACGGTGTCTTGTGCACACGAAAGTTGCAGATGGTTCAAGTCGGAAAGTGGCAGTCGACGCACGCACACGCATCTTGGGGCCGAGGTTGCACAGAACGTTCCCATATGTTATTATACCGCGCGCTACACGTAACGCAGGAAATGCGGTGTAAGTATTATAATACACGACGGCGCAGGCGGACTAAAGCCGACCAATTACCGACGATTTCAAGTCTAGGCTGGAACTGACCAAGGGATGTACGCGAAGTGGACCCGCTCTTCCCTCTGAATGCGTCGCAGGTGCATTTCTCTCAGCTCCTTCCGTTGGGCCCTCACCTTAGGTGTGACATCGTCCGAACTTGTTGTTTTTCGGATGTTTGGCGGCATTCTTCAAAAGGAACTGGCGATCGGCGCGTCTGAGGAGCCGACAGTGAATGGGTCTGGGGCGAGGCGAGGTGAGTGCTGCGGCTAGGCCAACACCGGGCGGTGGACCGGTGTGGTGTTCACGATCAATCTCGATATCGTCGGCACCCTGGAGCTTTAGATTGTTAGTCAGCAGCTCATGGACGAAGTCCTCACATGATCCCGATCCGACCTTAGAGCCTTCCGTAACCCCTTGGATGACGATGTTGTTACGGCGACTTCGATTATGGATGTCATCGATCTTGTCTTCCGAGTTCCTGATGATCCCCAGGTTGTATTCGGTATTTTGGTTTATTTTTGATTTGATGGCATCATGGCTTTCTTTGACAAACTTCACGTGTTTTCAGGTCAGCAATGTCGGTGGAATGTGTAGACACCTGTTGGGGATTTCTTGATAGTTACGTTCCAAAGAGCCGAGTCGTGCCTGTTATTGATGGTCGCCAGGATCTTGTCCAGCTTGTCATCAATGATTGACAGCTTACCACTGCAGGAACATGACGCAACAGCCGCCATCTTGGTCATTGTCACTCGGGCTCATCAGGGGATCTTTTTCGAGCTTGGTTTTCGACGGCTACGAGCTCCTTTTTTTGTCGAATATTTGTCAGACATGGTCGGATATATATTTCCAAGTTGACTTTTAACAGCAGTGGCAATATTTAATTTAATAGACGAAAAAAATTGATAAACGAGGGAGAGCAGAGACTGTACGTCCTTACTCGTCACGTATCAAGCGCTCGGAGGTGACTAAAATATGTAACTCGAGGTAGCAGCGTAGCCAGGGCTCTGTACATACACTATAAACAATGTAACAGTTAATTTTGCAAAATGTAATCACTGACCTTTTGTTATTATTAAAAAAGAAAAATGTTGTAAACGTTATTAAGAGACCAATATGTTTTGGCAAAATACAGGCAAACCGTAAAATGCTAAATACGTCTTTTGTGTTTACAACCTGCAACAATTATTAAAGTTTACAGGAATGTTGTTTATTTAACTTAGTTTTTCACTTTCAGAGATATTTCCAAAATTTAAAGAAGCATAATCTGCAGTCAATATATGTATTACCAAGGGCAGACCGAAAAATATTTAGTAGAGTTAAGGCACCGACGTCAGGGGCCTAAGGAAACTCTACATGAGCTGGTCCAGGCAATCCGTGATTCAACGTTGAAGGCCTACCCAGAAATCCCCGAAGAGGTACGGGAGCGCTTGGGGAAGAACCAATTTGTCGATGCGGTGACGAGTCAGGTTGTAAAGGAAGGCGTATATCGTGATCGCCCAAAGACTTTGGCCTGTGTGGCGGAACAGGGGGGTAGCCTTGTGTAGAAGTCATGAATTATGCATGCCGGCTGGGAAATAAATAATGCATGAGCGCATTGCCCAATCAGCAACGCAGATTGCGTTGGGTCTGGACGTCTTTAGCGTGGGGTTACGACACCGGCGGGCAGTTCGCTGGTGGCATTCGAGGTGAAAGGAGCTCGCAATCGCAGGTCACGGCGCAAGGTTGCGTTTTTATTACGGGTCAACCGTCACATCTAAATAACAACAGGCCTTGACGGTTCGAACTCAAAAAAGCATGTACGGGGTTAACCGTCGCATCTAAATAACAACAGGCCTCGACTTTTTGAAATTATCATTTAGTAAAGTAAATGCGGCTTACAGTTTGTTTATCAAGCACGCGATCCGGAAAATACAGCACTCAACTATCGATGTTCGCTCTTCAAATTCAAATTACACAAACGAAGAGCATTTAAATTTTCGAAGCATTTGGCAAAGAACATAACAGTGGTCAACTGATTCAAATACCATTCCTTAGCATTTCCGACATTTTGGCATGGCAATTCAAATGCATGGCTTGCATCGTTGTGGGTGAACAATCGCAGAGAACTGAGACAATGATAACATATTTTATTTCTAAACGATACATTACTGCAATTTTAAGAATTTTGCAGAGTTGATATAGGTACGAAGTGATATGAAAAATGATTAATGGAAAGTGTCAAACAAAATAAATGACAATTTGAAATGAAAAAACAAATACCTTAAGATGTCTTGTTTTCATTATGTTTTTTTTTTACTTTTCGCCCATTCGATTTGTTTGTTTTTAAAAAGGCAAAGCGAAATTGATTGCACATAAACGGAAAGTAAGAATCAAAGGCAGAAACCGGATTAAGCGAACTGAAGCATGCTGTGCCGAACTGAATGACCAATGATGATTTCGTACTTCAATTAAATTGAAGGACAAATGTTTATTTCTAATGTTAATGCATTGCCACATAAAATTATGACCCGTTTGAAATGTCTAACGAAATTGAACTCCACGAAACAAATATCATCCAAAGAATAAGTATATAAAACGAAAGTGAAGTATATTTATGCAGTTAAATCTAAATTTTTGAGCGTGCACGTTGTTCTTTTTTCTCGGTTGGACGTACGGGTGGCGCCTTTTGTCCTATGCACAGTGCACAACTGCCTTTGCTTGCATAATTTGTCGCACGATAGATTTTTTGTATATGTATGATATCGTTCTTTTTATGTAAAATTTATTGTCAAAAAGTGTGATTTGTGAGTTTGGAATCAGTCACGGGTCGAGGTCAATAAAGGTGGACAACATGCATATTATTATAATTATGCATATTATTATAAGTGGTGATCAAGCGACATTCTACAGAAGAATTTCAAAAAGCCCCTTCTGCGCACACCCGGGTTGAAAGTGAGACTCTGAAAGCTCAATAAAAATATTGCTATTTAACACATTCATTCATGCATGAATAAATCACGCCACAAATGGCAGTGCAGTGCATGTTCAGCGTCCTTATTTATTTACTTCGCCTTGAGATCCTCGCTTTCAAACACGGAAGTGCGCAGATCGGTGTTATTTTTTAGATTTTTTGGATTCCTCTATTGCAATCCATTGTACGTAGGACCATTTTGTATGATATTATATGAAGGTAAACCACAAGGTTAAACTAAAGTTTGTGCTTCTGCGGGGTTCCATCTTATTATTTTATTTAGTTGGAAATCACGTTCAGCAACACATTTTGTAAGGCTATCGTTAATTTCCCGCGGGTCGTTAGTAAGGGCGTGATACGTAAGGCATTGAACAAAGATGGTCAATGCCATTGACATTTAATCCCTGTACAACAATGCCATGGCTTTGCAGAGGAACGCTGTATGAGAGCGGATTTGTATAAATTATGGTATACTGAATAATGTTGTAGAACGGTCCGTCATCTGATATACCATTGGATGGGGCCCGAGTGGGCGGGCCCTATTGTTCTGCACGCTGTTTTGATTGGATAGGACGCGTATAACGTCGACGGTGCAGTGGGAACCGTTTAAAACGAATAAACACTAGTGGGACTTGATTTGGTGGGGGATTGCTTGTCGTCTGTCGAATGCCGTAACGGTGGGGTAACGACTGAAGCGATCCCGGCCGTAATAATTGAGCTACATGTAACACGGTTCCTTCCTCCATGGTTCATGCTACTTTCATGAGGTTCTTCCCCCCCCGATATGTCGGAGAAAATGGGCCCCAAATCAGACAAAAGACCGACATGGAGTGAGGAGGATTTCGGCTGACAGCTCCATCCAACTAGTTCGGCGGAACGACCAGAATGCAGTATGGAGGATTTTCCGATTCGACCCGTGTTGAACGGCCGGCCATGTGTGTAGTTTAAACCGATTGCACCACACGTGTAGCAAAAATGCTAGCGCAGCGTTGAGTAGTGTGAAAAGGCAGCGTAATTGACCCGTGTTGAAATTTTAAGAAGTCTACACGGGTCGGACCCGTGTAGATTTTAACACGGGTCGAACGTACATAGTGTGAAAAGGCCTATAGTAAGCAGAAATGCTTTCTTATTTTATTTCAGAACACATTTAACTTCATTGTTATAATATCTGATACCTGAAAATCAAAAGTCAGCTTTCTGCAATATGTCGGAACATGCCGGTCAGAAAGTCTCAAGTCGGAACGTAATAATTCGAAAGTCAGATTTGCAAGGTATGCTACCAAGTCGGAATTCCGCAAAAAATCGGAAGAATCTCATCCCTGTAAACCTTTCCTAAATCATTCCTCGGTGCTGGCGATAGTCATAAAAGTGAGAATCTATTATGATTATAACGAGCAATTTCGTGCGTTAATTATACTGCATCTGTACTTTTTTTGTTCACCCAAAAATCGGCCGCCCGGACAACCGAATATTCGAATATTCGAATATTCGATCGAATGGAAGGTCGATTAATCGAATATTAAATTATTCGGTTTGACTCAGCCCTTCAAAAAACCACTATTTTCAGTCAGATGTTTATCACTCACTCGACCCCCCCCCCCCCCCAATCCCTTTGAAATGAAAATAATAGCTCGAGGTGCAATCCCAATTAAATATTTCACGGTGTTTCTAGCTTTATAGCTAGAATATGTTTGTGATTTTGCCCTTTGATCACTTGATCGCTCCATGATGATTTCGAAGCAATCAATTCTAACTGCACATTTTGGGTATACAGATCTGAAAATCATAGGAAGAGTTTTCCGCAATTCTTCCGTATCGGGCCAAAACACAGCCATAGGAACCAACTTTGCATAAAGCACATCAATCACATGATTAACTGTTCTTGAAACTGTAGAACAGTGGACATTAAATCTATACGCTAAATCATGACTACAGAGGTTAAGACGAAGGTACTGGAGTGTCATCATCAGTAGCTTCTGGAACTGGACTGCTTGAGGATGAGTGTTCAAAAACGGTGAAATTTCATGAAGTACAGTTTGAAGTAGAGATAGTGTTGGTAGACCTGTGTATAATTTTACCTTGTCATCATCATAGAAGCTGTTTTCTGACAATGACAAGTTTTCTACAGTTTCTTTGAGACGATGATTTTCCTCTAACAGTCTCCTACATTCTAACTCCGCAGAGGCTGCATTTACTGTAGAAAGTGAAGTTGAAGCTTGCTGGATGTGGAGGTTGACACGAAGACTGTGGCTGATGCACTTGCAGATTCAGTAAGGTCTCTGCTGCTTCCACTTTCAATGCCTGCTCCATTTGAAATTGTTCTGATGCTACAGTTTGGAAAACCATCAGTGCTTTTGTAGCTGATTCTTGCTGGGCATTATCTCTCCTGCGAAGTTTGAATGCCTTACATCTTTTAAACCTTGCTTTTCTTGTCAGGAGATGATGTGTGACTAAAAACTGAGGGAACATAATCTGGTGACAGAGGATTTCTGTTCTGTTTTCCTGCAAAATTAAGACAAATATTTACATATATTTGAGTACCTGTTAATTTTGTCTTGTTTAAACTGTTTTAAAAAAAATATATATGAAATTTAGAAAGGGCATTTAACACATATTTAACTTCAGGTTCTGCTCACCTCTCTCATAACAAACGTTTAAGCTTAGCCTATCCGGTTTGTATGGACTGCAACATATTGGAAATATTTCTCAGTCCCAGATTCGTGTCTTTCCAACATTTTTAAAATGACCTTCATTGAGATAATATATGATGAAAAAAGTGGTGACAGGATACTACATTCTTTCTAACATTTGAAAGTTTATGACCTGCATGACCAGGGGCGGATCCAGGATTTTTTGCGGGGGGGGGGGGAGGGGGTTCTGAAATTTGCCCAGAAAGGTGACTCCCAAAATGTTTCGACTGCGAACAAAAAATTCCAGGGGGGGGGGGGGGGCGCTGGGCTGGGAGGGGGAGGGGTGAGGGGCTGACACTTTCTCACCCTTGGTGGCGCCATTTAACCTCTTTGTTTTGTTCTTACCCATAGGCAAAATAAGACCTGTAGGGTTTCTGCTTTTCTGGTTTGCAACTTTAGGCTTAGGCCCCTACAAGCAGTACCTGGAATGAGATTTCAAGCAGATGATAAAATTATTCATACAGCTGACGAGTGAGTAGTTATTGCAGACAGTACCAGTACAGACGACATGGCCTTGCCCGGGAATGATGACGTGGCCTCGCCCAGGGATGATGAAGTGGCATTGCATAGGAATGATGATGATGATGTGGTCTTTCTTAGGAATGATGACCTGGACGTCTCTCCCAGAAATTATGACGTTGCCCTGCCCAGTTGTTTTGATGTTGCCTCATCCAGCAAGAATGATGAAGTGGCCTTGCCCAGGAGTGACGATGTGGCCTTGCTTATGAGTGACGATGTGGCAGTGCTGATGTATGATGGTGTTACCTTGCCTAGTGGCAAGGATGATGTTGCCTTGCCCAGTTGTGATGAATCTGCCCTGTCCAGTGGTGTTGACATTGCCTTGCCGAGGGAAAATGTGGTCCCAGCCATTGGTGATGATGTGGTTTATCCCAGTTTCGATGGTGTTGCGCTTCCCAGGGGTGATGATGTTGCCATTCTTAGCAGTGAGTTTGTGGTCTTTCTCTGTAGTGATATTGCTGTAGCTTTGCCCAGGGATGACGATGTGTCTTTCCACAATACATGTAGTGAGTTTGTGGCCTTGCCCAGTAGTGACATGCACATGCAGTGGTGTTGAAGTTGCCTTGCCTAGTCGTGTTGAAGTTGTCTTGCCCAGTGAAAATGATGTGACCTTGCCCAGGAATGACATGGTCTCTCCCAGGAATGACATGGTCTCTCCAAGAAATGATGACGTGGTCTTGCCCAGTGGTGTTGATGTTGCCTTGCCTAGCGAGAATGATGTGGTCTTGCCCAGGAATGGTGACGTGGTCTTCCCCATAAATGATGACGTGGCCTTGCCCAGCGAAAGTGATGTTGACTTGCTCAGCGAGAATGATGATGTGGCCTTGCCCAGGAATGACAATGTGGCCTTGCCCAGGAATGACAATGTGGCCTTGCCCAGTGGCGATGATGTGTCAATGCCTAGTGCTGATGAAGCGCCTTGTGCCACTTTCGCATCATCTTCAAATATACATTTTGTAGCTGATTCTGATTCAGATTCGAATGTGTCGTTTGTTATTCCAGTACCTGGAATGAGATTTCAAGCAGATGATAACATTATTTATACAACTGGCGAGGGAGTAGTTATTGCAGACAGTACCAGTACAGCACCACCAGTGGGTAGTAATACAGATACATGCGCACGTAAGTCTTCTGTGCATTCTAGTATCTGGGACTAATGAAGCTGATGTACATTCTGGGCCTGTTGTTGATGTACACGTACATGTAGCCTGTAGTGGTGAAAGTTTGTCAACTGATTCCTTCTCTTCTGAAGAAGACATGCCGGTTTTCTGTCCACCAGTTAAGACGCGTGGGAAGATACGTGTACATGTATATAACAAACACCAAGCATGCCTGTTCTGTGGGGAGCTAAAAACAAAAATCAGCAGTCACTTACTGCAAAAACACATGGACAAGGCCTAAGGAAGTTGTTGCCCACATTGCTGCTTTGCCAGTTAATTATAAGGAAAGATCAAAGGAGTTTACATTGTTAAGAAATCGGGGGAACTTTTTCCATAATAGAATGGTTTTGGATACGAATGAGGGAGAGATTTTGGTCAGAAGACCCCAAACGGGCGACTTTGACTGTAAAGAGTATTGGCCATGTCCAGACTGCTTAGGATTTTACAGACGCAGTGACTTGTGGAAGCGCTGTAGGTACAGCTGCATCGCAAATGCCAGTGAAGATAGGTAACTTGAAAATGAAGGTAGAAGTTCTAGACATTTGAAGATGGAAAATGATGTTCTCATTGAGAAGTGTTCAGGTGCCACCGCATTCCTGAAATCTGTTTTGGGATGTACATGTACGAAAGATGATGAGATAACCTTCATTTCTAAAAAGGATGCCCTTATCTTGGAATTAGGCAACATTCATGGACGGAAGTGCTCTAGAATGGATGCACGCAAAGGAAGGCACTATGTGGCTCAAGAAATGAGGCAAGCTGCTCGTCTTTTGCAGAAATTGAGATCCTTAGACTCAAATAGGAAATGCACAATGGATGAGTTCCTCGCACCAGAAGAGTTTGACACTGTGATCAGAGGTGTACAGATGACTGCTGGTCAGCTTGAACAAGACAGTGGCGAAACCTCTCAGAGCACAAATAACATGGTGCATTAAAAATGGGCCACAATTCGTCACAGTTTTCACGAAGAGACACACATGTCAAAAATGACAATTTTTTCGATTTCGATTTTTTTTACTATTTTGCTTTAAAACACTCTACTTAACCATTTTGACATGCTTCTGTAAGCAACACATCATTAATTTCCAAATTACATTAATTATGCAAAGGGCAGACATCTCGATAATTGCATTTTGCGTTTTCACGAAGAGACGCAAAGATGCCTGTCCCTTGAACGCGTACAAAACGTATTGCACGGAAAGGCGTAAAAGTACATGTCAACCGAGATTTTCGTTTTCACGAAGAGACACATCTTTGTTACATTCTCAGCTGCGTGCACGTAAACACGTGCGCCCCTTCCATATGGAAAAACACATTGACCAGAAAAGGCCACAATGTAAGAAAACCTGAATTTTCGTTTTAACGAAGGGACACACATCTTTATTAATTAATTTAGGCTAATTCACCACCGTGTTAATTCTAAATACTGGGTTCACGTAAAAATTCACCTCTCATAGAATCATGTGAATGTTTCCTTACTGCACAAAGTTGTTGCAAAGTAGTATTTTTTGCAGTTTTAAAATAGGAGAAACGTCTCTTGCGATTATCTCGAAAACGCTTTTTCTTCAGAATCCTTCGTGAAAACGGTGACGAATTTAACAAAACTGGCAGCAATAAAGCGTTGTAAGGCTCTGAGGCAGAACGATCTTCAAAAAGAGCAGGAGGCCAAAATGTTTCTGACACTTATAGAGGCGGAATGGGCTGAGAGAATTTCCTCAGAAGCCTTGACAACAACCACTCAGAGAAAATACAATACTGTTGTGGAACTTCCAGTGTCAGAGGACATGCGGAAGTTTTCTGCATTTCTAAAGGACGAAAGCAGCAGCACGACCACCAAGATGGGGGAGCCCAACAATAACCATGTACAGAAGATGTGAGGAACTTGTCCTTGCTCGACTGATAATTTTCAACAAACGACGCTGGGAGGTTGAACAACTAAAGTAGGCCTGATTGTTTTTAACAAGATCTAAATTTCCATTTCTTATCTTGGTACATGTACATGTACATGTACATGTACTTACCAACAATATACCATGGTTGCATGCAAGTGCAACTACTTAATTGGACATGAGTCATCAGCTGATGAGTACATATCAATACATTTAGTCAAATGTTCTCACTTCAGTGCAACTTGTAGGCCTACCCTAGTGTACATTTTTTGATCTCTGAACTGTTGACAATGTGTCGGAAATTTTGAAATTTGTTCACTTTTTTTATTGACCTGAAACAAAACAAAACAAAACAAAACAAATAAATGATAAAAGAATGGCTCTGGTGCTGCTGGTGCTGTTATACATAAATGCACACTGGGTTCTGCAAATTTTTGTGTTGTGTTGTGTTGTCACAAAAAATGCACTTTGAACAATTAAGAAAATTGATAATTTCATCTTATGACTTTTTATTCAAGGTTGCGAACATACACAGAACGTCCAAATTGGAATGTTGCAAGTATTGATGAAGTAAAGAAATACTTGTTTCCACTCGAGCGTGAACTAATGAAGGAATTGGACATGATTTACACAAGGGGTAAGCGTGAAAGAAGAGTTCCAATCCTCATACCTACAGAGTGTCAGGCAGCCCTCGAGTTGTTAGTCTCACATCGGCACTTGTACATCAACAGCAAGAATAACTACCTCTTTGCAAGGCCAGGATATGACAGCAACCTTCGTGGTTGTGACTTTGTAAGGGATCTTACAGCTGAAGCGAATCTTCAAAAGCCGGAACTAATCCTCTTCACCAAAATGAGAAAGTACACTGCCACGGTAAGTCAGATTCTTAACCCGAGTGAGAACCAGCTAGACTGGCTAGCTGACCATCTAGGCCATAGTATACAAGTACACAGGGATTACTATCGTCTCTCGGAGCCAACTTTGGAGCTCACCAAGATAGCAAAACTAATGTTGGCAGTGGACAGCGGGAAAGTAGGATCCTTCATTGGGAAGACACTTGATGAAATCAGTTTGGAAAGTTTGTAATACATTCGTTTTTACAAGGAACATTGTCACTTACCATGTTAACGGATATATTAACTACTGAAAGAAATATGGTACCAAAAGCAGAGGCGTTGTTGCGTCCTTGAGAGCTAAAAACAGTTTTTGATAGTGAAGCAGTCAACAGTCTTTTTGGTACATGTAATTTACCAATAAGTAAAAAATGGTAAAGGTTGTTTGTTCATCTGCAAGAATGAGGGCATCATTTAACTAGTGATTACTGTTTGATGGAAGCATTGGTGCGGGGTAGTGCTGACGATATGTATTTTTTTCGTAGTCGATTCCCCCCCCCCCCCCCCCCGCGATATCGCCGATATGGCGATAAAATCGTCAACAAATTTCAGCATGATTAAAATGTCGCAAAAGTTCATTCATAACTACATAATCGCCGGACGTGTTTGTCGCCAGTCATTGTTTGAGGCCGTTCTTAGGCCAGCCATCAATATTGAGAAGCAGCGTAGTCTAAGCTTAGTCTGCGGATATCTGGATTAAAGCCTTTTCTTTGTTACCGCCACCAGCCAGAGCCATACCCTATACACTCCAGACTATTGTTACCTAACATATCCCCCTAGATTTCTTAAAAGAATTCCTGAGATTCAGGGAACACAATGCCGACACAAAGGTGGAGGAGGGGGGGGGGGGGGGGGGGGTCCCTTGCCCACATATCGTGCTTCAAATGGCCGGAGCTAGAGCTGGGCTGGCTAATTTGCATCTGAATGAAACTACTTAACAATAGGCCCCTTTCTTATTACGATGAAGTGCGGAGTACGCTGATTGTATACTTTAGATATTTAGAACGTTTTAATAGATTTTGCATCTTATTGCAGATTTACTGACAGCTTTTCCAGAATGTCCATTATTATAAACTTAGACTTTAAGCCGAAAATAATTGTTTTCTCCCCAATTTATATTTTTTTGCAAGTTGTTGAATCACATTTAATTTTTTAATTGAATTAGCATTTTAAAAGAATGATCCCGAACCGAGAACAAAATGTTCGCTAAAACTGCTAGAGTTTTTAACTACAAGATTTCGTCAGATGAGAAAATAAAAGTAGGCCACTGTACGTTATTAATCGGTATGTTCGATGTGACCAGAGAATTTTCCTTGTTCCCCTTTTAAGACAGACGATTTTTAATATTTTTAATGAAACCTTCAGGATGACTTTAAAATACTGGTAGTCGAGACCACCTGGCTGGATTTGTGCAATATTTCGATCTAATCTCTCCATCACCCAGTGCCCGCTGGATAAATGTACTCTCCACTCCAGATGCCACGTACTGTGGTTGGCATTGAATATTGTTTGTGTTATTTTCTCTGGCTTCGCAGTCCAGGGGCACCCTACACAAAGAAACTCTGGAGCTGAACACATTGTATACATTTTGTTACATGGTATTACAATGTGTAAATAATTGTAAACCTCGCAAAAGTTGAGCTGTCAATCACTTTATAAGGTTTCGGGGCTAGGGGTGCAGGATATTTTATTTCAGACATACATTTCTTTTAGGGCGAATGAATACTGGCATTGTAATGAGTACTGATTTTTTAACAGGTGAGCATTAATATTCCAAGCAAAGGATACAATAATCCATCCTCCCGTTTAATTCAGCCGCGGGAGGGTAAAAATTATTCTCTTTGCTCGACGTTAAATACGGCAATCCATGTTCATGTTTTATGGATATATTTAATCAGCTATGTGTCTCCTTTGTGTTATATTTGTTCTGCTTGCTCTAATTTTTCTGGTGATTTTCACGGCAAGGTTGCGTTCAGCCCGCCCACTAGACTATCGACGGGTACTAGCGAATTGTGTAGATACCAACAGTCAATCCGCGTGAACCAGCTGATATATTTAGAGCTTATCAGCAGCAGCGGCGTAGCCAGGGCTGTCTCTATAGGGGGCGGGGGGAGGCTAGATGGTACAGGGGGGGGGGGGGCGCTCACAGTGATTTATCTTTATAATGCTATTATTTTCTACGTTTACGACATTTTCAGTGGGGGCGACTGGGGTGGCGACGATTTGTGTATGGGGGGTGCGCCCCCTCCTACGCACCCCCTTAGCTACGCCACTGATCAGCAGGAGGCACGAACAACGTGCGAGCAGCCCCAAGTGCAGAGAATCATTTCTCAAGAAATGGTTGAAATGGATACGCCCACTAATTTGCAAAAATTTAAATATGGCTCAGTCTACAAAAAAACACATTTTGAGAAGTTTTCAGGGTTAACTTGATGAAAATTACACTGGGGGTAACACAAAGGGTAACACCAGTGGTTTAAGTTTTGAAAACAACTTCATTATTTGCAATACAATCGGAATAATTTGGTCTAATTGCGGTGACAATGATCATTTTCTAGCTGCCCATACCATGAATAGAAATTACATCATTTTTGTAACCCTTGTTCAATGTCATTTGGTGATTTTCACTGCAAAATTAAGGGCGAAGTGCCGGCGCCTCCCACCGTGTTTGGGGTTCACGGCTTTATACGTCCCCCGCAGTACGAATCACCGAGCCACCAAGTGGTCAATTATCTTATTTACACTATAAATAAAAAGTTCGAAAGGATGATGTCACTTCGAATTGAACCACGCTTACAAGGAAATTAATTTTAGCGAATCTGCTGGTAAAAAGAAAGTATCACCAATTTTTAAAGGGAAAATAGAGGTTCCGAAAATAATCGCCGATTTTAAAAACGATATCGCCGATATCTCGATTTTTCGATTTAAGAAAACATGTAGCCGATTTTGATTTTTGGGCGGCATATATCGCATCATCGCGATTTTATCGTCGTATCGCCCAGCGCTAGTGCAGGGCATAATAATGAAAGGGGTGCAGTGCTGTGTTACATACAGCACATGCCGTAGTCATTTAACATGATTTAATTTACTATTGAAACCTCTTGTCTAATTTGGGTTTTTCAGATATTCCACTAAACGTATGTGGTAAAGTCAAGCTCTAGTCTGTGGCCATCCTGTGCCCGACAGTCCCAGTCCACACCCAGTGACCATCAGTCAAAGTCGAGGTCTTTTTTGTCCACATCCAGCGACCGTCTGCACCAGCCTACTTACCAGGGGTGAGATTTCAGGATTTTTTGTCAGGATTTTTACTGATTTCAGAATTTTAAAAGAATCTCTTGTGAAATCTGAAATTCCTGAGATTTGCCCTAAAGGTCTTTTTGCCTGTAAAGTGGATGTAGACCAATAGAAACGGGTATTTTAAGGGGTGCCTTTAGGCAAGTACAAACCATAGACCCTACATTGCTCTGGGGTCCTTTTGACCAACAAACACTGCAGATTTTGTGGATTTGTTATTTTCGGCCAATCTCACCCCTGACTTACAGTGCCCAACAATGCAAGTCAAAGTTTGGTCCGTCCTCATCCAGCCCCCAACAGCCACAGTCAACATCCAGCACCCATCAGCCGAATTCCACATCCAGCGCCACACATTCTCAGTCCACATCCAGCGCGCATCAGTCAAAGTCCAGGTCTTCTTTTTCCACATCCAGCGACCGTCTGCACCAGTCTACTTACCAGGGGTGAGATTTCAGGATTTTTTCTAGGATTTTGACTGATTTCAGAAATTTTAAAGAATCTCTTGTGAAATCTGAAATTCCTCAGCTGTTGCCCTAAAGGTGTTTTGCCTGTAAAAGTGGATATAGACCAATATAAACAAGTATTTTAAGGGGTGCCTTTAGGAAAATACAAACCATAGACCCTATACATTGCTCTCCAAACACTGCAGATTGCGTGGATTTTTTTATTTTCGGCTAATCTCACCCCAGACTTACAGTGCCCAACAATGCAAGTCAAAGTTTGGTCCGTCCTCATCCAGCCCCCAACAGCCCCATTCCACATTCAGCGACCAAAAGCCCAAGACCAGGTTTGGTCGGCCCACATCCAGCATCCGTCAGCTGAAGTCCACATCCAGCACCCGGCAGTCTCGGTTCACATCCAGTACCCCACAGTCTCAGTCTACATCCAGTGTCCGTCAGCCGAAATCCATATCCAGTGCCCAAAAGTCCTAGTCCACTTCCAAAGCCAAAGCCAAAGCCCGACAGTCCAAGTCCAGATCCACAAGAAGTGTCCTTAAGAGGGATTCTAGTTCATCTGAGGAACAGATTTCTGGTATGTACATGTAGTTTCTTTGTGTGTACAGGTTCAATTTTCTATAAAATAGAACTTGGTCAGAAGATGGAATGTTTTTGCGTCGGGGATGATGTAAATTAGAACAGAGATTTTTCTCTTTTGCCCTATCCCGACGTAATGTATGAAGCACTGTAAACTCAGTGCTTTCCGAGAACCTGTGTGAAAAAAATCACAGGCTTACTCGGACTTCCTGCTTACTAGTGCAGACGTCTTAACCACTCGACCACCGAGCTTGCCGGGGTCGGCTGGCCGATTCAAATCCAATGCAACAGCGGGTACCGCGTAATCAGTTGAATCCCGCGGGTGGGTTCGAATCCCGCGGTTGGGTTCGAATCCCGTGGGTTCGAATTCCGCCCCAGTAAGCCTGTTAATTTGTTCATACAGGATCTCGTAAAGCACTGAGTATACAGTGCTTCATACATTATATCGGGATAGGGCAAAAGAGAACTTCTAATTTCCATCATCGCCGACCCAAACAATTCCATCTTCTGCTGCATTGGATTCGAATCGGCCAGCCGACCCCGGCAAGCTTGGTGGTTGAGTGGTTAAGACGTCTGCAGTCTGCACTAGTAAGCATGAAGTCGTGGGTTCGAATCCCGCCCGAGTAAGCCTGTGAATTTGTTCACACAGGCTCTCGGAAAGCACTAAGTATACAGTGCTTCATACATTACGTCGGGATAGGGCAAAAGAGAAAACATCTCTGTTCTAAAATAGAACTTGCATCTTCTGTCATAGTTTGCACAGGGGGATGATTCCACCTCATCTCTTTGAAAACATTTTATTCATAGTATAACCCTTTTGGCCTATGCATGGTCATTTTCAATTGTGCACGATGAGTAGAAACAATACATGTTTTGCCACCCCGTGTTTGAAAATATTACATTTTGCAAGAATGGTTTGTCTAAGTTTTTAGAAAATTGCTTTAAAAAATTCCTCAGGAAAAACTAATGAAGACTTTATGTGACTAAAAAGTGTTTCAGTTACATGTAGGGCCTATATTGCAAAATATGAAAAATATACAGGATTCTGTCCTGCTTCTGCATCATGTTTGTACATTTCTATTTTTGGTGCATGTGTTTATTATAGCTTATTAAAATCAATAATGTATTTCTCTCACAGACATTGATGGTTCATCCGACTAGGAAGAGTTTCTCCGATTAGGTCAGGAAATTTTATGTAAATCACATCAAAATCTAATACAGCGAGGTAACTAGATTGATTGTCCAGACCACACCTACAGTAGACTTGCCTAAATAGCTGATAAGGCCGTTTTTTAATTTTTACTTGGATTACGGATTTTTTATGTCTCCGGGTCCGGCGGCGAGCGGAAAAAAACCACACAAAAACATGGCGCCGCCCTGTAATCCAAAATGGCGGCGCCCGTGGAACGCGAAATTGACGAAAAACATATTCTCCATCCAGCGCGCGGCGCGGATTCAGCCTAATCCCGCGACGGGCCTTGGTCGGCAGTGAGGCGGGGCTTGTGACGCGAAACTCTCCACACATTAAGCCAACAGCTGTCAGTCTCCTGGATACGGTTGAGCGATGCATATGCAACACCCACAGCTCGGCAAGGTTGCGACGGGGGCGGTTTCCGTGCGAAGTTTCGGCGCGAACTTCGCACGAGGTGGCGGTCAGCTTTTTCTATGGTCTTCCTTGGGCGATTGCCTCGTTTTCCGTAGAATTATTATATTGCAATTTCCGCAAATTGTACCTCACGGTACCCTCCAAAATCCCAAGCCTCCGGGTAATCTCGTGGTTGGAAATTCCCCCTCCCCATGCCAGGCTTGGATAATCCCTTTTTGGTGATCGTTGATCTCACTTTTGAGTGGCATTGTGGCGCTTTCTGATACAGGCATTCAAATTCCCGTATAAGGCCAGGGGAATCTAATTTCAATATTTATGAATGCTCACGGCGATTGACCTGTTAAATATTCATAAAACGGCCCGAAACACAGCGCGCCTTTCCCCCTATTTGTTTAAATCCCAGCTTAATGCTTAAAGGAAACATGATTTAGGATTTATATTGCATTATTCCTGCTTAAAACAATAAAGTATTATCTTGACAATGATATTTTGTGTCCAGAGACAACTATTTCACAGATTAAATATGAGAAAACAATTTTTGAAAATGTTTGTCCAAGCTACTCCGCCCCCTGAGTGGGACCCTCATTAACATAAGTGTGTGACGTAGATCGAGGCACATTACCCATTCATCACGGGTATGCATTGTGTGTACATTGTACGGCGAAAATTCTTCGTCCAAAATCTAAGCAAAATATAGTGTTTTTCGGCCATGCCGACAAGGTGTGTGGCTGCTGGGTGCAGCAAAACAACGACGGATGGAAGCCTTCATTTATTTCCAACTGATGCGAAAAATCGGAGAATTTGGACGGCGAAAGTGAAGGTGACAAGAGCGTAGTGGTCCGGCCCCAGCAGCTTCTCAGCGTTATGTAGCGACCACTTTGAGCCGTCGTGTTTCGATACTGGTATTTTCAAATCCTTTGGAATGACCATTAAAAATATGCTCAAGTCCACTGCCATCCCAACAAAGTTCCCAGATGTAAGTAAGATATAGACGAAAGCAGTTAAACGGCCCATTACCCGAGGAGCCTTCGCTAAAAGGGAGAAAATCAGGGTGAGTTCGATGTTAGTTGTTGTTGCAACTTACGAAATTGCACGTGTAGACCTAATGTGTGTATATGGGCCGGGTCCAGACTATCGAGTCGATCTATGAATTTCGGTGCCTCGGTCTACGTCACGAACAGCGCCCTCAATTTGAGTCTCAACAAATTTAAAAAAGGGGGGTCAATTTTTGAGCGGCAAATAATCACACTAAAACTTCACTTGAACCAGTTTGGCTTTTAATTCACATTTAATACATATAAATGAATATATTTATGAAATAAAATGTGATCCGGTCAATTTGAGAAGCATGTTTCCTTTAACGTTGACCGTCGCGCAGTCAGTGATATCACGTCGGGAAGTGGCATGTTTTTTTCATGAAGGAGAGAGTGTTTTTGTGTTGGAAACTTGCATATTACTGACTAAAATAATGACACAAGACACAGGTTTGGAAAATCTATTTAACATCCATGTTTTCAAGTCAAACTTCATGTTGAAAATCGTACAGCTGGTGCATAAATATTTTTGCACGCCAGTACGTACATGTATTGTACAGACATACATGTACATGTACATGTACATGTACAATGTAGATGTATGCACACCATCTGGATCGGATTCCACACAAAAACGGTCAACAAGTGTTCACTGCGTACGATCCTATGCTTGTTTACGTGGTCTTAGATGGTGTGGCGCTCAGTTAATGGAACAGACATGGATATACACGCAGACCCTTTTTTCTTCTCTTTTCTTTTTGACAGTTTTTACCGATATGGCCATTGACATTGAATTAGAAAAACAAGTACGCTTCATATTTGGCTTTTCCGAAAATTTCGGAAAAGGCTTTGTTTTTGTTCTGATTTTTTTTTTTTATTGGCTTTTCCGAAAATTTCGGAAAAGGCTTTGTTTTTGTTCTGATTTTTTTTGTTGGGCTTTTCCGACAAAGTCAGTCGGAAAAGGCCTTGTTTTTGTTCTGATTTTTTTTTTCTTCCTTCTTCTTCTTCTTCTTCTTCTTCTTCTTCTTCTTCTTTTAGTTCTGACCAAAAGCCCATAGACTTTGTACACGAATTTTGTCCGCGGCACTTTAGGTCTTAAAAAACCTCAGATCTTAATCAGGCTTAACACAAACAGAGACCCTAAGCTGAAAATGTATGCCGAAGAGTGACGTCATGATGACGTCATCACTTGGCATGTGACGTCATCTTAAAGGTGCATTTTTCAAGGGCCCATATCTAGAGAACCGTAGGTCCGATTGCCTTCAAACCAGGTATGTTGGTAGTGTAGCTCGTGTTATAGATGAAAATTGAGGTGACGTCATGATGACGTCATCATACGATTTTACAGTAATATTAAAGTTTTTGAACTTCAAAGTTTCTTAAAGCCATATCTCATCAACAGAACATGCTAAATTCAAAATTCTTTTTGTAATAGCTTTGTTAGCTTCTATATTCTTTCACATCAATGTAAATAATGTGTGACGTCATCATGACGTCATCAAAAATATGCTTTTTTGAAACACATATAAGGGTTCGTCCGATCGTCATAAAAATTAGTGTGCAGGTAGATAGTGCTACTACCATGTTAAATCCGAGGTGACGTCGAGGTGACGTCATGATGACGTCATCGGCTGATTTTCTATGATTTGTTTAGTTTTATCCCAAATCCCATAGACTTTGTACACGAATTTTGTAAAAGCCACTTTGGTCACTAAACAACATCAGATCTTAATCAGGCTTAACACAAACAGAGACCCTAAGCTGAAAATGTATGCCGAAACGTGACGTCATGATGACGTCATCACGTGTCATGTGACGTCATCTTAAAGGTGCATTATTCAAGGGCCCATATCTAGAGAACGGTACGTCCGATTGCCTTCAAACCTGGTATGTTGGTAGTGTAGCTCGTGTTATAGATGAAAATTTAGGTGACGTCATGATGACGTCATCATGCGATTTTACAGTAATATTAAAGTTTTTGAACTTTAAAGTTTCCTAAAGCCATATCTCATCAACAGAACATGCTAAATTCAAAATTCTTTTTGTAATAGCTATGTTAGCTTCTATATTCTTTCACATCAATGTAAAAAATGTGTGACGTCATTATGACGTCATCAAAAATGTGCTTTTTGGAAACACATATAAGGGTACGTCCGATCATCATAAAAATTGGTAGGTAGGTAGATAGTGCCACTAGCATGTAAAATCCGAAGTGACGTCATGATGACGTCATCAGCTAATTTTCTATGAATTTTTAGTTCTATCCAAAATCCCATAGACTTTGTACTCGAATTTTGTAAGTGGCACTTTGGTCACTAAACAACCTCAGATCTTAATCAGACTTAACACAAACATAGACCCTAAGCTGAAATTGTATGCCGAAGAGTGACGGAGTGATGACGTCATCACGTGTCACGTGATGTCATCTTAAATGTGCATTTTTCAATGGCCCGTATCTAGAGAACCGTAGGTCCGATTACGCTCAAACGTAGTAGGTTGGTAGACAAGCATTTGTTGTTGATGAAAATTTAGGTGACGTCACGATGACATCATCATACGAAATTATAGTAATTTTAAAGTTTTTGAACCTTAAAATGTTCTTTAAGCCATAATTCATCAACAGAACATGCTAATATCGAAATTCTTTTTGTAATAGGTTTGTTAGGTCCTACATATGTAACAAAAAATGCAAAATATGTGAACCATCATAATGACGTCATCAAAGGCAAAATTTCTCGTAAGACATGTAAATTGGTAGGTCCAATTGTCATGAAGCCTGGTGGGTAGGCAGACTTGTCACAAACAAGCAAAAATCGCAGTGACATCATAAAAAAATAATGCGGAAAAGCCCTATGTTCTGTTCAGCGAAGAGACATAAAGTCCTAGTTTATATCTTCTTCTTCTTATTTTAGTTCTATCCCAAATCCCATAGACTTTGTACACGAATTTTGTGGGTGGCACTTTGGTCACTAAACAACCTCAGATCTTAATCAAACTTAACACAAACATAGACCCTAAGCTGAAATTGTATGCCGAAGAGTGACATTACGATGACGTCATCACGTGATTTTTTTATGAATTTTTGAATTATTAAAATCGTAACATTCTTTTCAATATATGTAGCGAACAAAACAAGATATTTTCAAAATTCTTTTTGTTATAGCATTGGTATGTCTCAAAGATATGTCCTAAAAGGTAAAAATGTTGTGACGTCATGATAACGTCATGAAAAAAAAAAAAATTAAACGCATGTCAGGGTCGGTCCGATTATAAAAATGTATACATTGAATTTTTCTCTACCTAATTCCAAAATTTCATGATCGTGGCTCACTCAAGTAAGAAATAACAGCCATTTGAAAATTTAGAGCAAATTCAATATAACACAAAGGAATTCTGGGAAGGGTAGATAACCATGGCTAAAATGTGCATGCTGTTTATAAAAGGGGTTGATTTCTAGTCTTTTTTCAAGTCGCTAGACTATTGCCCATAGCATTTGTAAACGTTTTCTTTCTTACTAGCCACTTTGGGTACTTTTAAACTTGGCAGACACTTACACCAACCGCTCACAATGTGTGCCGAACTTTTACGTCATGATGACGTCATCACATGTCACGTGACGTCATGTTAAAGGTGCATTTTTCAAGGGCCATTATCTAAAGAACTGTACTTCCGATTGCATTCATACCTGGTATGTTGGTAGATCAGCTCATGTTATAGATGAAAATTGAGGTGACGTCATGATGACGTCATCATACGATTTTATAGTAATGTTTAAGTTTTTGAACCTTAAAATTTGTTAAAGCCATATCTTGTCAACAGAACATGCTAAATTCAAAATCCTTTTTGTAATAGTTTTGTTAGCTCCTATATTCTTTCACATAAATGTGAAAAATGTGTGACGTCATCATGACGTCATCAAAAATGTGCTTTTTTGAAACACATATAAGGGTACGTCCGATCGTCATAAAAATTAGTGGGTAGGTAGATAGTGCTACTAGCATGTACAATCCAAAGTGACGTCATGATGACGTCATCGGCTGATTTTCTATCAATTGTTTAGTTCTATCCTAAATCCCATAGACTGTACACGACATTTGTAAGAGCCACTTTGGTCACTAAACAATTTCAGATCTTAATTAGACTTAACACAAACATACACCCTAAGCTAAAATTGTATGCCGAAGAGTGACGTCATGATGACGTCATCGTGTGTGTAAAGTGACATAAACTTCTACGTTAATTTGTTTAGTTTGAATTTTAGGTCCTACTAACCTAAGGTCTTTATTACATTGTACATTTACCATACACATTCGCCGTATAAAAAATTACCCTATTTTGTATTTTGTCTTCTCTTGATAATAAACAAGATGATATCCAATTAAATAGTGAAAATAACGGAAAAGCCCTCTGTTCTGTTGACCAACAGACAGACAGAGCTCTAGTTTCTTCTTCTTATTTTAGTTCTATCCCAAATCCCATAGACTTTGTACACGAATTTTGTGGGTGGCACTTTGGTCACTAAACAACCTCAGATCTTAATCAAACTTAACACAAACATAGACCCTAAGCTGAAATTGTATGCCGAAGAGTGACGTCACGATGACGTCATCACGTGATTTTTTATGATTTTTTTAATTTTCAAAATCGTAACATTCTTTTCAATATATAGCGAACAAAACAAGATATTTTCAAAATTCTTTTTGTTATAGCATTGGTATGTCTCAAAGATATGTTCTAAAAGGGAACATTTTTGTGACGTCATGATAGCGTCATCAAAACAAAAATAAATTTTAAACGCATGTCAGGGTCGGTCCGATTATAAAAATGTATACATTGAATTTTTCTCTACCTAATTCCAAAATCTCATGATCGTGGCTCACTCAAGTAAGAAATAACGGCCATTTGAAAATTTAGACCAAATTCAATATAACACAAAGGAATTCTGGGAAGGGTAGATAACCATGGCTAAAATGTGCATGCTGTTTATAAAAGGGGTTGATTTCTAGTTTTTTTTCAAGTCGCTAGACTATTGCCCATAGCATTTGTAAACGTTTTCTTTCTTACTAGCCACTTTGGCTACTTTTAAACTTGGCAGACACTTACACCAACCGCTCACAATGTGTGCCGAACTTTTACGTCATGATGACGTCATCACATGTCACGTGACGTCATGTTAAAGGTGCATTTTTCAAGGGCCATTATCTAAAGAACTGTACTTCCGATTGCATTCAAACCTGCTATGGTGGTAGACAAGTACGTGTTATAGATGAAAATTGAGGTGACGTCATGATGACGTCATCATACGAATTTATAATAATGTTTAAGTTTTTGAACCTTAAAATTTGTTAAAGCCATATCTTGTCAACAGAACATGCTAAATTCAAAATTCTTTTTGTAATAGCTTTGTTAGCTCCTAGTATCTTTCACATAAATGTGAACAATGTGTGACGTCATCATGACGTCATCAAACATTTGCTTTTTTGAAACACATATAAGGGTACGTCCGATCGTCATAAAAATTAGTGGGTAGGTAGATAGTGCTACTAGCATGTAAAATCCAAAGTGACGTCATGATGACGTCATCAGCTGATTTTCTATGATTTTTTTAGTTCTATTCCAAATCCCTTAGACTGTACACGACATTTGTAAGAGCCACTTTGGTCACTAAACAATTTCAGATCTTAATCAGATTGAACACAAACATACACCCTAAGCTGAAATTGTATGCCGTAGAGTGACATCATGATGACGTCATCGTGTGTGTAAAGTGACATAAACTTCTACGTTAAATTTTTGAGTTTGAATTTTAGGTCCTACTAACCTAAGGTCTTTATTACATTGTACATTTACCATACACATTCGCCGTATAAAAAATTACCCTATTTTGTTTTTGTCTTCTCTTGATAATAAACAAGATGATATCCAATTAAATAGTGAAAATAACGGAAAAGCCCTCTGTTCTGTTGACCAACAGACAGACAGAGCTCTAGTTTATAATTAGTTTGCAAATGTTAGTTTTGTATGTGAGCAACTATCTTGGAAACTTTTGTTGAGGGCATTCTAAAAGTTTTTAAATTGTAGGTTTTTGTGGGGATGGGGTGGGTGACTGTACATGTGGGTATCTCATGAGTTCCAACCTGGCCACATAAGGGCATTTTTTTTCCAGTTACAATGGTTCATTGAATCCTTTGCTTCTGAAAGAGATGCAACTTTTCCAATTGTAATCAGAATTCAGATTTTTGTTTTTCCATTTTTTATTGATGACATCTTTGCCCTGCAATGTTTGATTTCTTTTTTTGGCAGATTAAATTTCAACAAATATGAAAGTTGCACCGTGAAATCCTTATTGCAAGCACAATTTTATTCTTTTTTTTCTGACTTCTTTTTACACACAAAATTGTATGGTATGCGCAAGTAAGCCCATATTTGAGTAGTTTACTGCCGGAATTGATAACCTACTGGATGTCTGAAAATGTACCACATGGTGTTTGACCGACATGTATCTCCAAAACCAATTAGCCAAATTCCGAAAAAAACAAAACAGTTCTGGGGTTTCCTAAAGGAAACATGCTTCTCAAACTGGCCGGATCACATTTTATTTCATAAATAATTATATTCATTAATATGTATTAAATGTGAATTAAAAGCCAAACTGGTTCAAGTGAAGTTTTAGTGTGATTATTTGCCGCTCAAAAATTGACCCCCCCCTTTTTGGAATTTGTTAAAACTCAAATTGAGGGCGCTGTTCGTGACGTAGACCGAGGCGCCGAATCGACTCGATAGCCTGGACCCGGCCTGTATACACACTAGGTCTACACGTGCAATTTCGTAAGTTGCAACAACAACTAACATCGAACTTATCCTGATTTTCTCCCTTTTAGCGAAGGCTCCTCGGGTAATGGGCCGTTTAACTGCTTTCGCCTATATCTTACTTACATCTGGGAACTTTGTTGGGATGGCAGTGGACTTGAGCATATTTTTAATGGTCATTCCAAAGGATTTGAAAATACCAGTATCGAAACACGACGGCTCAAAGTGGTCGCCATAACGCTGAGAAGCTGCTGGGGCCGGACCACTACGCTCTTGTCACCTTCACTTTCGCCGTCCAAATTCTCCGATATTTCGCATCAGTTGGAAATAAATAAATGAAGGCTTACTCCATCCGTCGTTGTTTTGCTGCACCCAGCAGCCACACACCTTGTCGGCATGGCCGAAAAACACTATATTTTGCTTAGATTTTGGACGAAGAAATTTAGCCGTACAATGTACACACAATGCATACCCGTGATGAATGGGTAATGTGCCTCGATCTACGTCACACACTTATGTTAAAGGGACACATTGCCTACAAATGTCATGACATTTTGCTGTTTGGAAATGTTCCTTATCTTTTATAAGAGTTGTTCATGCAAACAAATATGTATAATGTGTTGTAATTAGTGAGTGGTGATTACAAAACAAAAATCTGACCCGCGAAACATAGACTTATTTCCAGTAGTAAATACCACCGTCTAAATAATGCGCAAAATACGCTGTAAGATTCTTTAGGCTGGCGCCGCAGCCAGTGGCCTTGTAAACCTATCAGATGATCGCCAGGTACCATTCCCTACCTCGCTACACATAATCGCCAGTGCTGCGCGCTGTGCCACAGTACATCAAAATGGATCAACAGAACGTACTTCAACCAGATGCGACTGGAAATACGACTGGTGAACACGGTCCGCCATTTTGTGGAGTCAACAATTTGGTTCTACAAAATGGCGGACCGTTATTTGTTAAGAAATTAAACAAAAACCACGCAATTTGAAGGGATAGTTATGTGAATCTTTATATTCTACTTTTGAAAAAGCTTCCCAACCATATCCATTTCAGTTTTATAGCCCAAATCGCAAAATCCAAAGCAATGTGTCCCTTTAATGAGGATCCCATTCAGGGGGCGGAGTAGCTTGGACAAACATTTTCAATTTTTTTTCTTCTCATATTTAATTTGGAAAATAATTGTCTCTGGACACAAGATAATACATTGTCAAGATAATACTTTATTGTTTTAAGCAGGAATAATGCAATATAAATCCTAAATCATGTTTCCTTTAATTATGTAGACCAGTCATCACACAAAATATCATTTTAATATGTAAGGATCAGGAAACAAATCATGTTCATGAATAACTGCTTTTTATAAAGCAAACACAGTCACTACGAAATGTCTCTCATGTTTAGAAAGAACAGGTGCCGCGTTACATCAGGAGGCCTTGGAGCAAGAGAGAAACAAAGTGCGTCTGGCAGAGGCTACACATCTTCATAAAGGAGAAGGTACCTGGAAAAAAAGATGCCGAGCGTTGCATCCTCGAGTCAGCCCGTGAATTAGACTCTAGAAGTTGGAAAGACGTGAAGTCAAAAATATTGTCACTGCACTGAAGCATAGCAAACATAGGGACTGAAAATCAAGAGTGGAGCTGTTTCGATGTTGCTTAGAACATTCTCCATGCTCGGAAAAAGTAAGGCAACAAGTTATGAATTGACTTGAAGTACATTTACATGTACATGTACATGTCCATGTACATGTACTGTGATTCTTAGATGTACTGTCTGTGCTGTTTCAAGCTTCACCTCCAAAAGAAATGTTGGTTTTAACTTTCTATTTTCCAAGCAACAAAACACACACACACTAGCCAATTGTTAGTTATTTGCAGTTACATGTATTTGCAGACCAAAAGTAAATACAAAACATATAGTTTTCGCAAGGTAGACTGGTTTCAACCTCCTTTTTGGAATTGATTATACAGGTACTGGGGACCAGTCTACTTGCTGGGCAGATCTTTTATGCAAAGGCATGAAAGGCAACCCAAACTAAGCTTTTTTATAGGGTTGCGAATATCCAAGTTTTCCAGTTAAAATGGAACACCAAAAGGTCAAAATTCATCAGGAGAAAAAAGCAATCAATTCTTTTTGCAGAGCATGGACAGTACACCTGTAATTCAACTGATACAAAAATCTTCTCTTCACGTTGTTGACATAGCTATTATGTAAGAGAGACCTATACACCGAAAGTAGTTTTCTAATAGTCCAGTAAGAATTTACCAGGACACATTAACAGGCACATTTTAGTGGCAATGTATTTATTGGGACTCTAGCTCCCATACAAATTCAACCAAAATCAACCTTGGGAATATGTTAATTAATTGAACAACAAAAGGGATGCACAATATATATAGAAAAGCATATATTTCTGACACCTAAGCTAAATCATACCATTTGAAAGATTTGAAAAGGGTCCTTGCAAATGTTAAACTTAAATTAATACAAAATGGAAAATGCGAAAACTTAATGAATATTATGACCAAACTTATGACGAGAAAAGAGTATTTTAAGGACGTCGTCGTCGTCAACGTCACTGCATAATTATTGTCATCAGTATCAAAGTACCAAACAGCTTCTACCCTCAAAACTCTTCAAGATTTTCGGGAATAGATATTGAAAATTTTCTTTCAATTACCGTTTTAGAGTGGTGTAATGGATGCAGGGGAATTGGGTCATCCCCCCCATTGAGGCCTTTCCCCCTCCACCACTTGTGCTCGATCCCCCATTCTACCCCTATCCCATTAGAACTTTGGGAGAGAAAGAAAAGCACATCAGCAAAAAATCGGGGTAAACTTTATGGAATTAGCCATATTGAGGGTAATTTGGCTAATGTAAACTTAAACAAAATCGCATAAAACCCTAAAATCAGACATCAACTAAGGACACATTTTGTCGGCAAGTTATTTTATCTGGCTGCAAAATAATATCAATTCGGTTAATAACATCAGTTCGGTTAAAATATGGCAATAACTGAGTCTGTGATCGATTAAAAAAAGTAACAACTTGGCTACGTCGGTTTTACGTGACATGCTCTATTAATTGCCCATATTGGATTCTGACCAACTTATGATGAGCCTGTATTGGCTAATTATTGTTCCAATTTTGGGCATCAGTAATTGGATGATAGCACATTCACATGTAGAAATCAGCATTTTTAAGAGCTTAAAAATTACATTTCCCCCAAGTAAAAAATTGTGTGACGAAAATGCCCCCGATCATTTTGTCAAACTTACCTTTATGTCTGGATAAACTTAGAGTACATTTCATCCACTTTTATTACTGCAAATTGCGTTATTTATCGCTGATATCTTACCAACCGTCACGATGTCAGCTGCTCATGCATTGCATGCACGTCATGCATTGCATGCACGTCATGCATTGCATGCACGTCATGCATTGCATGCACGTCATGCATTGCATGCACGTCATGCATTGCATGCACGTCATGCATTGCATGCACGTCATGCATTGCATGCACGTCATGCATTGCATGCACGTCATGCATTGCATGCACGTCATGCATTGCATGCACGTCATGCATTGCATGCACGTCATGCATTGCATGCACGTCATGCATTGCATGCACGTCATGCATTGCATGCACGTCATGCATTGCATGCACGTCATGCATTGCATGCACGTCATGCATTGCATGCACGTCATGCATTGCATGCACGTCATGCATTGCATGCACGTCATGCATTGCATGCACGTCATGCATTGCATGCACGTCATGCATTGCATGCACGTCATGCATTGCATGCACGTCATGCATTGCATGCACGTCATGCATTGCATGCACGTCATGCATTGCATGCACGTCATGCATTGCATGCACGTCATGCATTGCATGCACGTCATGCATTGCATGCACGTCATGCATTGCATGCACGTCATGCATTGCATGCACGTCATGCATTGCATGCACGTCATGCATTGCATGCACGTCATGCATTGCATGCACGTCATGCATTGCATGCACGTCATGCATTGCATGCACGTCATGCATTGCATGCACGTCATGCATTGCATGCACATGTGTTTATGTGTGCTAAAAATAGAGTTCAAGATGGCCGCCTTCTAAGTCTCTAAGAGCAGTCCGGATTGGTCTAAAGTTTTAAAAGATTATTCCATAATTCTTGACTTTAAAACCGAAGATTATAAAAGTAGAAAGTTGTCTTGGATTTACTTCTACCTATTTCAGTCTTTGAATTAAGTTTTTAGATGAATACTTTGGAGTAAGAAATTAGTTACCGATTTTTCCTATGATGTCGTCTGCAGAGGTCTGAAAGTCATTCATGAATATTTATGAGGATGACATCACTAAGTTTTGGTCACCAGAATTAGGGTGTATTTACATTCATTCAACAACTTTATTCTTGGTCTTTCTCACGAAATCTAGGGAATTTCACAGTTCGGTTTCATTTGGAATTGAAAGTGTATAGTTTAGGGATTATGTGAGTACTTTGATTGAAGAATATACTGTATAAATAGTTGACTTTCAGATGAATTAAATATTTGTTGTGCATAGTAATTTTCGGCAGTTTTACAATTTGTGGGCGTGGCCTATTTACTACGCGTACAGAAAGTCTGTGCGTTAAGGCGCGCGATTCAAGACTATAAATATGGCAGATTTTGGGAAATTCGGGGTTGTGTTGTTGCTGCTTGGTTGGTTTGGTGTTGTTTTGGGTTTCGTGTACTGCTGATCGCTGATTTATTTGAGGAGCTTTCACTGACTTTATTTGAGGAGCACTGAGGAGGCAATTAGTAATAGCATAGTAAGAAATAGTGATTTTGGAGGAGTTTTAGTTTAGCTGGGGACGAATCTTATTGAGGAGCTGAGGAGTCTGAGGAGCTGAGGAGTGAGGAGCTTAAGGAGTAGCTTGAGGAGTGAGGAGCTAAGGAGCATAATCGTAGCTTGGATTTGGAAGAACACTGTAAGTCACTTATTTGGAATGGAGGAATATGATAAAATAATTTCAGTCTTCTAAATTACTCTCAGTGATCGGAAATTCAAGAAACTACTGGCAGACCCGTCCGGGGGCCTTGAATTAATTAAGTGGATTAGTTTTATTGAATTTATCCAAGAAACTACTGGCAGACCCGTCAGAGGCCTTGAATTAATTAAGTGGATTAGTTTTATTGAATTTATCCAAGAAACTACTGGCAGACCCGTCAGAGGCCTTGTGATAAGTCTGGAGTTACTGGAAGAGGCATAAGGATTGCCTGGTGTATTTATTTATTTATTTATTTATAAGAGGCATAGGAATTGCCTGGTGTATTTATAAGAGGCATAGGGATTTCCTAGCGATATTTATTTAATTATAAGAGGCATAGGAATTGCCTGATATATTTATAAGAGGCATAGGAATTGCCTGGTGATATTGAGAATTGGCACTGGAGTTGCCTAATGCTATTTAAGAGCTGTTGACTGGAACAATTTAGAAGCAGTAATTATCCTCCCAGTGCAGAGAGCACTATCCTTATTATTTTCAGTGACTATACACATACTAGGGGCTACAGTCCATTGTGGACCAGTGCAGAGAGCACTATCCTGATTATATCCTCTCAACCATTTATTTTAGACATTTAGACAGCTTATCCTTGGCGTGTTTGCAATTTGTTGTGGACTGGAATTAAATTATTATTTATTGAGTTGTGTTGAATATTTGCCTGAAGAGTGGATTTCTTTTAGTGAACCCTTTCCTTAGGAATACAAAGACTGCTCATCATACTGCGTATACCTTCTTTACTGGGTCATATATTTTGACTACGAACCCTAGTCTCAGATCTAGAAATACTAAACCGGTGAGGCGGAACTCCGGGGTTTAGTGCCTGTAAATTTTCCGCCTGGTGGCAGCGCTATCGTCCTGGTAATATCTTGGACAGTTTTCCGGAACGCGTAGGCTTGTCTAATTATTTTTTGCCGACGCAAGACACGTGACGAGCCGCAAACCCAATCCATTCGAATATTATTTTATCGTAGTCGGTCGTTTTTTCCCGCCACAATTGGTTAAATTGTTTGTGTGTGTTCAGGGCAACCATATACAAGTTTCTGAGTAGAAATTCGGCTGTTAACTAAAATGTCAGGGTTAGGCATTTTTCATGTCAATTCTTAAGTTCAGAACTTTGAAAGTAGAAGGCCTTTCACTATCATGTTGAACTTTGATAAATTTTGAAATGTAAATGTATTGCAAACAATTTGTAGTATTAACAATGTAATAGAGAACTTTTTCCATGTTGCTTGCCCATTTTGATGACGAAAACCTATCACAAAATTTCCTTCATTGCTATCCAGTTTCATGATCTTCGAACCTCTATTTTTGCAGCATACTCTCTTTCATATCACTCTTGCCTTTCTTGAAAGATGAGTTGTATGTCAAACTCTTGCCATATTATCTCTTTCCAAATTATTATGAAGAAACTGTTGTCTTTTTGTAATGACAACATACAAGTAGATTACAATAACATATCAAAATGGTCAATGTTTGTGCCAAAGGTCCCGACTGTAAGTTTCCAATGCTGTGGATAAATTGTAATACATTTGATCTTCAACATTTTTCAAAGTGTAAAACTTGAGAGGGACCCATGTTGTCACTACTATAAAGTAAAGTTTACCTTATTTACCTGATTGTTGGTGTTAATGATGTTCAAGTTATAGAAATGTATGTCATTGTTGTAGTTGAGCCTACACGTACATGTAAGTCCAGGTTTTGGTTGAAACAATATATCCGTGGACTGTCATTCTATTTGAGTCTACGTATAGGTCTTAACTGGCTTCGGACTGGGAGAAATGTGCATACATGTAAGTCAAAATGTACAACTAGTCTCTACCATGTTCTTTTAGTGCTGAGATTTGGAGTTTACATCTTAACAAATCAAGTCAGGACAGTGTTCCAAAATATTACACTGATTTTTCCCAGACTCCATCGTGTACTTTACAAGAACAATGACGCTGGTAGTACATTTTGTTATGCATTATTTGTAGATTTTGAATTGATGTTAGATTGGTGAACTATTTAAGCGATTCAAAAAAGTGAAATGCAAACACAATTCCAGTTACGGGTTCAACTTGAAAAGTTCAACTTGAAAAGACTGCATGTACATGTACATGTCCTTTTTTCAAACAGACATGTACAGTATAGTCTCTTCGTTCAAGCGTGCAATCACCCTGCAATATGGTGAATATTAAGTATCTTTGCAATATTCCAGATTGTTTTAAAAATCGAGATATATGTCAGGTTTTAAAACATATTATTGTAAAATATGTGTAATAAGCAAATTCAGTTGAAATCAGTTGTGATGGGGGTAAGGTTGCATTGAAAAATGGGGAAAGCATGCACCACCATACTTGAATTGCCAAGTTGCACAAACCAAAGAAAGAACTAGAGATGTGTCTGTCACAAGACAGAACACATGGCTTTTCCGGGGATTTCCAATTCTCACAAATCTACCTTGTAAAGTTAAAATTTAATTTTTAAAATTTTATTAAACACGATTTTGCAATTATAACAAAATAACAAATTTTAAATAATGAAAAAGTAGAGATAACGTCATGATAATGTAAACTCGGATTGTGCATGCTTGTGGCACTTTCTACCTACCCACAAATGTTTATGATGGTCCGGCCAACACATGTTTCAAAATAGCACATTTTTGATGACGTCATCATCATGACATCACACATTTTTTGACATGACATGAAAGAATATAGGAGCTGACAAAGCTATTACGAAAATAATTATGAATTTAGCATGTTCTGTTGAGATATGGCTTTAAGAATTTTAAGGTTCAAATTACTATAAAATCGTATGATGACGTCATCATGACGTCGCCTCAATTTTTATCTATGACACGTGCTGGTCTACCAGCATACCTGGTTTGAAAGCAATCAGACTTACGGTTCTCTATATATGGGCCCTTGAAAAATGCACCTATAAGATGACGTCACGTGATACCTGAGTGATGACGTCATCGTGAAGTCACTCCTCGGCGCACAATTTCAGATTAGGGTCTATGCTTATGTTGATTTTGGTTAAGATCGGAGATTGTTTAATGACCAAAGTGCCACCGACAAAATTCGTGTACAAAGTCTGTGGGATTTGGGGATAGAACTAAAAATAAGAAGAGGAAGAAGAAAGCAACAAAAAAATCCGAACAAAAACAAAGCCTTTTTCGACTGATTGTCGAAAAAGCCAGTATAATTTTTTACAAAATTTAATTCAAGCTCACTTAATGTAATAGCATTGATTGAGGTGAATTTTTCATTTGTGGCCAAAAGCGCTGGGCGATACGACGATAAAATCGTTATGATGCGATATATGCCGCCCCAAAAATCGAAATCGGCTACATGTTTTTTAAATCGAAAAATTTAGATATCGCCGATATCGTTTTTTTTAAATCGGCGATTATTTTCGGAACCCCTATTTTCCCTTTAACAAATTTTGTGATACTTCTTTTTACCAGCAGATTCGCTAAAATGAATTTCCTTGTAAGCGCGGTTCAAGTCGAAGTGACATCATCCTTTCGAACTTTCTATTTATAGTGTAAATAAGATAATTGACCACTTGGTGGCTCGGTGATTCGTACTACGGGGGACGTATAAAGCCGTGAACCCCAAACACGGTGGGCGGCGCCGGCACTCCGCCCTTAACTTTGCAGTGAAAATCACCAAATGACATTGAACAAGGGTTACAACAAAGATGTAATTTCTATTTATGGTAGGCAGCTAGAAAATGATCATTGTCACCGCAATTAGACCAAATTATTCCGATTGTATTGCAAAGAAGTTGTTTTCAAAACTTAAACCACTTGTGTTACCCTTTGTGTTACCCCCAGTGTAATTTTCATCAAGTTGACCCTGAAAACCTCTCAAAATGTTTTTGTTTTTTAGACTGAGCCATATTTAAATCTTTTCAAATCAGTGGGCGTATCCATTTTAACCATTTCTTGAGAAATGATTCTCTGCACTTGGGGCTGCTCGCACGTTGTTCGTGCCTCCTGCTGATCAGTGGCGTAGCTAAGGGGGTGCGTGGGGGGGGGGGGGGGGGGGGGGGGGGCGCACCCCCATACAAAAAATCGTCGCCCCCCCCCCACTGACAATTTCGCAAACGTAGAAAATAGAAGCATTATATAAATAAATCACTGTGAGCCCCCCCCCCCCCCCCCCCCCCCCCCCCCCCCCCCCCCCCCCCCCCCCCCCCCCCCCCCCCCACACTGTAACATCCAGCCCTCCCGCCCCCTATGGAGACAGCCCTGGCTACACCGCTGCTGCTGATCAGCTCTAAATAAATCAGCTGGTTGACGCGGATTGACTGTTGGTATCTACACAATTCGCTAGTACCCGTCGATAGTCTAGTGGGCGGGCTGAACGCAACCTTGCAGTGAAAATCACCGGAAAAATTAGAGCAAGCAGAACAAATATAACACAAAGGGGACACAAAGCTGATTAAATATATCCATAAAACATGAACATCGATTGCCGTATTTAACGTCGAGCAAGGAGAATAATTGTTACCCTTCCGTAGCTGAATTAAACGAAGGATGGATTATTGTATTCTTTGCTTGGAATATTAATGCTCACCTGTTAAAAAAAATCAGTACTCATTACAATGTTTCCCCATTTTTCAATGCAATCCCCACCTAACCCCACCATAACTGATTTCAACCGAATTTACTTATTACACATATTTTACAATAAGATGTTTTAAAACCTGACATATATCTGGACGTTTAAAACAATCTGGAATATTGCAAAGATACTTAATATCCACCATATTGCAGGGTGATTGCACGCTTGAACGAAGAGACTATACTGTACATGTCTGTTTGAAAAAAGGAATGTACATGTACATGTACATGTACATGTACATGTACATGTAGTCTTTTCAAGTTGAACTTTTCAAGTTGAACCCGTAACTGGAATTGTGTTTGCATTTTACTTTTTGGAATCGCCTAATTAAATAGTTCACCAATCTAACAGCAATTCAAAATCTGAAAATAATGCATTTATAACTAAATGTACTACTAGCGTCATTGTTCTTGAAAAGTACACGATGGAGTCTAGGAAAAATCAGAGTGGACTGTCATTCTATTTGAGTCGACGTGTAGGTCTTAACTGGCTTCGGACTGGGAGAAATGTGCATACATGTAAGTCAAAATGTACAACTAGTCTCTACCATGTTCTTTTAGTGCTGAAATTTGGAGTTTACATCTTAATAAATCAAGTCTGGACAGTGTTCCAAAATATTACACTAATTTTTCCCAGACTCCATCGTGTACTTTACAAGAACAATGACGCTGGTAGTACATTTTGTTATATATGCATTATTTGTAGATTTTGAATTGCTGTTAGATTTGTGAACTATTTAATTAGGCGATTCCAAAATTAGAAATACAAACACAATTCTAGTTACGGGTTCAACTTGAAAAGTTCAACTTGAAAAGACTACATGTACATGTACATGTACATTCCTTTTTTCAAACAGACATGTACAGTATAGTCTCTTCGTTCAAGCGTGCAATCACCCTGCAATATGGTGGATATTAAGTATCTTTGCAATATTCCAGATTGTTTTAAACATCGAGATATATGTCAGGTTTTAAAACATTTTATTGTAAAATATGTGTAATAAGTAAATTCAGTTGAAATCAGTTGTGGTGGGGTGAGGTGGGGATTGCATTGAACAATGGTGAAAGCATGCACCACCATACTTGAATTGCCAAGCTGCACAAATCAAAGAAAGGAAGTTCTATAATTTTTTACAAAATTTAATTCAAGCTCACGTAATGTAATAGGCATTAATACATCAATAATATTCTTTTTTACTATTTCATTTAGTAACCTTTGTCACTGAAATACATACACATGACCTTAAACATACAAGTACATCAAAATGGTCAATTTTTGTGCCAAAGGTCCCAACAGTAAGTTTCCAATAGTGTGGTGGATAAATTCTAATACATTTGATCTTCAAAATTTATCAAAGTGTAAAACTTGAGAGGGGCCCATGTTGTCACTACTTTATAAAGTACAATTTACCTTATTCAGGGGTGAGATTTGTGAGGATTTTTCCTAATTTCAGAATTGTTTAAGAATCTCTTTTGCAATCTGGAATTTATGAGGTGTTGTCCTAAAGGTGTTTGTACCTGTAAAAGTGAATACAGACCAATAAAAACGGATATTTTCAGGGGGTGTCTTTAGGCAAATACAAACTACATGATGTTGATCTGGGGTCCTCGTGGATTTTTCGTGGATTTTGTTGATTTTTCAGTTGTGGCCAATCTCACCCCTGCTTATTGTCTGTTGAGTTGAACCTCTTAAGGTTTCCAATTGTTTTCACAATTTGGATACTTTGTCCATTCTCACTTATAACTCGACCCTGAATTAGAGCATATACATGTACATGTACTGCCTTTGTTTTGCTTTCAAATCTTTATAAGCATGCACCAACACACTTGAATTGCCAAGCTGCACAAACCAAAAAAAGAACTACATTGTATAATAAGTTGTTTATTTGTAAATTAGAACACAGATTTGTATCTTTTTGCCCTATCCCGACTAATGTATGAAGCACTGTATACTCAGTGCTTTCCGATCCGAGAGCCTGTGTGAAAAAAAATCACAGGCTTAGGCTTGGGCGGGAGTCGAACCCACGACTTCCTGCTTACTAGTGCAGACGTCTTATTTTTTGCACACAGGCTCTCGGAAAGAGTATACTGTGCTTCATACATTACGTCGGCATAGGGCAAACAGAGAAAAATCTGTGTTCTTATTTACATCATCAAAAATTCCATCTTCACAAAGTTGTTTATTTGCCTGTCATATTGTATCAAATTATATTTTTTTTACAAAATGTAATTCAAGCTCACTTATACGCAATGATACATCAAATTTAGATGGTCTATTTTTTTATATAATCAAATAGATTTATATTTGTTTTTTTTCATTTAGTAACCTTTGTCAGTGAAATATGTTTGACCTGAAACAATTTTGTGTAATAAGTAAATTCAGTTGAAATCAGTTGTGGTGGGGTAAGGTGGGGATTGCATTTAAAAACGGTGAAAGCATGCACCACCTTACTTGAATTGCCAAGCTGCACAAACCAAAGAAAGAACTATAATTTTTTACAAAATTTAATTCAAGCTCACTTAATGTAATAGGCATTGATACATCAAATTTAGATATAATAACATTGTTTTTGTTTTTTGTTGTTTTTCATTTAGTAACCTTTGTCAGTCAGAAGATGGAATGTTTGCGTCGGGGGATGATGTAAATTAGAACAGAGATGTTTTCTCTTTTGCCCTGTCCCGACGTAATATATGAAGCACTGTATACTGTATAATTATAACCTTTGTCAGTGAAACATGTTTGACCTGAAACAATTTGAAGTCAATTTGTCTTAGAGCGCATTTTTATATAACAAAATCAAACCAGTGCTCAAATTTTAAGGGCTTAGTGGTTCTCATTTTTGTATGGCGTAATAGATTACTGAATGTTTTTTCATTCAAAACTACAAACCCATCATAAAAAACACTGCCAATTTGTATGACTTACAATGTACATGTGTTTTTGATGAGCATAATTGGACTAATTTTTTGTTTATGTAAGGGGAATATATATCATTGGTCATTTGCTGAGGAATATGCCCGGACTGTTACCTTTGGGTCATTCCATGAAGTTGAGACACAATGTGTGACATATTGGTAAACAAATTAAATTGGTGTAAAATATATTTGTTACACCACATGTGATTCTATAAAAGTATTTCATCATAGGTTAGATTCATTGTGACATAATATTTAGTTTAGGGTCCTCTCTCTTGAGTTTCACATGAACTCCCATACACTTACTATGGATAAATCAACGATATAACAAGGGACAGGTGTCCCGGTTACATCTTAGTTTATGTTGCTCATAATTCATAAATAATCTACATGCCCATCAAATACAGTTGGCTAAAACATTTGATGTAATAATTGATTTGGCAAGCCTGCAAGGATGTAACATGGGACACCACTCCATCAAGGGTGGAAAACTAACACATGACACCAATTTAGGGGGTCCTTTTTATGTTTTTAAAAAGAGGTTCTCCAAGTCTTTGATATTATGTTGCATGGACATTTCACATACTGCTTACAGATAAATTATGGAAGAAAGTTCCCAATTTTTTTAGGATGGGACACCACCGTTACATCCGAGTCCATTTTGCCCCAATTTTGAAAAGGCAGTCCAATATATTGACTCTACAAGATCATCTTATTAAAACAGTAATCACACAAAAGAAATTTGATTCAGACTTCATTTGATGTAAAGTAAGAAAGCTAGACATGCAGACAGGATGTAACAAAATTTAATAGAGTGGGACACCATCCGTTACCTCCTTAACCACAGATTTGTTAGCCATAACAGAAAAGATGTAAGAGATACTGCAATTTTGTTGTTGTTAAGTTACATGCAGTTTTTCCTAACTTCTCATGTAAAAGAGAAAATATAGTTAATTGTTTTAACCTCTGAACCCTATTTGTACTTTGTAAGTTTTTATGTCACAAAATTCCCCCATAATTTAGCCCGGGACACCATCACACTTGGTGACAAAACATAAATATATCACAAGTAATGCCCTCATGTTTTGTATCATTCGAAAGCCTTCATTTTACTCTTCAAGTTCATACCATAATCACAATTAAAGCCAGTTAAGTTTAAACAAGAAAAACAATTACATGATCAAAGAATGCCAAAATGTGTGTGTGTCTCAATTTCATGGAATAACCCCTTTACATACTTAACTAGACCCAAACGCCATTATTCATTATATGCTGTCATTGTTGTGAAGCCATAAAGCATTAACTCTGAGAGAACAATCTTCATGTGCCCGAGCATCATAAATGATATGTTTGTAGGTGCTAGACAATGTTAATAAAACATTGCTCCTAAACTGCACATTTTGCAGTTTACTCCTCTTTATTGATGAATGTTCAGACAGAGTTTAAACTGTTGAGATTAAATAAATGTGTAAAATTAACTTTAGCCTGATGTTGTCTTTAAAAATATTAATTAAGAAAACAATCCAATAAGGTTTTTGAAACCTGATAGGGTTTTCGAAGCCGTTTTTAGTGGTTCTATCTTTGACATCAGGAGATTTTTGACCTCTGACATTAACAATTCTGGCACAAACGTACAGGACCATTTTATGCCAATTGAGTTATGAAGCCAAAGTGTAGGGTTTTCCATTTGATTTGCTTTTTCAGACGATGCTAAAGCTAGTAATGAATTAGCCAAAGACACAGCCAAGATTTCAAAAAGCATTCGCAATTCACTAATCTGTGTCATTTGGTATGATTTTATTTTGCAGTAAGATCATGCCAAACCCAGTCTTAAATGTCCAGTTTTATTATTATTTGCTACCATGTGATATATTCTTAATAAAGTTTGCAGGTTTTCTGAATAAAGTTTTGTGAGTGTTAAACACTCTTCGTTTTTCAACGAAAAACTATGGAAAGTTTTGCTTTTTGTGTAAATCCTGTCACTAATGGGGAAGACGTTTACATGTTTCCTACCTCCATATTTACATGTAATTGCTACTGCCGATGAATGTCTCGTATTTGCATTGCAAGCTCATCCCATCTATCTAGTTAATTAAATTCATTCAACATTTAAAAGAAAATCATATTTTTTTACCAGGCCTCACATTCCTTTCCAGATAAATGAGGCAACCTTTGTCATGTACATGTATTGTGGCTTATCATTGCTTATGGGCGACATACATGTAAATGTACATGTATGTACATGTACATGTATCTCTGGACTCTTCTAGGCCCCATTAACACATAAGGCAAAATTGTATGTAAATTTTTGCATGGCTTTTTGTTTTGGTTTCGTTTTCTTTTTTGGGATTGAAAACAAAACATATATATACATTTTTCCCTGTGAACTAGTTTACATGAATACTTGCCTAATTATTTACAAAGCTGAAAAAATGGGCAGTCACAGTCTTATAATCATGATTCACTGTAATTTCACTAAAAACGTTTGAGAAACAAATGTCTTAATGGTAGTATGTTGGTACACCATCTTAAAAACAAGATACATTATTCTTATTGGACATATTTCTTATTGGGTATTTCTTACGGGTCTGTCATAAATTCCGCACAAGTCTATTCCCCACAGACGTGTGTATTCCACGAAGAAAACTCCCATAATGCAATAAACTAATGCCCCACAAAATAGATCACACAATACATCGTTTGCTTCACAAATCAGCATGGCTGCTTCAAATAGAATTGACTTGAAATGACAATTTGTTTACCAAATAATGTAAACCGTGCCAGGGCCAACACCAAGCCCAGCTCTGGTTTGTCATTGACTAGACTCAAAGCAGGGCATATGCCAAGGGCTAATAAGCTGACGAATAGGCCAACATCAAGGGCCTGGCGTAAGATGCGACCAACTGCACAACCAAGAGTGGACCCAACGCTGGCTGACAAGGACATGAATGCGGTCATTTTGAGGAGAATGGATAGAAATGAACGGAACATAATTATTTTAATGCTATATGTGTCCTTCTCATCTTCACGTGGACATGCCTAATTGGAGGATACTTCATTCATCATGTGTGGAACCTTTATAGGCAAGTCTTGCTTTGTAGTTGTTTAGATCATTGTTTGTTGAGGTTGTTTGTTTATTGCGGTACTTGTTGAGTTTCTATCTATATTTGTTGGGGTGTTGGGGTGTTTGTTTGTTTGTTTTGGGTTGTTAGATGTATTAACATTAAACAAACTTTAAAATTGCGCTGCCTTTTTGTTCTTTTATCATGTAAAGCATACATTAAAACCCCATAAGTATGGGTCCATAAGGTACATTCAGTACAAATTTACCCCATAATTCAACTCCCCATAAGGGTCCTCCTGTAAGTATGCGTGCCCGCCCACGTGTATGCGATATGCATCATGCATGTTCTTTATCAGCCAATAAAAATGTAGTAGGTGCGGCGCATGCATGGTACGACAGTTACATTATATGGAACTTCAGGGCGTGATGGCGCGCATATACAGCAACCACGAATGTAGTAAGAATTTGACACAATCACCTCACTTCAAACGCTGTATACACAGTTGATCGTTATTAAATTCTTCCCATGAGTTGTGCTTACATACATGTCTCTGAATCGGTAATAATTTTGCGGCGCAAGTTTAAAAATCCTCTTCGTTTGTTTGCACGTTAATATTGTTTCTATTTTAGATCTTACAAAATTCGTACTTATATTATGTTGAAATGGAGCATACATGTACATGCAGCTTCAATACTAGGATAGGATATGCATTCACTTTTTATATCGTGTGGAAATAAAACATTGGGGGGGGGGGGGGGGGAGTGGGTCTTTTTAATTTGTTTGGTTTGGCGGTGTTTTTTGTTTGTTTTTACGTAACGTATCGCGAAACATATTGTGGTATCTTTGCACGTACCCTAATTAACATAGGTTTTTATTCAGACTTTTACAACTAATAACTACATTTAGCAATAATTGTAATTGAGAAAAAATTAAACCGAACCCTGTAAACGATGGTCGCGACCTGGTTGTTTTGCAACTTGAAAGCGAGCAAGGCCGGCTGGGCGCGACAGGGATCATGTTGCAACTAAGTTCACGCACACGTGGTTTGGCCCAAAGAGCTAGATATTAAAATAGCTATATGGCTTGGCCCCATCTCCGGAGCTCCGTGCGTCAAACTTAATTTATGTTTCGTGCGCGTGGCACCATAGTGAAAGATAGGTAAAGAAAATGGTGGTGTCTAGGGAAAATCACGGGCTGAATATACCGCAAGTAAGTCGGCGTTTTGGACAAGAAAACATCAAAAATCATGGGTTGTTAATGCATACTAGAACATTATAGTAAGTTAGGTTTCACATTAGTTTATTTTGTGTAACTTGTGACAAAAAATCGGCATTTTATCGCACACAGATTGCGTGCAATGTTTTGTTTTTATTTTACACTTTTTTGTTGACAATGAGTCATCTGTATCGACATGTTGGAAAACTGCCATTGTCGCCAACATTGTCGACAAAAGGCCTGTCGACAACAGCCCTAATGTAGTGATGTTTCACCAGGTTTTATTGTTCCAGCTAATCAAATCCAAGTAGACAAAATCCCAGCAAATCAAAATCCTGAATAAAATGACGTGTTTACAAAATGTAATTAATAACAAAAATTATTGTGCTGGCAACCTGAGCTACATGTACGTGCTGAGCCAAAAAAAAATGTAGGCCGATTACGTGTTTGAGTCAATGGGATGGAACTTTTGGTTCAGGGCCTTGGCCAACGGATTTTTCATTTTTGGTTGAAATTTGTGTTCTTTTTCTAAAGAAAAGGATAAAGTGCTTTTTAATTGAGAAAATAGCAAGGAAGAACCGGTATGTGCAGGCAAAGTTCAGGGAATTATCAGTTTTTCATTGACTCAATGATTGATTTTAACCTGTGATAATATGCTGCCCCCCCATGTTTTTCATTTTTTTGGAAGGGGAAGCAGGGCATATTTTCTGTGTTTTTTTCCGCAATTCATCAGTCACCATCTTTTCCGGTTTTTTTTATTATGTTTACCTGCTATATGGCAGAAAAATCTTAGATATTGCCGGTACTTCTTTTAATGATTAAAGTAAGGGGATTTCGAGTTATTTATTTTTTTGGTTTTGAAATCAAATCCTTACTGATCATCATTTTGTTCTTCCAGTAGTCCCAATATGATTTGCACGTTCTCCTCATTCAGATTTCTTTCTTGGTTGGATTGTGGAGATGTTTGAATGGCCCGGACCGAACCAGGTCATCTTTTTATGTTTTATACCGTTTGTATGCTAAAATAGGTTGGCTCAAAAGAAAGATCATCCTTGTCGCATTTTTCACATTCTGTAGATTTTGCGAGACTGCACAGATCTTTCTTTTCTTTGCCTGTCGTCCAATTTGCACACACAACACATGCAAAACGTGCCTAGACGAGGTCAAAGGTCACAATAAGGCAAAGTACAGCGAAACTAACTACAGCGTACACGATCTATTGCGCTGAAGCACACGGTACATTCAATGACATATGTACACGCGTCACATAGCGAAAAGTTATTGCATGAAAGTTCCCTATTTTCATTGGAAAATATATATCAAAACATTTAAAAACAAAGATGTACGTACCCGGTACTCCTCCAAAAGTTGGGTAGTATTATGTGTATAGTCGTTCTGGGTGGTTACTTTTTAAACCACAAATTGGATCATTTTTTGGCCGGGTTTCGTGACCATGACCTGTTTGCCAGCAAGACCAAAAGAAAAGGGGCGGGGCAAGGCGGTAAGGCTCATCAATATTCATGAGTGCCTATATTTATGTTTTCTCTTTCAGGTCTGCAAGAGGGACTGGGCGGAATTGAAAATACTTTATTCACGGTTGAGGTACGAATTAGGGAATAACTGTAGTTTACTTTTACTTGACGAATGAAACGGTGGATCACCCAGTTGCCAAAAATGCGAAGTTAACATTTTCTGTAAATACAACAAATTATGCTAATACAAATTTATGTCCCTCTCTCTACCTCTGAAGTCGAACGCACCGACATCGCGACAGTCGTTATTCATATTTCTATTATCCCAATGACGACATGCATTCGCCATTCGGTCGTTATGCGGCGGCGACACACTTCAACGGTTATATATGCATTCTGAAAGAAATTTTTTTTCGTGGGGCCAGAGAAAGAAGCTTTGCCTGTATTGCACGAATCCAGATTGATGTCAATTAACAATTGGTGAATCTCAGACTATTGGAAAACTTCCACTGAAGTCATCTGCTGTCTCCATATGAAAGTTTCAACCGGTAAGTTACAGGTCCGTCGCCTGCCCCAAGACTGGGGGGGGGGGGGGGGGGGGGGGGGGGGTGGGTGTTCGTCAACTTTTGGCACATGCGCAACATTGTGAACACATGCATAAATACGTACCACGAAGTGCATATTATAAGCGTCGTACAAGTTGCATTTACCATATCAAAGTGGAACATTCAGTGATACGTGTACTTTTAAGGCGAAATTTGTAGTCGGCTAGCCCGAGTTGTAGTAACTTACACTGAAAACAAAATCTAGTCAATTTGAGGGAAAAAATAGTCAAGTAGGTAACAAAAATACTAATCTAAAATACTAATGGAAGTACTGTTGACTAATTAAACAAAATGAAGTACTAATTTAAAATGTTCAAAGACTAACACGAATTTGTGTAAGACTAAGTTTGCTTTTGGGCTAATCGATACATCACTGATTTACTAATGTGGTTAGTCTCCTCAACAGGAAATGACGAACTAATATGTAAATGACTAATCGACTGACTAATTTATTACCGAAATACTAATAAAAATAGTTTGGCACCCAGCCAAACTTGCCACAGTAAGTCGTTCGGTGTATTATACAGTGAACAGTTTGAGGCTCATTCGAGTGGTGAGTGCAATTAATAGAACAGTATGTTAACCACTGACTTCGCGCTAATTCCTCTTCGTCGTATGTACGCGTACAATCGATTGGTGACACACTTTCCTTCCTCAATGTTTAATTAAGGTAAGAATTGATTGTATTTTTAAAACATATACTGGTTTAATTATACCGCTTCATATAGAAGATGAGATCCAATTGAAGTTTAAAACAGTCAGGGGTCAGTCAAAGGGTCAGTACTCATGCAGAAGAGTCTGCTCGCCGTGATGACTCGAGAGACCGATTCGTGAACAGTGTTCTGTCGTGTCTGACCTTGATGTTAGGTTAGCCTTACCTGCTGAAAACGTGGCGGTTGTCCGTTCCCTTTTAGATTATTGGACTTATCAAACTAGTATGCAGCATTTTAGCACATAGTTAGAGGACAGGGTTTTCCTTTTTTTAAGGGAAATGGTGGTGTAAGATGATGATGATGAAAGATGACAAAACGCAACACGAAAAATAGAGATGGCTACTAAGATGCACGGTGAACGTGCAACACCGCACATATTTGCACGACTTGCCTAAGAACATCGCAATTTTCTACATCAAGAAACTGTTCAAAATTACAAAAAAGTGTCACTTTCGTGTGTATGTTATAGCTTCTTGTAGATGTAGTGACATGGTTAGGTTGTTGGACATTGACAATAAATTTACAGTGATTTTTTAATTCATAATTGTGTGCAAAACTATAGTTTTGCACACAATTTATTAGTCATATGTATTTTGGCACAGATTTTATTAGTCTTTTAATTAGTCTGACAAAATCAATAACTATAGTTATTGGTTTTGTCGGACTAATTAAAAGACTAATTAATTTTGTTGTTTGACGAATTTTTCTTTTTGCATTATTAATTGAATTTCGAGCATTACTAATCTCAAGAAAAAAAATTAGTCATTTTCATGTTTAGTTTTACCAATCTTTAATTAGTCAACAGATCAAAAGATTAGTCAATTCACTTTTTAATTGACTAATTATTATTAGTCAATTAAAAAGTGAATTGACTAATCTTTTGATCTGTTGACTAATTAAAGATTGGTAAAACTAAACATGAAAATGACTAATTTTTTTAGTCAACTGACTAAGTGATGTTTTTCAGTGTACCGATTGTATACGTCTGCAAAGATGAAGAAAGAATATCATTGTAATGTACACTGTGATATCAGAGACTTATTAAAAACTACCAATTACCTATAGTTAGCACCCATAGCCTATTATGCAAAAACAGACAACAGAGCTTAGCCCACCAGAAGTACCAGAATACTTAAATTCAGATTCCGCCATTGATGGAATAAATATCATGCACTGAAAACAAAATCTAGTTAATTTGAGGGAAAAATTTGTCAATTAAGTAGGTAACAAAAATTAGTCTTTCAATGTCTGACTAATTGTTCAATCTAAAATACTAAAGGAAGTACTAATGACTAATTAAACAAAATACTAAATTAAAAAGTACTAATTAAAAATTTTCAAAGACTAACACGAATATTTGTATGCTTTTGGACTAATTGATACATCACTGATTTACTAATATGGTTAGTCTCCTCAACAGGAAATGACGAACTAATATGTAAATTACTAATCGACTGACTAATTTATTACCGAAATACTAATAACAATATTTTGGCACCCAGCCAAACTTGCCACAGTAAGTCGCTCGGTGTATTACACAGTGAACAGTTTCAAGCTCATTCGAGTGGTGAGTGCAATTAATAGAACAGCATGTTAATCACTGACTTCGCGCTAATTCTTCTTCGTCGTATGTAGGCCTACGCGTACAGTACAATCGATTGGTGACATACTTCCCTTCCTCAATGTTTAATTAAGGTAAGAATTGATTTTTTAAAAACATAGACTGGTTTAATTATACCGCTACATAATTATGAGAACCAATTAATGTTTAAAACAGTCAGGGGTCATTCAAATGGTCAGTACTCATGCAGCAGAGTCTGCTCGCCGTGATGACTCGAGAGACCGATTATGCCTAATTCACATTTGGCCTGCGATGGGTCTACGGAGCCCGTATCCTGTCCGTATTCCCCTTTCCGTGCGGCCTCCGTGCGGAGGCAGGAGGCGGCCGTGAGATTTTCGTACGGATTCACGGGCGCCGCGGCCTCTACGATTTTGTTTAGCGAGAAGTTATACAAATTTTAAAAAAATCGTAAGCCCGTAGCCCGTAGACATGTCGTAGGTGGCATTGCACAATCCCCGCACGGGCACCGTGCGGAGGCCGCGCGCTGATCGTGCAGAAAACGCAAGATTTTAGGTGACTATTGGGGCCAAAAATAATCGTACGGAGATTGTAAGCTCTTGGGACAATCGCACGGCCCTCACACAGCTATCGCAAGGTTGCCGCTCGCTACCCGTGCAGTAAATGTGAAATCGCACGGATATCCACGGTTATTTAGCAGTCATCCCCGCGGCAATCCCACAGCGGCCGCACCATCTCCGCGCAGCCTCTATACGGCTTTGCCCCGGCCTGCCCCCGAGGGCCCGTACGAGAAATCGCACGATGCTCGTACGCAACACGAACAATTAAGATGGCTACCGCGATGCACGGTGAACGTGCAACATTGCACAGATTTGCACGACTTGCCTAAGAACATCGCAATTTTCTACATCAAAAAAACTGTTCCAAATTACAAAAAAGTGTCACTCTAGTGTGTGTGTGTTATAGCTTCTTGTAGATGTAGTGACATGGCTAGGTTGTTGGACATTGACAATACATTTACAGTGACTTTTAAATTCATAATTGCGTGCAAAACTATAGTTTTGCACACAATTTACTAGTCATATTTATTTTTTGCACAAAATGTATTAGTCTTTGGATTAGTCTGACGAAACCAATTAACTATAGTTAATACTGATTACATTTCGAGCATTACTAATCTCAGGGAATATTAGTAAAACTAAACAATTTTGAAAGATTAATTATTATTAGTCAATTCAAATTTGCGTCACATTCTTCTAAAAAGCGGAGTAACGCCACATATTGATCTGAGGCAACAGATACAACAAGATATAAGCCTGGAAAATCTAGATGAAGCACGGAAGCGTCGGTTTCAGTTTGCTATAACCAAGCACACCGAAAGCATACAACATGGCGACGTACAGTACAGTACGCCAGGTATGGGTACCAGCGATCAGTTGATACTAAAATCAAGACGCTCTGTAGAGGCTGTCATTGATGATATCTTGGAATTATACCTCTTAAACTGATGATCATAGCAAGTTTCCTAAAGCCTGCTTGTCTTCCTCTAAACTAAAAACAACCAAGATGGAATCCGCAACTGGTCAAGCCACTAAGGATGCAGGGAACAGTGACTAAACTTGTATCACCCAAACCAAGACTACAACCAATAAGATTGCCCAGGAAATTCCCGCAAATTCTGAAATACGGGACTTAAAATACTCTATTAATGAGTTAAGAAATGAAGTGAGATCAATGAGAGTTCAACTTTTATGAAAACTGTGATCTAAAATCACAGATCCAGGCACTGGAAAGTGAACGTAAAAGTTTGCAAACCGCTATTGACCTGCTAACAAACGCAAAATCACCACAACAAAACTGTTCCATAGCAACCTTATCGTCTTCTTCCACCATCGAAAAGGCAAATAAACAAAGCGTCAGCAACATCATATTTCTTGTTACATGTGGGGGGGATGATTTTTGAAAGGCCATCCTTGTGTGGAGCGCGACACGGCACGGGGTCCAATGAACCGCTTAAGGGCCCCCTGGTGGGTTGCAGGCGCAAAGCCCTTGCTAGGGGTTGAGGTAAAGCCCCCTGGAGCCCCTGGGGTTTACACAATTTTAGGTGCAAAATTGTGTCAAAATTTTACTTTTTGTTGAGCTTGAATTGCAATAAATGACAATAATTAACACCTTCAAGCATTAAGAAATACAAAAGATCTTCAAAACTCAAATTTCTCATTCAATGTATTTGGAAGCGTAAGCGTCTCTTTGCACAATGGAGCTCTGGTCACCTAGCAACACAAATAATGCCTATGCATTATATTAAGAATAAATTATTTACAAAATAGTTATTGCAAAATAATGCCTAGATGCATTTCGGTAAGGCATGATTAGAATGTGATTTGGTCTACACTTGACAAAAACTATGAAAACACATGGTGGACAATGATGTATACTTGACGACATTATTACCGGAATGCCGGAGATGCAAAACTCAGGCTCTAACAAAAGTTCCCAAACACTTGTTTGCAGGACGCACAAACGTTTGTGCGTGAGTGCGCGCCGATTCCCAGTGAATGTCAGTTGAATTTATGAAGTCTGCTATCGGTATTTTAATTACATTGTATTACATGCGCCGCACGTGCGTTCATACCGTTTGTTGGCGCATAACAAAATCCGTTTGCCGTTGCAACTTTCTATTGCCTTTGTTGGGTGTGTTAGTTGAGTGAAAACAATAAAATAAAAGGCCATCATCTTTGTTGGGATCTGAACTTCCGCGTTCTAATGTGGCAAAGACCGACTATTCCCCACCTTACTGTGTTTGTCGGGGGGGCACACCCAAAACGGACAAATGCGAGCGCGAAGCGCGAAGCCCTTACGGCGTGGGGTCCGGGGCCCGGTTAAGGGGCCCGTAAAATTTTGGATTCTGGATGCTCTGTGGTGCAATCTGAGGCGATTCCTGGCCACTTTCACCTGACTTTTTTTTTAAACAAAAGTGTTGACGATTTTATGGAGACTATATATATCATGATTTTAGGCATTATTTTCTAGTGATTATTTTAGCCATGTCATGACTACGAAAATCTAGACGGGGGCACACCCAAAACGGATAAATGCGAGCGCGAAGCCCTTACGGCGTGGGGTCCGGGGCCCGCTTAAGAGCCCCAGAAAATTTTGGATTCTGGATGCTCCGTGGTGCAATCTGAGGCGATTCCTGACCACTTTCACCTGACTTTTTTTGTTTTAAGTTGTTAAGATTACATTGTATATGGAGAATATATATATCATTATGTTAGCCATTATTTTTTGGCAATTTTTTAGCCATGTCATGCATCACTACAAAAATCTAAGTATCTCCCTCCCCCATTTTTGGCGTCTAATTTGCAGTTTTTCCCCTTCATTTTCTATTTATCCGGAATTTTTCTTGGTGTTAATTCAGTTCAGTTGAAGTTTTCAAGAAAAGGGCTTGATTTCAGACTGTTCCTTGCCCTGTGTTAAAACAATCGGCAGATCGGCTGCAAGACATAATAGAGGATTTAGGCACATTTAGTATGTCATTCAGTCAAGTGATCCATTGTTTCCTGCTGGTTGGGGCCATTTAACCTGTAATAAACTCCCCAAGGGGATTATATGTTGAGATGCACCGGCAAAGGGATTAAAATGGGATCGAACCCGGCAAGGAGGATTGAAGGGGGATCGATGGACAGAGTTGAAATCCCAGGGATCCGGGAAATACTCCGGTTTTCTCTTAAAAGAGGGATTCAGTTCCATGGCATGATTGATAACTTTTTTTTTCTTATTGCATTTTTCAGTAGTTTTATGCCAAAAAGTAGACACAGCAGATGTTTAATATCGGCGGCGGTATGTTTTTTAAGGAGGTTGCCCTCCTCCTCCCCTCCTTTTCTCTCACCTCCCCCTCTTTTTTTCCCATCTTTTTTTTTTTTTTTTTTTTTTTTGACTCAATTTACCGGGGGGACATGCCCCCGCGGCCACCCCCCCTGGATCCGCGCCTGTACATACCGAGCTCTTGCCCACAGTTCGTTTAAAATCAATGCAGGGAAAGTAAACGAACGACACTCGCACTTGCTGGGCTGCGTGGTGCTGGCCTGTCAAGGTGTCATGGTATCGCATTACACGCGAGGACAGAAAAAAGGGTATAACAAAGGGAACAATACTGTCCTCACATTTATTTCTTTGTTCCGGAAAAAGTGAGGACAGGCAAACTAGTGCTTAGTCTATGGGGATGGGATATAAGGGAACAATGGAAAGTCATCACGTGTATAGCGAAACAAAAATACATGTATTGGCAAGTTACGGACTCTGCGCAAGTTAGTACGCCTATACCCTTAAAAAGTGGGGGGGGGGGGGATGATTACATTGGTCATCCCCCCAGGTCAAAAAGTGGGGGGATATATCCCCCCATCCCCCCCGGGATCTCCGCCCATGCCTATAGTATAGCGGACCCCGCAAATCACAACAACCAAACACAAATGGTTCACCCAAGTACTTCCGACGTGAAATCAACACTATTTGATACTGTTGCATTGATACGGCGCCGTTCTGATTGGTCTAATCATTGCGCTACCTCCATGGTCTCATTATATTTGCACGTGGTGGAAATTCCCCAAAACGTGGAAAGGTGTGCATACAGCGGCTGTTTATTGTCTCTGGTTAAGTTGACTTGTATGCGCATGCGTAGTAGCCCACCCTCTTTTTATGAATGACATGTACTACATTTGTACCTGGTACTTCGCGGGCGATTGGGAAAGCAGTGGTAATTTCATTTACCAGCGACCACATCAGCGATTACGTGGCTCATGCATCCAAGATAAAATGCACAAGGTGAATTTCGATGCATTCCGAAACGATTATTACGCCTTGCAAAATGTTGATCTTACACATAAACAAAAGAAACAAACGCGTCTTCTCGATCTCCGGGACCCTTTCTTTGTTAATATGTGGGCTGATTTCGAGCTCTGAAAACGATGCTACACCGCCATGACGGGCTGATGAAAGACCAACTGGACTAATGACTTCAAGCCAAGAACCCTATGACAAAGTTTGTGTGGGAAGATCGCTGTGGCTGTTGGACGGTATTGTCATTATTGACAATAGGACATTTGTCATGACACTTCCAGTTATTTTACTATTTCATTTTACTTTTCGGAAGGCTTCCGTTTTATTATCAGCATTTAATAATCAGTATATTTGTTTGATTTTGACGTCGCCTCAGTATTGAAATGGGACTTGAACATGATTTCAGATCAAGTCAATTTCGGAATTATATACTTGTGCCAAATATCTTTGTTGAGCTTTAAGCTCATCCAATCAATTTTTGAATCGTTTGTGAAGAATTTATGAAGCATGAATGCGTTGAGATTTCCATAAATATCCAAGCTGATCTGATAATAAGCAGTATCTGATAATAAACAAAATATCATACACGGTATTATAAGGGGAAAACATGTTTCACGTATAGGAAATGGTAGGCTATTATCCCCCTCCCCTCCCCTAAACAAAGATACACAGAAGGCAAGAACCACTCATTGTGATAAATTATGAAGTGTGAGATACGCACCAAATAGACCCCGCGGCCCTGTGTTGTCAAAACTATTTAATGTTTGAGATACACCCTTTTGCCAAAACGGGGCCGCCCGAGAATCTGAATATTCCATTTTTAAGAATGCCCCGCCAGTTGCATAGAAAAAACGTTAAATTTACAGTAATACCAATATGAATTATAAATTCTGTTAAAATTTGACGACTTCTGTTACTTTGGCTTCTGCGTCTGCGGAGATAGGCCAACATACATTTCATGACAACAGGCTATCACAAAATGAGCTGTATTAATTCTTACGTTACTTGATTGAACCTCGTAATGAAAACAAAAATAGAACTCCTTACTACCGAAATATTTTCCATTCAGATTATCCAGTAGTACAGCCCAATCAAGTAGACAATGTGTAATGAAATGTAATAATGAAAAAATGGGACGAGTTTGAGCCTTGAGGAGGACAGTTGGCAGATTTTTCAATTTTGTCCAATCTAGCAAATTTGCCTCCAGCAAAAAATTGTGTCCACCTTTCCAAGTCTACGTTTTGCGCAGGAAACAGTCATTGGCAACTGTAGGCGCTTTAAAAGGTCTTTCCAGTTTGGCTCGTCGCCAATAATGAGTGTGGGAACTCGTTCCAAACGCAAAATAGACAGGTAGGCTAGGTCGTTATGACGACGAGATTACACAACTAATGAGCTGATTCTATTCTGGAGGATCCCGCCCAAACATGTGCATTGGATTAATTCGACAGGGCACGTCCATAGTATAAGACAACATGTGACATACGTGTATGCTCTCATACATTTTCATGATTAAAACCCCTTGAGTATATACAGTTTTACGGGAGACGGGGTGTCGCGGTGGTTCTGGCAGCCAAGCGAACCGCTATAATGTGTTTGTGCAGTCAAGCGTAACATAAACTATAATCCAACAATGGATTGAAACTGCACAAACGGCGGCAAATGCCATACGCACGGGGGTTAACGCAGTGCCTACCAAAATACTGTGTTATTAATAATATTAATAATATGTGACGCGGTATGTCAAACCCAGGCAGAATTGGGCAGAGCTAGCTAGGAACGGAGGAGCAGCTGCAAAATGCGTCGGGCGGGGTGAATTGTAAGCGATTTTTTGAGATTTTTTGAAATTTATGATACTACAAATGTTAAAAAAGTTCTGTAAAAGTTTCTAACTGAAATTTCAGTTCGACAAAGTATTTTGTAAACACTTTTAAAGAAGCATGATAATTTCACAAAACGATGCCTTGTTAGAGATTTTGCTTGGAAATGACGCCAAATTTAGCTTATCGAGCTCACTATATAGCAAACGTAAAATCGATATCGCCACTACACAAATTTGGTATCGCAGGAAACGTCAGACCTTTCGCTATTACAAATATACTAATAAACTCAAAATTTACCTCTTGCCCAACTGTGCCTGGTTTTGACATACCGCTACACATATTTCTAAATGATTGTGACCAGTGGCGTAAATCCGTGTCGGCGATTGGGAAAATGACCAAAATCCCGGCCGGCCAAAGATATTATAAAAGGGTGGACTTTACACAATATGACACTAGGCCCTTGTGATATATTTTGAAACACTTCCAAAGAATATTAAAGATAAATGATTTACACCAATTTCCAATGATTTTTTCTTTCTTTTAGACATAATATAACAAGCAATTATTCAAATAATGTAAACAAATACATAGTTAATAAAGTAACCAAACACCGACTGTTATGCGGTTTAATTGAAATCAGTAAACCCATTTGATTAAAATTTGGCACAGTACTATAGAGAACTTTAAACCAAAACTAATCCCGAATTTGGGTTTAAATTCTGCAGATCTTTAAAGTTAACCAAAAACTGTCATTTGCTAATGACAATCAAATGGTTAAGATAACTACCGGTAATTTCCGAACGTAATTGCATTTTTAAAAAAGCAATAGGAAGTTTCGTAAAAATCGGGACTTCGGGCCAGTTTAAAAATCACCCAAATGCAAAACGAGTTATGTTAAGAAATATTTCACGGCAAAAACTGTGCCCTGAATCAAAATTCGCGCCCGCTTTCGCGCCTAATTAATACATGGAACCAACCTATATTAGGAGCCCAATTATTTAAAAATAGCACTTTTATAAAAGACGTACATGTAGACCTTCTACAGCTTTTTTCTTTTACAGTATTCACTCATACGTAATAAGCAATTAAATTGTTATTAATCGATACTTTTATATAGGCCTATGACAACACAATGACAACGCAAAAGAGTATGCCTCAACGCTTTACGTTGGCGTTTCGTCGTTAATTTTTTAAAATCGAAAAACCCTCCAGATTGGTGCCACTCGCCATCCCGACAAGCATGCAAGGTTTGCAAGGTTCTGTCATTGTCAGCAGACAGAACGCAGTATTTATAGCCTTCCGTGTCATGTTTATTCATAAGACGTATTTTCTCGGCAACAATAGCGCTCGGTTGGCTGGGCAAGCTCAAGCCTGGAGTCAATAAACTCTCCATTGTAAACATTGTAAACACTCTGGAGGGCCAGGCAGCGAACTTGCCAAGCTCAACCACAAGATTATAATACGGGAGTTTTCACGGATTCCACAACACCGTGAAAAACCTAACGGTACACAATCTGGCGCTCGTGGCTGAAGTCACCGGATTTCCACGGACTGCTAAACAAAGGACTTTTCTAAGGGTGTTTTCACGGACTCCTAATCTCCCTTAATATGTTGAAAAAACCGTGAAAATGTTCACGGTAAATCAAGGGAAAAGTGGCTCTTTAACGAATTTTTAAGGGATAAAGATGTTCATAGTGATTGTTCCTTTGACAAATCGCTTCACTGCACTGATAGATCAAGCTGAAGTCGCCTCCGAAGAGCCCACACCAGAGGAAGTTATTGACCAGTATTACAATGAGCTGATTGAGCAGACAAAGAAAGCCAGCCCTCTAAAGAAATCAGCATCTACAATCCCAACTTCGAATGCGTCTGGAGTATCGTTCCGACAGCAGTTGGATGAATATCGAGCCAAGCAGACGCTGAAGTTTAAGGACGGGTCTACAAAGAGCATAACCTTGCTGGGTGACTCCATGGTCAAACGAATACTGGGACATAAACTAAGCCAATCTAAATCAGTAACTGTCATCTCACGTCCAGGAGCCAGAATTGAACACATTTCAACCATGATCATGGACGGATCTATCCAACTCCAGACATCTGAGCTCTAAAACACTCGCGATGATGCAGAAACGATATCCAAGAAATAGGAATCGTTGTGTGTGAAATGGCACAGCAGAAATGTGCAATCAACAACATCACCATATCATCGATAATACACAGAAGCCGGGAGAACAAAAGAGATTATGACAAAATAGTCTCTATCAATAAACTCATCTGACAGATCTGCTGTACACATAACTGGAAATTCATTGACAATGACAACATCAATCAACGACTACTGGCATTACCGTGTTCGCTGGTAACCTCATCAGACATCTACGGGGTCTACCACTAGTCACAAATCACACAAAGGTGCCTGCAGTCAACGATGATACACCTACACGCCGTCACAGCCATTCGCCGATTCCATCATGTAGAACTTTGTCTACACTCCAAAACCGAGATGTCCAGCCACCTCCCACCTATGCCCAGGCTGTCAGTACCAGACCTGGCTTAAGCAGTGACGTTTCTGTACACAGACATCAGGAATTCCGTCACGAGGACTGGAAAACACGGAATAAGGCATCTGACCCCGAGTCAACAGGTGAAGCCGCTTCGTCCCCTGACTCGTCGCCAACCACTATACCATCTCAGGAAACCGAGTGGTTCCGGTACCAGAAAAAGAATCGTCTGTCAGTGAAGAAACCGTCAGTGAACCATCGTCGGTGAACTTTTCAACACAATGTTTGCAATATAGGTACAATGAACTGGTTGATGGCAGTATCCCCCCCCCCCCCATTAAAACAAAAGGTAATAAATTTGGTCATCTGAACATTCATAGCCTTGTTAGTAAGATAGACGAACTTCGCCTCCTGCTGAAGCATAGACCTTTCGATGTTATATTCTGAACGAAACGTTGTGTGACTCTAGTATCTCGGATGAGGAGATATGTATTGACGGTTTCTCCATACTAAGAAGTGACAGAACTAGACATGTTGACAGTGTAGCTATTTATATATCAAATGATGTCCAGGTTGCCAGGCGACATAATCTTGAGTCCGAGGCTCCAGAAAGTGTGTGGATTGAAGTAAAGTATAAGAAATATATATCCCCCATCCTTGCTGGTGCATTTTATAGGCCACTGAACATGAGTATTGTAGCGTCGACCGTGCGCGGGGCTTTTCCACACCTGAAAGAAGAACTCCGGCACACTTTCTCTGGGTTTAGAAGGCTCCAGGCCGTTTATTTCACAGCGAAATCACACAAGACTTTACAGAAATTCCGGGAGATCGCACACTGCCTGTTGCCAGGCGAAACGGGTCACTGCGCGTGCGCCGCCCGGCAACAGGCCTCCCTGGCCGACCAGCAGGGGCTTAGCTGCAACCGCTTCGCTGTGGTACCGTGCCGGTGCCCTCTACCGGCCGGTCAGCTGGGGCTCCACCGCAACGGCTCCGCTAGTGGTGCCGTGCTAGCGCCCTCCGCCGACCGACCGGCACCGGCGGTACATCGCCCCCCTCGAGGACCTTTGTTCGTCCCCGAACAAAGCGACTAGCACCGATGACTGGACGCCCAGGAAGACCCAATCCGGACGGCGCCCGCAGTGACAAAAAATAAATAGAAATGGGGGGTTACACAAAAGTCCTAGGGGGGGGGGGGAGGAAGAACGGATGGGGAATGCGTGGGGGGGGGGGGGGGGGGGGGCAGCATCCAGTTCAGTTGGTGGGCGGAGGCTGCCGCTGGACTTCCGTCTGTCGCAACAGTTCCTCCCAGAAGCGACGTGGGACGTTGTTGGGGTAGCGTGGAGGTGGAGGCGCTCCGGGTGGTAGCAGTCCCCCCAGGGAGGGCTGGGCGGACACGGAGGGGTCCACAAAGTATTGGCCATACTGCTACCCCTGGTACGTCTGGAGGAGGTGAACAGGGACCTCGTAGGTATGGACCACTCGCGTCCGTTCCAGCCGGTGGCCACGGGCATCCACCCCGTGGGCGTATACTCCAATCGCCACTCCTCCCTGAGGTGTTCACAGAGGGCCACCTCCATATGGGTGCTGGCCGTCCGGACGGCCGCGGCTCGATCCATCTGAAGCCGTCTCCCGTCCGGGAAAGTACGCTGGTCCCGGCCGAAAGAAGAAGAGGGCGTCCATCCCACTGTGGCAAAGGGGCATCGGGGGGCGTAGAGGATCTCGTTCGCACCCCTCCCTCCGTCCGGGTCGGTCGGCCTCTCCCGCCCTGGCGCCGGTTCCAATGGTGTCATGAGGGGGCGCCGGGGAGCGTTCCGGGCGGACGCGGCTCCCCTGCCTAGATGGTTGCCCCTCCGAGGGACGTCCCGGGTAGGGCGGTCGGGGGGGGGGGGGGGGGGGGCTGTTCCGGGTGGTCGCAGCCCCCCCGGTGGGACGTCGGAGGCGTAGAGAATGGAGCGGCGTCCATCTCTCCGTCGCTGGCGTGGACGCCAAGCTCGTCGACCTCCGCACTCACCGATCCCACGAAGCCTCCGGCACAGTAGTGGTGGTGTCGTTCTCGGACGTCCCTCCTGTAGAAGGTCCTCCCGCAACCCCGGGCGCAGGTGTAGGGACATTCCGGGTGAAGTACCCTGGATAATTCTCCGCCCGGCCCTAGTGACTCTGTCGGAAGCCGGCTCCAATGGTGGGGGGATAGTCGGCTCGTCTTCTTCTGCCGCCTCGCTGGCTGCCTCGCCGCGTCCGGCCCCCATCCCACTCGGCTCGCCGGGGGTCGTCACTGTCGTCTCAGTCGGTGGCGGCGTCCCCACTCCGCGTGGAGTCGGGACCACTCCGGTGTTTTGGTCTTCCCCGTCGTCCGACTGGACGTCCGGGGCAGCCATGGTCGCCGGGTCTGCCAACGGGGCCCCCGATCGGTCCGTAGTCCGCGGCGGTCCTTCCGCGGTGGTGCTGTTCTTCTCCGCCCGGGGTCCCCGAGCGGTACGCTCTCACCAGCCCACATCGGCGTCGCCCAGGTATGGTTTCAGCCGGTTATAGTCCACTATAACCGGCTGAAACCATACCTGGCTTTGGCCCGGGGGACTTCTGGACACGGTACGTGACGTCGTCCATCCTTTTCGTCACTACGAACGTTGCAGCTTGGGCGTGCGACCCACCTTCTTGGCGTGGTGTACAGCCACACCGGTTGGCCCGGCTCATACCCAGCCCCTTCGGCCCGGCGGTCGTACTGCCGTTTTTGGTAGGCTTGGCTGCTCCGTAGGTGGCGACGGGCGAATTCGTGGGCGTGCTTCATCCTCCTCCTCAGCCCGTCCACGTAGTCGTGTACCACCACGCGTGCCGTTCGCTCTTCCGGGAGCCCCACCACAAGATCCAGGGGAAGCCTGACATCCCGGCCGAGCATGAGCATGTTCGGCGTGAGTTTGGTGCTGTCGTGTTGGGAGGAACGGTACGCCATAATAACGTACGGCAGGTGTTCGTCCCAGTCGTCCTGATTCTCGTCGACGAACAGGCTCAGCATCGTCTTGACCGTGCGGTTGAACCGAACCCTGGAATAGTTCGGCCTCAAATTCCTTCCCCTGATCCGTGTGGATTTCTAGGGGAGCGCCGAACCGCGTGATGATTTGTTCGACGAGGACCTTGGCGACGGTCCCTGATGTTTTGTCGGGGATCGGGAAGGCCTTCGTGAAGTAGTCGGCCACAACCATAATACCAGTGTCCCCGGCTCTCGTCCTTGGTAGTCTACCCGTGAGGTCGATCGCAAGGCGCTCCATCGGCGCCCCCACCAGGTATTGCTTGAGCTGGGCCTTCAGGGGCCGGGGGGGGGGGGGGGGGGGGGCGGGGGGGGGGGGGGGGGTGGCTTCTTCGAGCAACATTTGTGGCACTTTCGGCACCACTCCTCCGCCTGGCGTTGCATCCCCCTCCAGTACACGGGGGCTTGTCTCAACCGTGCGACTGTCCGGGCGACCCCCAGGTAGCCCGATGTCCGATGGTCATGGGCCAAGTTCATGACGTCCTCCACCTTCCCTTTCGGGACCACGACCTTCCGCGTCGGGGGTCCCCTGCCTGGCTGATCCCATCTCAACTGCAGGACCCCTTGGGCCAGCCGTAGTCTCTCCCACTTGGCCCACTAGAACTTCGTACCCTCGTCCAGTGCCGAGACGTCCGCTCTGCCGGGTCTGGTGAACGCATCACCCAGCCACTGCATGAGCCTACCCAGTTCGGGGTCGCTGCGTTGTTCTTGTGTCAGTTCCTCCATGTCCCAGGTCTCCAGGAGCCGCTCGGGGGCGACGGCTTGACCCTGTTCAGCCTCGCCAACGGTTCCCACCAGTCCCTCCGACGGTGCCTCTCCGGTACTGCGCGGCAGAGCCTCTCTGGTGTAGCACTCCTGAACCTCCTCTCTCGATCGTCCGCACTGACCGCACGGGATCATGGAGACTGCGTCGGCGTTGGTGTGTCTCCTGCCCGCCCGGTGTTCGATGTCAAATTCGTAGCACCCCAACCTTTGGATCCACCTTGCCACCTGCCCTTCGGGTTCGCGGAAGTTGAATAGCCACCGTAAGGAGCCGTGGTCTGTTCTGAGTAGGAACCGTTTGCCCAGAAGGTAATGTTTAAAGTAATGGATGAAGTGGACCGCGGCCAGCAACCCTTTCCGTGTGGTGCAGTAGTTGCGCTCGGCTTTGGACAAGGCGCGGCTGACGTAGGCAATTACCCACTCCCCATCATCCCCTTCTTGCGACAACACCGCTCCAATGGTACAGTGACTGGCGTCCGTGTCCAGGATATAGCGACGCTCCCTGTTCGGGTACCGTAACACCGGCGTCGTGGCCAGTGCGTCCTTGAGGTGCTCGAAGGCCGACTGACAGGAGCTGGACCAGGAGAAGGTATTCTGGCTCTTGCTGGTAAGGGCGTGGAGGGGACGAGCGATCTCGGCGAAGTTCGCGATGAAACGTCGGTAGTACGACGCGAGGCCTAGGAAGCTCCGGACTTGGGTCAGGTTCGCCGGCTGTGGCCAATCCTGATGACGGTGACCTTTCCGCGGTCTGTGCTCACCCCTTCGGCTGAAACACGGTGGCCCAGGAAGGACACATCCGTCTTGAACAGATCGCACTCTTTCAGTTTCAACTTCAAGCCCGTGGCTCGGAACCGCCCCAACACGGTGGCCAGCCTTTAATAGTGTTCCTCAAAGTCGGACCCCCACACGATCAGTCGTCCAGATAGACAACCGCTATCTGCCAATGGAGTCCCCTCAGCACCCGTTCCATTAGCCGCTCGAATGTCCCCGGGCGTTGCAGAGCCCGAATGGCATTACCGTGAACTGGTACAAGCCATTCTGCATACCAAGGGCCGTCTTCTCTCGAACTCCCTTGTCCATGCCGACCTGCCAGTACCCGCTGGCTAGGTCGAACGTGGTGAACCACTTCGCACCGTCCAGAGCGTCTAGGTTGTCCTCAATTCGGGGTATGGGGTACGCGTCATTCAGCGTCACCTCGTTGACCTTGCGATAGTCCACGCAAAACCGAATGGACCCGTCCTTCATTTTTACGAGGACGACCGGTGAGGACCAAGGACTATTGGACGGCTCCACAACGACCTCCTGCAGCATCTGCTCTACCTGCTTCTCTGCCTCCCGCCGCTTGTGCATGGGTAGTCTCCTTGGCGGCTGGCGTATAGGGTTGGCCGCTCCGGTGTCGATCGTGTGCTGGGTCAGGTTCGTCCGACCGAGCTTGCCGTTTGGGCTCGTGAATGCTCCTCAGAACTCCGTCAACAATTCCGCCAACCGGGCACGCTCGGACGGGCCAAGGTTCACAGCGCCCCGGTCCAAGAGGGAGGGCGCTGGGGGAGGGCGCCTAGCAGCAGGCTCCGGCCGTCCGTCGCCAAGTTCCATCACGTCGAGGTCGTCCATTGGCGAAAATAAAGCCAGGCGACTCCCTTTGTAAAATGTGACGGGGTCGGTCGTCGGGTTGAACACCCGGATCGGCACGGTTCCATTGTCAGTATCGACCAGACCAGTGGCGACCGCGATCTGACAATTGTCCGTGGCCCCCAGGTTAGGGTATACCATCACGACTCCCATCCGTGGCTCAGCTGCTACCCCGCCTGCAATAATCGCCTCGTGACCTGCCGGTACCACCATACTCTCCATCACCTGCACCCCGGCTGCCGCTGGGAACCTTCCAGGGGAACGGCCTTCCCGTCGACTATGACTACGCCATCTCCCCATCGCCATTCACAGCGGTATTTTGACAGGAAGTCGATCCCGAGTATCACATCTGGCTCGATGTCGGCCATCGTACAGGCGTGGTTCAGAAGTTGATCCTTGACCTGCAGTTCGAAGTTGGCCATCCCCCTCGCTGGCATGGAACTCCCGTCTGCCATTCTCAGGGCCGGCGCGGAAAGAAGGAGTCTCGGCCTCTCCGTCTCATCCAATGTGCCGTAAACTCTCCCGGACAATAAGCTTACAGCTGCCCCGGTATCAAGGATAAGGCGCACTTGTTTCCCGGCGACCTTGCCCGTGATGTAGTTCGCCCTAGTCACTCGGGCCTGAGCCGCCGGTTCTCTGCTTGGGGCCTGGTGTTTTGGCGTTGCCCCCGTCGGTCCCCGTTGCCGGTCGGAAGCAGACTTCCGCTTGGGGCAGTACCGTCGTATGTGCCCGAACTCGTGACACCCGTAGCACTCCACCCGGGGGAGGCAGCCTGCGCATACCCGGTCCCGGTGGTAGGCCCGTGTCCCTCGGCTGGAGGTTGGGTTACTAGCCGGACATCCTTGGTCCCTGATCTCCCCTTCTGGTGCGCCTGTGACTCGAGGAAGGCCTCCATCTCGGCCGCAAGGGCGACTGCCTCAGTCAGGGTTGTCTGGTTCTCGGCCTAGGGGTAGGCCTAGGTGTACACGGAGAGCTCTCTTCTCTCCCGTTAAAATGCGTCACCAGCGATGTACTGGGTGTGTCATGGTAATCAGCCCTGCCTTGGCCATCTAATAATGATGGGTCTTTCTCACTTCTCTCTCCCACTTCGACTCGTAGTCGTAGTTTCCGTAGCTCGGCTCGCAGTTGTTCATTGAGGTCAGTCAACTGACGGGTTGCTGCCCGGTAATGCAAGAGTTCTTCCAACTCTCCCTCGGCTCTCCTCATGCCGTCCACCATCGGCACCTCTTGAAGTTCCACACCATTCACATATTGAGCCATTATCGCCTAGCTAGGTACTTGCGACTTCAATACTGGTATTTCGGCTCGGTAGGTGTAGTAGGTGCAAATATCTGCTTCACGTGGTGGGCCCAACCCAGATAGCACGCAAACTTAGAAACAACGTTAAGTTAACGTTTGCCGCATTGTTATTTTAACGTTAAACGTCAACGTTGTAGTTTGGTTAGTTTGCTCATTGATATTATGTTGCATCAACGTTGACAAGGTTATGGTAGAATGACGTTATAACAACGTTATTTTAACGTTTCGGTGTAACGATTTTTAAAATATAGTCGAAAAATAACCAGCACGGGAATGTTAAAGTTACGTTAGCGTTGCCAAATTATTACTAACATGTTAAATAATGAATATTTTAGCACAGGAATGTTAAAACAAAGTTACATTAGCGATTACTAAATTATTGCTAACAATCAATAATTTTGTTTGGTTACTTTGCTTCTTGATATCGTAATGCATCAACGTTGGCATGGTAATTCTGAAAACGTTTGTGTTGGAAGAAAGTTGAATAATCTGAATGGTTTGGTTTGGTTAGTATACGCATATTACGTTTACACATACAACATTTTGTCGTATATAACATCATGGTTCACTAACTTTTAGGAATACAATCAACGTTTCGGTTTAGAGAGTTTGCTCATTGATATTCTGTTTGATCAATGTTGGAATGGTTATGTTAACAAATTACAACAACGTCATTGTAACATTTAAATGTAACATCTTTTAAACGTTAACATTGTTGAGAAATAACCAGGACAGAATGTTTCGTTACAATTACGGTCACCAAATTATTGCTTTGAGGGTAAATATCGTTCATGGTTTCTTTAGTTTAGTTGCTTTGTTCATTGATTTTATGTGGAATAACATTTGACATGGTTACAGCAACCAAATAGCACTTTTTCAATGTAACGATTTTAAACGTTTATTTAGTCGGCAAATAATCAGTTAAACATGGAAAAATGTATAGGTGACCTGATTATTGCGCTAATGTTAAGTAATATACGTTTTTCATTCATATTAACTGGAAGCAATGTTGGTTATACTGAAAACGTTACAACCAGCTCATTGCAGTATTTTTCATTGACGTTTTAAAATCAACGTGGATGGAATTATCGAACAAATGTAACCGTCGTTTACAGGATTAATGAAGAAACTTCCGATTTGATTATTTTGCTAATTGTCGAATAAACGTAGGCATTGTTGAACACGTTAAACTTTTTAAAACGCCGAACATGGATACGTTAAAAGAAGTTGATGTTTACCATGTAATATAAATGAAGTTTGGTTTTGCAAATGATTGGTATTATGTTAAATAGAGGTTCGAGCATTGTTTACTATAACGTTGAAAAATTGTTTGAACTTCGTTAGCAATGTTGGCTAATAGCAGTTCAGTGGATAACGTTAAAACAACGTTAGTAGAAGGTTGGCAATGTTGATTGAACCGTGGTTCACGCACTCTAAAAACTAAGGTGCTAAATTTAGCACTTAAAGATCTAAAATTGTGCACTTCTAGGTGCTTGTATAGTGACTGCACATGCCATGCTGATTTAGCACAAGCATACGTGCTATAATAGTAGCACCCACAAAGAGCTAAACTAAAGCATTTCAGGTGCTGTTTTCAACAACTCATAGGATACAAAATACAGCACTAGAGAAAAGTGGAAAAGGTTATACATGTATATACTGAAAGTTTGGTTGACATTAGTTAACTACAAATTAACGGTGACAAATGAAGAAGGAAACAGACTAAACAGAAATAACTTACAACTTGCTACGATAACCTACGTACATACTACATACTGAATGATGTCGTGCTTTAGCTTTATATTCAGCTTATCCCACCTTAATAAAGTCATGGCTTCCCATGAACAATTTTAAGATTTGAATGCGAATGGCGATGTAATGAGATTATTCACCTATGATCGTAAAAGAAATTCAAAATTCTATTGTGCAATTGTTTGAATAAAACATATTATGGCCAAGAAAGTGTATTTTTTTACTAAAAACTGCAATTTAACCTGACTTTTGTAAACACAAATTTCCTAATTTCTGATTGGTCGTGCAGTTGCTACGTAATTTTACACCTAAGGTGCAGTCAAGGAGTCCTCGGTATTCATGACTCCTTTTCAGCACTCACCGTGAAGCACTTCCACTTTTTTGGGTCAATTTTAACACGTGAGGTGTACGCACTTGCTCAGCACTCAGTATTTAGCACTTTTGTTTTAAGAGTGCGGAACAACGTCAAAGCATCGTTTTCGGGAGGTATAGCGAGGTTGGTTGAACCGAGGTTCACTTAACGTTAAAGCAGCGTTTGCAGAATGTTAGCGAGGTTGGTTGAACCGAGGTTCGCAAACGAACGTTAAAACAACGTTTACCGAAGGTCAGCGAGGTTCGTTGAACAACCGTTTACTAAGATCGTTAACGCATCGTTTGCACGTTTGTAAACCTTAATACTAATAGTTCGTTTCAACGATTCACTGCGGGTTATTTGTCGACTATGAAACGTTAAATGTGAACTGCTACAATGTGGTTGTTGCGACGTTTTCACCATGCCAACGTTGGTCGATTACAATATCAAGGAGCAAAGTAACTACGATATTTAAACTAGTATATTGATTATTTAACATTCGTCAAACAATCCACATTTTCAAAGTGAACAAAGAAACTGGCTCCCGCTCGTGCCAGTTTCTTTGTTCACTTTGAAAAAGATTATTTAACATGTTAGTAATAATTGGGTTATCGCTAATGTAACTTTGTTCCAACATTCCGTGCTGGTTATATTCCCGCTACATAAACGTTTAAACAAAAGTTACATTGAAATGTTCTATTAACGTTGTTGTGAGGTTTATTCTACCATTACCTTGTCACTGTTGATGCAACGTAATATCAATGAGCAAACTAACTAAACCACAACGTTGACGTTTCACGTTAAAGTAGTAATGCGGCAAACGTTCACGTAACGCTATTTCTACGTTTGCGTGCTATCTGGGGTACCACCATTCAACTAACTTTGGAACCCTTCGCCGAACGATGCTTTAAAGGAAACATGATTTAGGATTTATATTGATTATTCCTGCTTAAAACAATAAAGTATTATCTTGACAATGATATTTTGTGTCCAGAGACAATTATTTCCCAGACTAAATATGAGAAAAAAATTTTTGAAAATGTTTGTCCAAGCTACTCCGCCCCCTGAGTGGGACCCTCATTAACATAAGTGTGTGACGTAGATCGAGTCACATTACATATTCTGCTCGAGCCGGCCCCATTCATCACGCGTATGCATTGAGTGTACATTCTTCGTCCAAAATCTAAGCAAAATATAGTGTTTTTCGGCCATGCCGACAAGGTGTGTGGCTGCTGGGTGCAGCAAAACAACGAAGGCTGGAGTAAGCCTTCATTTATTTCCAACTGATGCGAAATATCGGAGAATTTGGACGGCGAAAGTGAAGGTGACAAGAGCGTTATGTAGCGACCACTTTGAGCCGTCGTGTGTCGATACTGGTATTTTCAAATCATGGGATGATCATTAAAAATATGCTCAAGTCCACTGCCATTCCAACAAAGTTCCCAGATGTGAGTAAGGTACAGACGAAAGCAGTTAAACGGCCCATTCCCAGAGGAGCCTTCGCTAAAAGGAAGAAAATCAGGGTAAGTTCGATGTTAGTTGTTGCAACTTACGAAATTGCACGTGTAGACCTAGTGTACGTGTGTATACGATGTACTTGCGTCATTTATTTACCGGGTCCAGTCGATCCATGAATTTCGGTGCCTCGGTCTACGTCACGAACAGCGCCCTCAATTTGAGTCTCAACAAATTCCAAAAAGGGGGGGTTAATTTTTGGGCGGCAAATAATCACACTAAAACTTCACTTGAACCAGTTTGGCTTTCAATTCACATTTAATACATATAAATGAATTTATTCATGAAATAAAATGTGATCCGGCCAGTTTGAGAAGCATGTTTCCTTTAACGTTGATTTGTTAACTATCATTCAACCGACCTAGCTCACCCTCTAAAATCGACACTACATGTATATATAACGTTCATTGTAGAACCCCGTGTTTAGCTAACCTCGCTAACCTACTGAAAACGATGCCTTAACGTTGTTCAGGTTACCACCATTCAACCAACCTCCGTTACCTTCAGCAAACGACGTTTTAACGTTATTCAGGTAACAATACATTTAATAACCAACCTCGCTCACCTTCAGCAAACAATGCTCTAACGTCTTTCTATAAACCTTAATTTAACTAACATTGCTAACCTTCGACCAACGATTTTTCAACGTTTTAAAGTGAACCACCATTCAACCAACCTCGCTTACCTTCCGAAAACGATACTATAACGTTGTTTATAGAACCACCGTTGAACTAACCTCCCTAACCTACGGTAAACAATGCTTTAACCTTGTTCAGAGAACCGCTGTTCAACTAAGGGACCATGGATTAATGCCAATTTGCGTGCGCACGCGTGCGCACGCGTGCGCACGCGTGCGGACGGGTCCGCACGCAATTGCACGCAAAGGCACGGGCCCCCTGCGTGCCATTGCGTGCCAGTGCGTGCCGATGCGTGCCGATGCGTGCCGATGCGTGCCGATGCGTGCCGATGCGTGCTGATGCGTGCCGGTGTGTTCCAGTGAGCATAGGCAATTTTCAACCGTTTGTGCTCTTTATTGATCTGGGATTAACGATAACAAAGAACACAGGCCGGCCGGCTGGCCGGCCAGGAAGGACGGATTATACCAGACGGAGAGGTGTCATAAAAGGCTAGAGTCTCCACAAAGGGCTCCTGGGCCACAATGGTGGACTGATGACTCATCTTTTGGTGGCTTTGGTCAGACTATACATGTAGGCCTACATAAACAGCAATTCAAAGGTCATGACGATACAATTCTAGCGGGGCTTAGATTTGTAAAGTAGGGCCTACATGTAGGGCCTATACATATACATGTACATGTGGATTTCTGATTTATTTCAAGTTTCCGTGATTTTCATTGAAACAACAGGGCATGACGGCATCATTTATTTCCGCAATTTCTGATAGAAAAAAGTACGTTTTGAAGAAAGTATACAAAGATGTACATTATTATTCAAGTACACAAAAAACTGCAGTGCTTCGTCATCACTCAATACAACAGCCCATGATTATTGTACGTTGAATCGAATGAAAAACAATTTTAGAGATTTTTCAATACATTTTTTAAAAAATATGGATTTTTTTTGCGTCGGGGATACATGCCGTCAAGTAGAATGTTTTCGCTGCGTGATTGAAGTTTACCTTTTACGCGCAAGGCAATTTAAGCCCGGTTCATACTTCATGCGAATGCGTATGCGAAGCATATTCGTTATGGTAACGGAGAACGTCACAATGAAGCTTCAATTCGTCACCAACACCACGAACTGACACTCTCTAGCGCGTGAGTGCCAGGGCGCGCGCGTATTTTACAGAACAGAGTCATTTTCGTTTTCACGAACTGACACCCAAGTAGAGGAGCGCGCGCTAACCACATTTTCATTTTCACGAACTGAAACATTCTTAATTTCACGAGTTTAGAGGTTTTCAGTTCAATGTTTCTGTAAACCCACAAGTATGCATATGGAGTAGATTCGTGTCAAAGGTTTTAAAGCTTTTTTCTTGAAATGGTATTTCCGCTACATGCTTGCGTGTCAATTTGTGAAAACGAAGTCTTCTCTAGCGAGTCAGTGTCCGATGTGCGCGCGCACACCTGAGTGTCAGTTCGTGAAACCGAAATTTACTCAGTACGCGGTTTCACGAACTGACACCAAGGTGCGCGTGAGTGTCAGTTCGTGAAAACGGTGACGAATTGTTGACGTCATGAAATTCGCTTCGCATTCGCATAAAGTATGAACCGAGCTTTAGGGCAGCTTAGACTAATTGATTCGAAGTTTGTTATTCTTTTCTGATAAATTTGCAATATAAATGATCTCTTCATTTTTCACACATAACCCATCATCAGCGTTTATACATGTATACAGCGCTTTTTCAGAGAATGTTTTTTTTAAAGGAAAAACAGAGATATCGATGTCAGTTCAAATTTGGCGATTGCGCGACTCTGTCTTGTTGCACGATTTCTTGATTATGAGATCATTTAAAATAAATCTAGTAGGGCGTGCTTACGATTTACGACATGAAAGCGCAATTCAAGAAGGCGGCGCCATTAATACAACCATGGAGGAAGAAAACATTCTTCCTCCATGATATAACTATTTACATGATAAAGACATGTGGTCCTATAGATTACCGAAATGATGATGTCAATGCAATGTATGACACCAGAATACTGTTGTCAATTTGTGTCCATGTGTACGTTTTCATTACTGGCTGTTAACAAAGGAACAGTCGAAATTTTCATTTGTTTGGAGCCAGTTGTCGTGCCAACTGACGTCATCCGATACACGTAGGCTTTTGTACATGTTCACCTTTCTATCCTTTTTCAAAATTTCAACCCTCAATTCTTTCTTGCATTATTTCTTATTGTTTTTGCTTTATTGAGAAATACACAAAAACGATTTCTTGATTGTGAGTTCATCATTGAAAAAAAGTTCTAAATTAACATGGCGATTATGAATTACGAAATGGAGACGCAATTCAAGATGGCGGCGCCCACTGCAATTTTTACATGACAAAGATATTGGGACCTACATGTACATGCATGTTTACCTTTCCATCCATTCGATTTGAAGAGTCAGGATTTAACTAATCTTGCAGTATTTCATAATTTCTTCGCTTTATTGGGAAAATGCATAAAAACATGGCGCTTACAAACTATGAAACTAGAGAAATTTAAGATGGCGGAGCCAACTGAAACAACTTTTATGCATCAAGGACCTGCACCTACATGTTCACCTTTCCATGATGGGTTTGAAGAGTCAAGAATTTAAACTTCAATTCAATCTTGCATTATTTCTTAAAAGTAATATCTTTGCTTTATTGAGAAAATACACAAAAATAATTTCTTGATCGTGAGATCAAAAAGCTCTAACATATTATTTTACTAATTACGAAATGGCGACGTAATTCAAGATGGTGGCCCCACTGAAACAACTTTTACATGATGAAGATATATATGTTCACCTTTCCTTTATAGAGTCATGATTTCAACCTTTATTCTTGAATTATTTCATAATTTCTTTCCTTTATGAGGAAATACACAAACACGATTTCTTGATTATGAGTTCATTAAAAAAGTTATAACATGGCCGTTGGGAATAACGAGATGGCTGCACCCACTGCAACTTTTACATGAGAAATTTGTACATAAGAAATATTTACATGAATGAAAAATTTCGAGCGCCGACTATTTGTCAACCACTAGTCGATTTTCCATAACAACCTGTACACGAAACACATGTTGGGTACCAGGCAAAAAACGACCAGTGGTCGACAAAAGGTCGCTGCTCGAACGTGCTTCATGTTTACCATCCATTCGATTGGAAGAGTCAAGATTTCAACCTTCAATTCAATTAATCTTGCAGAATTTCATAATTTCTTTGCTATTGAGGAAATACAAAAAAAAAAAATTGTCTTGATTGTGAGTTCATTAAAAAAAGTTATAACATGGCGGTTGGGAATAACGGAATGGGGACGCAATTAAAGATGGCGGCACCCACTGCAACTTTTACATAAGAAATTTGTACATATAAAGAAATATTTACATGAATGAGCAAGTTCGAGCGGCGACTATTGTCAACCACTACTTGGCTGCGGCTTGAAATTACACACGAGTCTATGGGAAGTGGCTGCAGCCGCTACCACAGACATGTGTGTAACATCCAGCCGTAGCCAAGCAATTCGGACAGGGCCTCTATGTACACGTACGCAGCGGTCCAAAGAATAATTTTATCAGGATTGTGCCAAAAAGCTCTGCAGATGGTGCGGTCGAAACTCAGAGGACCCGAGTTTAATTTTCATGCAGGACTTTTTCAAATTAAATTCTTGTATGTTTTGTCTCAGATTTGTAGTTTGAAGGCGTTTTTTTTTACGGAAACAAGCCCCAGAAACTGTATTGCAAATTAGACAGAAAACCCTTAATAGTTATGAGAAATCGCGTAGACCCTCTACTTGTAATCCTTGTTTAATTACCAACATGCAATCAGTGACTGCCATTGCTTGGAAATTTGTGCAGAAAGAAAGATTAGGTCTAATTGCACACTAATCCGGATTAGCGGATTACCCGGGACATAAAAGGTGCCGCCAGAGACGATCTCTATTGTACACTCGGGCTGGTTGCAAATGAGTCCGTTTGTGGGCCACTGCGTGCCACTGCGTGCCACTGCGTGCCACTGCGTGCAAGTCCGTGCCGATGCGTGCAAATGCGTGCCAAAATCTCCCTCGTTTGAGCTTGCACGCAAAGGCACGCAAGTGCACGGGGTTGCACGCGTGCGCACGCGTGCGCACGCGTGCGCACGCAAATTGGCATTAATCCATGGTCCCTAACCTCGATAACCTACTGAAAACGATGCCTTAACGTTGTTCAATTAACTACCTTTCAATCGACCATCATTACATTCAGCAAACGATGCTTTATACAATTAACCGTAATTCAACGAACATTGCTAACCTGCGACCAACGATTTGTCAACGTTTTAAAGTGAACCACCGTTCAACTAACCTCGCTAACCTAATGTAAACAATGCTTTAACTTTGTTCAGAGAACCACCGTTCAACCTACATCGGTAACCTTCTGCAAAGGCTGCGTTAACGTTGTATAGTGAACCTCATTTCAACCAACTTCGCTAACCTCCCCATTACATTGCTTTAACGTTGTTACGTGAACCAGGTTCAATCAACCTCACCAACCTTCCGCAAATGATGCTTTAACGTTGTTTAGTAAACGGTTGTTTAACCAACCTCGCTGACCGTCAATAGGCGTTGTTTTGACGTTCTTTTGCGAACCTCGGTTCAACCAACCTCGCTAACCTTCTTCAAACGCTGCTTTAACGTTGTTTAATGAACCTCGATTCAACCAACCTCGCTAACCTCCTGAATACGATGCTTTAACTTTGTTCCGTGAACCACGGTTCAATCAACCTCACCAACCTTCTGCTAACGCTGTTTTAACGTTATCCAATGAACTGATATTGGCCAACATTGCTAACCAAGTTCAAACAATGTTTTAACGTTATATAGTCAACCATTTTTGAACCAACCTTACAAACCAAATGTAAACGTTTTTTAACGTTGGAAGGATGACGGAAAATGAATCGTTTGTACTAACCTGATAACAACGTTCAATCAATGTTGAAAAATTAACCCCTATATTTAGAGAAGCATGTAACATGAAATTTACGTTAAAACAACGTACTAAAATCAACAAATTTACAACATTGACAACACTAACTAAAAGTGAACGTTAACTATTAAACCCTAACCATATATCAACTAAATGAACCATTTTTCAACGTTAATATAACGACTTGTGCTACCTGGGAAGTTGTTTGACATACGACGCCTATCCCACTTCTGACACCATGTGTGGCGTTTCTCGTACCGACGGCACCTAGGGTCGTCCTCGGCCCACGACAGTGAGCGGTCTAGTCTGAGGCTGGCCAGGGGTACAGTCCCGTTTTGGGGCGGTCTGCCACCAGGCGACGCAGTACAAGCAACTTGGATCCTAGGGATCGGTGAGCTGTACGGAGATGCAGCTCAGGACGGGACAGGGGTAGGGAAAGGGTTGACTTGGGACACCCGACACAATGGACACGGGAGGCTTCAAATCATTTATTATACACTATAACCAATACTGGGGCCTAACTATAGGTGGCGCCTATAGGTGTAGGTGCTATAAGAGGTTTCCCCGTTTCTTCAATACCTAATGGCACGTCCCCAAAGACTTAATTCTGCCTCCCAAACTCTATTCCCTATAATTGGCGAATGTAGTCCCTTACTCACCCCGCACGCACTAGCTTCTGTTGATCTGGGTCAACTTATGAGGAGCCCCCGCACCGCTCTCGGGCCACTACACAAAGTTTATGAGTTGTCCGACAGACACAAGACCCTTCTACTCTCTGTGGTCTCTGTTCTACAACTGCCTAGTGCGCCTATCGCACGCACTATTTATACCCGCTGCGCGTAGTGTGGCTCCTCGCTAACGCGCCATTCGCCAGCACACACTGGCCTTGGGTTATAAACATTATAATCTACGGTAGCACCCAGCTACCATCAAAGGGCAAACTGGTATTGTGCTACAATACCTTATGTGAAATGTCATTTTCAAGAAAAGTTGAATTTTTTCGTCAATTTACAGCGATTGTCGGTCGACAACGGTTGGAAATAGTCTAGTTCCCCGGCCTGATCATTCCCTGACGTCTATGAATTGCTCCGTTTTGTCTGAAGTAGCGTCAGTCAACCAGACTACAAGAACAGCATTTCCCCCCTTCGTTTTCTCTGTTTTCCCAGCATCTCTGCACACAACACTTTAAACAGGTCAGTGTTCCAGTATTTGCTGTAAAATACCCCCAAATCCATGTATTTCTGAAAATTACAACAAAGGCAAATATTGTAATCTACCTTTAAAGGTGCTGTATCCGTGCTTTTGGGGCGCGGCACCTTGACAAATAAATGTTGAAATTAAATTGTTAATTTGTCAGCCATAGATACGTTACGAGCTTTCAAATGAGACATTCCACTAAAACAATCGATTGAAGGTAAGTAACAAGGTCAATATGTTTTGCAATAGGAGCGGGTCGCAGCTTTAATAAAACTTAGCCCTCATTGATTTTTACTTACAACTGCTTCAGTTCAACAGAACAGCTGAACTACTGTACGAATAAGCATGGATGCAAGGTGGGAGTGGCTCTGCGGAACCAACTCGTCCTATCTGAACGATTCCTCGGATTGGTACGACGACGTCCGCAACAACACGTGTTTAGTAGACGGGCTGGTAACCATCCCTCACGCCGCCTTCATTCTCCTATCATCGCTCATTCTTCTCTTCTTGGAATGCTGCACCAGCTACCGCAGAGTCCACACCAAATATCTCTTGGTGTATCCAGGACACAGCCTGAGATGGCTTGTGTCAGTCCTACTTCTTGTCGTGATTCTTGCCTCCATCGGTGAAGGTATCATGACTGATGAGACATACCAGGCCTGGAATCAGCCCACCCAGCCACATCTCTACATCCACAGCATTGTGGCCTTCGTAGCAGTTGGGATTTCACTTGTCTACTATCATCACATGGAGCTGTGGCAGCTACCGGCTATGTCTGTGCTGCTACTGTTGTACTGGGTATTTTCACTTTGGAACGAAGTCGTACGTATGTTGAACTTGGGGTACCAGGAACATGTCGATGTTGGTATTGTTATCTTTGACTTTACCGTCATCAAACTTGCCATCTACGTCGTTTTGATACTTCTTGAGGCTAACGTCATCAGAACAAAGGTAAGAGGTTTTGAACGAGAGTAGGAATATGAACTTTACCGATAATGTTTTTGTGAAGCTTGAAGAAATATTGAATCGGAAAATATTATGAGGGATTCCGTCAGGTTAGTGATCTTGCCCTATGTTGGTTCTCTCTTAATTTGTTAATATTGTAGCGCCGGTGCCGGTCGGTCGGCGGAGGGCGCTAGACCGGTACCACAGCAGGGCGGTTGTAGCAGAGCCCCTGCTGGTCGGCTGGAAGGCCCGTTGCCGTGCGGCGCACGCACAGTGACCCGTTTCCCCTAGCAACAGGCAGTGTGCGATTCCCCCCATTTTGTGTGAAGTCCTGAGTGTGTTTTGTGCTCGAATAAACGGCCTAGAGCCTTGATAACCTGACGAAAGTGTGCCGGAGAGTTCTTTTCAGGTGTATTGGAGTCCCGCGCACGGTCGACGCTACATTGGAGGCAGCGGTGACATACCAGAAAGGAACAAATCAGGTAAAACTTCGAGTTCTTGCGACATGAATACACTGGGAAGGGATAGTCTGGTGTCCGACTCGCCACACGGCGCGGACACAGACTGGGATACAGCTCCACACAACGCAGGCCAATCGGGAGATAAGAACGGCGGACCGTTCGTGACCCTGAGTGAGTTGGAATCCTTCTTGAGGGATAATCAAGGGAGTCTTCCTCGGGATAAGAGGGAGACTGGGGGGTCATTGGGATCGGAATCTCTCATGTGGAAGGACGGGGAGAATAGAAAGCCCAAGATTGTAGATCAGAGAAGGGGAATTCGTTACATTCTATGTTGCATTTGCATCGATTCCCCCCAGACTAGTTACGAGTCCCTCAGTGGGCCGTCCCACGCCGCTGACTTCGGGGTGACAGACGCTCTGTTCCACCCGGAACGTTGCCGAGTCGCACCGGCCGGTGTGGCGGGGACAATGCTTCACGGCGGGACACCGCACGACCCTTGTTCCGGCGTGCCGGACGCCGGGCCCCGCGAGGGGCCGCCCTGTGCTGCGCACGGCGACGGGGCAAACGCCGCGTTCCACACGGAAAGCCGCCAAGCCGCGTTCGCCGGGGCAGCGGGGGCGGAGCCTCGTGTGGGAACGGCCTGTGAGAGTCACGCCGGTGCGCCCGATGGGGGGCCTCGCGGGGGCCGCCCTGCACTGTACACGGCGGCGGGGCAAACGCTGCGTTCCACTCGGAACGCCACTGGGCCGCGTTCGCGGGGGCGGAGCCTCTTGTGGAGGGGGCCTTTGAGTTTCGCACCAGTACGCCACAGAAGGGATCGCGCCGCGCTGGGTACGGCGGCGTGGCGGACACGCCGTTCCACACGGAACGCGGTCGCGCCGCGTCTGCCGACGCAGCGGGGGTTCGTCCGGAGACGCCCCACATTTGCTACACCAGCGTGAGTACCGGGAGCCACGAGGAACCAACCCCCGGGGCAGACACTAGCACAACGGGAACCATACCCCACACGGGAACGCCCCAGTCTACATGCCCCACGACGGCAACGGTAGAGCCCCCTCAACGGTGCCGGTGTGGCCAATCACTCCGCGTGGGAGTCAATGGCGCGGAGTCACTCCGCGTGGGAGTCAATGGCGCGGAGGCAATCCGCACGGGAGTCTATGGAGGAGAGCCACTCCGCGTGGGAGTCAATGGCGCGGAGTCACTCCGCACGGGAGTCTATGGAGGAGAGCCACTCCCGTGGGAGTCAATGGCGCGGAGTCACTCCACACGGGAGTCTATGGAGGAGAGCCACTCCGCGTGGGAGTCAATGGCGCGGAGGCACTCCGCGTGGGAGTCAATGGCGCGGAGGCAATCCGCACGGGAGTCTATGGAGGGGAGCCACTCCGCGTGGGATTCAATGGCGCGGAGTCACTCCGCACGGGAGTCTATGGAGGGGAGCCACTCCGCGTGGGAGTCAATGGCGCGGAGTCACTCCGCACGGGAGTCTATGGAGGGGAGCCACTCCGCGTGGGAGTCAATGGCGCGGAGCCACTCCGCGTGGGAGTCAATGGCGCGGAGTCACTCCGCACGGGAGTCTATGGAGGGGAGCCACTCCGCGTGGGAGTCAATGGCGCGGAGTCACTCCGCACGGGAGTCTATGGAGGGGAGCCACTCCGCGTGGGAGTCTATGGAGGAGAGCCACTCCGCGTGGGAGTCAATGGAGGAGAGCCACTCCGCGTGGGAGTCAATGGCGCGGAGTCACTCCGCACGGGAGTCTATGGAGGAGAGCCACTCCGCGTGGGAGTCTATGGAGGAGAGCCACTCCGCGTGGGAGTCAATGGCGCGGAGTCACTCCGCACGGGAGTCTATGGAGGAGAGCCACTCCGCGTGGGAGTCAATGGCGCGGAGGCACTCCGCGTGGGAGTCAATGGCGCGGAGTCACTCCGCACGGGAGTCTATGGAGGGGAGCCACTCCGCGTGGGAGTCAATGGCGCGGAGTCACTCCGCACGGGAGTCTATGGAGGAGAGCCACTCCGCGTGGGAGTCAATGGCGCGGAGCCACTCCGCGTGGGAGTCAATGGCGCGGAGTCACTCCGCACGGGAGTCTATGGAGGGGAGCCACTCCGCGCGGGAGTCAATGGCGCGGAGTCACTCCGCACGGGAGTCTATGGAGGGGAGCCACTCCGCGTGGGAGTCAATGGCGCGGAGTCACTCCGCACGGGAGTCTATGGAGGAGAGCCACTCCGCGTGGGAGTCTATGGAGGAGAGCCACTCCGCGTGGGAGTCAATGGCGCGGAGGCAATCCGCACGGGAGTCTATGGAGGAGAGCCACTCCGCGTGGGAGTCAATGGCGCGGAGTCACTCCGCACGGGAGCCTATGGCGCGGAGTCACTCCGCACGGGAGTCTGTGGAGGAGAGCCACTCCGCGTGGGAGTCAATGGCGCGGAGGCAATCCGTACGGGAGTCCACAGAGTGAGACAGGCCAATCGGGAGGGGGGACCCGGGATCACGGGGTGGCACCACACGGAGCCCCCATGCGGGACCGAGGCACCCTCCACCACAAAGTGGGTGCAAACTACCCCTGGTACCCACGGTGCCGCCGGGCGATCGGGAGACATACCAACACCACCACCCGGGATGAGCAAGGAGACAGCGGGACCGGGACATCCCGACCCAGGAAGTCAGAGGCCAGTGATGCTTCCCGACAGGTTCGACGGGGGTTCGTAGTGGTCCGACTACTTGATCCATTTCGAGAGTGTTGCGGCGGTCAACCATTGGAGCGAGGCCGAGAAAGCAATGTTCCTGGCTTCCCATTCGAGGGGCACGGCCCGGGAGGTACTTGCGGATATGGAGCCGGAGGCGCGAGAGGAATATTCCTCCCTCCTCGAGAACTTCGAACGACGGTTCGGGGTGGCCGCCCAGATCCCATTGCACCGGGCGCAGTTGTCTACGCGCGTGAGAGGCCGCGGTGAGTCACTTGGTAGCTTGGGACAATCAATTCGGCGGTTAGTCAACCAGAGCTACCCGAAGCTACCCACACAGGCCCGCGAAGATCTGGCGGTGGAGGCCTTTCGCAACGCACTAGGGAATGAGCAGTTGCAATTCCACATCTTCTCCAGAAAAGCGGCGACATTGACCGAGGCAGTCACCCTTGCGGCCGAGATGGAGGCCTTTCTCGAGTCACAGGCGCACAGGAAAGGGAGGCAAGGGACCAAAGACGTTCGGCTGGTAGTCCAACCTCCAACCGAGGAACACAAACCGGCTGCCGGGATCGGGTACGTGCAGACCGCCCGCCCCCCAGTGGCGTGCTACCGGTGTCACGAATTCGGCCACATCTGGCGGTACTGCCCTAGGCGGAGGTCGGCTCCCGACCGGCAACAGGGAATGACGGGAGCAATGCCGAGACACCAGGACCCAAGCAGAGAGCAGGCTGCTCAGGCCAGACCGATGGTCGCAGGGGTGCAGGTGATTAAGAGGACGGATCCGACGAAGTGCCCCCACTGCGAGAGGCGTTCAACCATAACCATAACCTCCGGAGGCACCTTCGGACGGCGTGCAGGGTACTCCACCCGGAATGTCCCTACGCCTGCGCCCGGGGGTGCGGGAGAACCTTCTACAGGAAGGACGTCCGAGAACGACACTACCCCTACTGTGCTGGGGTCTTCGTTGGATCGGTGAGTGCGGAGGTCGATGAGCTTGACGTCCACGCCAGCGACGGAGAGATGGACGCCGCTCCATCCCCTCCGCCTCCGACGTCCCACCGGGAGGGCCGCGACCACCCGGAACAGCCCCCCACTCAGCCGCTCCGAGCGCAGGGCAGTCGCCCTCGCCGCCGCACCTTACTCGTCAGAGGAGTCACCAGGTCCCCGAGTCTCCCAGCAGGTCGGGGGACCGTGTCCACCCGGAACGCCCCCCAAGACCGTCCCACTCGGAACGTCCCTCGGAGGGGCGACCATCTAGGCCGGGGAGCTGCGTCTGCCCGGAACGCTCCCCGGCGCCCCCCTCACGACACCATTGGAACCGGCGCCAGGGCTGGAGAGGCCGACCGACCCGGACGGAGGGAGAGGTGCGAACGAGATCCTCTACGCCACCTGGAGCGCCTCCACCTCCACGCTACCCCAACAACGTCCCACGCCGCTTTTGGGAGGAACTGTTGCGACAGACGGAAGTCCAGCGGCAGCCTCCGCCCACCAACTGAACTGGATGCTGTTCCCCCATTGTGTTTTTGTTGTCACTGCCGTCGCCGTCCGGACCGGGTCTTCCTGGGCGTCCGGTCATCGGTGCTGGTCGCCTTGTTCGGGGACGAACAAAGGTCCTCGAAGGGGGCAATGTAGCGCCGGTGCCGGTCGGTCGGCGGAGGGCGCTAGACCGGTACCACAGCAGGGCGGTTGTAGCAGAGCCCCTGCTGGTCGGCTGGAAGGCCCGTTGCCGTGCGGCGCACGCGCAGTGACCCGTTTCCCCTAGCAACAGGCAGTGTGCGATTCCCCCCATTTTGTGTGAAGTCCTGAGTGTGTTTTGTGCTCGAATAAACGGCCTAGAGCCTTGATAACCTGACGAAAGTGTGCCGGAGAGTTCTTTTCAGGTGTATTGGAGTCCCGCGCACGGTCGACGCTACAATATTATTGTTCGGAGATGGGCGCTAAATCAGCTGTCATTAGCCATTATGCTGTATACACGAATCCGTGCGCACGGTTGAAGTCCCCGACACTACAGCAGTTTCGGCTGCAACAGTGTGGCGAGTTGTTTAAACAATCATAACACATTAGCATGTACAAATTGTAAAGCTATAAAAAACCGGTGTAAAACAAGCTACGCATGCACAACGCAGCTTCGTAGATATGCAGATCATTCAAACGAGGAAAGCCATACGGGTTGAATTGTGTACACAGTGAACAGGTCTTTGGGAAATCAGAACCAGTGGTTCTTACATTTCGGCAAAATGACGGGGGAATTTAGACCAATGGCCTCAGGTTTTACATGACAGGAAAGAGGATTTCGACGCGCGCCTTCTAAGGCTGGTTGAACTAAGATTTTCCATGTAGGAATAGCGGAGTTACAGTCGGTAGATGAACGAGACGCGCATTTAGATGCCAATTCTCAAACAAAATTCGATATCATTTCCAAATACTATTTTGTAGATTTTTGGCCGCTGCTGTGATTTTCCAGACGATCTCAAAATGCCGGAGATGTTTTACATGCATTACTATGTCAGTCTCTTCTCCTCGCTCGCATTCTGGTGGGTGAACTGGCTCCTTACCCTAGGCTACAAGAAACACCTTGAGTTGAGTGATCTGGGAGCAGTGCCAGACCGACATGAGGCAAAGTTCAACCACGAGAGGTTCCGGAAAGCCTTCATGGAAGAAACGGTGAGTTATGGCACTAGGTTGACAAAATACTTGAGTACAAAACAAAAATGTAGAGAAAGGAATAATTATTTATGTCAAAGATGTAAAATGAATACATATACAACTAACGTAAATACAAAATACCTTGGCTTGTAAAAATATTTTACAGCCAAGGTATTTTGTATTTATTCATTTTACATCTTTGACACAAATAATTATTCCTTTCTCTACATTTTTGTTTTGTACTCAAGTTTTTTGTCAACCTAGTCGGAACTCGAGACACTTGAAATGATACGATACAATTATGGACATAAGCTCCGTTTATTAATTTATTACATTTATATATAGGGTATGCCAGAGGACCTTGTGGGGATCACTCAATGCCAGTTTCTTTCTTAACTTTGAAAATGTATTCAAAATTTACCTAGTCATTTTCCCTTGTGGATTGTTTGACGAATTATACGTTTAGAAAAAGTCGTATCCTCATTGAGTGATCCCCACAATGTCGCTTCCCAGGTTGTATCGTAAAATTGGGTGTGATCCCTGGCTATACGGCATTCTGGGTTGATGACTTCTGACGAGCACCCACCCGAACAAAGATACTGACAATTTGGGAGACCGCCAACATAGGGCAAGCTAGCTCGGTTGGTAGAGCGCCGATACGGTAACCCGGAGGTCGCAGGTTCGAATCCTGCTCCTGCCAGTTTCTTTGTTCACTTTGAAAATGTATTCAACATTTACCTAGTCAGTTTCCCTTGTGGATTGTTTGACGAATTATTTAGTAAGTTATGAGCTTTCCAATGACACATTCCACCAAACAAACGGCCCTGATAAGTAACAGATGTAAAGTTTCAAATTTAGAATTGGAGCTGGACGCCCCTGTTCTTATAGTGGAAAAGTATCCGGCAATCTTATAGCGCAAAGCACATACTAAAATGAGAGACCAAATAGAATGAAGAGCGTATTACACTGTTAAATATTATGTTGTGGTACAACGATTTACAGAGTTTCTTTCTGTATAACCACATAGATTATGTTCTATCTTCTATATAATTGGACAACGCTATTAGGCGACCCCCCCCCCCCCTAGACACGCCCTAAACGTAATGCATTTGTACGTTGACCCATTTTTAGCATCCCTATTGCAATACCTGGTCGATAACAATAGAAATATTATAATGGTAATGAGCCTTGCTCAAATCGCCTAACAATTATTGTTGGTTGTGTGCTTTTTCCTCCGTCCCCTAAACCTTGACAAGAAATCGCCGCCGCTGCACCTTACGCAATGGAATTGGACCATGAAATTAGAGAGTACGGATGCCGGAGATATTAATTCGTAACAAAAATATTTATTCTGGGAACGGTGAAGGTTGGGAGGAATACCCACTCCGTATATACAATATGATGGTCCTAAATGCAAGTATAAAGCACTGAAATAGTAGTGACATTAAATAAAGCATCAACATAATACTGATTACGATATATTTACCCAGGCAAAAGCTCACAGTAAGGGCAAAGAGGCGTCTATGTACAAGGTTTACTTGAAGGTGTACGGCCGACGGGTGTTTGGGGCGGCGGTGCTAAAACTACTCGGTCAGATGTTTTTCTTTATCAACCCACTGGCAGTTGGAGCATTGACGGTCTACGTCACTAATCTCAAGTATCCTCGAACAGAGACAAAAGTGAGTAGGGCTTTTAGCAGGGGATGATTACTAATCCCGCTCCAGCCAGTTTCTTTGTTCACTTTGAAAAAAATTAATAATATTGGCTTTTCCGAAATCCATCGGAAAAGGCTTTGTTTTTGTTCTGATTTTTCTTTTTTGGCTTTTCCGACACTGCCAGTCGGAAAAGGCCTTGTTTTTGTTCTGATTTTTGGCTTTTCCGAAATCCTTCGGAAAAGGCTTTGTTTTTGTTCTGATTTTTTTTTGGGGGGCTTTTCCGACAACCAGTCGGAAAAGGCATTGTTTTTGTTCTGATTGTTTTTTTGGCTTTTCCGAAAACCTTCGGAAAAGGCATTGTTTTTGTTCTGATTTTTTTTTTTTTCTTCTTCTTACTTTAGTTCTATCCCAAATCCCATAGACTTTGTACACGAATTTTATAGGTGGCACTTTGGTCACTAAACAATCTCAGATCTTAATCAAACTTAACACAAACAAAGACCCTAACCTGAAATTGTATGCCGAAGAGTGACGTCATGATGACGTCATCACGTGATTTTTTATGAATGTTTGAATTCTTAAAATCGTAACATTCTTTTCAATATATCTAGCGAACAAAACAAGATAATTTCAAAATTCTTTTTGTTATAGCTTTGGTATGTCTCAAAGATATGCCCTAAAAAGCGAAAATTGTGTGACGTCATGATGACGTCATCATAAATGTGTTTTTTCTTAAACGCTTGTAAGGGTCAATCCGATTACAAAAATGTATACAGTGAATTTATCTGTACCTAATTCCAAAATTTCATGATCGTGGCTCACTCAAGTAAGAAATAACAGCAATTTCAAAATTTAGACCAAATTCAATATAACACAAAGGAATGCTGGGAAGGGCAGATAACCATGGCTTAAAAGAGCATGCTGTTTATAAAAGGGGTTGATTTCTAGGTTTTTTTCAAGTCGCTGAATTCTTGAATTGTTAAAATCGTAACATTCTTTTAAATATATCTACCGAACAAAACAAGATTTTTTCAAAATTATTTTTGTTATAGCTTTGGTATGTCTCAAAGATATGCCCTAAAAAGCGAAAATTGTCTGACGTCATGATGACGTCATCAAACTTTTTTTTTTTTTTAACGCTTGTAAGGGTCAATCCGATTACAAAAATGTATACATTGAATTTATCTGTACCTAATTCCAAAATTTCATGATCGTGGCTCACTCAAGTAAGAAATAACAGCAATTTCAAAATTTAGACCAAATTCAATATAACACAAAGGAATTCTGGGAAGGGCGGATAACCATGGCTTAAATGTGCATGCTGTTTATAAAAAGGGTTGATTTCTAGTCTTTTTTCAAGTCGCTAGACTGTTGCCCATAGCATTTGTACACGTTTTCTTTCTTACCGTCCACTTTGGCTACTTTTAAACTAGGCAAACACTTACCCCAACTGCTCACAATGTGTGCCAAACTTTTACGTCATGATGACGTCATCACATGTCACGTGACGTCATCTTAAAGGGGCAATTTTTGAAGCCATATATCTACAAAAGTACATGTTCGATTCAGTTGAAACGTAATATCTAGGTATGTCACCGGGTGTTATAGATACAAATTGACATGACGTTTTGATGACGTCATCACATGTCACGTGACGTCATCTCAAAGGTGATTTTTCAAGGGCCCATATCTAGAGAACCGTAGTTCGGATTGCCTTTAAACCTGGTATGTTGGTGGGCCACCACGTGTTATAGATGGCTAACCCAAGTAAGAAATAGCAGCCATTTCAAAATTTAGACCAAATTCAATATAACACAAAGGAATTCTGGGAGGGCAGATAACCATGGGTATTTTGTGCTTGCTGTTTATAAAAGGGGTTGATTTCTAGTCTTTTTTCAAGTCGCTGAATTTTTGAAGTTTTAAAATCGTAACATTCTTTTCAATATATCTAGCGAACAAAACAAGATATTTTCAAAATTCTTTTTGTTATAGCTTTGGTATGTCTCAAAGATATGCCCTAAAAAGCGAAAATTGTGTGACGTCATGATGACGTAATAAAATAAATCTGTTTTCAAGTCGCTAGAATAGTGCCCATAGCATTGTAAACGTTTTCTTTCTTACCGGCCACTTTGGCTACTTTTAAACTTGGCAGACACTTACCCCAACTGCTCACAATGTGTGCCGACCTTTTACGTCATGATGACGTCATCACATGTCACGTGACGTCATCTTAAAGATGATTTTTCAAGGACCCATATCTAGAGAGCCGTAGGTCCGATTGTATGTTATGTTACATACCTGGTATGTTGGTGGACCACCACGTGTTATAGATGAAAATTTACGTGACGTCATGATGACGTCATCATACGATTTTATAGTAATTTTAAAGTTTTTGAACGTTAAAGTTTCTTAAAGCCATATCTCATCAACAGAACATGCTAAATCCAAAATTCTTTTTGGAATAGCTTTGTTAGCTCCTATATTCTTTCACATAAATGGGAAAATGTGTGACGTCATCATGACGTCATCAAAAATGTTCTTTTTTGAAACACATATAAGGGTACGTTCGATCGTCATAAAAATTGCTGGGTAGGTAGATAATGCTACTAGCATGTAAAATCCAAAGTGACGTCATGATGACGTCATGATGACGTCATCGGCTGATTTTCTATGAAATGTTTAGTTCTATCCCAAATCCAATAGACTTTGTGGACGAATTTTGTAAGTGGCACTTTGGTCACTAAACAATCTCAGATCTTAATCAGGCTAAACACAAACAAAGACCCTAAGCTGAAAATGTATGCCGAAACGTGACGTCATGATGACGTCATCACGTGTCACGTGACGTCATCCTAAACGTGCATTTTTCAAGGGCCCATATCTAGAGAACCGTATGTCCGATTGCCTTTAAACCTGGTATGTTGGTGGGCCACCACGTGTTATAGATGAAAATTGAGGTGACGTCATGATGACGTCACCATACGATTTTATAGTAATTTTAAAGTTTTTGAACCGTAAAAGTTTCTTAAAGCCATATCTCATCAACAGAACATGCTAAATCCAAAATTCTTTTTGGAATAGCTTTGTTAGCTCCTATATTCTTTCACATAAATGGGAAAATGTGTGACGTTATCATGACGTCATCAAAAATGTTCTTTTTTGAAACACATATATGGATACGTCCGATCGTCATAAAAATTGGTGGGTGGGTAGATAATACTACTAGCATGTAAAATCCAAAGTGACGTCATGATGACGTCATCGGCTGATTTTATATGAATTGTTTTGTTCTATCCCAAATCCCTTAGACTTTGTACACGAATTTTGTAAGTGGCACTTTGGTCACTAAACAACCTCAGATCTTAATGAGACTTAACACAAACAAAGACCCTTAGCTGAAAATGTATGCCGAAGAGTGACGTCATGATGACGTCATCACGTGTCACGTGACGTCATCATAAAGTTGCATTTTTCAAGGGCCCATATCTAGAGAACCGTACGTCCGATTGCCTTAAAACCTGGTATGTTGGTGGACCACCACGTGTTATAGATGAAAATTGAGGTGACGTCATGATGACGTCATCATACGATTTTATAGTAATGTTTAAGTTTTTGAATCTTAAAGTTTCTTGAAGCCATATCTCAACAGAACATGCTAAATTCAAAATTATGTTTGTAATAGCTTTGTTAGCTCCGATATTCTTTCACATAAATATGAAAAATGTGTGACGTCATCATGACGTCATCAAAAATGTGCTTTATAGAAACACATATAAGTGTAAGTCCGATCGTCATAAAAATTGGTAGGTAAGTAGACAGTGCCACTAACATGTAAAATCCCAGGTGACGTCATGATTACATCATTGGTTAATTTTCTATGAATTTTTAAATGTTTCAAATTTCATTGTGCTATATAAATTGTATACTGTCGTTGATCAGATTGACTCCAACCTTGACATAGGCCACGTTGCAAATATATTTTCTTTGACAAGTGCCGTCGTGATGACGTCATCATGGGTCACAGGACATCATCTTAAAGGTGCATATTTTAAGCTCCTATATCTAGAGAACTGTACTTAAGATTGCATCCATTCTTGGTATGCTGGTAGGCCAACTAGGATTACAGATAAAAATTGATGTGACGTCACAATGACATGATCATACCAATTTATAGCTTTGTTTAATTTGTCCAACTTTTAAGCCATATCTCTTTAACGGAACATGCAAATGTCGAAATTCTTTTTTTAAAACGTTTGTTTGGTCACATATACTTAAATATAAATGTGAACAACGTATGCAAAATTCGAAGTGATGTAATAAAAAAAATGCGGAAAAGCCCTATGTTCTGTTCTTGTAACAGACATAGATCTCTAGTTTTTATTTCTTTTTCTTCTTCTTCTTCTTCTTACTTTAGTTCCATCCCAAATCCCATAGACTTTGTACACGAATTTTATAGGTGGCACTTTGGTCACTAAACAATCTCAGATCTTAATCAAACTTAATACAAACATAGACCCTAACCTGAAATTGTATGCCGAAGAGTGACGTCATGATGACGTCATCACGTGATTTTTTATGAATTTTTGAATTCTTAAAATCGTAACATTCTTTTCAATATATCTAGCGAACAAAACAAGATAATTTCAAAATTCTTTTTGTTATAGCTTTGGTATGTCTCAAAGATATGCTCTAAAAATCGAAAATTGTGTGACGTCATGATGACGTCATCAAACAAATTTTTTTTGTAAACGCTTGTAAGGGTCAATCCGATTACAACAATGTATACATTGAATTTATCTGTACCTAATTCCAAAATTTCAGGATCGTGGCTCACTCAAGTAAGAAAAAACAGCAATTTCAAAATTTAGACCAAATTCAATATAACACAAAGGAATTCTGGGAAGGGCAGATAACCATGGCTTAAAAGAGCATGCTGTTTATAAAAGGGGTTGATTTCTAGTCTTTTTTCAAGTCGCTCAATTCTTGAATTGTTAAAATCGTAACATTCTTTTAAATATATCTAGCGAACAAAACAAGATATTTTCAAAAACAAATTTGTTATAGCTTTGTTTTGTCTCAAAGATATGCCCTAAAAAGCGAAAATTGTGTGACGTCATGATGACGTAATCAAACACATTTTTTTAAAACCGCTTGTAAGGGTCAATCCGATTACAAAAATGTATACATTGAATTTATCTGTACCTAATTCCAAAATTTCATGATCGTGGCTCACTCAAGTAAGAAATACCAGCCATTTAAAAATTTAGACCAAATTCAATATAACACAAAGGAATTCTGGGAAGGGCGGATAACCATGGCTTAAATGTGCATGCTGTGTATAAAAAGGGTTGATTTCTAGTCTTTTTTCAAGTCGCTAGACTATTGCCCATAGCATTTGTAAACGTTTTCTTTCTTACCGTCCCCTTTGGCTACTTTTAAACTTGGCAAACACTTACCCCAACTGCTCACAATTATGTGTGCCAAACTTTTACGTCAAGATGACGTCATCACATGTCACGTGACGTCATCTTAAAGGAACCATGCTTCTCAAATTTGCCGGATAGCATTTTATTTCATAAATACATTCATTTATATGTATTAAATGTGAATTAAAAGCCAAACTGGTTCAAGTGAAGTTTTAGTGTGATTATTTGCCGCCCAAAAATTGCCCCCCCTTTTTGGAATTTGTTGAGACTCAAATTGAGGGCGCTGTTCGTGACGTAGATCGAGGCACCGAAATTCATGAATGGACTCGATAGTCTGGACCCGGCCCGTATACACACACACTAGGTCTACACGTGCAATTTCGTACATTGTAAGTTGCAACAACTATACATCGAACTTACCCTGATTTTCTCCCTTTTAGCGACAGCTCCTCGGGGAATGGGCCGTTTAACTGCTTTCGCCTGTACCTTACCCACATCTGGGAACTTTGTTGGGATGGCAGTGGACTTGAGCATATTTTTAATGGCCATCCCAAAGGAGTTGAAAATACCAGTATCAAAACACGACGGCTCAAAGTGGTCGCTACATAACGCTGAGAAGCTGCTGGGACCGGACCACTTCGCTCTTGTCACCTTCACTTTCGCCGTCCAAATTCTCCGATATTTCGCATCAGTTGGAAATAAATGAAGGCTTACTCCATCCTTTGTTGTTTTGCTGCATCCAGCAGCCACACACCTTGTCGGCATGGCCGAAAAACGCTATATTTTGCTTAGATTTTGGACGAAGAATGTACACTCAATTTACGCGTGATGAATGGTGCTGGCTCGAGCAGAATATGTAATGTTCCTCGATCTACGTCACTCACTTATGTTAATGAGGGTCCCACTCAGGGGGCGGAGTAGCTTGGACAAAATTTTCAAAAAATTTTTTTTCATATTTAATCTGGGAAATAATTGACTCTGGTAACAAAATATCATTGTCAAGATAATACTTTATGGTTTTAAGCAGGAATAATGCAATGTAAATCCTATATCATGGTTCCTTTAAGGGGGCAGTTTTTGAAGCCATATATCTACAAAAGTACAAGTTCGATTAAGTTGAAACGTAATATCTAGGTATGCCACCGGGTTTTATAGATGAAAATTGACATGACGTTATGATGACGTCATCACATGTCACGTGACGTCATCTTAAAGGTGATTTTTCAAGGGCCCATATCTAGAGAACCGTAGTTCGGATTGCCTTTAAACCTGGTATGTTGGTGGGCCACCACGTGTTATAGATGAAAATTGAGGTGACGTCATGATGACGTCACCATACGATTTTATAGTAATTTTAAAGTTTTTGAACCTTAAAGTTTCTTAAAGTCATATCTCATCAACAAAACATGCTAAATTCAAGATTCTTTTTGTAATAGCTTTGTTAGCTCCTAGTATCTTTCACATAAATGTGAAAAAGTGTGACATCACCATGACGTCATCAAAAATGTGCATTTTTGAAACACATATAAGGGTACGTCCGATTGTCACAAAAATTGCTGGGTAGGTAGATAGTGCTACTAGCATGTCAAATCCAAAGTGACGTCATGATGAAGTCATCGGCTGATTTTCTATGAATTTTTTTGTTCTATCCCAAATCCCATAGACTTTGTACACGAATTTTGTAAGTGACACTTTGGTCACTAAACAACCTCAGATCTTATCGGACTTAACACAAACAAAAACCCTAAGTTGAAAATGTATGCTGAAGAGTGACGTCATGATGACGTCATCACGTGTCATGTGACGTCATCTTAAAGGTGCATTTTTCAAGGGCCCATATCTAGAGAACCGTAGGTCCGATTGCATTCAAACCTGCTATGGTGGTAGACAAGTACGTGTTATAGATGAAAATTGAGGTGACGTCATGATGACGTCATCATACGATTTTATAATAATGTTTCAGTTTTTGAACTTTAAAATTTGATAAAGCCATATCTTGTCAACAGAACATGCAAAATTCAAAATTCTTTTTGTAATAGCTTTGTTAGCTCCAAGTATCTTTCACATAAATGTGAAAAATGTGTGACGTCTTCATGACGTCATCAAACATTTGCTTTTTTGAAACACATATAAGGGTACGTCCGATCGTCATACAAATTAGTGGGTAGGTAAATAGTGCTACTAGCATGTCAAATCCAAAGTGACGTCATGATGACGTCATCGGCTGATTTTCTATGAATTTTTAGTTCTATCCCAAATCCCATAGACTGTACACGACATTTGTAAGAGCCACTTTGGTCACTAAACAATTTCAGATCTTAAGCAGACTTAACACAAACATACACCCTAAGCTGAAATTGTATGCCGAAGAGTGACGTCATGATGACGTAATCGTGTGTGTAAAGTGACATAAACTTCCACGTTAAATTTTTTAGTTTGAATTTTAGGTCCTACTAACCTAAGGTCTTTATTACATTGTACATTTACCATACACATTCGCCGTATAAAAATTACCCTATTTTGTTTTTGTTCATTGATAATAAACAAGATGATATCCAATGAAATAGTGAAATTAACGGAAAAGCCCTCTGTTCTGTTGACCAACAGACAGACAGAGCTCTAGTTTCTTCTTCTTCTTCTTCTTCTTCTTCTTTTAGTTCTGACCAAAATCCCATAGACTTTGTACACGAATTTTGTCGGCGGCACTTTAGGTCTTAAAAAAACTCAGAACCTAACCAAACTTACATCAAACATAGACCCTAAGCTGAAATTGTATGTCGTAGAGTGACGTCGTGATGACGTCATCACGTGATTTTTTATGAATTTTTGAATTTTTAAAATCGTAACATTCTTTTAAATATATCTAGCGAACAAAACAAGATAATTTCAAAATTCTTTTGTTATAGCTTTGGTATGTCTCAAAGATATGCCCTAAAAAGCGAAAATTGTGTGACGTCATGATGACGTCATCAACAATTTTTTTTTTTTTAAACGCTTGTAAGGGTCAATCCGATTACAAAAATATATACATTGAATTTATCTGTACCTAATTCCAAAATTTCATGATCGTGGCTCACTCAAGTAAGAAATAACAGCAATTTCAAAATTTTGACCAAATTCAATATAACACAAAGGAATTCTGGGAAGGGCAGATAACCATGGCTTAAAAGAGCATGCTGTTCATAAAAGGGGTTGATTTCTAGTCTTTTTTCAAGTCGCTGAATTCTTGAATTGTTAAAATCGTGTCACGTGTCACGTGACGTCATCCTAAATGTGCGTTTTTCAAGGGCCCATATTTAGAGAACGGTATATCCAATTTCCTTCAAACCTGGTATGTTGGTTGGCTAGCTCGTGTTATAGATGAAAATTGACGTGACGTCATGATGACGTCATCATACGATTTTATAGTAATTTTTAAGTTTTTGAACTTCAAAGTTTCTTAAAGCCATATCTCACCAACAGAACATGCTAAATTCAAAATTCTTTTTGTAATAGCTTTGTTAGCTCCTATATTCTTTCACATAAATGTGAAAAATGTGTGACGTCACCATGACGTCATCAAAAAGAGGCTTTTTTGAAACACATATAAGGGTCAGTCCGATCGTCATAAAAATTAGTGGGTAGGTAGATAGTGCTACTAGCATGTAAAATCCGAGGTGACGTCATGATGACGTCATCGGCTGATTTTCTGTGATTTTTTTAGTTCTATCCCAAATCCCATAGACTTTGTACACGAATTTTGTAAGTGGCACTTTGGTCACTAAACAACCTCAAATCTTAATCAGACTTAACACAAACATAGACCCTAAGCTGAAATTGTATGTCGTAGAGTGACGTCATGATGACGTCATCACGTGTCACGTGACGTCATCTTAAACGTGCAGTATTCAAGGGCCCCTGTCTAGAGAACGGTATATCCAATTTCCTTCAAACCTGGTATGTTGGTAGGCTAGCTCGTGTTATAGATGAAAATTGACATGACGTCATGATGACGTCATCATACGATTTTATAGTAATTTTTAAGTTTTTGAACTTCAAAGTTTCTTAAAGCCATATCTCACCAACAGAACATGCTAAATTCAAAATTCTTTTTGTAATAGCTTTGTTAGCTCCTATATTCCTTTACATAAATGTGAAAATTGTGTGACGTCATCATTACGTCATCAAAAATAGGCTTTTTTGAAACACATATAAGGGTTGGTCCGAGCGTCATAAAAATTGGTGGGTAAGTAGATAGTGATACTAGCATGTAAAATCCGAGGTGACGTCATGATGACGTCATCGGCTGATTTTCTGTTAATTTTTTAGTCATGATGACCATCAAATTATTTGTATATTTTTTTTAAGGTTTTGAAATTTTAAGCCATATCTCATTAACAGAATATAATAAATTCGAAATTCCTTTTTGTAATCAATTCATTAGGTCAGAGTTATGTATGTTAAAATGTGTAACATCATCCTGACGTCATCAAAATGCCCTTTTAAAAAACACATGAGAGTAAGTGGATCGTTATGAAAATTTGTAAAATCTGAAGTGACGTGATTGGCTGATTTTGTAGGAATTTTTCATTTTTTTCAATTTTTTTAAACTGTCATTGATCAGATTGACTGCAATCTTGACACAAGCCAAGACCACGTTCCGAATATGTGACGTCATGACGACGCTATCCTACGATTCTATGTTGATTTATAGTTTTTGTTTTATTATTTAATGTAATTTGTAACCGGGACTTGCGCCATATAACAACCTAAGGTCTTAAACAAGTTTGTCATATATATCCTATAATGGAAATTACATTAGCAAGAAAGAAGTCAGGATGGCGTCACGCTTAAAGGTCAAGTTTGGAGTAGCAAAAGACATAGAAGTGATGGAGTTTTGTGCTTATTATAACAGAAAAACGGAAAAGCCCTGCGTCTGTTTGCAAGAGACGCAAGATGTCTATTTTTTTGGCTTTTCCGACAACCAGTCGGAAAAGGCTTTGTTTTTGTTCTGATTTTTTTTTTTTTTTTTTTTTTTTTTCCTTTTTTTCCTATTTTAGTTCTATCCCAAATCCCATAGACTTTGTACACGAATTTTGTCGGCGGCACTTTGGTCACTAAACAAACTCAGATCTTAACCAAACTTAACACAAACAAAGACCCTCAACTGAAATTGTTTCTCTTAGTGTGACGTCATGATGACGTCATCACGTGTTATATTACAAGCGATTTAAGATAAATATTTTAAATCTTTAAAATGCTATATAAAATCAACCGTGAAACTCCTGATCTTGGTTTTAGTGTCAATTGATAGTATAAACCAGGATCTTAATTTTATCTCGTGTGCGTCAAATCACGTGACCCTTCCTTCCGGTCCAAACCGGAAGTGCCCTATAATTTGAAAGTGGAAAAAGATGTGAACTTGCTTTCAATGATGTTAGTCTCCGCCAAGGTTGTACTTCACAAAAAAAAAATTATGACGTCATAAAATGGTTGAGCGCCCTCTAGCGGCAGTTTTAAAAATGTTTAAAATGAACTTTCAGTTGATGTGTGTGGCGAAGTTTGCGGTAATCACTTTATAATTGATATATTTGATGACCTTCATGCAGGCAACACGTGTGCAAGGGCTCAGATTGATGACGTCATCAGACCGGAAGTTGCAATGAAAAGACCTTTAAACCTTGCAAAATTGCTGAAAAATCAACTGCGAGAGATATAATCCAGATATCTGCTTCAGATGGCAGAGTTGACATAGCTCTCGAACTTTCTGATAATGACGTCACGATGACGTCATCAAATATAGAATTACAAGGAATCAAAGATTTCTAGATTTAATCTTTGAAAATCCATATAAAATCAATCGAGAGAGATATGATTTTGCTTTTAATGGGAACTGATAGAATAATTCAGGGTCTTCATTTTTTATATTACGTGCAAAATCACCTGACCCTTCCTTCCGGTCCAAACCGGATGTAGCTTATAATTTGAAAGTTTCATCTTTGAAAATCAATATAGAATCAAACAGAGAGATCTAATTTTTGTTTTTACGGGAACTGATAGAATAATCCAGGGTCTTCATTTTTGATATTACGTGCAAAGTCACGTGACCCTTCCTTCCGGTCCAAACCGGAAGTGCCTTATAATTTGAAAGTTTAATCTTTGAAAATCAATATAAAATCAATCGAGAGAGATCAGCTTTTGATTTTTACGGTAACTGATAGAATAATACAGGGTCTTCATTTTTGATATTACGTGCAAAGTCACGTGACCCTTCCTTCCGGTCCAAACCGGAAGTGCCTTATAATTTGAAAGTTTAATCTTTGAAAATCAATATAAAATCAATCAAGAGAGATCTGAATTTGCTTTTTTACGGGAACTGATATAATAATCCAGGGTCTTCATTTTTATATTACGTGCAAAGTCACGTGACCCTTCCTTCCGGTCCAAACCGGAAGTGCCTTATAATTTGAAAGTTTAATCTTTGAAAATCAATATAAAATCAATCGAGAGAGATCTGATTTTGCTTTTTATGGGAACTGATAGAATAATCCAGGGTCTTCATTTTTGATATTACGTACAAAGTCACGTGACCCTTCCTTCCGGTCCAAACCAGAAGTGCCTTATAATTTAAAAATGGAAAAAGATGCTAGGTTGTATTTCCAAAAATCATAACCGGTAACGTCATATAATGTTAGAGCGCCCTCTAGCGGCAGGTTGAAAATGTTTAAAATGATATTTCGATCAATGTTTTCCACCCTCAGTTTCTTTTGGCTGACAAATATAGTATAGGCCTACGAAACTCAATACTGTTTTTATTCTGTAAAACAACGTACTTTAGTAATATAGAAAAACTACGTCTTACGCAACAAAACAATCTTTCACCAAAGAAAAAGCAAAAACGGAAAACAGACACACTATGTCTAGTTTTTAATTTAATTTGTAACCGGGACTTGCGCCATATAACAGCCTAAGGTCTTAAAAACAAATTTGTGGAAATGGAAATTACAAGACCAAGATTTAAGAAGTCACGATGGCGTCACGCTTAACGGTCAAGTTTGAAGTAGCAAAAGGCATAGAAGTGATGGAGTTTTGTGCTGAATATAACAGAAAAACGGAAAAGCCCTGCGTCTGTTTGCAAGAGACGCAAGATGTCTAGTTTCTTCTTCCTTCTTCTTTTAGTTCTGACCAAAAGCCCATAGACTTTGTACACGAATTTTGTCGGCGGCACTTTAGGTCTTAAAAAACTTCAGATCTTAACCAAACTTACCTCAAACATAGACCCTAGGCTGAAATTGTATGTCGAAGAGTGACGTCATGATGACGTCATCACGTGTCACGTGACGTCATCTTAAAGGTGCGTTTTTCAAGGGCCCATATCTGGAGAACGGTAGGTCCGATTTCCTTGAAACCTGGTATGTTGGTAGGCTAGCTCGTGTTATAGATGAAAATTGAGGTGACGTCATGATGACGTCATCATACGATTTTATAGTAATTGTTAAGTTTTTGAACTTTAAAGTTTATTAAAGCCATATCTCATCAACAGAACATGCTAAATTCAAAATTCTTTTTGTAATAACTTTGTTAGCTCCTATATTCTTTCACATAAATGGGAAAATGTGTGACGTCATCATGACGTCATCAAAAATGGGCTTTTTTGAAACACATATAAGGGTAGGTCCGATCGTCATACAAATTACTGGGCAGGTAGATAGTGCTACTAGCATGTAAAATTCGAGGTGACGTCATGATGACGTCATCGGCTGATTTTCTATGAATTTTTTAGTTATATCCCAAATCCCATATACTTTGTACATGAATTTTGTAAGAGCCACTTTGGTCACTAAACAACATCAGATCTTAATCAGGCTTAACACAAACAGAGACCCTAAGCTGAAAATGTATGCCGAAACGTGATGTCATGATGATGTCATCACGTGTCATGTGACGTCATCTTAAAGGTGCATTTTTCAAGGGCCCATATCTAGAGAACGGTACGTCCGATTGCCTTCAAACCTGGTATGTTCGTATGGTAGCTCGTGTTATAGATGAAAATTGAGGTGACGTCAGGATGACGTCATCATACGATTTTACAGTAATATTTAAGTTTTTGAACTTCAAAGTTTCTTAAAGCCATATCTCATCAACAGAACATGCTAAATTCAAAATTCTTTTTGTAATAGCTTTGTTAGCTCCTATATTCTTTCACATAAATGGGAAAATGTGTGACGTCATCATGACGTCATCAAAAATGGGCTTTTTTGAAACACATATAAGGGTAGGTCCGATCGTCATACAAATTGCTGGGCAGGTAGATAGTGCTACTAGCATGTAAAATTCGAGGTGACGTCATGATGACGTCATCGGCTGATTTTCTATGAATTGTTTAGTTATATCCCAAATCCCATAGACTTTGTACATGAATTTTGTAAGAGCCACTTTGGTCACTAAACAACATCAGATCTTAATCAGGCTTAACACAAACAGAGACCCTAAGCTGAAAATGTATGCCGAAACGTGATGTCATGATGATGTCATCACGTGTCATGTGACGTCATCTTAAAGGTGCATTTTTCAAGGGCCCATATCTAGAGAACGGTACGTCCGATTACCTTCAAACCTGGTATGTTCGTATGGTAGCTCGTGTTATAGATGAAAATTGAGGTGACATCAGGATGACGTCATCATACGATTTTACAGTAATATTTAAGTTTTTGAACTTCAAAGTTTCTTAAAGCCATATCTCATCAACAAAACATGCTAAATTCAAAATTCTTTTTGTAATAGCTTTGTTAGCTCCTATATTCTTTCACATAAATGTGAAAATTGTGTGACGTCATCATGACGTCATCAGAAATATGCTTTTTGGAAACACATATAAGGGTAGGTCCGATCGTCATAAAAATGTGCGGGTAGGTAGATAGTGCTACTAGCATGTAAAATCCGAGGTGACGTCATGATGACGTCATCGGCTGATTTTCTATGATTTTTTTGTTTTATCCCAAATCCCATAGACTTTGTACATAAATTTTGTAAGAGCCAATTTGGTCACTAAACAACATCAGATCTTAATCAGGCTTAACACAAACAGAGACCCTAAGCTGAAAATGTATGCCCAAACGTGACGTCATGATGACGTCATCACGTTGCATGTGACGTCATCTTAAAGGTGCATTTTTCAAGGGCTCATATCTAGAGAACGGTACGTCCGATTGCCTTCAAACCAGGTATGTTGGTATGGTAGCTCGTTTTATAGATGAAAATTGAGGTGACGTCATGATGACGTCATCATACGATTTTACAGTAATATTAAAGTTTTTGAACTTCAAAGTTTCTTAAAGCCATATCTCATCAAGAGAACATGCTAAATTCAAAATTCTTTTTGTAATAGCTTTGTTAGGTCCTACATATGTAAAAAAAAATGCAAAATATGTGCATCATCATAATGACGTCATCAAAGGCATAATTTCTCGTAAGACATGTAAATTTGTAGCTCCAATTGTCATCAAGCCTGGTGTGTAGGTAGACTTGTCACAAGCAAGCAAAAATCGCAGTGACATCATAACAAAATAATGCGGAAAAGCCCTATGTTCTGTTCAGCGAAGAGACATAGAGTCCTAGTCTTTTCTTATTTTAGTTCTATTCCAAATCCCATAGACTTTGTACACAAATTTTGTAATAGGCACTTTGGTCACTAAACAATCTCAGATCTTAATCAAACTTAACACAAACATAGACCCTAACCTGAAATTGTATGCCGAAGAGTGACGTTTGATGACGTCATCACGTAATTTTTTATGAATTTTTGAATTTTTAAAATCGTAACATTCTTTTTAATATATCTAGCGAACAAAACAAGATATTTTCGAAATTATTTTTGTTATAGCATTGGTATGTCTCAAAGATATGTCCTAAAAGGGAACAATTTGGAACGTCATGATAACGTCATCAAAACAATTTTTATTTTTAAACGCATGTCAGGGTCGGTCCAAATTCAATATAACACAAAGGAATTCTGGGAAGGGTAGATAACCATGGCTAAAATGTGCATGCTGTTTATAAAAAGGGTTGATTTCTAGTCTTTTTTCAAGTCGCTAGACTATTGCCCATAGCATTTGTAAACGTTTTCTTTCTTACCAGCCACTTTGGCTACTTTTAAACTTGGCAGACACTTGTACTTACACCAACCGCTCACAATGTGTGCCGAACTTTTACGTCATGATGACGTCATCACATGTCACGTGACGTCATGTTAAAGGTGCATTTTTCAAGGGCCCATATCTAGAGAACCGTAGGTCCGATTGCATTCAAACCTGCTATGGTGGTAGACAAGTACGTGTTATAGATGAACATTGAGGTGACGTCGTGATGACGTCATCATATGATTTTATAGTAATGTTTAAGTTCTTTAATCTTCAAGTTTCTTAAAGCCATATCTCATCAACACAACATGCTAATTTCAAAATTCTTTTTGTAATAGCTTTGATAGCTCCTATATTCTTTCACAAATCATGACGTCATCAAAAATGTGCTTTTTAAAAACACATATAAGGGTAGGTCTGATCATAATAACAATTTGTGGGCAGGTAGATAGTGCTACTAGCATGTAAAATTCACAGTGACGTCATGATGACGTCATCGGCTGATTTTCTATGAATTGTTTAGTTCTATCCCAAATCCCATAGACTTTGTACACGAAACATGCAAATGTCAAAATTATTTTTTTAACACGTTTGTTTGGTCACATATACTTGAATATAAATGTGAACAACGTATGCAAAATTCCAAGTCATGCAATAAAAAAACCGGAAAAGCCCTGTCTTGTAACAGACATAGAAGTCTAGTTTAGATCTATTTTAGTCATAAACATATTTTGTATATATCTTATATAAATTATGTTGTGTTGTCCGGAAGTCTTTGCTGTCTAATCAAAGCTTTTCTGATCGACGAATGTGAAGTTTTGCTTTTTTGTTGTGATAGCTTGACTCACCACACTTAGTCAAAGTGGAGGAATTCTTCAAGAATGGCTTTGTGTTAGTCGCAGCCATGTTCCTTGCATCCGTGGTCAACTTCATCTGCTTACAGACACACTTATACATTGCCACAATGGAGGGACTCAACGTAAGAGCTGCCATCCAGGTTTGTATTCAGAACCCAAATGTTATTTTGATTTTCACCTTTGAATTAATTCTCGAATTGTCATATTTACAGATATCTTCTCTTTTAATTTTTTGTTATTTTGTACTTCGGGGCAAACCTTGAAATGTTAAGTTCCTGGTTAAGCAATTCAAGAGAGTTGTGAGTAACGGATTATAAAGGATGGATGGACTTTACATGTGTCTTACTGCAGCAAATGCGCAGTTAAACAAAGTTGTAAATTTGACATCAGATATTCATTGTGGTATAAACAAAACATTGATTAAGTTTTCCCCGTGTATCTTTGTTACCTCAGAACACTGACTAAATTTTGGTATGAGATTCCCAAGAGTTCCACCAATATGACAGGTAACCAGAGATGTAATCAAATCAATCACAAGTCAGTCAAAAATTGTAGTCAGCTTTCAAGCTACAGGGAATAGACAATGACAAGTGAATGCTTATCACAGTTGGTTTGAATAGCCTGTGACTTGGCTTGAGACCAGACCTGCAATCGATATGACTTGTGATGACTTCATCAAAACCCATCTTATTATTTCAGACCATGGTGTACGAGAAAGCGCTGCGTCTATCCACCGTAGCCACTACAGGAGGGAAAATGAACATGGGTCAGATAACTAACCATATGTCAGTCGATCCCAACGCTATCCAGTTTATGTTTGAGATGGTCAACAACCTATGGGCTATCCCCATACAGGCACGTATTAACCATTATCAGAGAGTTGAGAATTGGGGAATTGGGGTGTATATGCTGAAGCAGATTTACAAAAGCTTTCAACTTTTCACACGCTAATCTACCGGAAGCCTTTTCTTCGTTAAATATGCTACCTACACTGTAAAATGAATTCCGTAAAATAACGGGTTTCCCCCCTGTAAAAGAACAGACCTTCACCGTATTTTAGTTTTAACGGGTTTTGGACGTAAAATATAATGTTTTCCTACACGAATCTCATTACGCAGCAACTGACTAATCAGAATTGAGAAAATTTGTGCCCACACAAGTCACGTTCAATTGTAGTGTTTCGTCCAAAAACACGGTTTCTTGACAAAAATATTTAATTATTTAAACAATTTCACAATATGATTTAGATTTTCTGCAAACAGAGGTGAAGAATCGCCTCACATCTCCTTTTCTTATTCAAATATTGAATTTTTTTAATGGGAAAACCGTGACCTCACCATGGTGGGATAAGGATGAATATAAAGCTAAAGCACGACGTGATTCAGTTCGTAGTGTTTAGTAGATTATCGTATTATTTGTATACTTTATACCTATAGTAATGTATTATAAATTATGTCTATTTCCCATTTCTGTAAATTTGTAATTACTTACACCAAGCTTCCAGTAACTTTTTACGGGAATAGCAGGGTTATTTTAGGGGACAGTTACGTAAAATAGCAGCGTTCATGAGTCGTTATAGATAACAGCTTGCAACGTTTTTTTACGGGATGGGACTTGCGTCCAAACTGCCAGGACATTCCCGTAAAAAAACCACTGTTCTTTTCTTTTACAGTGTATGAACCTATAACCTTCAAGATACTTAAATTGTAATTGTCACCACTTATTTTTTAACCCAATTTTACGTGATGACCCCGGTTCAAAACAATAGCTTAGAGCCAAATCTCTGTGAAGTCGGCACTCCGTAGAAAAAATCCCATTTTAAGCTTGTTGGTATAATATATATATTTACTTCAGTTACTTTTTCTTACCGAAATGGATTTGATTTGTACGAATTTGCAAGTCAATCGAAAGCGTCATTAAGTCCACCTTTAGTTAGACACATATTCGGTTTTTCCAGTTGCAAAGAATCGTTTTGAATAAATACAAATAGAGCTTGTTGTTTGTGTTTAGATGGGGAGGGGTTCGCTTCCACACAAATTACAATATTTCTGTCAATGCAGCGGTAAAAACTTGCCCCATTAAGTATTTATGGAACAATCATATTGTACTTAAAATAGAGTGCATATTTGATCTACCAATAGCTTGCTGTAAACCTGACGCTGCTGTACATCCAGATGGGATACCCAGCCCTGATTGGCGCTTCGATGTTTATCGTTCTCAGCCCAATGCAGTTCAAAATCTCTGCACTAATTGGCAAGCAACAGAAGAAACTTTTGGTAAGTGGAAAACTAGACTTGTCACAAAACACCCTGTGGCATTATGCTCAATTTCGTTAACAGTCTTAATATTATTGATGGGTTTCTCTCAAGACACTCGGAGACAACAAACCCAATTTCTGGCCTTTTATGGGCGGGGTGTCATTATGTTGAAAGGGGGGTACAAAAACAAGAATGAGTGTCTAACGTACTTGTTTGCTTAAAAATGATAATGCTGCCTTTTCGGGGTTGGAGTGAGGTGAGGATGGGTTCACATTCAATAAAACCTTTGAAGCGAACAATCGAAGCAACAAGGTAAATTTGAAGTTGAGATTGGTGTGATTTTATAAAGGTGTTAAATTAAAATCAAATAATCTTATAATAATATTATTTATAATTAATACATTCAAGTGTGTAACTTTAAAAAAATTAGCAAAAGCTCCCAGACTTTAAGAATTGCTTCCAAGAAGAAAACATAATTAAACTGGTAAAAACGAAACGGAAACAATTTAAAAACCGCGTTTAAAAACCGCGTTAGATGACATTATTTGTGTGACCCCTTCAGGTTTTTGGGCCAAGAAACTAAACAAAAAAATATATATCTTAAACAGTTGAAAACGATTAAAAACCAAGTTGTAATATAATCATTACACCACTCTTAACGTAATGCAATTGATACCAAATCTTAGGGATGCTCTGACGAACGCCTCAAGAAAACCAACGAGTTACTGCAAGGGATTAAGCTTCTGAAGCTGTATGCCTGGGAAGGGTTGTATTGCAAGGCTATCGAAGTCAGCAGAGGAAAGGAACTCAAAAGATTGCTCAATGTCAACATTGGCTTCGTATCGACATGTAAATACAATGTTATCATTCCTATTTTTACATATATATAGTTCAATGCAGAAATAATTTCAACAAGCCATTTTACCACTACAGATAGAGCATATCAATGTCAAATAATTAGTATTACTTACGGCATTATGTATCAAATTTGTTTCATTTCTAGTACTTCTGACGCTTTCTACACCTATATTGTTCTGTGTTGTGGTAAGTGAAAGTTATTTTGTATTTAAAAAGACCAGCATATAGTTAACTAAATTAAACCAATACTGCGGTCTATTATTGTATTTTAATTTATTTTATTTTATTTTATGTTATTCTATTTTATTATATTTTGTACCCTTTTCTTTATATATTGTCTTCATAAATGAATGGTCTGACCAGACTAGACTATTATTTTGTACACAGTGAAGTGATATATTTGGTACGTTTCTCTATATATTTTCTTCATAAATGAAGGGATTTGGGACGTACACTGCCATTACAGGCGACCCACTGACTCCAGATGTGACCTTTTCAGCCCTAGCCCTCTTCAACATGCTGACCATGCCATTGATGATTCTCCCAATAAGCCTACTGATGTTCATAAATGGTGTTGTCAGTACAAATCGCGTCCAGAAGTTTTTGGTAGGACCAGAGGTAGAAGACGAAGGTAATGGAGCTCGCAGCAAAAACGTGCCTGGGCCTGTACGTATCGTAAATATTCGTGTTTTTTTAGCTGTTGTATTTCAGTAATTTTCTATCTTCATTGTTGTTTGATTTGGGGCTAAACCGGGGATGCTATTACGCCGGTTTATTGATTTTCAGCCAAGACTCTTAATCTTTACGTAGCCACATCGTGCTATCTTTCAAAATGAACGTGTTCGTATTTAAATACTGATCAAACACTAGAGGGTACATTTTCCTATTATGTGTATCTCCTCTAGTTGTTGTATTTTCATATATCTTCAATAAGATTACATTTATTCCTACTTCTTTTCCCAGATGGTAAAAATATGGCCAATTTGTAGTTTAACCTGAAAAGTAGACACGAAAATACCATAGTCACTTAAACCAACAAGAATCGACAAGCGACATTGTGGGGATCACTCAATGAGGATACGACTTTTTAACTTATAATTCGTCAAACAATCCACAAGGAAAACTGACCAGGCAAATTTGATCCCCACAATGTCGCTTCCCAGGTTGTATCGTAAAATTGAGTGTGATCCCTGGCTATACGGCATTCTGGGTTTATGACTTCTGACTAGCGCCCACCTGAACAAAGATACTGACAATTTGGGGGACCGCCAACATAGGGCAAGATAGCTCGGTTGGTAGAGCGCCGGTACAGTAACCCGGAGGTCGCAGGTTCGAATCCCGCTCCTGCCAGTTTCTTTGTTCACTTTGAAAATGTATTCAAATTTACCAAGTCAGTTTCCCTTGTGGATTGTTTGACGAATTATAAGTTAAGAAGTCGTATCCTCATTGAGTGATCCCCACAATGTCGCTTCCTAGGTTGTATCGTAAAATTGGGTGTGATCCCTGGCTATACGGTATTCTGGGTTTATGACTTCTGACTAGCGCCCACCCGAACAAAGATACTGACAATTTGGGAGACCGCTAACATAGGGCAAGATAGCTCAGTTGGTAGGGCGCCGGTACGGTAACCCGGAAGTCGCAGGTTCGAATCCCGCTCCTGCCAGTTTCTTTGTTCACTTTGAAAATGTATTCAAATTTACCTAGTCAGTTTCCCTTGTGGATTGTTTGACGAAGAATAGATTTGGTCTGCTTGCTGGTATCGTTGGCAGGTTGACAGCACAGTGATATACCAAAAGAAGGCAGACCTTGTGATGATATCTAGTAGTGCGAGTGAGTTTGAGAATAATGACATGGACGGTACGGAGAGATCTAGCTTGCTTGCCACGGACAGCCAGAAGCGGAAAAAGAAAGACCGCCAGAATCGAAGATACGGATCCGCCATCCACCAGAAACAGCGCGTCCAGAACGCATCGGCCAGTAGACTACAACATGGCGTCGCCATCAAGGTATTATTACCACGCCTCTTCGAGTACTTCTCTATGGATTAGGTTAACACTCCCAGACGTTCAGGGTCATACATCACATTAATTTTAAACACAAACTTACGTTGTGGCTTTTGTGAGTATTATTATTCTCACTCTGTCGAATTTTAATGATGCCAAGTGAAGTCGAAGCCCATTTCATAACTCGCTGATGTCTTTTGAAAATCTTGCCTTAAATTATACATTCAAAGCTTTGCCTTGTCTCGTCCAATATACTTACTATTATGCTTGTATTGTAGTCTCATTGTGTTACAAATATTTAAACACATTATGTGACTACTTTTTTGTGTACGCTACACGCCTCTGCTATTTGCCTTAACGATGTCACTACTTGTGCTATCATTTGTAAATAAATGGAGTGATGAGCCCATCTATTTTCGTTAATTATTCAAGATATCGAATGGCAGTTTTCTCTGGGATCCTGAGACACGTAGTGCACCCGTGCTATCAGATATAAATATAGAAATCCCCGAAGGTACGTTTTGAATATGTATTAACGGTAGATTCAATACTTGTGTTTGTCAAGATTTCTTACACAAAATACCTGATTCTGAATTTATTCTATTTTATTTTACCCCTGACATGATATGCCACTCAATCCGCATTTACAGCTGGTCAATGTAATGTTTCTCTGAATGCTGAAATACTTATTTTTAGTTGCTGTTTTGGGGGCTACCAACTGCTCAATGCCCAATTATATTTACAGATAATGTTGTACCTTCTAACAAGGAAGCCAAGTGCCAATGTTAACACATCAATCCATCATTTTCTACGGAATAAAAGCATTGATGAAACTCGAAACGCAGTGTTTTTCTACCAACATTGCTGAAAGCAAACTCAATTCGAAAATAGATTGGACTACATGTACTACTCTTGGGAAGAATTATTGATTCAGATAGACTTTGACCGAATTTATGAGTATGTGATTAACTGATCGTTACAGGTAAACTGACGATAGTAACTGGGCAAGTGGGAAGCGGCAAATCGTCCTTACTGTCCGCCATTTTGGGTGAAATGACCACTGTATCTGGGACAGTCCAAATCAGGTATATTAACTGGTCTGTTGGTCCTGTTTCTCTCTTTTCTCGTTAACTTTCTGTTCACTTAGCTATCTACCATGACCCATTGAATGTAACCTATTCAAAGCAGAAAGAAGGATTAGGCGGATGTGACTGAATGATATCCAGGCTTAGAATTATCACAATAAGGTTTACGTTGTTAAAGCTGTCCAACCCAGAAGTCACAAGTTAAGGTGGGAGAAACGTTTATAAGCTTCACATGCTGTAGAATGTGATTTGGGTAGAATTTGATTTTGGAGGCCGATTTTTCTAAATGACATCCAACTAATCTCCCTTTTTGAAAATTAGAAATTTAAGACACGATCAAGGCTTGTCATTTTGTATCTTAGTCTTTCGAGCTACTGCTTGATTTGAAGATGTTTTGATGAGAGAATGATTTCTACAAATATATATGTATTCCAGTTTCTTTCGTGATCACTGTTATGTGCTAAATCCATGTAAATATCCAGCAATTAGGGGTAAAAGTTCGAGTTTTCGCGTCGGATCACATCATTCTTTTTGAGAGGGGTAATTCAATGACAGAAACGAGTGCCATTTTGTGTTCGAGGTCTGAGCCGAGTCACAATTTCAACATTGACGTGGCTAACGATTGTTCTACTCAGTATTCTTTCTTTCTTTATTGAACAGCATTACCCAAGTCTTTTGTCAACTTCAGACCTGTAGCACTTGGTTAAAACTGCAATATTAATGCTGTTTTTATCAAGCAAGATCTACATGAATTTTAGCATTATATTTCATATTATTGTATTTTATAAAATGAAATATCATGTATGTCACATGTATGCAATGTTTTTTTACAGATACATGTACATGTACGTACCATAAATTCTCTGTATACAGTTTTGAATACCCCTACTGTCTAAAATGGTTGCGTCCTGCCAAATCGGGGATTAGGGATAATAATTACCCCGACGACATGAGCCATAGTCCTCGGGAAAATTTCTTGTACAGACATTATGGGAGCTGTTCGGAACAAGTTAAAGTACAAACACAGGGAACAATAGAAGGATTCCATTCATGTATGAATGTGCAGACATGCATATAATTATGTGTGTATAGCTATTCAAACCGTGGACCTTTAACAAAGAGGACAATAGGGTCCACGATTGTGTCAAGGTCCACGATTGAAAATCGTGTACAAAACATATAGGAGGCCTTCCAAAAAGTTAAAGTACAAACAAAAGAGGAACAATAGGAGGTCCACGATTGAATGTGTTTACAAACATGGGTGTGGGTGTGTGTGAAGCACACTGTGTATGGTGTGAGGGTGGGTGAGAGTATGTAGATACCGGCAATCGTGGACTAGGGACAAAAGGGTTAGGTCATATAGACAAAGGGTCCACGTTTGTCCGAACGTCCACGATTGAAAATCGTGTACAAAACCAATGGGAGGCCTTCCGAAAAAGTTACAAACAAAAGAGGAACAATGGGACGTCCACGATTGCAGGTATTTACACACTTGCCTGCGTTTGTAGTTTTCTGTCCGAAATCAGGTCAAGTTTTTCATATGGGACAACCGTAAGGGTGGTAGGGCTAGCAGCCTGAAATGTGGCCAACCCCACTATCCTTTAAGAGTGGCTTTTAGCCTGGTATTGCGGGACTTCAATAAAAACGGACAGAAGTGAAACAGACAGTATATTTAAATAGACATTGGCGACAAGGGAAAAGTAAGGCGATAAGCATATTGCCTATTAATTTCCAATTCAATGTCAGAATATTTGGACAATAGTGATTGGGGTTCCTGTACAAATTGGCTCTATCTCCATGACAACGGCGCCGGAACACTTTTGAAAGTGGGGGGAAAAGTAGCGCCGGTGCCGGCCGGCTGCTGTCATTTGCTATGTTTTTCTTTATGCAGAACTGCCAAAAGTGGGGGGGGGGGGGGGGGGGGGGTTTCCCCAAGTGGAAAAAGTGGGGGAAGTTCCCCCTCCCCCTCCCCACCCGTTGCTCCATGATAAATCTGAAGACGGGATCAAAGGTTGGTTTGAAAATCGACTAACGAAGCTTTTATATAAATCAAAAAATTTGCTGGCCTGACGTTTCGAACTTAAGCAAGTTCTTTCTCAAGGGCAAATGACAGTGTACATGAAACAAACATGCAGGGAACAGACATGCAAGACACGCTTTCATAGTAAAGTAGTGCTTATATAGGGTATTGTCTTGTCCTTGATGTGAATGAATGGTCAGCCAGCTGGACGGTTTTTTGTGTTTAAAAAACACCCGCTAAACACTTGATAGATGGACCTACTTATTTTAAAGTGACTGCTAATCTGTGTCACCTTTGTGTGTTTTGTTCAATCCTAAAGGGATAGGAATCAGGTGGCTTTTGCCGCCCAGAAGGCCTGGTTGCTCAACGGTACCCTGCAAGAGAATGTACTGTTCTCACAACCGCTGGACACTAAAAGGTAATTCGGCAGTTGGTGAACAAGATATTGTTATAGTCAAGGGCGTAGACACGAATCTATTATACAAGTTAGGGGGATAGCGGCAGGGGGTATGGTGAGAACATTCCCAAAACCTGCCGATGTTGGAAATTTCGAAAAGTAGGTAGGGCGGGGGGGGGGGGGGGGGGGGTTGGTGGGGATCAGACATTTTCTGGCACAAGCGGGCGCTGTTTTTACACGTTGTGTGTGAATTATTGTACACGTTTTTTATAGTCCGCATTTTAACACTCTTTCTGACACTTTTTCCTTCTACTGGGAATTTTACGTGAAATTTACATTTCCGTATTGGCTCCTGGCAATTTTTTAAATGTTCATAATTTTGTTCATTTTTTTGTCTTGGGGGAATAATCCCCCTGTCAAAAAGGTTGGGGGAGTTTTAAAAAAGGAGAAAATATCCCGGAATCTACGCCCTCAGCATGTAGGCATAGAGTAATATGGAATATGCATAAAAGTAATATGCTGAATAACAATTGTGGTGATTAAATAGTATACCGGTGGAAATACTATTAAGTCGATGAGGCCAAAACGGCATTTGTACACTTAAAACATGTAGGTACAAGCGCGTTATAGACGCCTGCGCTCTGAAGCCTGACATCGATATCTTACCTGGTGGAGATCAGACAGAGATTGGGGAGAAGGGAATCAACCTGAGTGGAGGTCAGAAGCAACGAGTCAGCGTAGCCAGGGCCATGTACTCCGGCAGGGATATCATTATTATGGTAGGCACCAAATGCAGACATGACAATTCTTTTTGTACCAGAACTTAAATCTGCGTTACCCTTTTTGTGACAAAGATGACACATCACAGTGCATACAGTGCCTGTCATGTGATGTTGCTGTTTTGAAAATTCAGCATATGAGACCATAGGGTTCTTGTCAAGGTTTTGCAGTTAGAGTTAAAGAGATGTCAGAATTGTACTTCCAACTTTCTTTTCGCCAGGAATGATATTTTGAGTGGGAAGGTCACGCAAATTGCCACTTTCAATAACCTTTACCCATAAGATTAAAAGTAACGCATAATTCATTCATCCATTCATTTCCGGTTTATTACTGCACATCAAGATCAGACAAAAAGTAGAGACTAAAAATGTTTGATTTACAATAAGATAAATCAACACAATTACATTAAACAAATACAACAAAAGAATACTAAATAACATATTATATTAGATCAACATGAGTGATAATAGGTAATTATTTTCAATTAAAAAAATGACCAAAACCAAATGTCCCCAACTAGTGTGAAGAGCTTTCATACATAAATTTTTGTAATCATAATGACAGATACATTATTGGGTTGTTGGTATATTATTTCAGGACGATCCACTTTCTGCCCTTGACGTTCGCGTTGGGAGTCATCTGTTTAATGATGGCATCGTGAAATTGCTTGTAAACCATCGACAGACGGTGGTGTTGGTCACTCACCAACTCCAGTACCTCAACAGGGCTGATCTGGTAACTTTTCAGCGTTAAAGAAGTTTAAAGTACTTCCACTGAAGTGGATTATATTTCCTGTTGCATAATTAGCTCTCTCTCTGCCAGCGGCGTAACTAGGGTTGAATTTGTAGGGGGCACCTGGGGGTGCACCAATTTTTTAAGGGGGGCACCGAATGGCAACAGATGTATTGTTTGTGTGCAATTCGAAATTTCAAATGGGGGGGCACCCGGAGGGCACGGACCTCCGGTGGGGGGCACGTGCCCCCCGTGCCCCCCGTAGTTACGCCACTGCTCTCTGTATTAGGCATTATTTCCCCCACTCGTTGACCGTTATCTATCTTGTGACTGTTTTATGCTCCATTTTCACCCTTAACTGTTTTCATGCATACAGTTGTTTTTGTCCTCGTTTTTCTTGTATTTGCCTAATCGTATTTGTTCTTTTTCTTTGTATGGTTTTGGAGATTATTATTGTCTCTGGCATAGCAATCAGCTTTTGCCTGCGACTTTATCCCAGCGAACACAAAACGTTACAAAAACGTTTTAGTTAGGTTATGTTTCGTTTACTTACGTCTTCGTATAACTCGGAGGTCTTAGGTACGTCTTTTCAGAACGTTCGCGCAACGTTTTTTGGACGTTACAAAATGTTCCGACATTAAACGTTCTTTTGTTTACAAAAGTCAGGTTAAATTTCGGTTTTAGTCCAAAAAGCACACTTTCTTGACCACAATGTGTAATCATTCAAACAAATCCACAATGCAATTTAGATTTTTTGCAAACATAGGTAAAACATCGCATTACATCTCCTTTTGTATTCAAATATTGAAAATGTTTATGGGAAACCATAACTTCATCATGGCGGAAAAAGCTGTATATAAAGCTAAATCACGACAACATCCAGTTTGTAGTGTTTACTAGTAGGGTTTACTAGTATGTAGCATTTGTATACATTCTACCCATAGTAATGTGTAGTAAGTCTGGTTACCACTCCATTTATTTCTGTAAATTTACTTTCTGGTAACTTAGATTAATTCCAGTCAATAGACATTTAGTTAGTAAATGTAAGTTTTTAATAAGTTCTTAGAACGTTCTTAGAACGTCACAAAGTCACGTGTTTAAAAAGGTTCTGAAACGTTTTTTGGAAACGTTCAGAAAACGTTAAATGGTTTGCTGGGATGCCACCATTATGTCAACGACGAGTCACCGTTTTCTTTTCAGAAACAACAGTCACTCAAAAGCAAGGTTGAATTTACACATCTTATCATATTACTCAACTGACACAGAGCTTCGGATTCATTCATCATTACCGGTTGTTTTATTCATCATTACCACTCTTTTATGATTTGTTCCTCACTTAAATGTAGTATACAACATTTGCTTTTTGCTGTAATTTTCTGAAATGAATGGATTTAGGGGTATATATTTTAGCAAATACTGTAAGACTGACCTGTTTAAAGTTCTGTGAGCATAGATGCTGGGAAAAGAAACAGAAAACAAATGCTATTATTGTAGTCTGGTTTCCCTGACCAAACGGAGCAATTTATAGACGTTAAGGGAACTAGATTATATCCAACGATGGTAGGCCGACCAGCTCTGGAAATTGATACAAAAAATCCACTTTTCTTGAGGGAGAGAGCACACCCTCTGCCATGATTTCACAGGATGCTTGAGACTATTATTTACTTACAGTCAATTTAGGTATTTCATTATTCAGTAGTTTTATCTGCTTGATATGTCTATGTACCTTCTTTGAATAATCCTCTTTTTGTTGCGTTATTCTTTTATGATGCTACTATATCATGGCTTTCAGCAATTATGGAAACATGCATCGTATGCACGAGAGCCTGAAGTATATGCTGTCGTAGTTAAACTCACCCCATTCGCGAACCAGTTGAGACCTCACCTCTTGATGGATGTCAGTAACTTTTGTGTGATGTTTGTCTCAAAGATAATTGAGATGAAAAACGGTCAGGTAGCTGCCAAGGGAACCCTGGATGACATCATCGCCGCAGACCCTGACAAGTACAGCGAGTACAACAAGGCGGTCATTGAGTCCGAGGCTGAGGCTGAGCTATCCGATAACGAGTCGGACGCAACGAGAGAGGAACGTCTGCGTCTCGAGCAGCAAGTCAAGATCATGAAGAAGCCATCTGCGGGTAAGAAAGAAGAGAAATGTATCTTCGGGAGATGGAGAGCACTTTACGAAAGGGTTACTGTAAGAAGTGAGCGTGGCTCATGCGTGCTCGTGTATGGGCCATGTTGAAGCAGGTGAGGTGCGCGAGTTGAGTTATTGTGTACTAAAAGGGCCACCGCTCAGAGGTTAAAAGGGTATAATTTACGTGGTAAGAAACATAAAATATCGCGGTAAGACACCTCATTGACATGATAAGATTGGTTATTGGCGGGGTAAGAGTGTTGATTGACGCGGTAAGAATGTTGATTGACGCGGTAAAAGAGACTTTAGTGGCGTAATAAGCGTGTCGGACCGACGCGGTAAGAGACGTGCTTAACGTACCGACACAGTGGGACTGACGAGGTAAGAGAGGCTTCAGTAACGTAGTAAGAGTGCAGTCGGACAGTCGCGGTAAGGGATGTGAGCGGGACGTAATAAGAGCCTTGGACTAACGAGGTTAGAGAGTTCACGGTGACCTGGTAAGAGTGTTATTAGACTGTCGCGGTAAGTGAAATGAATTAAGGCTAGCCGAATTTTCACGGCAGGCTATTTTTACGGCAAGACGCGGTTCGCTTTTGGCCATATTGCCACTACGGTGGCCGATAGACAACGTAATTTCAAAAATATACATGTAAATCTTCAAAATCGGTCGTGTATTTTTTTGTACTGCCGAAATGCTCGTACTTTCGGCCAATGGTGTCAACATGGGCGTGGCATGGGGGGGGGGGAGAGGGGGCGACCTCCGGAATACCGTAGCGGCGCTCTACCAACTGACCTATTTTACCTACTTTGGCCTATGTTGACGATCTCCCAAATTCTCACTGTCTTTATTGGGGGGCGCTGTAGCCAGAATTAAACATTCTATTCGTTTTCGCACGGCAGGTGCGAGTTCATTTGCATAAAATGCACGGTTACGCAACCAATCCAATGTATATAATGACCATGCTGGCCCCGTCCGAGTTCATACTCGGTCAAGCAGTCAACCTTACCGTACACCACTAAAATTCCCACTCAATCCCCACCCAACATTTAAATTACCCAATCCCCACCCAACATAAAAACAAAAATTACCCTTAATCTAAACAAAAGAATCAATATAAGCAGCTCATCAAGACACTATTAATAACAATGAGAACAACGGCATTCACATATCGATCCATTCCACATTCGGTCAAAGTGGAGTGCACCCCTGTTGAGCGCCCGGTCTGCACCCACGTTTCCTCCAAAAAAGAAGGATTTTCGTGCCCGCCGAGACCCAACTTCATGTCGGACCGGCGCTCATCACCGGATTGCAAAACAGCCCCAGCTATTATCATGTATTACTTTACCGGTACGTCATAAATAAACGCAAACAAGATACATGTATATTGGACAGTTAGCGTATCCAGCTGTTTGTGCCAGGGAGGGCAAACAACGTCTGAACCGTCGCAAAAAGAGTCGCAAAACACCATTTCCTTTTTGTTTTTTATGACGCCTCAAATGCCGCCAGGGGGCAACTTGCCCCCCCCCCCCCCCCCCCCCCGGCCCCCGCTGGATACGCCACTGATATTGGACTTTGCATAGCTTTCATTTTAAACTACTTTACTTACATTTTTATATCGTGTTCCCAGTGAAACTTGTAATTGGTTTGCTCCATTTGTCTTCTTTGAAACTCGTTTCAGGGATATATATATTTCTTTATTATCTATTATTATTATTATTACTTTTGGGGTGATCTGTTAGCTGCTTTGGGGATTTATTAAATTGTCCTTAAATCAATACATGATTCGATCTCTTTTTTGAACATGTGTGGCTTGTTGAGAGCCGTTTGCGTGCACTGTTTCTGCACTGTTTCATTCAGGGCACATTTAAGATGGAGGTCAGGGGTTGGTCTTTCAATTTAATTAAAAAATTTGTGATTTTCTTGCATTTTAAGTAGATTGGTACAAAATCGCTGGAAGACGGCATTCCGCCTCTATAAAGCTGATTTCCAGGTTTTTTTTTCAAACTCGGAACTTTAAATTAGATTTGGAGGAGGCGTTTTTAGGTTAGAGGTCAAGATTTGTTTTCATACTGTAGAGGAATCTTTTTTGAAATTTCCAGCAATTACTAAATGTGTAAAATCGTTGGGAAAAGGTACTATGTTCATTGCAAGTGGTCAGGCACAAGTAACCTGGCCATCACGAAAAGTAATGTGCATAAAGCAGGTGTAAGCAATAACTTTCGTGAGTAAGTATTCCAAGTTACATCGCTTGATCAACATCAGCACCTGTGTTACACACATTTTTGTGACCACTGGTACGTGCGCATTTTCGATTTCGCCATGGACCTGGATCCCGAGCAGAAGCAATACCGTGTCGAAGTCTGCGAGGATCTCCGTCAACAGGCCCGGGATGACCCAAACTTCATGTCTAGGATCATCAACGGTGACGAGAGTTGGGTCTACGGCTACGACAAACCGCAGTCTTCCCAGTGGAAGAGCCTGCAGTCTCCAAGACCGAAGAAGGTGCGTCAGTTCAGAAGCGCAACCAAGAGCATGCTCATCGTTTTCTTTGACATTAGCGGGGTTGTGCACCGTGAATTCCTCCCTGAGGGTCAGACTTTCTGTTCCCCAAACTGAAGTTCAAGCTGAAGGGTCGCAGTGGTGTAGTCGAGACCATCACAAGACCATGCACAAGACCAGTTTGTTACAGGCGCAAGTAACAGGCATAAACCATGACAAAGGAAGGCTGGACATTACTCGACGCTTTGTTCAAGACCGCGATACCTATAGGCCTATTGTAGCCGCCTTTTAGGCCCCTTTCAGCAGGTTACGAAGGTTAATTAAATATACATTCAATTGAGTACGACGTTGACTTTGCACCTCGTCTTTTTCTATATTTATTTTTTTCGCCTTTTTTTGAATTTCTAGGGGGAACAAGGGGCCCCTTGCCCCATCCCCCGCCACGCCCATGTTGACGCCATTGGCCGAAAGTATGAGCATTTCGTCAGTGTGCTATTAAAAGAAATACACGACCGATTCCATCGGCCACCGTAGTAACAATATGGCCAAAGGCGTCTTGCCGTGAAAATAGCCTGCCGTGATAATTCGGCTAGCCAGAATTTATCTCACTTACCGCGACAGTGTAACAACACTCTTACGAGGTCACCGTGAACTCTCTAACCTCGTCAGTCCAAGGCTCTTATTACGTCCCGCTCACATCCCTTACCGCGACGGTCCGACTACACTCTTACCACGTTACTGAAACCTCTCTTACCTCGTCAGTCCCACTTTGTGGGCACCACGTCGGTCCAACAAGCTTACTACGCCACTAAAGTCTCTTTTACCGCGTCAATCAACATTCTTACCGCGTCAATAAACACTCTTACTACGTCAATGAGGTGTCTCGATCACCGCGACATTTCATGTGTCTTCCACGTAAATTATACCCTTTTAACCTCGTCTGAGCCGTGGCCCTTTTAGTACACCATAAGTTTGTGAGGTGATGTATACAGGTGATTAGAATTACTAAATGTATTTGAGGCACTTGGTTTATCAACCCACTCTCACTGTTTCATTATGCATTTTAGGTACTCTATGGCATTGATATCTTAGTAATATCAGTTACCTCTTCTACTTATAGTGTTCGTTATTCTTCGACAAGGTGTGTACGAGTTTTTAGAAGGGAATGTAAATCATCCTATAATTTGTAAAAATAATTTCAACATAAATGCTGCCTTTATGGCTGTGAAGGGCAAAATTGCCAGAAAATGGATTTTGGGTTTTCACGAAGAGACGAATTCGAACTCCAAGTTATACAATAGGGTTGTGAGTGGCACAATTGCCCGGAAATGGATATTGGGTTTTCACGAAGAGACAAATGACACTCTGTGGGGCAAAATGGGCCATTTCTCGCTTCTGAGTTTTCACAAAGAGACAAATTTATTAATCAATTAATAACTCTGTAATTAACTGACTTATCGCTCAGCTGCCAATGACTTGTGAAAGACCGAGAACTGAACTTTAACATAGTGTCAACAATGAATCAACATGCTGTATAAATGCAGGTAATATCTTCAATTTAAAAAATGAGCAGCTTAAAACCTGATTTTCTTGTAACTTTAGTTTAGTGCGGAGAGGCAAAATTCGTCTTTTTGTGAAAACTGTGACGATTTGTTGAACAAGTAGAGCAAAAGACTGTGCGGTGTTGACAGAAGGTACCGGTAGTCCGACTTGACTTGAGTCGAATTCCACTAATATTTTTTTTCAAAGTTAAGTACACCTTTTGAACTAAATTGATGAACATATACATAATTATGTGTATCATATACACTTGGTTACATTGTAAGGGAAACCAAACTATGTATTGTTACTGTTTTGGGGTCAACTCGTATGTTTGGATAGAAGTTCCGCCACCGCCACCGCCAACGCCACCGCCGCCGCTAGCGATCATGGGTTGAGTAGACATGTCTCCCGATATTATCAAACAACGACATTTAATGTATGCGCCTATGTGACAGCAGCCGATTTCACGAAACCTTGCGCAATTGCGCAACTCTACTTACGCCACAATTTATTGCGTAAGTTGCGCAACATCTGTGACATCTTAAAAATCGATTTTACGAAAGTTACGCAGTGCGTAAGTCGCTGACTTGCGCCACAAATTATGGCGTAACTTACGCACTCGTTTTAGGTGGCTTAAGTTGTTGGCACAAAACACCGAAATGATGACTTAGCTAGCTGAGCGTGAGCATAGTAGAGCCGTTAGTTTTTCAAATCATTTATTAAATTCACTAGATTATTTTAGAGAGTAATGAAATGATCATCCGCTGCAGGTTTACCTGTGAGATATTTCCGAAAGTTGCCATCAATTTTTTTCCGGAGCGATGTTTCAAAAGTGAAAAGTTTCAAAATGGCACACCACAGTTCAATTTTACGACTGTTCCATGTATTTTTATTGTTGTACTAAAACAGTCGTCGTAAAAGCGGCATTCAGCCTCGTCCGCGATGTATAAAAGAAATAAAACATTACGCAGCTATGCACTGTTTCGTGAAATGGATCGCAATGATGTAGCGCAGCTGCGCAACATTTTTATAGCGCAAGTCCTACGCAATGGCGTAAGTTGCGCACGGTTTCGTGAAATCGGCTGCTGGACACATTCTCAAAATACAAAATTTTGCAGTTAAACGGTTTCGTTCTGGCCTGCTGGGCCAATTTCACAGAGCTGCTCAAGCACAAAATTTGCTTTAGCACAAAAACCTTGCTTAGTAAAATATGGTTACCGGCCAAAACTGTGTGATAATTATGCCAAGTAAACAACAGACACCAGTCACAAGCAATATACTTCACATGGAGTTTTGGCCGGTAACCTGTTCTTATTCAGCAAGGTTTTTGTGCTAAACATTTTGTGCTAAAGCCACGTTTACACATAGTCGATGCCCAGACGATCTGCAGACGATTTCTATAAATTAGAAATTCGTTTCTCTTCGCGTTTGATCGCCCCAGAACTTTTGGAAGTTTTGCCTTTTGCCATTTTCAAGTGAATTTGACAGCAGGTCTGGACATCTCAAGAAAAAAAGACAGAATGATTGCACTTGGGTAAATCGGCGCTATTTATATTCAAAGCGTTGGGGTCGTGTGCACCTCGTGATGAACCGGCAGGAATCGCAGTCAACCGCATGCAAATCTTCCTAATTCGCGTGAACACCGCGGGGGTCCGTCTGGAGTCGCGCGGGAAACGCCTTAATTCGTCCTGATTCGTCAGGAACCGCCCAACAAACCGTGTCGAACCGCGCGGGAATCATGTGGATGTCGCCTTCATTCGTCTTCATCCGCGAGGGACCCGTGTTGAGTCGTCCTCATCCGCGTGCAATTCGCCCTCAGTCGCCACAGATCGCCTGCATTCCGCGTGAAAAATTAATGACCTCTCCCTGGCATCGAGTGCAAAAAACGCAACCAAAAAGCACACGCGAATCGAGACGAATACCAGCGAATAAAGACGATTTAAGGCGAATGGCAACACGAGCCCCTCGCGACCCAATACAACTCCAACACGGATGATGGCGATACCAACACGGTTGAAATGATAAGACGAATCCCACGAGAGTCAAAATTTAATTTTTAAACATGTTTGAAATGTTTTGCCTGTCTGGCGAATCAAGAAGAATGGACACGGTTCAGGAATAATTAAGACGATCCCAAACGGTATCCAAACGATGCCCACAAGGTTAAACACAGTTGGACACGCTTTAAAAAAAAAATCAAAATTCGTGTTCAATCGCGTGGGTGCGCGTGGCAAAATCGGCTGTGTAAACGTGGCTTTAAGCAGCTCTATGAAATTGACCTATCGCCGTTTACGAGTCAACCAAACCCCTTAGACAACCCTATGGGAATTTTGTGTGGTAATTTTTGTTTGAGATTTTGCGCGTTCCACGTGGAATTATAATTAATGTGATTGGACAATAATTCACAAGCTGCGTTGACGCGATTCGACCGCGATAGGTCAATTGGACTCTGGTGTTTCTTTTTGCCGTACTGCACAAACTGTGGTGTCTATATGCCCTATCTATCTTAGACGAATGGTTCGATAGAGCCTAGATACCACAGGGCGTTAATTTAACACATCACTTTTGGAGCGTAATTAGTTTTTACTCCTGCATTGATGACAATTTCTTACTCGCACGAAAAGGAGGTAAAGGGACTTTAACGGAGAAAGAAGAGATTGAACGAGGGGCAGTCTCCTACACCATCTACCTGAGTTACATCCGGAATTTTAGCGTTCCGGCCGTCATATTCGCCGCCATCTTCGCTGTACTCTCTACAGGCTTCTCTATTGGTACCAACTTCTGGCTCTCCGCCTGGTCTGAATCTGGTCTGCAGAATAGTGTGAGTTGTATGCTCTTAAACTTGTCCGATAACTTGCGAAATAGACGGGTCCATTAAGTCATCCCATTGACCAATCACGGCCGAAATTATAACACAATCCTAAGAGATTCTGCGTCTTGATTAGCCGAGATCGAGTTACATGGCATTGTGCTATTTTGACAATTTTCCTGTGCATGGCCAAAAGCACTATACCCGCAGCAACAAAAATATTATACCACCTCACCCACAGATTCTATGTCTCGACAAGTCTTGGTTCCAAGACGTCCTTAGCGCGTGATGCGATGCGATGCAGCGCGCACAGGTTAATGGCTGTGTTATGTTGACACACCGAGGTACCGGGGACAGGAGAATAAAACAAAGGCGACACCATATTCTGGGTCTAGAGTACTTTATTTAAACCTAACACATGGCTACAAAAATAGAGAAATAGAAGAGCCGATGTTGACGGCACCACGCCGAAGAACCAACTGCTCTGAACAAATGCAAACGGCTCGCTTATATCAAGTAAAAATAAAATAGACCACATATTACGTCAGACTAATAATCCAGTTACAGGTGCAACTAAAGAATTCAGAACAACTGAATACAATATAGAATGCGCCATAACTTACTTAACTACATATTACGTCAGACTAACAATCCAGTTACAGGCGCAGCTGATCTAAACACAATGTAGAATGCACCACAACAGCTGTACAGCGCCGCCCTCTATACACACGCACACCATGCCCACATTGCTGAGAACGTATTGGCCCTTTCGCAGGGAACTGCGTGCGACCTGTATATGCATAATTTAACAGGCAGGTCAAAAGAATAATTACACTTGCGCACTGGAGGAAATCATGTTTAAGTAATTAGCTGGCTTGTCAGGAAAAAGTCCCGTCAGACTGGACGGCGACGTCAGACTGGACGGCGACGTCAGACTGGACGGCGACGTCAGACTGGACGGCGACGTCAGACTGGACGGCGACGTCAGACTGGACGGCGACGTCAGACTGGACGGCGACGTCAGACTGGACGGCGACGTCAGACTGGACGGCGACGTCAGACTGGACGGCGACGTCAGACTGGACGGCGACCATCCGCGACCTTACGGCGACCAGAAAATGTACAAGGTCGCCGCCGGCAAACGTGAACACAATGCGAGAAAACGTTACAAAAAATTAGAAACTTGAAAAAAGCTGCGCTCTTACCGCGACCTGTGCGATCATACCGCGTTCTCACGACGCGCTCGCCACAACCTCTCCGCGCTTATGGCGTTTCTAGTGAGATCTATGGGCTTGGCAACGGCGATCACCGGCGATCCCGCGGCGCTCTCACCGCGCTCATGGGGTTCTTACCACGCGTCTTCTACGTGTATCGCGACTGCACGGCGACCTCAGGGCGTTTCTACCACTTTCTCACGTCGACCAAGTTCTGGATATCTTCTGCCATGATGATTAACACGACATACAGCGATGAAGACGACAGACACACTGATGTATGAACTTTGAAACGCCAGTTTTTATAGCAGGTCGCACACGAAAAGCATGGTCGCCATAGGAGCGTAGTGCAAGCTTGGTAAACCACGCCATGGTCGTATTAAGAACTCCATAAACGCAGTGGGAACCCCATAAGAACGCCATAGGCGCACTGGGAGCCCCATGAGGACGTGGTGCAATCGCGCAACAGTGGTGAAATCATCGTAACATCGCCCTGACAACGCCATAAGGACTCCGAACGCGTGGTGGGGTCGTGGCAGACACGCGAGGGTCGTGGTGAGGACGCCATGAAGTCGCCGTTGCAAATGTTACCATTTTCGCAGCGTCTTTGCCACGCGTGTACTGCGCGTGTACTACGTTAATGGAGATGTTACGACGCTTGTCTCACGACCTTCGCGACCCCACCGCGTTCTCACCGCGTTCCAGGTCAGATCGCAGAACCTTGGCGTTTGTTTTGAACATGCTCAAAACAAACGCCGTGACTCGGCGATCATTGGCGACCATGGCGACCACAGCACGATGTCTGGCGTTTTCACCACGCTTATACCACGCTTATGGCGACCTTGACGCGCTCTGGGCCCATTTTCCGTCGCCGTAGCATGCAGCGCAGTAAGGACGCCACCCCGGTCTGACGGGCTTATAACATACGTACGTACACATGCCTACCTCATGCTGTATGGCGCGAGGAATTAAGTTGCCAACAGAGCAGCTAGTGAAGCCGGGGCCGATGTACGCGCGGCTAGCTAGTCGCAGTTGGATCGCTAATAGTCGGTGGTGTATAATTTGCGGACGATAACTTCTAACCTGCCGGAAGTAGCATAGCATAGCACACGGCCATTGGCGGCGATCCGGGGGGAAGGGGGAGACATGTCCCCCAATATTTTTGGGGGAGGAGACGACAATGGCAGTGTCCCCCCTAAATAATTTCCCCCTTGTCATATACATTTTATGGGTCATTGGCTGTTACATGCACCAGAATGCACCAAAATACACAAAGATCAGCACACATTTTCAAAAATTTCCCAGTAAAATAATAATAGTTTAATAGTTTATTCAGGCAGTCATTATAGAAATACAAGAAAAACACATACATATACAAGGATTAGAAAAAATATATATTAAAAGGGACTGCTAAAATATTGCATAAAAAAAGAGAAATGGACATCAACAACAAGCAAATGACAAGACGAAACATGACAGTGAAGGGCTGCCTAGGAGAAGACTAAAAAGTGAATTTAAACACTGTCGCCAAAGGGCGTGTCTCTCCAAGAGAGACAAAATGCTTAGCAATTATTGTTGGTTGTGCGCTTTTGCCACCATCCCCCAACATTGACGAGAAATTGCCGCCCCTGCACACGGCATGCATTGCTTGGTATGGACGTGGATAGGAAATTGCATGCAGTACAGAAACTAGACCAGTGAGTCAGCGATTTTACAATGCTTGCAATGTAGGTAACACGATTATATGCACTCTACGTCACGCGCGCATGCAAATACACACACAATTCTGCTCGCGAGGGAGCGAGCGAAACTACGAAAGGGCCAAGACGTACTCAGCGATGTGGCCTTGGTGTGCGTTTGTAGAGGGCGCTGTACAGCATTAACATTTGCGCGCTCCATCGCACCGCGCGCTAAGGACGTCTTAGAACCAAAGACTATGTCTCGATTGGCCGAGAGCGAGTCACATGACATTTACTATTTTCTTGTGCACGGCATGTGTGCAAAATGCATACGGGTGTAGGTGAGTATGTATATACCGGCAATCGTTGACCTAGGACAAAATAATTCGGGCGCAGACAAAGGGTCCACGTTTGACCAAACGTCCACGATTGAAAATCGTGTACAAAACCAATGGGAGGTCTTCCGAAAAAGTTAGAGTATAAACAAAAGAGGAACAATGGGACATCCACGATTGCAGGTATTTACACACTTGTGTGCGCGTTGCGCGTGTTCTTCCCAAACGCTAGTACTGCACAACTGGGTTCAAACATTTCGTGGAAGGGGGTAGTTTGGAAAAGTGGAAATAATTTTCATCTAATTTCGAATTCAGATAGACGTACATTGTACATTTAATTGTATTTAAATGAAAATATTCAGTTAGTGCTTAAATCAAGCTGAATCTGTGGGAGAGGTGCTATAAAACAAATATTGACTGATTTATCTCGTGGTGTAGTAAAACTAGCCTCCCTCGGTGATCCATGCAGCATTCTATTTTCCCTCGGCTTCGCCTCTGGGAAATAGAATGCTGCATGGATCGCCTTAGGCGGCCAGCTTTACTACACCACTCGAAGCAGTCAATATTTGTATACAATATGCCCATACCAAGAAAAGTACTATACCCGTATCAACTAAAGTACGCATAATGGCCGGTTTATGGGGGTTCATACTTCACGCGAATGCGAAAGCGAAGCGAATTTCATTACGTCATCCTTTGTTGCGACATTGTGACGTTCGCCGTTACCCTAATTCGCTTCGCTCTGAAATTCGCGTGAAGTATGAACCGGTCTTTATACTTCACGCGAATGCGAAAGCGAAGCGAATTTTGTGACGCGTGCTGTGGACATGGGTGAGTATCAAGTTCTACTTTATGCTGATTTTGTCCTCCAAAGTCCTACTTTTTTTTATCCTACTATTCTCCTATTTGTTCACCTTAGTCTGCTTGAAAGCCTGAGTAGGTTTAAACTTAGACGTTTCAATATGCTTGTTTCTTTGCTTGATGTATCTTAGGCGCGGATCGGGCGGGGGGGGGGGGGGGGGGGGTCGAACCCCCCTGCTTGTTGCCATTTGTTTGCTTGTTAAATGGCGCCACCAACGGTGAGACATAGTTAACCCCCCCCCCCCCCCCCCCCCCCCCCCCCCCACCCCGCTTGTACGTTTTTTCTCGCAGACGAAACATTTCGGGAGTCACCTTTCTGAATTCAGAAACCACCCCTGCCAAAAATCCTGGATCCGCCCCTGTATCTCTTGATGTTAGATTTGTTTGAATCTGCGAGAATGGTGGGGGGGGGGGGGGTAGTTGGCATCTATCAAACCTAAACAAGATAGGTAGTTATTGGTACATGGTACGCAATTTTTAGACGGACGCGAGTGGGCAGTTGGATGAATTCTTCGGACTATACGTGGGATTATCCATGGCAAACCTAGTGTGCAAACTGATCGCAACTGTCATCATAGTCTTTGGTGTCCTGCGAGCAGCGAGGAATTTCCATCAAGGGATGCTGCGGAACATCATTAAAGTGCCACTGAGGTAAATGGCTTAAAGTAATCATATTGTTTGATATTTTGGGTTTGAATTTTGTAAGCGTTAAAGGAAAAATGCAATGGATATTTAGCTCAACTTGTTTTGACGCATATAACTATTTGCAATACAACAATACATATATGGTCTAAATGTTTATACAAGTATTTATGCAAGAGGACGCTGTTTGTGTCAAAAGAGCATTATAAGGACATTACCAAAATCAATCCATTAAAATACCCCACCAACAAAACAAGTCATACAGGAAACCTACTCCAAGCAAATGCAGAAGAGTTTGATGTAATTATACATAAAGTCATGGAGACACTGCTGTTGTGACTTTTATGATCTTTGACTAATAAATATGGATATTTTCCTGAGCAAAAAAAACTGTTTAAATTACTCTCTAGAATTGCTACAAAAGGAGGCGCAAAAACATAGCAATTTGGAGAAAAGGAACTCTCCCAAGTTATACAAATCCTATTGCATTATTCCTTTAATGTAATTTTCATTCAAATGCTATAGGCAAACATTGACAACCTGAAAACGATGTTAAGAAATATGCCAAGGGCAATTTAACTGTGAGCGGGAATTACAGTCAAACCGTCGTGAATTTACCTTATTCTTTCGAGGTTTAGTGCCTATTTTACCGGGATAATAACATTATCTCATACCGTATTATATCCTGCTGTTGTTCTTTGTCAAGGTGCGGAGAATGTGGATTTTCACTGTGATTTTTTACAGATTACGAATTGTTACTTTTGACGCCCTCATTTTGTTAAAACAACAAGAAGAACCGGTTAATCAAGCCACTATGTTCAATGTCGCTTCGCAGATTTTTCGACACAACACCCATTGGGCGCGTTTTGAATCGTTTCTCCAGTGACACACAGCTGATTGATATGGTAAGCCAGAAAAATATTACGATGTTTGGATACAGAAAGATGTAATTGATTGAAGTTAGCTGTTGACTAATACTGGTTTCATCTCGTTACAATGGTTACTATTGTTAGTGGGCTTTTGTAAGCATCATCGTAGTTGGTTGTTTTTGTGCCTTGTAAATCATTCTTTAGAATCATACCTCATTTGAAACACCTGATGTATTTTCATACTTTTTCAGCATATGCTTCTTTTATTTTTTTCGATCACATTGATTCTCCAGTAAAATCCATGTTTTGTTAAGTATTTATTTTGTATTCATATTAATACCTAAGACACTTTACCCGTTCCTATTGGTTGAGAGCCCGTCACGTGGTTGGTTTTAAACGGCCGATAAAACACCAACGAGTTTTAAACACTCTCCGTTGTCATACGAAATTTAGGCTCCTAAGAAATCTGGTCCCTTTTATTACTTGAACACTCGGGCAACCAGTCACTCTCCTAATTACGCCAGCGCAATACTACAGATGAGTCCGTATTTAGAGCCATAAATTCACACCATACCGGTGTTATATGAATATCTGACTCCTATGAAAATCGGACTTCTTTTCCCCATTATTGGTTAAACTCTCTCATGTGACCAGCCACTCTCCCAATTATCTTCACTTTAAGCATGTGCAGTACTATCAAAGAGCCCGTATTTCATAGTGACTGAAATTCACGCTTTAGAGTACCGAAGTGTGACGTCAGTTGGCACGACAACTGGCTCCAAACAAATTGAGATTTCGATTGTTCCTTTGTTAACAGCCAGTCATGCAAACACATGGACACAAAATAAAACAAAGTATTCTGGTTCCAAACTTTGCATTGACGTCACCACTTCGGTACTCTGGCACTGCTCTGTTCTTCGCCACATCGCGCGCGCGTCGCGCTCACGTCATTTTCCATATAGAGCCGATTTTAGCCTTCGGCTCTGGTCATTATCAGTGTCCAGGTCCCAAGGCGATTTTTAACGTAGGCCTACTTGTTCAAAACCAACCCAGCACATATTTATTCCCTTATTTATATATATTGACTTCACGTATTATTTCAGTAGTCTTGTCATTGACAAGCCTAGGCTTAATATGAATAGTCGTTCGTCGATCCTGTTTCTTCTATATCTCGTATGTACTAATTTCGTGGTTTGTTGTATTTCTAATGTTAGTGCATCACACTTTTCCTGATGTTTTGAGATTTGATCAGAAATAAATGTTACATTGAATTGAGAAAAGGACCACACATTTTCCTTTGCAGAGGATGACGCAGACAATCAACGCGATGTTGATTAGTTTTCTGAACGTGATATCCGCCATGATCGTCATCACTATCGTCGTGCCCGTCTTTATTGCCTTCTTTGTTCCCATTGCCATTTTGTATTACTTCCTACAGCGGTACTTCTTGGCGTCGTCAAGGTACCGTACACAGTATTAGTTTGAATAATAATTATATATTTTAAAGATATACAGTGTGGTTCAAAAAAACCTACAGACTTTTTTAGAGGAACATTTCTGGGAATTGGGGAAATATGGCCAAATTATTTTAATCTATTTTTTAACTACACCATCTTAGTGGTATATAGCGAAAATTGCGTAAAAAAGAAAACTTAAATACGAAAATAGCATCGGTTTAAAGAAAAATGGCAAAAAGACAGATTGTCCATGCATTCTACAAAGATCGATACTCTAAGGTCCACCCAGGATGGAAGTAATAAGTATTTACTAACCCGGGAGGAAACAAAAGCACAACATAACATGACAAACACTTCAACTGTTCTATTGTGGCAAATGCTATTCACAGTAAACACTTATTTGTTCATTGACAGAGGGGAAGACTGTGATCAATGTAGGACTAATTGCATTTATTGGAGTTTGAGTTTGTGCACGCGGTGTTCAAATGTATTTTGTTTACCAAATTCCATTGACTTGCGTATGGACAAACTGGTTTTTGACCATTTAAAAAAATAACGACCACATTTCTTTATTTGAGCTTTATTTGTAACACAATTTGCACCATATACAACGAAGACGTTTGTATTTGACGAATATGTTAAAACAAATTGACCATGATTCCCCAATTCACACAAGTGTGCAGGTTTTTGTGAACCACACTGTACTGCCCGTGCTCTGCAAGTAAATTTACACTTTTTAAGCTTTATGTTTAACTAAAAGAATACTTTGTTTCAATTTTGGGTATCTGCAGCCCTCCAAAAAGGCCTCTATTCTTGGTGCTTTCGCGCCATCAACGCACAAAAGGATCGGGCATGCGGGAGCTGAATTATTGTTGGGCTTGAAATGATTCGATATAAATCATTATTCAAAATAAGTTATGATTCGATAAAAGTTATGATTCGATAAAAGTGAGACGAAGATGAAGAAATGACTACGCCATTCTATAATGACTGTACCGTATTGAAAACACCGTTAAACCACAACATATACCGGGGTGCACTTCTTCAATGATCGAAAAGTTGCTGTTCAAGTATTGACACTTGACAGTGACCCTCGTCATGTTCCCTCAACTTCCCTGACTCTTTACATAGTAATATGCAAAGAGGGACCTATAGAGGGGTAGTAATTCATTCAAGTTCAGTCAAAGCCACTTTTCTGAATAGGTTAAGCGGTTTCCAGTGATGTCATCAGTATCAATTTTAATATATTTGGAATAAAAGTATTTTTCTTTCATTTTCTGTCGAAGTCATCAGTTTAATTTTCTTTCAATTGTTTCCAAAGAGAGCTGCAGCGACTAGACAGCGTCAGCAAGTCCCCCGTGTTCGCCCTTTTCTCTGAAAGCCTGAATGGACTCACTACAATTCGTGCATACAGGTGAAATGTTCCCATTGATCCCTGTTGAATCAAACATCGAAGCTGAAAATCAAATGCATTCAATGTTTTAGTGATAACGGGAATTTTGAAGCTATACGTGCATGTACTGGTAATAGCGCATCGCCTTCCATTGATTATCTCTTCCCGAACAGAGCTGGCAGTCGTTTCTACAACACCATTGTGGAACGCATCAACACAAACCTCTCTGCCTTCTTGTACCTTCAACTGGTCATTCGATGGCTTGCTATTAGGCTGGTGAGTATCGGGATATTGCTAAAACACCTCATTTAGTTATGAATTACTAAGAGGCTTTAATAAACCACTGTAATGCCTCTTTGTGCTATCCTGTATTATCGACAGCGTCATTTATTCCCGGTAATTTGAAAACAATCAATTGTTCAGAGTTGTTATAACCACACTCCGGAACTTGACCTGACGATTTGTACTGATTCCAATGTGCAGCTTTCCTCATTTTGCACTAAATCAGTTTGCCCCATTTTGCACTAAATCACTTGTGCCGTTTAATACCAAATTGTAGTTATCACTTCATCTGGTAAGCCGTGGTTCGCTGTTCGGTTTGTGAATATTAGAATGTTGCTGTCATGCTTACATGTTTACAAACTTGATTGTTTTCAAAAGACAGAGCCTTTTAATTGAAAGGAGGTCTGTCTAATGCTTCTTCGTGTCATCCCGTATTATTGACAGCGTCGTTTATTCCCTAGAGATTTTGTAAAAGTGGCAGATTCACCCTTTGCTCGTTTTCGCCATAATTTATAGAAACTCAATATAAATACTGCAAAGATGAAGCTATTTACGTATACGTCAGTCCAAGTAGTCGAACTTGCCAGTGTAGCCTCTCTTTCAATCAAACCGCGTAAAGGGAAAATGTGGCATTGGATATCCCTTCTCGTGTATTCCAAACTGTTGTCGCATGAAAATTCGACTTCATGAAAAGCCGACTCATTGCGATCAGGGCGCAAACTCAGTAGATTCCTGTAGACAAGGAAGAGGGGTAGGAGTTTGGTTAGGCTCAGGCTTATGCCGAGCGGCGGTGATTTCTTGTCAAGGTTCGGGGACGGAGGAAAAAGCACCCAATCAAACAATAATTGTTCAGCATTTTGTACTCTGTGTCTCTTGTGTATCCTGGGAAATTGTTGATGTGTGCTGATCTTTGTGTATTCTGGTGGATACTGGTGCATGTAAAAGCCAATGACCCATAAAATGTATATGACACGGGGAAAATTAGGGGGGGGGGGGGACACTGTCATAGCCATCCCCTACCATGAAAATATTGGGGGTCTTTCGGGATCGCCGCCCATGGTTATGGCAATCTAAAATACGTTTGTGTCAGACCTTATAACTGAAGCAATGCATCATGAGTAAAAAGTCGGATATGCATGAGAGTCTGATATTCATATGACACAGTCCACTTATCGTTGCCTTGCAATTGTGTCTGTCTGGTAACGACTTACAGGACTTCCTAGGTGCGATACTAGTTCTCATTGCTGGCTTGGCAACAGTGGTGGCAGCTCTAACCACCGGCCTAGATCCAAGCCTCGTAGGACTGGCTGTTACATACACCCTACAGGTCTGTTCTGCATTATATAATTGTTTACAGTTGGGTTTAACTGTCCACAATTTTAAAGGCAATATACAACATTTGCAATCATAAAAAACAAAACTACTGAATTATTATGAAATACCGTACTTAACTTTAAGCAAACAATACTCCCAAACATTCTCTGAAATCATGGCACCTGGTGTCCTGTCGTTTGTAAGAAAAGTGGATATTTTGTATCAATTTCCAGCGCTGGTTGGCCGACTATCCGGCGTTGGAAAGAGTCTAGTTTCCTGACCTGATAATTCCCTGATATCTATAAATTGCTCCGTTTTGTCTGAAGTAGGGTCAGTGAACCAGACTACAAGAACAGTATTTTTATCTCATTGTTTTCTCAGCATGCACACACATTTTAAACAGGTCATTGTTACAGTATTTGCTATAAAATACTTACCCCTAAATCCATTCATTTCTAAAAAATTGCAGCAAAAGCAAATTTTGTACACTACCGTTAATAGGGGAAACTCATTATGATTTAGACTATAGTTGTATGTACAGACTTACCAGAGTACTGTGCTACTTGCCAGTAATAAGGAATGCAAAGTTATGCGTGTTTCCCCTTCAGGTTGCTGGATTGGTAAATTTGTACGTGCGAACGGTCACGGAGATAGAAATGCAAATGAATGCTGTGGAACGCATCACGTACTACACATCCGTCGACAACGAGCAGTATGAAGGTATGAAAACACAGTTACTTCAACTGGTTAGCCAACAATAATGAGGCACTTTTGCCAAGATGATTCACCTGTAGATGATATACTTTCATTGTCGAAATAATCTGGTCGAGACTATGCCATGCATATGTATAATATGGACGTCGTTGTCTGTAGAATGATCTCGGCGACCTTAATTACCAATTTTGCCCTCTTTACAGGTCACATAAATCGAAATAGCCAAAATGGTATTATGTGATTCTGAAAAAATATTAACACATGAGAAATAACGAATTTAATACAGTTTTGTATTTCTTTTTCTCGAAGCTAAGGACAAAACCACAATGGGTCATTTACCGGCCTTCGAACAGCAAGTACAAACATTTTTTTATGCAAAGTGTGGAAGAACCTGCCCCTCACACTGAAACAAGACAAGATAATCTGATCTCTTCACAGTATGAATAGGGTCGGGATGGGTAACTATTCTACTGCAAGGCATTAATAATCCATCTACCCATATTAGGCGTAGAAGTGCTATAGCCCAGGACTGGGCTCGAACCCACAGCTTGTAGAATTACCCGCAGACCACGAATTCGATGCTCTAAACCACGAGGCCACGGCACTTCCACAAAAACATGTGCGATCAAAAAGTTCCGAGACTGCGCCCAAGCAAAAACCGTACATGATTTAACTCTGGCCGCCATCCGGCCCCTTGTGCAGCGATACACTGCTCCCAGCGCTCCGGCCACGCTTGGAACGCTCCCTGGAAATCCCGTTCCGTAAGCGCGTCAAGCACCATCTGTGATTGACGCGCTTACGGAACGGGATCTCCTCCACAGTGTCAAAACGGCGACCCTTCAGCTTGAACTTCATTTTGGGGAACAGAAATATGTCGCAGGGAGCCAAATCCGACGAGTAGGGGGGTGGGGAGCGACGAATGTGCTGTTGCGGGCAAGAAACTCGCGCGTTTTCAACGCGCTGTGAGCTGGCGCGTTGTCACGTTGAAGCACCCAATTGCCAGCGCGCCACAGTTCAGGCCGTTTGCGCCGAATGTTCTCCCTCAGACGTCTCAGAACGGTGCAGTAGAACTCAGCGTTGACAGTCTGACCTTGGGAGAGGAATTCATCACCGTGCACAGCCCCGCGAATGTCAAAGAAAACGATGAGCATGCTCTTGGTTGCGCTCCTGACCTGACGCGCCTTCTTCGGTCTTGGAGACTGCGGGCTCTTCCACTCGTATCTAGGTCATAGCCGTAGATCCAACTCTCGTCACCGCTGATGATCCTCGACATGAAGTTTGGGTCATCCCGGGCCTTTTGACGGAGATCCTCGCAGACTTCGACACGGTGCTGCTTGTTCTCAAGTTTCAGGTCCATGGTGAAATCGCAAATGCGCACGTACCAGCGGTCACAAAAAATGCGTGTAACACAGGTGCTGCAGATCAAGCGATGTAACTTGGAATACTTACTCACGAAAGTTTTTGTTTACACCTGCTTTTGCTTATTACTGTGCTGCGTTTCGTTCGTTCGCAACAGGAACAGTCTCGGAACATTTTGATCCGACCTCGTATAATAAGACAGTTAGACGTCAAAAATGTTGCTAATACCCTCAATAAATGATAACGGGTTTTTGTTTCTTTTACTTAGGGGAAGAGCCACCGCCAGATTGGCCGCAGAGTGGTAAAATCCAAATAGACCACGTGTCGGTACGATACGCCGTCGACACTGATACTGTGCTGAGTGACATCACAGTGGACCTTAAAGCTGGCCAAAAGGTGCAATACCGGTACTGCGTCTCAGCTGAGATTTGAAAAGACGTTTTATGAGCCGCAAATGTCACGAGTTAGTTGTCGACAATCGCGGAATGGTTTTGTATTTACAATGTTTGAATTTGCCGATGTTACTTCAAAATCCAAGAAGCATGCCTTTCAAAGTGTCAACTTGACTGCACTATAAAAATTGTTTGATTCTGTTACGGTCTGAAAATCTCCAGACTATACGTAAATAGAAACTACTACAAAAAGCCTGAATTTTCTCAGATGCAACAAAGAAATCAAACAAGATCACACTGATATAAAGAACAACATAAAAAGTGATTTAATAATGAGAATATTCGAGAATCAATAGGGTTTAACAAGTGTAGAATTAAGAAAAGATTTATACAATATATAACTTAAAAGATCTTACGGGCGAGGACTTATATAGGTGAGGGCTCAGACGACTTGGGCAGCTCTACAATGGGCGAGGACTTGGACGGCTTGGGCACTCATCAACGGACGAGGACGACTCCAATAATACGAGCGAATACAGTTCTTTGACGAGCTGGAACACGGGGCGAATTCACCTCCAAAACAGCCGAAGAGAGACGAAAACAGTGGGGGACGACACAAACTGGCTCCCGTCGCGAAAATATGGGGATACGAGACCCCAAATAATGAACCGACGACAGTTCACAGATAAATGTCTCGTTTTCCGGAAATAAAACTCAGCTGTAACTGTCTGCAGACGCTCCTACGCAGACGAGTCATATAGAGGTCACAGGTCCGAATAAAACGGCTCGATAAAGTCGATAACCGAAATCCCAACGAAATTCTCCGTCCGTCTAAAGTCGAAAATCAAGTCCTGGTCGAAAATTCTCAAGTCCGTATATAAAGAATTTCATTCATTCCAGAGATTACTAGAAATTCTAGAGAATCGTACAAATTACGTCACATCTAAAAATACTCTTCTACACAGCTTCTCGAAAGAGCTAGCGTACACAAGATTGACCTAGTACTTTCTGGCACGGCTTGGCGCAAAGAACTTCGACCCATTCATTCACAGGTTAGGGTCAGCCGAGGTCGCACGCGTATGCAAATAAGTGACGTGTGGCCTGTGACAAAACATTTGTTTGTGCCTGTTGTACATAATACTGAATGAGGGGAATTTCATAACACTGACAACATTAACTTTGTGTTCCTAACAATTCCATATGCGCAACAGGTACATACATCAGGTACATAAGATGTTCTATTTCATGGTAGTCGCCAAATACAAGGTTAAAAGCCACTTTAGGTATTAAAGGGCTACTATCGGAGGTGGTGGGGTTGGCGACATTTTGAATTGCCAACCCTACCACCATTTTGGTTTTCCTGGGCTAAGATCCAATTAGAGAAAATTTATCCAACAGATTCCAGAGAAATTATCCCAATTTTCAGACCTATACACCCAGACGTGGTACCTTCCACCCTTGGTGAGACCAACTCATCCCTCCCATGATACAACATTGGAAAAGCAGAATCATCTCAAGTGCCCCAATTATTCATTTTGTACATGGAATCAGACAGATTTACTTAGAATGCGTGAATTGGTGATATTTGAATCCTGTAATTTCTTAGCTTCAATTTTGTACACCTTTGTTTTCTGTATTGTTCCTAGATTGGGGTTTGTGGACGTACAGGTGCCGGGAAATCTTCACTTACACTAGCCTTGCTTCGCGCGATCGACATATTTCAAGGTAGAAACTTCCCTTCCCCCCGTATTAAAGCCACCGGTACAGGCAAATGCAAAGAAACGAAACACATGCCGACTTTTGCAGGAAAGAACATCTTGTTTACGATTATTAAAGAAATGTTGCTCAAAGCTACCGATGTTCTTTCAAGGAGTGCTCTACGAAATTGTGCCTTTTTATAACGACTTTTTTGGCCATTATTTTGTAATAGGTCGCATATTGATCGATGATGTCGATATCAAGTCTGTTCCCCCGACTACCCTTAGGAGTAAACTTAGCGTTATCCCACAGGACCCTGTTCTATTCACGGGAACAATAAGGTAAGAGCTTTCTATAATATTATTTCACATTTCTGTTTATTGTTTTAATCAGGCAAAACGTCAGAGGAATAATTATCACTCTTCAAGTACGCATGAACAAAAATCGAACCTGCGACCTCCGGATTACTGTACCGGCGCTCTACCAACTGAACTATCTTGCCCTATGTTGGCGGTCTCCCAAATTGTCAGTATCTTTGTTCGGGTGGGCGCTAGTCAGAAGTCATAAACCAGAATGCCGTATAGCCAGGGATCACACCTAAGTTTACGATACAACCTGGGAAGCGACATTGTGTATCGTAAAAATTGGGTGTGATCACTGGCTATACGGCATTCTGGGTTTATGACTTCTGACTAGCGCCCACCCGAACAAAGATACTAACAATTTGGGAGACCGCCAACATAGGGCAAGATAGCTCAGTTGGTAGAGCGCCGGTACGGTAATCCGGAGGTCGCAGGTTCGAATCCCGCTTCTGTCAGTTTCTTTGTTTACTTCGAAAATGTATTTAAATTTACCTAGTCAGTTTCCCTTGTGGATTGTTTGACGAACTAATATTTTGTCCTTAAAAGGAAGAATTTAGATCCTATCGGGCACCACGTTGCTAATGACAATGACCTTTGGCGTGCACTTGAGATTGCCCAACTGAAAAAATTGGTGTCGGGCTTGGACGGTGGGCTTGGTGAGTTAACATCGGTTATTTTTATCTCGTAATTGAATGAATTTAGCTATAGATGAAGGAACCATGTCGTCACAGTTTTCACGAAGAGACGAACATGACAAAAATGGCACCACTTCTTTTTGAAATTAAGGAACTTCATTGATACTAACAACTTAGTGAAGTTTTTCTCTATTGGAATGCTCTGATTACAGTAATTAAAGAGAGACACAAATTCACCAGAGCCACATTTAAGTTTTACGAAGGGAAGCAGTTGAACTCCACGTAGGCTATGAAAAGCTCACAATCTGGCTGTGAAGTTTGCACAAAGTGACAATACGGAACGATTTTAGGCTAAAAACCAGATGACGTGCATGTGGGGAAAAAGCCGTTTCTCGTTCTTAAGCTTTCACGTTTGAGGGTTTTACGAAATGACGAATGTGATCCGAAAAGCTCCGAGCATGCAGAGAAAAATGATACTACCATTAACAAAACAGAAACCACATGTTAAAAGTCACAGAGTCATCGCAGTGTAAACACAGTGAGAACATTTTATGGGAAGCTGACATTGTGGTTCATTACTCTTGGTTCACAATATGAATACAATGTTTATACACTAAAATATCCTGCCCTGAGATTTTGACTCTATGATCTCCATATGATTACACTGTGAATAACATTAATGCCCGAGTTCACAGTGTGGACAAAATGTGAGAACAATGTGAGAACTGTGTGATTTTTATATTTTAAACCACAATGTAAACTCATAGTATTTTATAACAGAGATTGTTAGTCTGAATTCACAGTATTAAACACTTTGTCTTTAGAATGTTTACAGTGTGAACATACTTTGATCTATAAATCCACACTGCATCCACGTCAGCAATGCACACCATACGCGTTCAATAATCTCTAATATCCATTTTCGTCTTGATTTGATTATTATGTGTCAACAAAAAGAGAAGTGGAAATCAAAATACTAAGGTGAAAACTGACGAAGCTTGAGCAAATACTCGAAAAGTTACCTTTTTGCTAATAAGACGTACATGTTCATTACGAACTAGATACGGACACGCTCCCCGAGTCGTGACCATTGCGTAGCTTCAGTTACTGCGTATACGAAGTTCACTTATGGCAGGTCCGCAGGCTGGGGGGGGGGGGGGGGGGGGGGGGGGGGGGTTCGGAGGATTCGAACGAACCTCCTCCGCTTGGTGACGAGTTCCGCTCAGAAAGAATATAAACACAAATCGGTAAGTTATTATAACTCAGGGTAGCCTACTTCACATTTTGCCTTAAAAGTATCACTGAATGTTCCACTTTAATACGGTAAATGTACGAAGCTTAGGCAATTCATAGTACGTATTTATGCATTGTGTTCACAATGTTGCGCATATGTCAAAAGTTTCACTTTGGCGTTTGACGAACCCCCAGTCTCGAGGAAAGGCAACGGGCCTGTATGATTACTGTGCGGACACTATATTGCCATGTGGGTTCCGAGAATTCCGAGTGTTAAATTTACCCAATTGTGGGTGAAAACTGCAACTACCCAACATTTTGGTAAATCTATCTGAACACAATCGAATAAGATTTTGTTTACCCAAATTTTGAGTAATTGCAGTTTTCACACACAATTAGGTAATTTAACCCCCGTTTTTGTCAGTGCACTGTGTGGGCCCACTAGGCAGGAGTGGCACTGTGGAGTTCCTTCTGTGGATTATTCTGTGGTGACACTGTTGGTTCCCTGTGTTGACATCTGGGGTCACTGGTGCTATGCTGTATGGTTCCTATTATTATCCTGTGCTGACACTATGGGGTCCCTGTGAAAAGCATGCGCTTACACTGTGGTGATGTCGTGAACGACCTATGACATTTATGTGAAAGCAGTGTGGCCACACTATAGGGAATGCTGTATTTTATTTCACACTGTGGCGATACTATGAAATCTGTATGGTTTAATATTTTGACGCTGTGGAATCCATATGGGTACTCTATGAACTCTGTTTGTCAACTCTATGTTTCACTGCGTTCACACTGTCAATCGATTTTACACTGTAAGTTCCAAATTCGTTGAGAAACCACGCCGAGTTCACAGTGTCGCCACACTAAGGTCGAATGCACAATGTGGTAACTGGTAACACTATTTCTCAGCGTGGGGATCGCAGTGTGACCATGTCTGAACACACTAGTGTGACCACATAGCGAATCACTGTATATACACACATTTTCACAGTGTGTTTTCACTTTGTTATGACACTACGACTTTTTACGGGCGTTTTCTGCAACTTTTGTCGCGCAGAGTTCAGGGTGACTGAGGGTGGTGAGAATTTCAGCGTTGGTCAGCGGCAGCTGTTCTGTCTGGCTCGTGCCTTCCTGCGTAAGTCTCGTATCCTCATCATGGACGAAGCTACAGCATCCATCGACATGGAAACGGTAAGAATCGTCGTTTGCGAAAACAATTAAAGCACATGAAGGTCTATAATTTGTTTGCCCATCCCAGTTGTAGGCGGACAAATCTACAAGCATACGACCTACAAGACTGCGAGCTATGCACAAAGGCTTTTTAGCAGGGTAATCGTGCAGAGCTTAGCACGCCGGCCTTGGCCACAAAATTCATTATTAGTCCAGGGCCCAATTTCATAGCGCTGCTTAACACAATATTTTCTGCTAACGGAACCCTCGCCCATTTCATAGAGACTGTAAGCAGTAAGCACAGCGAAGAGCCCGCTAACTTCGGAAGCAGGATTTGCTTAAATTAGTGACGCAACAATATAAATCTCCATGCACGCGCAAGCGTTAGCACGACATTGCAATGAAATACGCTAATGCTTAAAGCACATTTTCCTGCTATAGTTAACACAACTTTTCTGCTTACCGTTAAGCAGCGCTATGAAATTGGGCCCTGGTGGTAGCCTGGTGCATTAATCTCTATTTTTTTAATGCAAGTTCGCCCCAAACCGAAGGCTAAAAGCTACTCAAGATATGGAGCTACAGAGAGAACAAAGAATCAAAGATAAAAGAGGCACACTGCAAAAACTGTGGTGTTAAAATCTACACCATGAGTGTAAATTCTAACTCTTTCTTGGTGTCTATTTTGGGCAAGGATTTTGGTGTTAATTAACACCAAATTAGGACATGCGCAGTTTTTCAATTCGAACACTGTTTTTGATTCAGCGCACCGTCTGAATTGTAATTTAAGTCCGTGGTGCTATTTCAACACCTAAAGATTTAAATAATGTTGGTGTTGCAAATTTAACACAGCGTTTTTTGCAGTGCAGGAATTAATATTTTCTCACTTCATTCTGGATCGCCTAATGCTTGAAAATATCGTTCTGTGATGACAACCGGGCAGGTCGGTTGAAATGTTCTGCCGATAGTTATATCGTTGCCTTGGCGAACTTGATCAGTTTTCGACTTGTGCAAGTGTATAACAAGTCTATCATTCAGAATGTTGTCGTCCATTCGTCTTACATAATTGGATGAGACCCAAGTTTCACATTGTTTCCAGCAAGCAATGTATTTCTTTGTTGTTGAGTCTGCTTTCGCCAACATAAGCTTTGGCAGGGATCCGAGAGCGGCAAATGTGCTTGAAGCCAGTAGTGTAAAAAACACTTCATTTTAGGGTGAATATCACTAGGGATAGAAAACAATTCACAAAACACACGATACGGTAAGCGTGCCCAAATTAGTTGAACATTTGCGTTTATAACTGCTTGTTGCAGAAGCGATGCGTCATGTGCAATGCTTGCTCGGCGCCCAACACCAGTCCGACTTTTGCCGGCGCTCGGTGGCTACGTAAAACCCCGACTTTGGAGGAACCGGCCAGGATGTTGGACGAAGGTCGCGCACCTTGCTCCGAGTAACACTGCAACAGGACGGAATTAATGCCCTTTTTAGGGTTTGAGAGGGTGGGTAATTATAAGCGAGGGTAAGTTGCTCAACCGAGAGTAATGGTTACAATGGGTTACGTAAAAAGGCGCGCTCTAATAAGCGCGCTTCACCTGTCGTACGATAGCGAAAAGAAAAGCAACTTCTCTTGGAGCAGAAAGGATCGTAAAATGAAGGGAAACATGCGGCCAGGCAAAGAATTCCTTGGAGATACAGAAAGAGGGGAAAAAGCTATTGGCATAGCTTTTATTTGTTCTGCATCTAGGTACAGTTTTACGCCCAAACACCCTAACTAAAGGAACCAAGCTCCACATGCCGATGGAACATTTAACATGAAAATACCTATATAATAGACTAAGAGTAGCAACAGATCTTCGGTTAGAGAGTAATTGTAAGGATGAGCCTAACTCCTCTCCAACCAAATTAACAAGGCGCTTCTGTACTGTATCTAATAAACATAAGTAACAAGTAGACGCACGAGCCCAGATGTGGGAACAATACTCCACGAGAGGACGTATAGCTGTCCTGAGGAAAACACAAAATGTCATTGAGCATTTATTCTTCGATTAACGAACGGAGTTTGTTTGTCTTTTCTTTTAACATTTAGGATAAGATTCTCCAGACAGTTGTTGCAACCGCTTTTGCTGAACGCACAGTGCTGACCATAGCGGTGAGTATCTATTCAAATCAAATGCCCATGGAAAGATATCTATTCATTATGTTAATAGTGAAATGACATCATTGGATTGTTTGAGCTTTACTTTGCATACGCTTACACTTTTATATGGTATTGAGAGTTCTGGGATAAGGCGGTGTTGACACAAGTGGATTCGACGGTTGAAGGGAGCCAATCCCCCCTCCCCCCCAAAAGAAATTATTACTCTAGTAATTCCCCTATTTTATATGTAGTCAAAAAAATATAGCTATGTGTACGCGTTGAGCAAGCAGCAGTGAAATGGCGCCACCAGCGTCAGATAGAGTGCTATCACCTCCAGCTTATCACACTGTGAATCCCTTGGATGTGATTTCCTTTAATGGACATGAGGATTAAGAGGAATGTGATTTTAACAATGAGGGTCCAAAATCACGTCCTACTCTATTTAAAATCACATCTGAAGCCTGTGAACTATTATCCCACCCTGACAAAGAGTACACTTCTGGGTTTAACAGCTTAAACTGTCCCGCCTTTCACCGCTGTGGCCCGGGTTCGATTCCTGCTCTAGTCCACATGTGGATTGGGTTTTCAGTCCCTACCTGAATATTCTTCTGGGGTTTTCCTCCTACCTCTAAAACTGTAACTTCTTCTCATTGTCTTCTCTCTACAGGTTTCTTCAGGCTTTCGAGCTACAGTGCCTAGGGCACTTTTGAGGAATCCTTGGTTTCATTACCAGAAAGAATTAATATTAATATAGGTTTTCCCGGCCAATTTCATCACAAATTAGTTCAATTTCATTAACATGCATTCAAATTCACGCATTTCCCCTAATTCAATCAAACCAGGGTTTCTTTTTAGCTACTATTGCATTCAATTTCGTGTTTGTGCACACATGATTTCGTTCTTTTCATTCAGGTTCGTTTTAGTCATTCTATTTCGTTTATAGGCATTCAAGACTACATTTTCACCAATCTTCAGTTGAATTTCTACATGAAATCAAATTAAGACTCATCGAAGCGCACATGAATTTGTTGCTAGTTTTTGTTTTCTTTTTCGTTTATGGGCAATGAATTTCAAATTCTGTGCGTTTAAATTAAACATGAGTTATGGCTTGTTTATTCGAGGAAGCTGGCAATAGCTCTTTTACTGGCACTTGAGTTTTTCTTTGTTAGATGCGCTCTCGTGTTGTTTGCATTTCATTTACGTCATATGCATATGTTTTGTCTTAATTGCAATAATTGTTCCTTTTGCTTTGTTACCCCATGATTAAAGTTAAAGCCTGTACCCTGTATCTAGAAGACTGTTAAGTAAAGTTTAAAAAGTTATGGTGATAAGTTTGAAATTAAAACAAAATCTTTCGCTATAGCCTTGTGATAGTTTGCACTGGTCTTTATGTTTTCTTCTCTATTTCTGCTAATGTTCGGACCACGTCAAATTAAAATACGAATCAGAAAGCACATACCATTGAAACGAATTTGAATGTAAACTTGGAAAATGTTTGCCAATTGATGAAATTTAATGGTTGACCAGCCTCTTGCTGCTGGCTTTTACGAAATTGAATGATCTTTGCGACCTCATGAATTTGAATGATCCTATTTGGCCAGTGAATGCTAACTGTTGAAATGGAATTACTCCTTTTGACCGTTGAATGCTGATTCAACGGAGCATTCATTTTCAAACGAAATTGAATGAGCCGGGTATTAAATTGAATTATATTTTGTTTAAATTGGCCGGGAAAACCTATAATAATAATAATAATAATTATTACCGGCGATGGGTCATTAGGGAGACTTTCCCATAGACTTGTGCACAACTTTTTTTCCGACTTTCCCCTTATCCTACCCCCATGAATTTCGGTATATTTATGTTTTGGACCATCCTCTATCGATACAACCCAGTTGCGACAGTAAAATTCTCAATATTTAAAGGGGCTGTGACATTAGGGAGACATTGAAATGTCTCCCTAATGTCACTAGTCTCCTTAAGGTAATAGAAATGATGACAAAATGTCTCCTTAAGGGACCATTAACAGGTGTAATAATAATAATAATGATAATTATAATGATAACAACCGCATTGTGATTCTGGATGTGATTTTGGACCCTCATTGTTAAAATCACATTCTCTTAATCCTCCTGTCCATTCTGAATAGGAAATCACATAGTGTCAAAGTGTCATTTTTCCGGAAGGAACATTTTACGAGGAACATTTTTGGTTTTCAAAATTTAAGCTGGTCTATGTCCCCTGCCCCATCCACAAGTTGTTTTGGATCCGCCAGTGTCGTATGAGCCATTACTCGTTCAAAAAGTGGGTTGGAGCGCTGTGGCCTCAGGCTTAGCGGATCAGACTCAAGAGATTGGTGATACCGCAGATTGTGAGTTTGAGACCAACAGCGGTCATGGTGCTTGTGTCATTGAGCAAGGTACTTTGTCACAAGTTGCTCTCTCCACCCAGGAGTAAATGGTACCTGTGAGGGCCGTGATGGTTATGTGTTTGATTAGCCCATGTGCGCTTAACTTGCAGCTAGGGCTGTGTACTTCCCAGGGAGCTGAGAAGGGCCTGATGAACAGGGGTAATAATAATTATAAACGCTGTGATTTAGTTGAACTAAAAAGAGCGTTCTAAATGCTGGTTGTTGTTTGGATCCCCCCCCCCCCCCGGATTTACACCTACTGGTGGACATCACCAAAATAAAGTATAAGTTGGGTTCCTTGCAGGTATAAAACACACTATAGGGCAATTCTTTTGTTGTGTAACCTGAAAGTTCGTTGTTTCCCACCAGCATCGCATCACGACCATCATGAACTCTAACAGCATTCTGGTTCTTGACGAAGGGAAGCTGGCAGAGTATGGAACGCCTGATCAGCTCATGAAAAACGAAGATGGCATTTTTGCCTCATTTGTTCGAAACAAGGACATGTAAACAGGTTGCCGCAGATTGAATGAAATAATGAATTGCTCATCTTATTCTTAAAGCGCTCGCAGGTGAGTAAAATATGTAACTCGAGGCAGCAGCGTAGCCAGGGCTCTGTACGTACACTGTAAAAAATGTAACAGTTAAAGACCTACTATAACCAAAGTTTAATTCTCTAAAAAGATTAGTATCTTGATTATGAATTACAAGAAACCAAATTCGTGCTAAATATTGTCATTTTCTATCCATCATTATTAATTAACGGACGAGAGAAAGATGCTAATTAAATATTCAAATTTAGCGCTTACTCCAAGTTCTCCCCCTGCTGCCGTCAGCGGCGCACTGTTAGCCTTGACGTCATCGCGTGTAGTCATCCATACTAAACTCAGATTTGGAATTGAATTAGTAGGCTTACATGTGGGATACATAGACGAAGTTAATTCAACACGTATTCTGTGTAAATACCGCGTACTCATGTATGAACTTGTACCAAGTGCAACGATCGGACTTCAACATCATGACGTCACGCACAATAAATGCATAACGCATGACATACAAATGCGTGACGTACGCTTTTTCCGACGATAGGATTTTCAAACGTGAGCCAATTTGCATTTGTTTTCCAAATTAAAAAGGAAAATACAACATAATTTTGTGTGTATTGCTCTCTATATTGACATATCTGTAGACTGAGACAATAATTCCACATTTTTCAAAGCGTTCTACTAGGTCTTTAATTTTGCAAAATGTAATCACTGACCTTTTGTTATAGGTTTTCCCGGACGATTTCGCAAGATGTGCATAAATGTTTGTAAAACTTGAATTCAATTTCGCGCTGATTTTGAGAACGACGTATATCCAAGTTTCATTTTCGCAAAAACTAGCATTCGATTTCATTTTGTATCATTCAAATAAATGAATGTGCATAACGTTTCATTTAAACGATTACAAATACGTGATTAGGCTTTCGGTTTGACGTATGCGTGGCCGATTATTAAGAATGTGCAATCTATTTCGCAGCAAATCGATTTGTCATTGTGGCACGGCCTGAATTGAATATTCGTTTTCATTTGTTACAATTTAAATTCACAAATTCTACATCCTATTTAAATAAAGTATATAGGCCTATACAATTCATGAAACAACTTTAATTGATTAATGAATTAATCAATTAATCAATGTATTGTAGACCTAATTGATCATTAATGTGTTTGTTCTTTTTTATTGTTCGTGGTTCTTTGTCTTAATTGTATTTTCATGTCTTTCTGTATTTCTTAGAGTTCTCTCTCATTTTATCAGTTCGATTGTCTACCATTATTGGATATTTGAGGAGGCCTACCGGTATGTCAACTGTGAAATTTGACTATATGATGCGACCGTGGCAAATGCTGAGCAAAGAAAGAACGATTTTCTTCAGCTTATTTTTTGGTATTTTTCAAAAGACTATAAGACCACCTGGTTTAGTTCCCCATATGTTACTTTTGTTAACAAAGAAATGAATTCCAATGCTTGACCAGGAATGCATTAAAAATAAAAAATAAACCACTACGCGGGAAATCGGCTGCACATTTAGCGAAATAGATTGGTGATAAATTAAAAGAAAAACAGGATTGCGGATGTGCATTCGAATTCGCGCTAAAATGAATTATCAATTACTAATTCAGTGCACATTCGGGAAATCGTACGCTGATTTTTTACGTCTGAATGCACCTTTATGGAAATAGAATTATCAATTGCTAAATAGAAAACGGGATTGTGAACGTTCATTCTATTTCGCACGAAAACGAATGCATCTTTTACAAATTAATGTGCACATTTTCCGAAATCGTCCTGGAAAACCTATATTAACAGACCAATCTATTTTTGCAAAATACAGGCAAACCGTAAAATGCTAAATATGGGATGTACGTTTTTTTGTGTTTACAACCTTCAACAATAATTACAGTTTACAGAAATGTTGTTTATTTACCTGGGGACTTTGTTTTTTACTTTTACAGATATCTGCAAAATTTAAAGAAGCAGAATCTGCAGTCAATTGGTATTACAAGGGCTGTGTGTATGTAACCAGATAGTCTGTAGACTGTTCTGTGCAATAACAGAAGTACGATTCGTATTTTTACAATGATATTGTACATTCACGGAGGCAGTTTGTGTACTCTGAGTGCAGTTTCTATAGTTTTACAATATTTGTATAGTTTTACAATATTTGTACAGTGATTACTGTGCAATTCTACATACTACATACTACATACTACGGTGTACATGCGTCCATAGATCATACTACATACTACATTCGACCGTGCAGCGCATTTTGGTTTTATATTTATTCGGTTGAGCCATTATGAAGTCATGGTTCGCCATCAACCGTTTCGATTTTTTGAACATGAACGGGGATGTAACTCGACATTATTTAATAATGTTTGGATAAAAGTAATCCTGTACATGAATTGCTGGACAAATTACCTATTATGACCAAGAAAGTGTGTTTTTGAACTGAAACACAGCAATTTAACATGTTAAAACCGCCACTACTCGAACAATTATTTTGTTAAATACTGCAGCTTATTGAGATGTGGATTTAGCCTATAAAATTGCAAGCAAAAGTGAAACCATTACCGAGGCTTACACTTATACTAGTATTACATGTACTAGACTACTTGCAACGTCGGTGCAACTTTTCAACGTGCATTCATTTACGCAAGTATTCAATTTCCAGCCGAGTTCGGGAATACATTTTCGTGAACGTGCAAACAAAAGTAAGTTTATTTCATTTAAAATAGCAGATTACATCACATATTTCTAAACCTGATACAGAATCTTATATATTCAAGCAGAAATTGAAATGAGATGTTACTCTTAATTGGATATTCGATTTGAATCAACCTGTACGTGATGGCAGCACGAATTCGAAGCCATTATAGACGAACCTCTCATGTCGATGTCTATCGCAACCATCTTATGAACTTTTTGAGTCTTTTTGAGAGTGTTGCAGACTATCTGCAGACTGCCGATACTCTGGAGATCTACTTGTTTACAGGAAATAGCCCGTAACAACATCGGAGAAATAACCCACGAAAAATGCACAAGGTTCATGCACAAACTTATCTCCCTTGATGCCTGGCCGGAGAACCAATTGAGGGCTAAATTCTGTCACAAAATGAACTTGTTCTCAGATGTAGTCAGTGGTGGCTTTGAGGGGAAAGGTTGGTTGACCGAATGTAATGCAGAGTCGTAAGAATAAGTATGTTCTTTATGTCAGACACATGTATATAAGTAAATAATGGAAATGAAAATTAAGCAAAATCGAAAAGAACAAGAAAAAGACTTGAATATGTTGATCTTAATTTAATGTTACTCAATTAACTAAAGAGATTCATGTTTACAACCAATAATGCATGATGCAACTTATAATTTCATTCTAAATTGATTTCAGTTAAAGCTAATTTGATTGACGGTTCATGAAATAGAAACCCCTCATTGGATCTGGTGCCGATGGCATTAAACTAAAAGTGAAATAGAATGTTCAATATTTGAAATTGCCCTCTAAAAGCGAAAAAGAAGTCTTGTAAACAAATCTGAATGGACATAAACGAAAGGTTCTGAACAATCACTTAATTGATTGAACGGAAATGGAATCGAATGCTCTGGTAGCAAAAATGAAACGCGTGTTTAGAGCGATTCTCAAATTCAGACGAAAATGAATGACCCATTTTCAGAAGTGAATGAACATTTTAGGAAATTGGCCCGGAAAACCTATATTAAAGTACAAGGAAATAATTAATCTGGATGTTACAGTGGGGGGAGGGCGCCCACAGTGTTTTTCTTCTATAATGCTATTATTTTCTGCGTTTGCGAAATTTGCAGTGGGGGGCGACGATTTTTTTTAAAGGGGGCGTGCAACCCAGCCCCCTCCCCTAGCTACGCCACTGACTCGAGGCGCTTGAATTCAAATTAGCAAATTTCTTTATGCATCTGTACATCTGAAGTGCCACAGAATTTTAGATTATCTCTTTCACATGAAATCGGGCAATTTTCAATAGTGTAGTTCGTGGTGGCCGTCATTAGTATCTTTGTTTATACTCATCAATAACACAATCAATGATTGAATATTTATGATTGCTTCTACATTAATTTTAAATGGGCTTTATCAGGTACACCTAATTGCTTCGACCGAAAGGCCATATTTGATTTTTCTTTGTAATTATTTGATAAAAATATGAACATTGCATGAGCCTTTTCGTCAGACTTTCATTATGAATGATTTAGATGTTGTGTCTATGATTTGTTGGTGTGTCACCCAACATTTTGTTTCTTCAAATTGCCAATTCGTTAGAATTAGATAAGTGTTTAGTATTCCAATGATTTTTAGGAAGACCAAATACAGGTGCTTTTTCGTTCCAAAACAGAACGGTTTTCTTCCATAATTCGTGAATAAGGGAAAATCCATGGAATACAAAATTCCAGTCACAGCACGGAGATGGCAACTTTAACTATAACAAAAAACTATACATTTATTTAGCCATTGAATTCCCGTTTGAATTGTCTGTCAGAATTACGTTAAGTGTATTGTCTATAGAAATACACAATCGCACTAAGGAAACAAGAACATCACTTTACATTTTGTTCAGACTCATCCAGTAGCAAGGGTTGGTGCTTTAATAGGATGTGTTTTTGTCTTTAAAAAAATTTGCAAAATCTTAACAGTTTTGTAAACCAACATGAAGCATAGTAACATTGGCTGATTATACTTAGTCTTGCTAATGATTTGTACACGCAGTAAATGGATGTACGCCCATGGACGCACGCGTATATAACTGAGTTTAGAGGTCATGACCTGTTCTCATTACCTCGCAGTTTTGTAAACTATGTTGAACTTTTGTTTTTCTGTATTGAAACATTAACTGAAATATTCGTACCGAATTCAAGTGACACAGGCCTATCGGTATTTGGTGTGAGTAGATTATAATGGCAACGAATTTGTTCTGGTTTGGTACGAACATGCTTAAACGCGAGTACGCCTCCACATTCACAACTGGTAAACAGTAAAATTTAAATCTAGTTAAGCTGGCTGTGTGCCAACTAAAAATTCCAAATAGAATTTATCATGTCTCGTGAAAAACAACAGGAACACCAACTCATCTCTTACAGAGAGTAAGTCGGTCTTTTTACACAGATAAAAATGACATGGACACATAACATATTTCAGTGTCTTGGATATTGAAATTCGATATAGTCCTATTATTTTCTTATAGAACTTTGTTCAGAGTTAACTTCCATTTTTGGTTACACGCTTATTATGAAGTATAATTGAAATGCCAAATTCTTGTACTCTCTCGGTTTTCTAATGGACAAAACATGTTTCAGCAACATAAATAGGTTGAAGGTTGCATGCAAACTAAGTCCACAGTCAGAAAGTCCAAACTTCATGCCTGCATTTTTCGTTGCCATACTTTATGTGTATGCATTGTCATGATGTTTGCACTCGCAGTGTTTGTTTTTGATAAATTACCTTGGCAGCCAGATAATAATAGGCTATACCTGACATACGATTGTGCACATGCGATATTTCACTGAACTAATATTACTGTACTTTTGTTTACGTAGCTGGGGTCCTTCAACCAAGTTTACCGAGTGGTGTTTTGGGAATAAAGGTTTTGAAGTTGATGAAATAAATCTGGAGTTTCGGTTGTAAGATGATGTTTGTTTTTTTGGGACCATGGACAAGCTGTTATCTTTACTTAAAGCTTATAAACTTATTCTGATATGTCTCCTGCTGTCAAAATGTCCAATGAAATATCAGTGAATAATAAAGACTTCAAACAATTTACTGAATTGTAATCAAAGCTTACTATTATTGGAAAAAATATTTACTTGAGGCGAATCATTCGTAGGCCCTAAATAGTTCGTTCATTCAAATACATATCTGGGGAAATCCCCGGACCTGCCAGTATCATTGACCCAGACCCTATCGTGTATAACCGTGTGAAAAAATGTATGCCAATGAAACCTGAATGTAACAAATAGATCAGAGAAATGCAACACCGAGGACCGAATATTTTGCCTTAAAAGGGGAGGTGATTTTGTGTTATCAACCGTAAAAGTTACCCCGCCTTGGTTTATAGGTCTGAAAAATTGACACAATTTCTAGGCTTCTGTTTAGATATATTTAAACCGTAAGATGGTAGGGTTTGTGGCAAAACCGAACACCGCTTTTCATAGCCCTTTATCTAGGGAACAAGGCTAAAAGAACTATAGGTAAAGAGCTACAACATAGGTGATAGGGTTTGCCACATTTTAGGTTGCCAGCCCCACCACCGTTACGGTTTTCCTGGGTCGATATCTAAAAAGAAGATAAATCTTCAATACAATGTACCAAAGGAATTATCCCAATCATTAGATCCATAGACCCAGGCAGGGTAACTTTCATCGTTGTTGAGACCAACTCACCTCCCTCAATAGTACGGCAAGAGAGTGGGCACCCCCTTAATGTTTGATCCCATACACTGTTAAAACGCTGTTTAAAAAGTTATTTAAATAAGTTAAACAACCAGGTTGTTCATGTGCCCTGCTTAAACAACTTGATTGGTTGTTTAAGCAGGGCACATGAACAACCCGGGTTGTTTAAAAAGTTTAAACAGCGTTTTAACAGTGTACTCCACTTGGAATTGATTACAATTATTTGTTTTCAGCTGTAAATCCCTACAACGTGACATAAATTCCAATAATTATCTGTAGTACTGGAGTAGTTGTTGTAAGGGAGGGTGGGGTCTGCTTCCTAATACATTTGCAAGGTTTTGATTTCTTTTTTGGTCTGAAAAAGCTGTGAAATGTTTGAAATTTTCGAAATTTAAGACCTCCGATTTTTGAAAAAAAGAAACCTGCTGGCATTCTTTTGGAGGCGTATTTTAAGGAACACAACACTAACAAGGGAACAATTTCTTGTTTATCTCATCTTAATTGTTTTTGGGGGGTGGGTAAAACTGAACTAGTCACCCTACCCCGCGACCGCTACTGAGGTATCTCCTAGACACATCCCGCGGTTATAGGTTTAAGGTTTCCCCGGCCAATTTGCGATTGTTTTCTGATCATTTCGTTATTGGACATTCAAATTCGCGTGGTTTTTACACATCTGATCAAATTAAGGTTTCTTTTTCACTGTTTGGACATTCAATCACAATTTTTTAGCACCCAAGATTTTGTTCCTAATGTTCGTGTTCGTTAAGGGTCATTCTATTTCGTTTTGGTGCATTCAAGACTTCATTTGTTGCATTCTTACATTGAGTTTTGTGACATCCTTTGACGTTTGAAGCATTCAAATTAGCAGTCGACGTCGGTGTGCATTATGACGTATGTATATGACCATACTTTTCTTTACTTATTTGTTTATGGGCAATCATTTTCATCAAATGGTCATTCAAATTAATACATTTTTCTATTTCTATTTCTATTGTCTTCTGAAGTTTTTGTAGCAATTCTATAAACTTTGTAATGGAAAATGTTTGTGAAAATGTAACATCTGAACTGATATGAGGGATGGATGGATGGTGTAACGGACTAATGAAATGAAAAGGGCTATTGATCTTTGTTGATCTTTGTTGATCTTAGTTACAAGTTTTAGAAAGTGGGGCATCTGTATGTTGACATGTTTATGAATCCTTTAACTTTTTAACTTTGTTTACTCTTCTTGTTTGTTCTGATTCACCCATCGATCTCATTGTGCAAGACATCGATCGGGGCATGTATGTTTGGCAATGGTTGTACCATCCGGAACACTTATATTAATTTGTTTTCTTGGCCGATTCCATCAGACGATCACACCACGCGGCTCGCCATCTTATCTGTCTGAAGATTTAGTTAAGAAACAGAGGTTTGCATCTAGGTTTGAAGACGTTAGATATGATTTACGTTTAGATAACTCAGACTTGCAGGAAAAGATGCTTGAAAAAAGGGGAAATATGTTTGCCCATTAATGAGAATGAATGCTCGATCAACCCCTTACTGCTGGTGCAGAACGAAATTGAACAATACGATACTTCTAATTTGAATGCATCTTTTGCAGGCAGTGAGTGAAGCTAAACGACGATAGAATGCTCGGATAGTGAAATTTAATGATTATTTTTAATTGCCGAATGACGACCTGTGTGATCATTCAATGTTAATCTAAATTGAATGAGTCAGGCGTTAAAATGAACGAAAACATGGTGAAATTGGCAGGGAAATCTATATCATAAAAATAGTATAGTAAAATACCTTTATATCACGTGTATTATACTCTGTGAACCAATATACAGGGTGGGACAAAAAACCGAGATAGTAATTTTAATTATAACTAAAGGAGGGCACGTATTAAAACAAGGGATACGTCCTATGATAGACCGGATCTCCTCTTTCAATTAATACCTTGATCATTTCTTATTGTTTTCGGTTGACTTAGTGAAAATCTTTATGAAAAGCTCAAGTGAGAGCTTTGCGCCACTTTCAGTGGCTTAAATTCTGGTTGTTCTTACTCTTTTTTCAGTTAAACTTGAATGGAGAAGCCTGTCTTTAGATGATCAATGATCTGATCGTACCCCACTGGTGCAACATTTCGAAAGTCAGCAAGTGACAAGGCATTTTTCGTCAGTTGTGGTGGGCAAAAGATGGAGCACCAGCCCATCGAAGAATTATCGTACGAGAGCGGTTACAGGAACTGTTTGGACAAATAATCATTACTCTTCATCAAGACACAGAATGGCCCCCGAGAACCAAGGATCTCACCCCGTGCGATTTTTTCTGTGATATATCTGAAAGACAGGTTCTCACGCCACCACATGATATCAATGAGTTGAGGGAGCGAAGTTGACGATCTGAGTGGACAACCTGGTGTGATTCGTTCTCCAGTGAGAGAATGCAGCGCCGTGCTCAGATTTGTCTCAGAGAAAACAGGGAACATGTTGATGGACGTGGGGATTGATGTAAATGTGAACAACACAGAAGAAACCTTTCAGTTCATGAGAAAATCTTTCTTAATTTGTTCTGTTCAACCTGGCTATTAAGTGTTTATCGATCAGCAATCACAAATGACTCCACTTAAAACAGAAAATAGAAAGTGGTGCAAGGTCCTCACTTGAGCATTTCATAAAATTGTTCACTGCTCAGTCAACCGAAAACATTAAGACATGATCAAGGTGTCATTTGAAAGAGGAGATCCGGGTATATCATAGGATGTATCCCTTGTTTTAATACGTGTCCTCCTGTAATTATAATAAATATTATTATTCCGTTTCGTTATAGCCTGTACTACAAATGAATTTTCATCGAAATATCAGGTTTTATGTAGGCAAATACGAATCAGAATGCAGATATGCCACAGAAACGAATTTGAATGCCATTTGATGAAATTGAATTTCCGAGCAACCTCTGGCAAGTGGCTTCGACGAAATTCAATTAACTAAACGACCATATATATTCGAACGATCTTATTTGTCGATTGAATGCTGAAGTAACGAAAACGAATGACCTTTTTTGACGATTAAATGGTGACGGAAAGCAGCATTGATTTTCCAACGAATTTGAATAAGCTATGAATGAAATTGAACGATTTTTTTTTTAAACGGCGGGAAAGCCTATATTACTCATACGCTATAAACCTGCTCCAATTGATTCAGCAATGTAATAACAAGGGCGGATCGGGGAAGATGGTGTGTGTTAAACAAGAAACCCTGTTTGTGTCTTATTTTGCCTTTGCGGGTAAGAAGAAAACCACCAACGTCAAGAAAAGGATTTTACAAGCGGAACATTTTGGGGTAGATTTCGTTTGGGCAAATTTTCGAAACAAATGTTTAAAACCCTCCCCTGAAAAATTCCTGGATTCGCCCATGAATAAACTGTCTAGGGAATTACCTTTTTCTTTTAAAGATGTAGTCTGATGCGATAGAATATACATTGTATGAATATTTTTTGTTTAATGCTGATCAAAATCTAGCAGAAAATCTGCCTTGAAAAGTATATGATTGTTTGTTTACGTCTGCCTTTGCACTTTGTGCGATTTGACTCCTTCAAACAAAGGAAAGAAAATCAGCCGGCAGAAGCCTTCAGAAGGTTATCCAGTGTTAGTTTAGTTTCTTTTAAAAACCCAGCGGGGCACCATGCAAAAATACAAACACTCTCGCACATGTGTACTGTTCGCGACAGTACAGCGTATTTACATACAGCGTATACAGTTCCTGCATATATTTTGCCATGAAAAAAACACATTATTTTCCCCAAGCATGTTCAGTATGATCTTCTCTGCCATGCTGTCCAACGCCTTTCGTGACGGTGTGTTGGAATCGATTTCCGTTTAGCGGACCGATGGAAAGCTGTTCAACCTTCGGCGTCTGCAGGCCAAAACTAAAATCAAGGTGGGTATTGTTCGGGATCTTCTTTTCGCAGATGACTGTGGACTCAATGCAAGCTCACAGTCAGAAATGCAGCAAAGCCTGGACTTGTTCTCCTCGGCATGCAATGACTTCGGTCTCAAAATTGTTGTTTAATCACTTTGGAGATTTGAGGATTTCATTATGATGCGTAATTTTCAAATTCCAAAAGAAATTCACCGACAAGGAGCAACCGAACCAATTCTTCGTTTATGGCTGTTTGTGACCGCCAAAACGCACCCCTGGAAAGGTGGGTTATCGAAAAAATATTATGAGTCTATGGGGAGTTTACATGTATATTAAGCGCTCTCAAAATAATCATTAAAAAAGCAAATTGCTGTTCATAAATCATTTTTATCACACCTGTAGGTCATTAGAGCAGTCGTATTTATTTAATGACAACACACACTCATTTTGATAGTCGTATGTTGAATATTATTCTGAAATGACATTGTATTTTTAAACACCCATCATACATTATTGTCGCAGGTTCGAATCCCGCTCCTGCCAGTTTCTTTGTTCACTTTGAAAATGTATTTTATAAACTGAACACTCACAAAGAGAAAATGTATCGAGGTTCATTCAAAGGTACGTAACACAATTTATTACAAAATGGAGCATCGAAGTAAATCAATTAGAAACTAAAAGGTCAAGACAAAACTCGCCAGGAAATATGACAAACTACATGTATATCTTTATCCAAAGCCAAACAATAATAGACTGATCAGGGAATGATTTCATTGTTCACCTAAATATTAGTGATTTGTAAAAGGAGATGAATCATGAACCAACATCATACTAGAACTGTTTTGCCAATGAATAATTATAGCAAGTTAGGGTCCAGTTTATGCTTATTTAGTCCGTCAATAGGACTAAAACCAATTTCCTGTTAGTTGGACACAAACATTCACAAGCAAAGTGATTAAAATGTCAATTGTAATGGTTTTGGTTAGCGACGGGCCTGTCTGAAATACAGGGACGAAATAATAACTTAATTAGAATTACCGTGTTTGTTATTCCGTTCAACGGAAATAATGTCGGCTCTGCCCCTCGCTTGAGTTTCTTTATCTTCTGTCCACTGTTGAAGCATTCTGGCTCAAAATGATTTGAGCACAGGTAGCTGCATCGTGGCTGCCACAACTTTTTGGATTTTAGATCCATGCGTCTTACACGCACAAGCCACCGCTTTCGTTGTGCTTTTTCCTGGGGAAATCTAGGGGGGAATTCATTGTAATTCTAAATTAATAGTGCGGCTTAACAAACTACCACTGCAATAACAAGGCCTTTAGGTCATGGTGTTTATAAAGCCTATAAGCATAGGCAGCGGAATAGGGGTGGGGGATGCCATTTTCCACCATTTTTGGCAGTCCCGCACAGGAAAAGCAAAGAAAGGGGCAGCCCCCCCCCCCCTCCAAATTGTTTTGCCGCAAATAAGCCTAAGTAAAAATAGTAACGCGTTATAAAGTGTTTGGGCCATAGTTGCAGCTATGGTTACGGCACACATATTTGAAAGCCCGGCGACCCAAGCCCCGATTTCTTTTTTTCCCGAAACATTTTCTTAAGCTTTTTTCAATCAAATGGTTATTTCTATTTAAGTAGATTATATTTTCTTCCCTTTGATTTTCGTGGTTTTGAAGAATTAAAAGAAAAGGTAAATAAAGTCCGAGAACCATTTGGTTCCAACAGCAAAGATCATGACGTTGAATATCATTACGTCGGGGAACTAGATTGTGGAGTGCGGTAACAATAGCCAATGCGTTAATAAATATTCAGGTTTTCCAAAACTTGAACTTGTACATTTTGCCTCACCGTGTCTGCTAAAAAGTACCGTCTATATTTTAACATTAATCTTTTATGGTGGTCTGTCCATGGAAGTTCCATTGTCTGGTTCCCATTCTACAGCTGCAAACGCAAAATGACGCCGAAGGACGATATTTCCACCGCGAAATCGTAAAAACTTTCACGGGATCAAAATATGGACAGTGCGGTAAAAAATAGAACGACGCACCGTGTAAAGTGAATGGCGCCCCCAATCGTCAATCAGTAGACTTGTCTCAGTGAATTTTGTCAGCATCCTAACTACAGGCCTAATCGTCTTTAATCAACTTGAACTTTACAGGATAAAATATCATATTTTATTCAGGGAATGTTTTGGTCAAACATTAACTATGAATAAACAAGTTTAGATCATTGTAAAAACCACTTCCCACATAGGAAGGTTGGTGAGCAATTTCTATTCCGATCGGGAAACGTGATAAGTACCGCGATAATACATCGTCCCGTCGTACCGTAAAATTTTAATATACATTTGTATTAACAACTTACTTGTGAAATGATATCCCTTTTTCCCGACTCAAGTTGCCATCCTTCTCCGGGCAATTCACTGCCGCGCACACCTTAACCATTGTTCTTGTCTTTTTGAATCAAGTGCGACATCCACATTTTTAAACGAAAATGACAAACTGAAGAAGAAAAAGTCTTCCACTTTAAAAAAAAAAGTCCGTATGAACGTGCACGAAACGCAGGCGCGTCACGTTCGTTCTTTACCCTAGTTTAAAACGCGCACTCAGGACGGCGTTTTGACGCGGTGTCCTATCTAGTCAGTATAATGGAGATCAATGCGTACGACACGTACACACACGTACGATAATTGCAACCTTGCGCCCGTTTTCGGATTGTTAACCCATTTTAGACAACGCGGACTAACTACATTCGGTCAACAGAGGGCAGTTTTCCAACGATTGTTCGGCCGAACAATCGTTGGAAAACGATATAAATTTCCACTTTTCTTGAAAACGACATCACACCTGGTGCCATCATTTCACAGGATGATTGAGACTACTATTTACTTACAGTCTAGTAAGGTATTTCGTAATAATTCAGTAAACAAAATAATTTGGAGGATTACCAATCGTGTATAACAATTACTGTTGGTTGTGCGCTTTTTCCTCCGTCCCCCCAACCTTGACGAGAAATCGCCGCTGCTGCACGAATAGGAAATTTTATGATGTATCTTATATCAAAGGTCATATGATCAAAATAGGATTCAAAGTTCGAGTATGTTTACAAATCCTGTATTCATATAGATTACAGATAAACGCCTGCACAATTGCCATGAAAATATATAACTAGAAACGCCATTCAAAGGTACACACCCGTGAGGCACCATCAGTTACTTTTAGCCCGTCTGTCATACTTTCTTAGACCTACTCCTATATATCAGGGGCAGGTTTACATCGTATTGTCACGACCTGCTCATAGCTCAAACTGCCCGTCTAAGGTTGACGTAGATATCGCTTGTTACCCACTATCTACCTAGCTGTAAGTATCCTGTCTTGCCTCTGGGAATTCAACTTGTTGTCTTTAAATTTACAATGTAGTTTTCCGTCACGTACAATTCCCAATTTGTTCACTATAAAGACAATTTGAACAAGAAGGCTTTTGCATAGAGCATCTCTTTCCATTGCGATAATGAGCTTGTATTGTTTTTATGTGCAGTCACTGAAAATCAGCAAAGCCCCTCACTTATCGTGTAACCTCTCCACCATTTGGATCATTGGGAACAAAAACAAAAACAAAAACAAAAACAAAAACAAAAACAAAACTCTACGTCATGAAATAACGATCCAATATTTCCCCTCGATCTTACAGGAGTTAGTATAGTCCGATTTTTCTGAAGCTCAATGAAACATGGATGCGAGGTGGGAGTGGCTCTGTGGAACGAACTCGTCCTATCTGAACGAGTTTTTAGATTGGTACGACGACGTCCGTAATAACACGTGTTTGGTGGACGGGCTGGTAACCATCCCTCACGCCGCCTTCATTCTCCTATCATCGCTCATTCTTCTCGTCTTAGGATGCTGCACCAGCTACCGCAGAGTCCACACCAAATATCTCTTGGTGTATCCAGGACACAGCCTGAGATGGCTTGTGTCAGTCCTACTTCTTGTCATGATTCTTGCCTCCATCGGTGAAGGTATCATGACTGATGAGACATACCAGGCCTGGAATCAGCCCACCCAGCCACATCTCTACATCCACAGCATTGCGGCCTTCGTAGCAGTTGGGATTTCACTTGTCTACTATTATCACATGGAGCTATGGCAGCTACCAGCCATGTCTGTGCTGCTACTGGTGTACTGGGTGTTTTCACTTTGTAACGAAATCTTCCGTATGTTGAGCTTGGAGTACAAGGGGGATGTCGGCGTTCATATTGTTATCTTTGACTTGGCAGTCATCAAACTTGCCATTTATTTCGTCTTGACCCTCCTGGAGGCGAATCTCATTACTCAGGTAAATACTTAAGAGTCATTTCGTGTAAATACTTCATATAAGTTTTCACGGTCAAAAAATCGACTTTTAAAATCAATATTTTTTCCTGTTGCCATGGTAACATGCGGGTATGTGTTTTTGGCCAAGCTATTTTGGGTGCTGCTAAAACAAATTTTTGGCGGGATTTTTAAAAGGCTATTCAGCCAAACTGAAAACAATATCACTTAAGTAATTATATCACTGCAAAGCATTTTCCTTAATACCCTTCCTGGAAAAAATATAAAAGACATTTTGAAATACCTTTTTGTATTGTTTTTAGAGCTTTAAAAAGAGCTAACATTTTGAACTTTAAAAATTGCATTTTTTATCCCACTTTTGCCCAAAAAAATTAAATTCAGAATTTTTCCTATTGGCTATAATGAGAACCAACATGGGTCTTTCTATATTATGGTAAGAACACTTTGGGAAATTGTACGCTGTTGGCGCAGTAATGTTCCAAATATGGCTATTTTTGTAATAAGGCAAACAAATTTAGGTTTTTTTTCTTTATTGAAGCCCTCATTATTCTAGCACGTTATTAACAAACAAAAGTATCAGTTGTTAAGAAGTAGATTAATATACAGGAGTGAAATGCCCTTCCCCGCTATGCCCCGCCCTTTCTTACTATTTAAACATTTTGTTCGCTATTTCCAATTGTTTTTCTTTAAATCTCCTGTCATATCTAAAACCAGAACTGTGCTGTCAAAATTGCACACATCTGTAACTTTTTACAGCTCAAATTTAGTTTATCAAATCATTGTCACTACAGTTACATGAAGTTTTGCTAATATTAAATCGGTCTAATTTTGTTTTTCTCTAAAAGAGATAATTTTTGCTAGACATTTGTTAGATATTTTGATCCCAAAATATGTTAAGCTTCTGCCTTTTCCTAACGACTGATCTCTCAATCGGAGAAAGAGTGACTAAAACGCTAAATAGACAATCTTGTGTGATATATGAAGAGAAAATAACAAATTTGCTGAAAAAGACAATAGGCCGTAATAGGAAAGAATGAGTGTTCAAATGTTGATGTTGATATATGGACTCTCTCAAATTGTTACTTTTCCTGGATCGCCTGGTTTATGGCTTCAAAATGTGAGTAGAATCTGTTGTGAGAATTTGACGCGTGATTGTAAACAGAGTTGTCATCTGGTGCCACGCCTCATTTGAAGGGTATCCCATTTTAAGGATGTTAGCATATTTGTCACACTACTGTTTCTTGAGTAGTTTCCACAAACAACTCTTGCTGCTCTCCTTTGAACCTTCTCAAGAGATGATTATGTGATTCACTCTGTATGGATTCCAGGTATTTTAGGTGTGGTCGCACAGGTGTGAAGTACAGCCTCTCTTTGTTGGATTTATAGAACACATGTCGAAACTACGCTTGATGAAATTAAGATCCCTTGATGCTTTTGTAACCGCATGATTTGATTGCTTCTCCCATTTACGATTATGTTGGATGTTTACTCCCAGATTAGTAAAATCCTTGACTTCCTCAAGAGGACTACCGAACATAGTATACGACATCGCACCAGGATTCTGTTTTCGAGAAACACACTTGCCAATGTCAAAAGCGCATACCCCAAGTAACAGTACATCTTTCCAGGTTATTTAGATCACTATGGAATTGCTCTTCATCCGCAGTGGATGCTATGTTCCTGTAAATTAAGTAATCATCTGGAAACAACCTAACGACACATCCTTCTACGGCTTTGCAGATGTCGTTAATAAACAGTAGGAATAGGTGAGGTCCAAGTACTTTTCGTTACGAAATGTGGCTCTGTCATTTCCAGCAGCAGTTTCTACTGAACTTGATAAAGAACTAAATGAATTCTGTGTGGTGAAGGTCTCATTTGAGATGTTGTATATTAGCTTTAAGAGAAATACTCAAGAAAACAAACTGTTTGATGCCTAAAATGACAGGGATCAGAGATCATACACACGTGCTGATTTCCGTTCTCGATGTAGTCGAGCTAAAGCACCGGATTATGTGGAACACACGCATTTGCGAATTACAGAGCTCTAGAAGTGTCATCCGACTTGCTGAGATCCTTACATATTTTATCTCAGGATGACAACATGGTACAGGCAAGATGACGACATCCTCAGATAATTTATCACGGGAGGACGAAATCCTGATAACACGAAGTCGTCATCCTGAAATAATTTATCACGGGATGACGACATCCTGAAAGTAGGATGACGACATCCCGAGATAATTTATCAAGGGATGACGACATCTTCAAAGTAGGATGACGACACGGAACGGGCTTCACTGACGTCATCTTGAAAACGGTCAGTTGGACGTACATAAATTGTCTCAGGATGTCGTCATCCTGCTGTCAGGATGTCGTCATCCCGTGATGAAGTATCTCAGGATGTCGTCATTCTACTTACAGGATGTTATCATTCCGTGATAAATTATATCGGGATGTCCTCATACAACTTTCAGGATGTCGTCATCCCGTGACAAATTATCTAAGGATGTCGTCATCACGAAATAGAATGTCAGGATCTCAACAAGTCGGATGGCACTTCTAGAGGTCCGTAGTAGGTGAACAGACAAGATCGGGAAAACTACATGGGCTCAGGTATGAAAATAATTTGCCATGATCCTAACATTGACACTCGAGATTTGGAGGATAAACACAAGAAATTGGCTTATGAAATGAAATTGAAAGACCTTGCCTGCAGTTGTTGAATACGGTGAATACAGTTCGGTAAACCACAAGATTCCTGATTTGAATCAGTTTTGGATCTTAATCCATAAATATCTTTTTATTGTACAACATCAGCTCCAGCAGTACAAATATTTACCTAGCGTTATACAAACATTTTATTGTATGGCATATTGTCTTTTTCAGCAAATTTGGTATTAACTCCATATCACACAAGAATTCTATTTAGCCTTTCTTGAAATGTTAGTAACTCTTTTTCCGAGTTAGAAAAAGGCAGAAGCTTAAAATATATGTCTAACAAATATCTAGCAAACATTTTATCTTTTAGAGGAAAACAAAATTAGACCAATTTAGCAAAACTTCACTAACTGCAATCACAACAATTTGACAAACCAAATTTGATCAGTAAAAAGTTACAGATGTGTGCAATCTTAACAGCACAGTTCTGTTTTTAGATATGACAGTAGAATTGAATTTTTTTTATCAAATTGGAAATATCGAACAGAATTTAAAAATAGTAGAAAGGGGCGGGGCATAGCGGGGAGGGACATTTTATCCTGCATATTAATTTACTGCTTTACAACTGATACTTTTGTTTGTTTGTTTATAGAGTACCAAAGTCTGACGTCAGTTGGCACGACAAGAAAAGTACACCAGTATGGAACTATTTTAAAATTACTCACACTGCCAACAGATACAGCTTAAAAGTGTGTGTAGTTTTAGAACAGATCTCTACTAAATTGAAATTGATACAGCCGCGTGTCACATAGCCTACAGATTCTAAGTGAGACCTTAGTTTTTGATAATTATAACACAGTTCTTAAACAAATGTGCTACGCAAGCAACCATCGTTCTTAAAACCCCTTGCGTACGGATGACGCCATATGGCGTAAAAAGTGCCACCAGGCCGGATGACGCCATTGGCCGCCGTTTGTGCAGTTTCAATCCATTGTTGGATTGTTGTTTATGTCATGCTTGACTGCACAAACATATTGTAGCGGTTCGATTTGGCTGCCAGAACCGTTGCAACATCCCGACGTCACCCGTAAAATACCGTGCCCAAGGGGTTAAAAGGGAAATTTTAACTGATCTTGAAAACAAACGACCACCCCAACAAACTGCCCAACCAACCGCCCAACCAGCTACCTACCCATGGAACCACTAACTCGTCAAACCGTCACCCAGCTAATGAGCGAAAAATGTTTCGCCCTGTAGCTTCGTAGATGTCGTAAAAATCAGAGGATCTGGGATGACCTCAACAAGCCAGAGATGTTTTACATGCATTACCACGTCAGTCTCCTCTCCTCGCTCGCGTTCTGGTGGGTGAACTGGCTCCTTACCCTGGGCTACAAGAAACACCTTGAGTTGAGTGATCTAGGAGTGGTACCAGGGCGACACGAAGCAAAGTTCAACCATGACAGGTTCCGGGAAGCCTTCAAGAAAGAAACTGTAAGTTTGTAAACCAGACAGCATTTATTAGCATAATGTTCCAAAGGTCTTTGACTGGAAATCGAGAAAAATATGAGTACTGAAGCGTGAACTAATTTGGGTTCTTGTCCAACCACTCTGTCCAAACGAACGGGAAAGGGGACGCAAGAACACTAGACTTGATTTTAAGTCCGAGATCGCGGTTATTTTTTTGTCTGCATCAGCCACGCTAAACTAGTCATTACCCATATTGGTTATCACACACTAACTCGAGATCGTGCTCGCGATCTCGGACTTGACCCTTACGTGCATATGGATATTCATATTCATAACTTAATTTACACATTAAAACGGAGGCCCATAGAGATGGCCAATCAGAAGGACACAAAACCCGTGTAGGCCGCGCCATGACCAATATGTTACAATACAGTGTTCTGTTACACTGTTCAGTCTCAAATTTGTATATGATACTTGGCACAATGGCACGTAATGGTATTTAAAAGCTATAGCTAAATCATATTAGATCTTATATTAGTAGAAAAAATACCAAAATAAATACGTGATTGTTAGTTTTTGTTACTAGACGAAAAACGCGTTACCTACCCATAGACTAATCCGACGAACAAAATTTAAAATTAGAAGCCATCTTTAGGTACCAAATCAAACGGTACCATACACGCGCGCTCGTTATACGCGCGCACACATTGTGCCTTTGATTAATGGGTAAAAAGTAAACACGCTCCAAAGTAAACACGCGCCTTATAATGTTGTACTAAGCACGCCTATGAAGCGCGCGCGAGCGCTGTAGGCCTACCGCCCGATTGGGTGGCTTCTAACGGTTCGTCGGATTAGTGGAATCGTCCAGTAATTCTCCTGGTTTGAATATTCATGTTATGGAAGGCTTTTGGCGATTCCGACCAATCAACTTGTTCCGTACACTTTTGGACTAATTCGCATAGGGTGTGTACAAATCGATGAACGAAATTCCCAAGTCTGTGATCGTGATCCAAGGTTAACTCACAAGAGGACGCAAGAGGGCGCTATTTCCGGCACTATTCTGTGATTGTATTGGCTATCAGGCCGACAAAAACCACGATCACAGACTTGGAACCAAGTCTACAAGAACACAGGATTCCCAACTCTAGAAAAACTATTTCTATTTCACTGGAAAAATATATCCTCAACAGTCCTCTTTCTAAGGATGTCGTCATCCTACTTTCAAGATATCGTCATTCCGTGATAAATTGTCTAAGGATGTAGTCATCTTGCCTGTAATATGTCGTCATCAAGAGCTAAATAATATGTCAGGATCTCAGCATGTCGGATGGCACTTCTAGAGCTCCGTAGTAAGCAATTCCGTCTGCGGCTAGTGAACAAAAGAACAACAAGCTATATAAACGTACTGTCCGTTAAGGCCCTGTCACACTTTTGCGTATCCTAATTCCTTATGGGTTGCGCATTTACATTTCTTTCATACGCACAATAAGCACCTCATATGCATCTCAATCGTTTTGTGTACGTTTTATGTACGCAGGCATGCGCACAGTACGGCCCAGTACGCCGGATAGTTTTGGGCAAGCACAAAACTACGCTGCGTACGCTGTTACGCAGGTCATAAGTTATAAATACGCAGCGCATCGGTCCCGCATCGGTCGAGCGCGGTACGAATACGCTATGTGTTCGTGGGGGGTAAGCGGTTCATACGCGGTAATACGCTGACCTCCCGGCACGCACCCCGTCAGCGTATGAGCCGCGTACATTGGACGTATACGTAGCGTACTTGCAGCGCAGATACAACGCACGCATAGCGAATGCCGACGTATTGCACGAATTAGTACCGTTGGTCCTGCGATCGGGCAGCGCATTGTACTTATTTGTAACTTATGAGAAACGCACAGACAGCGTACAGATAGCGTACTTGCCGTACATCCAGGGTACACTCGAGATTTAGTATAAATATGATGGCTCCTCTACCACTCTAGGGTGAACAGACCTCCTGAAGATGGCAGATCCAGGCCGGCACCGGCGAGAACACATGATTGCTGTCATCCAACACCAGCATGACATCATGAACCTGCAGCTCCATCTCCTTCGTCAAAGAAGAGAGAGAAGAATAAGAAGAAGAGCGCGCCGAAGAATCGCCTGGGTCCGGCCATGGATAGGGAGAAGACATCAGTTTGGGGTCTATGATAAACTGATGGTGGAGCTCCGAAATGAGGACACAAGAGCCTTCACCAACTTCCTGCGCATGCACCCTGCCATGTATGATGAGCTGCTGGAGAGAGTGGGAGGAAGACTCACCAAGAAACACCTTCATGAGACACCCCATGGAACCAGGCTTGAAGCTGTCATTGACCCTCCGCCACCTCGCCTCTGGGAACACCTACGCGTCCATGAAGTTTGCTTGGCGAGTACCACACAACACCATCTCTGTGGTCGTCCGAGAGGTCTGCGAAGCCATCATAGCAGAGTACCTGGATGAGCTGATGGTCTGCCCATGTACACCCAAGCAATGGCGCCATGTAGCTGACAGGTACTACCAGAAGGGGAACTTCCCCCACACCTGTGGTGCCATAGATGGAAAGCACGTGGCCATCCGCTGTCCTCCCTGTAGTGCCCTGTAGTGGTTCCATGTACTACAACTACAAGGGCTTTTACTCCATCTTGCTCTTTGCCATGGTCGACGCGGACTACAAGTTCCCCTGGGCAGATATTGGCGGCTTGGGGTCAGCATCCGACGCCCAGGTCTTCAATAACAGTGAACTCAAGGAGTGCATTGGTGATGGTACCATCAGCTTTCCAGATCCTGAGTCTCTCCCCAACGACACCCAAGATGTTCCCTACTTCATCGTTGGAGACGAGCGGCGGAAATGCGGCGGGAATACGCTCGGAATACGCTCGGCATTCGTCGGAAGTGCGTCAGGCATGCGGTCGGGATAAGTAGAGTGCGTCCGGAATACGCTCGGCATGCGCACTGCATACGCAGCTATTCGCAGCAGTAAAATCGTGTTGCGCACTGCATACGCAACTCATACGCACCTCATACGCAATAGATGCGCTGAATTCGTTACTTATACGCTAGATGTGCGTCGCACATAAGTCATAATAATTGAAAAATTTCAAAATTTTGAGCGTACGGCTGCGTATTGAAAAATGTTAATAAGGAACTCATAAGGACTTGATATACGCGAAAGTGTGACAGGGCCTTTACACTACGAAACAATTTTACCAAATATCCATAAACTTAGGCGGGGGGGGGGGGGGGGCGGAGGTGGTGGGCGCCACTATAACGTTGGGTTGTTATCTCATTCCTTTCGTGGACTGCGGCGCATACACATCGCAGGCACGCAAACCCAACGTATTGTACACAGCGGCTAATATGGGACCGTCCATAAAGTACGTACGCACGAAGGGGGGGGGGGGGGGGGGGGGGCAGGTGGGGTTGTTCACATTGCGTACATCATGCGTACAGGGGGGAGGGGGTCCAAGCCAATGCGTACCGTACGCAAACCGACAATTTGCTTTCAATGCATTGTCATGAAATCAATGTACTATCTCATATAAATAACTACCAGGACCAGCTTTTGTGCATCGAACAGTTATAACACAGAACCCTTCACTCCAACCAAAAGTAAATTTATCTTCCCAGCGCCACCGCCAGCCAACTCCGGCCTATTTTTAGACCGCAACAAAAAGATTGCTCTATAAACCGGCAGTGTACACCGGAAACGTATGTGTGTACTTGTATCAATTTCACCCGCGTGCTGTCCAAAATCGCTCATGTACTGGAGGTAAACAAAAGAACAAAAACGATATACGTCTTGTATATCAACTGCCTCTTGTTCAAACATATTTTCGTGAAAAGCGTCATTCACTATCTCAATAAACCACTCATGAAACGTCAAGAGCAAACTATGCAAAAAAATAGTGTATCAAGATATTTTTTTCCTTTTTGGGTTCATGTCATCATTGACTGCTGTTTTGGTTCAAAATATATCACTGTTCGATCATTTCCAGGCCCGTTAATAAAAAGTTTGCAATTTTTTTCTGTCAACATTTTGTGATATATTTCAGTCTTTGGATGCGACATGCGAATCATACTACAATCACAGCAGGTGTACTGTGACGTTTAATGATGCTAGAATAGGGTAGTCTGAGAAGTCAAAAAAGAGATGTGGAATGCGTATGCGTACGGGGGGAGGGGGTTGGAGCCACTGCGTGTGCCATGCGTACAGGTGTCCGCCCGATAGTCCGGAGGCTCGATTGTCCGAAGGTTTATTGATCCGAAGGTTCGATATTCCGAACGTACAAATTCACCATAAAAGGGGGTTCGTTAGTCCGAAAATGAAATAAGGTTCGTTAATCCGAACATTTGATGTGATAGTCCGAAGGTCCATTGGTCCGAAGGGCCGACAATCCGAAGGTTTATTTATCCGAAGGTTCGGTAGTCCGAATTTAGAATAAGGTTAATTAGTCCGAAGGTTCAAAAGTCCGAAACGAAAATATGGTTCAATAGTCCGAAGGTTCATTATTCCGAAAGCACACAAGGTTCGATAGTGCGAATTGACAATAAGGTCCGATAGTCCGAATTGACAATAAGGTTGGATAGTCCGAATCGGCAATAAGGTCCAATAGTCCGAATCGGCAATAACCTTATTGTCAATTCAGACTATCAAACCTTATTGTCAATTCGGACTATCAAACTCTATTGTCTATTCGGAATATCGAACTTGATCGTCCATTCGGACTATCGAACCTTATTGTCGATTCGGACTATCGCACCCTATCGTCTATTCGGACTATAGAACCTTCGGTTTATTTAACCATATTCTCTTTTCGGACTAATGGGCCCTTCGGACTTTCGAACCTTCGGACTATCGAACCTTCGGACAAACTAACCTTCGGACTATCGAACCTTCGGACAATCGGGCTGTCACCTGCGTACAGAGGGAGGTCGGGGGGGGGGGGGGGGGGGGGGGTGGGGGTGGGTAAAAAAGTCGGCATTTCGTGCGTACGTACTTTAAGGGCGGCCCCTATCCGTACACACAGGTTCGATAGTCTGAAGGTTATTTAGTCCATAGGTTCGTTAGTCCGAAGGTTCGTTAGTCCGAAGGTTCAATAGTCCGAAGGTTCGATGGTCCGAAGGTTCGATAGTCCGAAGAGCCCATTAGTTCGAAAAGAGAATAATGTTAAATAATCCGAAGGTTCGATAGTCCGAATAGACGATATGGTGCGATAGTCTGAATAGGCAATAAGGTTCGATAGTCCGAATGGACGATCGGGTTCGATATTCCGAATAGACTATAGGGTTTGATAGTCCGAATTGACAATAAGGTTTGATAGTCCGAATTGACAATAAGGTTCGATAGTCCGAATGGACGATCAGGTTCGATATTCCGAATGGACTATATGGTTCGATAGTCCGAATTGACAATAAGGTTCGATAGTCCGAATTGACAATACGCTTTTTGCCGATTCGCACTATCGGACCTTATTGCCGATTCGGACTATCCAACCTTGTGCTTTCGGAATAATGAACCTTCGGACTGTTGAACCTTATTTTTGTTTCGGACTTTTGAACCTTCGGACTCGGACTACTGAACATTCGGATAAATAAACCTTCGGAGTGCCGGCCCTTCGGACCAATGGACCTTTGGACTATCACATCAAATGTTCGGATTAACGAACCTTATTCTATTTTCGGACTAACCGAAGCCCCTCTTATGGTGAATTTGTACGTTCGGAATATCGAACCTTCGGATCAATAAACCTTCGGACAATCGAACCATCGGACTATCGGGCGGACACCGTAACAAAGCTCAGTACTGCTATAGACTAATCCGACGAACAAAGCCATCTTTGGGTACCCAATCGAGCTTTACCATGCACGCGCGCTCGTCATGAATACGCGTGTACTCAGTGCGCCATTGACCAATAGGATTGCCAAAGTAAACACGCGCCTCAATTAATGTAATACGGGCCTGGCTGCTGTCAAACTGTGTCAAAGCTGCCCTGGTCTAGTTCCGAGGTTCAAACACCAATATCGCCGATTCTTTAAAAGCGGTATCCGACTGTGCAACTTCGCAGCGTCGTTGACAGACATTTCGTTAGCACATTGCATTTAAAGAAAAAAAATGTCCCCAAAACGGTCATGTTGAACCAAGGGATTTCCTTCAAATGGTTACAGTTTAATAAGAAAGAATAAGCATTAAATTTAAAGAGAAAAAAATGAAATGTTAAAAAAGCGTTTTTGAAACATAAACCATTTTTTAGCGCAAATTATAGAGATCATATTGAAGTTTTAAAACCACTAACATCGTATTAACATACGTGGTCGCAGCATGCTTTATTGCATGACAAAACGGAGCAATTACAGATTGTTTTCGTTGATTTTTTAAAAACATAACTGACCAATGTATACATTTTATATAGAAGAAAAGCTTAAATAATGTTGGTTTAATTAAAATAAACATTAAAATTAAGACTTTAAAACGGATATTTATTTTTACACTATTTTGAGCACCCCTATTTGTTGAATGGAAGAGGAACACAGACGGCCGTTTGCACGGCTCAGGCCCTCCCGCCCCCCATAAACTGAACAGTTTGGTAGGAAATACCTGCTCACTCATTTCTCGTAACTTTTTAACCCAGGCAAAGGCTCGTAGCAAGGGAAAGGAGGTATCGCTGTTCCAGATTTACGTGAACGTGTACGGCTGGCGGCTTATTTGGGCAGCGGTACTGAAACTCACCGGGGATATGTTTTTCTTCATCAACCCATTAGCAGTTGGAGCATTGACGCTCTACGTCACTACTCTCAAGTATCCTCCACGAGATGCAAAGGTAGATTTTGTTGGCCTATCCTAAACTACCGGTGGACCTTATCAAAGAACGCCCAGGATATTCTCAGCACCAGAGATGAAATTCAACATGCATTCCTTTTTCTCTTTCAAATCACCGTTTACTTGTCACAGATAGCTCAAGCGCACAGTGTGACACTTGTTGAGTTCTTTCAGAATGGTTTCGTGCTGGTGATAGTCATGTTCCTTGCATCAACGGTCAAATTCATTTGCCTGCAGACAAACTTCTATATCGCCGTAATTGAGGGTCTCAACGTGCGAGCTGCATTACAGGTCAGTTTCAGTGAATTTAAATAGTCGAGTGGCGAATTGTGGGAGTGTCACGCGCAATGTGGGAATCTGGGCAAATTTGGAATTTCAATACTGCGCGGCAAAGTCGGAATGCAATTGTAGAAGCAACATTATATTACAACAATACATCTCGGTCAAAGTTGGAATTCCAACTTTGAGCAGATTTCCACTTCGGCAGCGACAGATGCACTTCTCATAACTCAAAATTCGAACAAAGGCCTAAGTGACTTGAATTGTTCGCGCGCTATCCATTGCTGTGCTTAATTAAATTGAAAGCCCTCGAACGCTTGTGGGCAGCAGTCCTCTTTCTTTACAAATCTGGGCATGCTCACGATCCGACTAGGCATAAAGAGCATCGACAAGTGTTTACTAGGTAAGGTAATGAGCAAGTTCGGTTTACTGTTCGTGAAAATTGTGGAACTAACTTTGCATGAATGCTGTCTAGTCAACCGCGTTTAGTCGATTTTGAACCAACCTATAGGGCGTGGTCGCGTCGTTTATCAGTTACAACAGGTGTGTAGGCCTATAAGGTATGTCACAAATCAACCAATAGTTAACACATTTTTCTTGATCCAACTGCTCTGTGCTGCCTCCCTCTAAAGCTTAAAATTGGACTAATTAGATCTCGAAGGTTGAAGGAGTTGCAGGTACATAACAATCGAAAGCAGTGACCTTTCAGACACAAGGTTTACATTTCGTTTATTGTAAATTGAACAAAAAGTGGTGTGTTAATTATTCCAATTTCAGGCTATGGTATTCGACAAAACGCTGCGTCTGTCCACCGTGGCTACTACTGGTGGCAAGATGAGCATGGGTCAGATAACCAACCACATGTCGGTGGACCCCAACGCTATCCAGTTCATGTTTCAGACGTTCAACAACCTATGGGCTATCCCCATACAGGTATCATGGTCAATTCAGTCTAATCAAGCCAATTCAGATCCGTTACAAGCAGATTGAATTTCGCAATTCGTACACAACTGTATACTTGCCTACTTTAATTCATTTTGTACTAGCGGATGGCAGTCAAACATGAATATACATTGTAATAATTTTCCATTTTCCAATAGCTCGCAGTGAACCTGTTGTTGCTGTACACCCAGATGGGCTACCCGGCATTAATTGGTGCGTCAATGTTTCTGCTGGTCAGCCCCATCCAATTTAAGATTGCCACCATGATAGGCAAGCAACAAAAGAAGCTGCTTGTAAGTAAAGACAATCAAGTCTGAAAAGAGTAAACAAAATCTCATGGAAACAAATATGCGAAATCAAAAATGGACTAATTACATCTCTTCTGTTTTGTTTGATTATATGCCACATTAGTTTGCAGGAAAAGGTTCGCAAATGGACCGTAATTGCGGCCACCCCTTATTCTTCTGCTTTTTTTCAAAGCGATACTCCGACACACGTCTAAAGAAAACAAACGAGTTACTGCAAGGGATTAAGCTCCTGAAAATGTACGCTTGGGAAGGGCTTTACTGCAAGGCCATCGAAGCCATCCGACAAAAGGAACTTCACTACTTGATGAAGATAAACCTTGGCTTCGTATCAACAAGTAAATTTAACTATCACTAAAAGAAGACGCTATTGAATAAAAAAGGGTTTTGGAATTCATAATAATACAATAACGGAGCACTTGATCACACTGTAAACCCCATGTGAATTTTTATTCAAAATGGACAGTGAGATTACAGCAATGTGGTGTGGAATGGACGTCAAAAATCACACCCTACTCTATTCAAAATCACATCTGAAGCCTGTAAACTATAGTCCTACATTGACAAAGAGTACATTGTGACTTCTGGATTTAACAGCTTATTGTGATTCTGGGATCAGGAAGTGTTTTAGACCGGTATTGCTAAAATCAGACCTGAATGGAAAATCACATCCAAGGAGCTCACAGTGTCATAGTAACAGTTTGATTTAGACCACTTTGCCATGACTACGAATACAAGTTTAGATAGACAAATCAGAGTACAAGGACGAGTTCTTTTCCACGAATACGAGCACAAGTTCTTAAAATTCCATCCTGTATACTTGAACTCAAACGTTTAGTTCACTATAACTCTGGCATATAATTTTACACATGGGATTTACGTAGTTGCTTTGCTTTTACCGGCTAAATTTGCTTTGCCATCAGTTTCTAAGCACATTTTTGCCGACAAATTTAAAAGAGGTCTGCCTTACCATAGGTGAATATGACAATTTTTAAAGGTGTTGTGATGCGACATATTATTCGTTTGATTCATTTTGCTTGCAGTGCTTCTGACAATGGCCACACCTGTGCTCGTCACTATTGTGGTGAGTGACATTTCAAACCTCCAAAAAATTAACCCACTATCAGCTTCTGATTGTGATCGGTGCAGTTTCAAAATTGAAGGTCTTGGTCTTAAATTTCTGATAAATGGCCTATAGAATAGACTTCATATGGTTATATTTGCCATCAAATTGTTTGTATGTGATGTAGGCCTTCCCTAAATTTGAGGTTGTAGCTGGGGCAGAAGGTGTATGTGCCTCTGAAACTTGGTCTAGCCCCTGCTCCTCAATACTTATCTCTTTTGGCAACGAAATTGTATCAGCAAATCATTGCAATTTCGAAGATTTCGGAAATTTTTACAAACATATTCTATCACCAGATTTCTTTTGTCCAAGTCCCCTACTAAATTTCCCGGTCTAGAACCACCGTTGCGCAGTTAGTTACAAAAGCAGAGTTTCAAAAACTGTTCAATTCTGTCTCTGAAGTTATTTTCTATTTTCACCAGGGATTCGGGACCTATACTGCCCTCACCGGTGAACTACTGACCCCGGAAGTGACCTTCGCAGCCCTGTCCCTCTTCAATTCGCTTTCCATGCCGTTGATGATCCTTCCAATGAGTCTCTTACAGTTCATCAACGGCGTCATCAGCACCAATCGAGTTCAAAAGTTTTTGGCGGCGCCAGAAGTCGAAGACGTGGATGGTGTGAACCGCGATCAAAACGATCCTGGGCTGCAGGGAGAAGGTGTATGTACTCCTTTAGAGAGTGTGACCCGGGTTCGAATCCCACAGGGCCGACATGTGGATTGGGTTTTCAGTCCCTGCTTAATTCCATGGGTTTTCCCGGGAAGATCATGCTGGGGTTCTCCTCTCACCTCTAAATCTGAAAATTTCTTCGTCGTCTTACCTACAGTGCGATATGCGCTTTTGAGGAGTCCATTGTTTCATTACGGTCCAGAAATTATTTAAAATAAGAATAAAATATTAGTAGTAACGACCTAACCAAATAAGTAACAAGCTAAAAGAGGTACATTTAAGTTACAGACGGTTAAACATGACTTGTACAATGGAACTCATTATCTTAAAATTGTACAATTAACTTTTTAATTATTTGTAGATCAGTATCCTTTAAATGGCACCACTCACTTTAGTCGACGTTAAAGTTGTAATTAAGCATTTAATATCGCCGACGTTTGTCTTTTTCCTTGGTTGTTATATGTAGGCTGACGTTAGGGTTGAGTTCAAGAGGCCAGACTATGTGGTGTTGCCAAGCAGCACTAGTGAGTTAGATGATGACCCGCCGGATAAGGAGACGTCCAATTTGCTTAGTCCAAACGGTCGTAGACGGAAGGACCGGTATGGCTCAGCCCCCGAAAGACATAGAAGCCAGAACGTATCGACTAAGAGACTAAACCAGGGTGTGGCAATCAAGGTGACCATTGAAACAAACTAGACTTTCCCCTTCTATGCGTTAAATTGCCATTAGGAAAATAGAGGTCTGCGGTAACAACATGAGGAACTGAATCTCTTTTCTGAGTGTTTGTTGGTTCTGCGAAGAACCGGTAACTCAACATTTCGAACAGTGTATTGTGTTCGTCGTCAGGAGAATGCCGGGTTCCAACGCCGATTCACCGGTTCTTCTCAGAACCAGCAAACGCCCACAAGAGAGATCCATTCCACATGGTGACACAGCAAACCCAAGCTTATTGTATACGTAACCATGCAACCTTAAATTGCCATTGTCGTTTTCATTGCATCGGTATTTGCCTTCCGTTTTGGGAGGTTAGAAGCTACATGCATTCCCAACGTCAAAAGACAATACTCAGAAAATCTTAATTTTATTAGTATTGCCGGATGAGTATCTGTTTCAGATCTTTTGAGAAGCCAAACTCTGTCAGTCTGGTTTCCGTCATCTACATTTTCCCTGTAACAAAAATAAATAAATAAATAAATATATAAATAAATAAATATGCTTTGTTTCTGCTCAGATAACAAATGGCAGTTATGTCTGGGAACCCGAGTCAAGTGCACCGATTCTCTCCGATATCAACATGGAAATACCCGAAGGTACACCAATTACACCTTTCATAATATCTGTATCAAAATGCAGCAGTATAATATTTACTCCTAACCATGTGCCTCCAGAATATCTTAAGTTTATGAGCATCAACATGTAGTTTACTTTTAATATCCAAATACGGGATTCCCTTACCTTTTAAGGAAAACTGACGATAGTGATTGGCCAGGTGGGCAGCGGCAAATCTTCCCTGATATCCTCCATCTTGGGTGAAATGACCACTTTGTCCGGAACAGTGCAAACAAGGTAGGTATACGGTCACCTTCTTAATTTAAACAATTCATTTAATTAAAACGTATTGTGGCCCGCTACCCAGGGGCCGGGGGAAAACCTAAGGGGACTGGTCTTATTTATCCCAGGGCTCCAACCAACACCTGTTATCCCACAAATATATGTATTAGCCTCGCGCAAGGATGAGCGGTTACCCAGACGCAAGGGGGGGGGGGACAATTAACGAACGGTGGACTAAGCCTATTCGTTTAGTGGAGATATACCACCGTTTGTGATTGAGTTATTATCCTAATGTAATTAAGCATTGCAATTGGTTCTAAAGAAAGCTCACAGTGACAAATACACCTCACAGAGACAAGTATTTCCAAAGACGATCAATAATTGGTCTTATTTCTTTTCTGAACAGCAATCAACAATAATTATCAATCAATAAGTTACACAATAATTTCCACTCGGAATAACCCTCACTTAAATAAACCTCACGTGGTCCAGCGAACCACTTAAATAGTGACTTTAGATAAACTTAAACAGTATAATCCTCACACAGTTAGGTAGCATGAGCTTATACAATATAATCCTCACATCGTTAGGCGGTATGAACTTATACAATATAAATGTTATGGGGCATACACCTCTAACAGTTAATACAATTATAATTTTGATGAGGAACACACAGTAAGGCAGGATGATAAAAACTCTTAAAGAAAAGAAAGGGGGGGGGGTAGGCTTAATTAAATATGCACAAATTAATCCTCACTAAGTATCGTATACCTCAGCCAGGCTCAGCTCACTGGCAGCGAGCTCGAAGTTTACCTCGTGGGATTTGCGATGACCCTCAATAGCTCCAGAACTCGGAATTTAGCTGAATGGGAATCGGCCTAGACTACACAGAGGCTGATGGTCAGCCTCACTAGACACTTAACACGCTAAACTCAGTAAACCTCTTCGGGGACAGCTAGCTCAATGATCGGGGCTGTACTCGGCCGTCGCCACACCAACAGGCACGGAACAATGGCGTACAATCCCTCCAGTCAATCGCAACTTCGCTGAAATCCCCGCCCAACTAGTTCACCCCTCACGCTAGCCCAGGTCCACAGTAATCTAACCACAAAAACACCACGCTGACTCACCAGACACACCTGATCACACAGCAATGCTTCCTCGTCCAACCGCGATGGAGTCGGCAACGCACTGTCCGGGACTCGCTCGGAATTCAGACCGCACAACGACAAAGCTTTTTCTTTTTTAGAGCACAATAACGTTAGATTTCACTGCAACGGCGCCAATAGGCCGCAATACATCCCATTTAAAGCTGTTGTTTCGTGCAACAGTGCTGGGGACAACTTAATTCATAGCTGATAATTCGTAAAATATTATAGAAATCTTGAAATTGATTATCCCCATTGATAAAAATTGCACATTAAGCCGTAAAAAACGAATACTTTCTCTAATTTTTCTGTTTTCAAATTGCGTGAACGTGGATGTTGAGCTCATACGTTCAGCCAATAAGCAGCATTGTTACAAGAGTACGATGAGCCGTAAAAGCAATTGACCAATCGCGATCGCCGTATTATGTGGTTGAAGACCAAGATGGCGGCGCCCGTGGATAACACTGCCACGGCGAATGCTGCCGCATTTTCGTCCAAATTTTGCGTAATGCATGTCGTTCCTTTAGCCAAAACCAATTTTATTACCTTTCGTAATGACAACTGAAAACGGTTTGTCGACTTTGCAACAATGTGGCTGAAATTCGACTGCAAAGAGAGTGAAATTTTCACCGAGACCGCCACGAAGTTGGGTATTGATTTTCGTGATGTAGAATCATGCATTGCTGCACAACCAACATGACCAACAGTCAATATCGGCTATCACTACAGTTGTTATTAGCGCTTCTAGTGTGACATCAGCAAAATAAGAGAGAAAGGAAAGCAAAACCTCCGCTCCAGGTGGGTACAAAAATGCAATTTATAAGCTTAAAATGGAAATTTTATTTTGATAAACATGCGCTTACTGATCATGAACATTTTCCATTATTGTCATGATTTAGTCCGAGTAACTAGGACCGGAAAGATTTTACTTTAATACCCCCCACCAAAATCGATCAGGAACACCAAATCTTGGAAAATAACCATCCATTTGTGTTCAGAATTGTATGAACACTTGGCACAACCTTGCTTGAATTTTTAGAATTTTTTTGGGACATTTTAGTGCAATATAGGGGAAGAAAGTTTGTGTTTTCTGTGATTAGAAGTTCTTGGCACCATGACGGTGACCATGTAGGCCAAAAGTCACTCAGTGTTCACATACATGTTGATTTCATCCTCATTTTTTACAGATTTTGCCGACGTAAATCTTTAAATAACAGGTTGTGCCACATGTTTAGACAGTTGTAATCAATGAGGGTTGGTTATTTTCCAAGATTTTGCTGTTCATGACCGATTTTGGTGGGGTGTTTTCAAGTAAAATCTTTCTAAAGTTTCAATATACATGTACAGTCTTTTTAATATTTGAACCTTCTAAATTATATTTTTCTATTTTTCCCACCGACGATGTGGGTAACTGTGCGAATGTTCCTCCTACTCTTGAGGCAATTTATAAGAAAGTTTATTCACCATACAAAACCATACAGTGAGTCACTGAGTGTACAGCAGGTATACCATACAAAACCTGACAGCTGTCTGGTTTTGTATGGTCAAAAGACTTGCCTGTACTGAACTATGTAAGGTGATGAATGGTAAATCAACTTGACCTCTGTATGGCACTGTAAGGTTATGTATGGTTGTACAGGCTGTGTCTGCTGGCAGGTGCAAGGTTTTGTATGGTGAACCAACTCCATTGTGTACTGGGGAACATTGATGAATAGGCCTATACCATTTTAGAATTAGGGTGGTTTCTCTTTATACATTATATATAATTCACCATAGCCCCAAGTAGTCTGTTGATAAGCCACAATGAAGTATATTCACCACACAAAACCATTTGGCATACATTGTACACGACTTTGAAGCATGTTTACCATACAAAACCATTTGGCATACATTTGGCATACATTTGGCATACATTTGGCATACACTGTACACCACAGTGAAGCATGTTTACCATACAAAACCATGTGTATGGTTTTGCCATGTCAATAAGCTTGCTATAGCATTACACTATGGTTTTGCCATGTGTGTGTTAATGCTATGGTAAAATTTTGAAATGAAAATTTTGTAAGGTTTTGTATGGTGAAATAGTAGGAGGGTTGGTATGTCGTGTTAAGGGATTTTTTTGTTTTTTTTGTGCATTGGTTTGAATTTGTATCTGCTGTCTTTTTAATAGGAAAGAGTTCCATATCCGTCCATCACTTTAGACTTTAATATACTGCCTTTTTAAAGGGGCCTGACCGACCCAATTTTATGTTTTAAATGGTTATTTTTTTCCAGTACAAATTAAAACCATCCTACATTTTTCTTTGTACAGTAATACAAAAAAGGCATTATATTTCCCGACCAACCCTACTTGAAAGGTGAAAGTCCCTTCCACTTGTTTTGGGGTGTATTTTTTCATTGCACTATAGTACAATAGACCCCTGTACTGATGAGGTCATGGCATGTTTATCGTGGTGTATGATGGGAGCAATAGGGGTCATTTTAGCCCAAGTGTACACTAACTCTTGGAAGCAGATAGCTAGGATGATCCTAGCGTTATGGTTGTACATAACGCTAGGAAACACGCACTAGGAAAAATAGCAATTTTTTTTCAGATACGAAAAATCTTATAATATATTCAATATTGAAGTATAACTGACACAGTATGAAGTATGGACCTATATGCACCAAATGATGAAAAGGTGAATAGTAAAATTATGACAACTCACGTTTTTACAGCTAATTTTTTGAGGTCAGGATTCGTCAACACACATTGAAGCACACACAAAATGACTGTCAGAGTGTAAACACATGTCACATGTCAATGCAGGTACTTTGCATTAAGTAGCACGCATTGTTACCAGCGCCTAGCAATGGTCGGGTACGCTTCCACCACCTCTATTTTCCATGTTCAATATATACTATACCAGACGACTGTTTGGTGTTGATATTATTAGTTGAGATAAGCATCAACAATGAAAGTATATATGTACTTTAAAACCCTCTTGTTCTCAGGGCCAAAATCGACCCAGCTGTTGTACAGATCAAAACCTATCAAATGACAGATTGAAACACACACAAACTGTCAGAGTTGGTGTTTAGAGTTTTTGATAGGCTGTGATAGTTATAAGTATAGGAGGGTTAATATTTCATAAAACAGTCGTATACAATATCGATGGTATTGTGGGTTGGGGACACGATCAACATGTCTTCAAATGACCGCATGGTGGCGATGTTTAAAGCAGGAAGAAAATGTGTATGCATGAGGCAATGAAAAGACAGTCGGATTTGTTGACGTTTTGGTAACAAAGGACTCCTCAATTTTAGCCAAAATATACGTAAGTAGTTAATATTTCTGGTTTTATTTATCATTCAAGTCATGGAAACAGTTCAGCAACTATTATTATCCAGGTTTTAAAACAGTTCTCGCTGTGTCGAGGAAAATATTGCTAAGGACATGGTTCTGAAAGAGATGTGCACTAGCTAGGAAGCAGACTACGCATAATGAAGCTGTCGACAAAATTACAAATCTTTTTAGTGATCAAAATTGTTCCTCTTAACAGTTTTTGACTAGAATGGGTATACCCAAAACTACAATATTTGGTTTTGTCAAGTGTAATTTAATAAAGACTATTAAAGTATTCAAGTAAAAAATTACCTGCTAATGCTCCCATAATGCAACACGATTACGTCATCAGTACATGGGTCTATTGAACAAGAAAGGACTAAGGAAAAAATATTTGTTTCCCGTAACCCGACCGACTATAAAAACCTAGAGCCTAAATGCCCCCCCCCAAAAAAAAAATAATAGAAATTCAGTTACCATCAATTGTCATTTCAATTCAGTTACCATCAATTGTCATTTCACTGTAATGTTTTTACCCCAATAGTTTAAAGAACTATTAGGGAAGCCCTTACTCTATTATTCTAATTTTGACTTTCGGAAAAGGAACTACACTTACAAGTCAAAATAGAAACAAATTCAAATTTGTTTGTCCCTACATGTACCTACCGACCCTATTTTCCCCAAAGTTTGTCAATACATTTGTATGTAGTAAAATATGTTGAATCAACTTTTTTTCTTTCCTTGTCATTTTGCAGATGAGGGAACAGAATTGAACCAGCAAGTTCCAGTCCAAGATGTAGGAGATGTAGGAGAGCCACCAAGAAAACGCACACTTCGATCAGATGTCAGGAGAGAATGGAGGAAACGCCACATGTTCCCGGAGGAATGTTTATTCTGCCATACAAATAAATACAAGCGGGACAGAATAACAGGAATTTCAGGGTGGTTAAAAAAAAGTTAACCCAAGTTTAAGGTGATTGTTCACCCACTTACTGTTGATTTTTAGATCCCTGAGTTTAAATTCTTACCTACATGTAGGTACTTGTTGCGCAGATTTATCTTTGCTTGGTGCATGTTGAAACACATTTAAAAAACAAGATTGAAAGAATATCTTGTCAAGTCATACAATGTATCAGGATGAAATATCAAAATAGGACCCCATCTGAATGTGTAATTATTGCAGGTGTAACATAATTTGAATATTGAGTGCTAGTTTGTGGTTTTTAGAGTGATACTTTTGTGTTGACAAGACATGCTCCAATCTGATTTTGGTCCATGCCTACAGATACTATATAGATGCTCTATTTCCATCCTAATCACCGACGTCCGTTTCAGACATTTACTTTTGAAATTAATATATGTTTCTTTTCGCAATTGATTAGTTAATTGTTTTCCACTATTTGTATTAAATATTCCCCAATAGTGAGGAATAATCCCATGCCAACTTTTTGATTTTGAAAGATGATTTCTTAGACAGATTATTTTCTAAATTAATTGTGCAACACATACATCAAGTTTAATTTATCAAGATTATTTAATTACATGTTTCAGCAAACAAATCAGGTCGGTATGGATCACAATAAAGCCATAATAATTATGTGTTTCAGTTACATGTACAAAAACAATCACAACTACAATGTTATTATATTTCAAAAGAGTAATTCTACATTTACTTAGGGTTGCTATACATGTATCAAATGACTGGTACTAACCAATTTCTTATGTTCTTGTATATTCTAGCAGCATTTCTAAATTATTATTCAGCTACAGTACATGTACATTGAATTGGCGTGAAATGACCAGAGGATCTGAGCATGGTAAATTTTTGCTACATACTCTGCTCACTTGAAGTGTATCCATTTTAACATTTGGATTCAAAGAACACTTGACATTGGTAAATTCCAATAGTTTGAAACGGGTTACATAATTTGTATTTTTTTTTAAAGTATAATCATAACGAGAGGAATTTAATTATGCCATTGCACATACATGTACATTTTATGCAAACTTTAAGGAGAATATTTTTAACTATATATGCTGGAAACAAAAGATATCTAAAAGGAAACCACTTGTCCATGTTGATTATTTTGAGTTTTTGTCCATAGTCATGTATACAATGCATGGTTTTCAGGCTAAATATTTCTACTATTATGTACTTTCATACTTTTCATTCAGCAATAAGTAAAATAGTAAAAAATTAAAATATGGAGCCTTTTTCAGTTCATGTGCCTTGTAAGACATGTATATTAATTATTGAAACCTGGTAATGCAGCTCATAAAAGCTTAGATAACATTTTTTTTAGAAATATTGCTTAATATCCCAAAATTTACCCGGTAACAAGAACATCACATCAGCATATAGTTGATGCACCATTCCTTTACATGAGCTTTCATTGATTGCATACTTAAAATTGGTTATTGAATGAAGTCAAAAACCTTGAGAAGATTTAAAGTATCCATTTACTATTAAAAATCATGCAATTTGTAAAGAAATGTTAATGTTGTATTAATGTGCACTTGATGTACATGGGTTTTCATCAACTATGTTAACAAAATAAGTATCCCCTGTATTTTGCACCAGAAACTTAGACAACAGCCCCCCCTCCCCTCCCCAATAGTCCCCCACAGATTAATTAGCATAAATTGTTAAATTGGTTAGGAAAAGTCAAAATTACATTAAAATATAGTTGATTTACCATTGGTTAACATGTATTTTCACCAACTACACGTTAAAAAATTAGTGTGCACCTCTCATATTTGGGAATATTGAAATTTTTGATGAGGGGTGTATACCCAACCAGTCTATGATAATTTTAGGTTGTCCCCACTGCTGTTGCACGAAAATCTAAAATTGAGCATATAAATGGCACATGCCCTATGGCCTACAACTTTCAGACTTCACTGCAACGGCGCCAACTTTCAGACTCCCGAGAACCGACGCGCTAGCAATTGGTCGATGCCTACCGATCACGCAGTCGCGCGTCGCTAATTGGCCGCTGCGCCATGCACCGCGCAGTATCAGCGCGTGATTCCACCTGAGCTTATTATACTTATTTTGACTAGACTCGACTTGACTACGAGTCGGCATATACCCTGTTTCGTTACACAGGCCCCAGCTAAGCTTGGTTCGTCCCGGACCAAATAGCTGAATTAAAACATTCTGAGAAACAGGTGCGAATTCTAAATCTATACAATTATAAATTGTTGTGTGAGGTTTACTCACACTTCTATTTCCATGTGGGGTTCACCATAAACCTCAGGTATTCCAAGGCACGTGATGATTTAAATTTATACATTATAATCACCCTCACATGTATGAGGTCTACTCATACCAAATTGTATACAAGTTATAACAAGTGTGAGGTCTACTTCACCTCACGGCTCAATTACCACCAGAAAGGCGTCTCAATTTGCTTCAATTCTAACACTTAAAACCGACAGTGAGGTCAATATTACCCACATCAAGACGAATTTGAACAAATCTATAAAATTGCCACACCATTCCTAGTCACACAATTTTAACATACACAAACAAATCGAGGTCTTTGGCTTTTCTCACTCTTCTCTTTTTTGTTTTAAACAAAATATAGGAAACTGTAAACTTTAACTATATAAATGTTATACAACTTCAAATAGCTAGGAAAATATATGATCTCGTTTTGTGGAATCACAATGTTACTAGATATTTTTTATGTACAAATGATTTCAGCGTAAAGGTTGATTAGAAGTAATTTATATAATATGCGGACGGCTCGTCGACCCTACTGGTTGATGAAGTAATCATCCGCATCCACGGGTTTGCAGAACTTCTGATGAGTTTCCTCTTCTTTCACCAAGGCTCCATCGATGAAGGAGGTGCGGAAGATCTTTTCCGTGATGATGGCCATCTTCATCCTCTTCGGCCGAGGTAGTCCATCTTCAGGTGGAGGGGGCATGTCTTCGGTCGGAGGCAGTACCTCTTTAGTCGGCAGATCATCTCCATGAGAAGGCGGCTCAGGACTCAGGGGAGACATCTCTGGGGCATCATCTGGTCCCCCAGCCATCAGACGGATGAAAGAGAGCGGCTTCCCGCCCAGGCGTGTTGGAGACGGGTTTCTCCTCACTGGCGAGATTCCTCTCAACGGCGAGATCGGTATGGGCGAAAAGGAGATCACTGTATCCCCAGACGGGCTCTGCGGGGCTCTACTCACCGTCGCTGCTGGCGCTGGTGCCTCAGAGTCAGGCTCAAGTCCCCATTTTCCGGACAGCAACCTTCGGTCGATGGAGGCTGGCATCGTGATGCCCCCCTGGTGATTGACGACCGTGCTCTTCACTTCGCGGTAACCATCCTTGTCGGTCGAATGGCAGACTGCGCAGGTTGTCCCTCCTCTTATCACGATAATTGCAGTGACTGCAACACAAGAACAGGGGCGGACCGTGCATCAGTCTCTGATGCCTGCAAAGGCCTTGCTTAGTCGAAAATGTCGCCTCACAATGGAAACAGTGGATAGCCATCGATCAACCTGGCAAACCAACAACAACACAAATTTGTTTAGTAACTTTTCTGTGAACTGACTAACCTAATCCCGATACCTAGCTGGGTTCCTACGCTCCCTCCGAGGATACCTCTTAGGAGTTTTCCAAGAACTACTCACTACTTCGGGTTCCTTCACAATACTGTGATCACCAACCGGAGCTTCCACAGGCCCTTGCTCAATTTCTGGCCCTACATCTAACTCTACAATTAGACTACTAGGTGTGGTCTCAGGAACTTCATCTTGTTCCTCAGGCAAGGGTTCCTCCACCATCGTGGGCTTGTACCCCCATGCCTTCAAAGTCTCGCCGGTGTATGGCTTCAGTCGGTCGCTGTGAACTACAAAAGCCCTACTTCCAGGCTTCAACTGAATCCGGTAGGTCACATCAGAGAGCCTCTTGACGACCTGATATGGTCCTTCCCATCGAAGTTCGAGCGTCTGAGATCTCCCCTTCTTCTTTGTCTTGTTGTACAACCAGGCGAACTGGCATTGCTTTTAGGCCTTCGCCATACACCCTACGATCGTAGTACCGCTTCTGGTTCCTGGCACTCTGCCTCAGGCACTCCCTGGCCATGCCATGTGCCTTTTGTAGATTCTGCCGTAACCTCTGAGCGAAATATGTCGCTGTTGTGTCTTCCACCGTAGGACCCTCAATAAACAAATCAACCGGAAGCCTGGTCTCCCTCCCAAGCATTATCATGTTTGGAGCTCGCCAGTTGACTCTTGGGGCGTACACCGGTAAGCAAAACATGCGTACGGTAAGCACTCATCCCAGTCAAGCTGTCTCCTCCTCGGTTCAATCATCACAGCAACCATGTTGACCAATGTCTTGTTGAAACGTTCAACCATTCCGTCGGACTTCGGGTTGTACGCTGTGGTCCTCGTCTTGGAAATCCCCAGGACCTTACACATTCCGCCAAACACTGCCGACTCAAAGTTTGTCCCCTGATCGGAATGCAATTCCAAGGGGATGCCAAACCGACAGACAAACTCACTGACAAACTTGTTCGCCACCGTCTCTGTCTCTGTCATCCATTTGGAAAAGTAGTCTACCGTGATCCAGACGTTGCCACTGTCACTCCGGGACAGTGACCCCAGCAAGTCTACAGCCACTCTCTCCATGGGCTCGCCCACCAAATACTGTTGGAGCGGGGAAACTCTCCTTTTCGCCGGAGATTTCCTCCTCTCACACAGTTCGCAACATCTTATGAATGACCTCACATCCGCGGTCATTCCCGGCCAATAGTACCGCAACTTGACTTTGGCCAACGTCTTCTTGACACCTAGGTGGCCACTAGTCCGACCACCATGCAGCTCCTGAAGCGCTACCTCTCTCAATTTCCCAGGTAGTACCAATCGCAACCTCACGAACTTCCCATCAACGGACTCCCAACTTCTATAAAGGACACCATCCCGCACCTCCAGCTGATCCCATGCGGACCAGAGGGTCTTGTGTGCCGAGGAAGCGGCCGATACAGTCTCCCAACTGGGACGACTGCCCAACTCATTTGCCCTAACAATCCAACCAATACTTCCGTCACCAAGTTGACCCCCTCTGACTGCATCCCTAGGCAAGTGTGGTTAAGCAAAGATGCCCCTTACCCTCGCCTCTGGGATTGGCACGTCAGAGTCAACCTCATGGCGACCCTTGCCAACCTCACTGGCCGTTGTCACCTTGGCTTCATCCGATGCCACAACTGTTTCTGATGCTTCATCAACGTCGGCCCGACCACATTGCTTACAGGCCTTCCGGGACAACCCGTCAGCATTTCCATGCTTCCGCCCAGGTCTGTGTTGAATCGTTACATCATACTCGCTGATCACTTCCAGCCACCTTGCAAGCTGACCCTCGGGGTCCTTGAAATTAGGCAAACCACCTAAAAGCAGCATGATCGGTTCGAAGTAGCACCCTCTGACCATACAGGTACTTCCTAAACTTCCTAAGGTAGACAACTACCGCCAACAGTTCCCTCCGAGTAACACAATAGTTCCTCTCTGCCTTGCTGAGTTTACGGCTCGCAAAGGCGAGGACCTTCTCTTCCCCATTATGGATCTAAGACAAAACTGCCCCAATCCCATCTCCACTAGCATCTGTATCTAAGATGTAGTCGCTATCAGGAATGGGATAGGCCAACACCGGTGCTGTCTGCAACCTCTGCTTCAACTCTTCAAATGCCTGTTGGCAGGCATCCGACCAGTGAAACTCTCGTGACTTTTCAGTCAGCGCATGCAGGGGCGACGCCACCTCGGCAAATCCCCTGATAAACCTCCGGTAATAGGAAGCGAGGCCTAAAGAACTTCGAACTTCCTTGACACACTTAGGTGTTGGCCACTCGGCCACGGCCCGAACCTTTTCAGGATCGGTAGCCACACCCTCAGACGACACAATATGTCCCAAATAGCCCACCGACCTCTATAACAAAAAGCACTTACTAGGCTTCAACTTCAATCCAGCTTGCCTCAACCTGGAGAGAACGACTCGCAGTCGCTCAATCTCCTCCCTCACGGTCGCTCAATCTCCTCCCTCACGGTCCTGCCAAACACAATGACATCGTCCAGGTATATCAGCAGGATGTCCCACTGAAGACCTGCCATCACTCTCTCCATCAACCTTTCAAACGTCGCAGGGGCGTTGCAAAGACCAAAGGGCATGCAGCGCCACCTGTATAAACCGTTCCGCACCACAAAGGTTGATTTCTGGCTGGCGTCCTCATCGAGGGCGACCTGCCAATACCCGGACGCTAAATCGAGAGTGGAGAACCACTCTGCGCCCGTCAACGCATCGAGTGTCTCGTCGATACGAGGGACAGGGTAAGCATCTTTGATTGTTACCCCAATTAGACCTCGATAGTCGACACAAAATCGCTTAGTCCCATCCTTCTTCCGGACTAGCACAACATTTGCAGCCCAGGGACTATTGGATGGCTAGATAACCCCTCGCTTCTGCAAATGTCCAACCTGCCACATAATTTCTTCCTGATTACACAGGGGATGGCGCCGGGGCCTCTCCTTGATAGGCCTCGCATCACCAGTACTGATGTGGGGTGCTTTACCACGTCAGTCCGCCCTATGTCACCCTCACCAGAAGAAAATACATCCAGGAATTCCATCAAACAAGCCTTCACCTCCTCATGATACTTCTCACTGGGGTTGGCCTTACTCCGGCCATACAGATCATGCAGGTGACTCGGGAGGTCCCCACCGACCTCACACCAACGACTCTCACACGGCACTTCTACCGAGTCAACCTCAATTGTCGCAATTGTGCCCACTGTTGTTCCCCTTCGAATAACCCGTTTCTCCTCATTCGGATTAAATATCCGCAGCGGGAGAGTCTCGGCTTGCGGCTCAACCAACGCCCCACCTTCCACAGGCTCAATGATTGCCGGCTGTCCCAATGCCTCAGCGATACTGGTCACAGTACCAGGCACAACAGCCTCATGGCCCGCCGGAATCTCTTTCAACGAACGGCTCACCGGCACCACTCATGCACTTCACCCGTTCCCCATTTAACCTCAACTCAAGGCTACGGAAATCCAAGTTACCACCAGTAGGTAACAAGAAATCCATGCCTAATATGCCGTCATACTTGACATCAGCAAAAACTGCACGAACTGGATGCACCGTCCTACCCAAACTGGATGCACCGTCCTACCCAGTTGAATTTCGACTGATGCAATGCCCATCACAGCCAGTGGACTCCCATCAACCTGCTGAATGTTGGACTCCTCCGCTTCCAGTACCGGCCTCTGCTCTCTGGCCATTCGGTGGTAGACCCGACTGCTGACCAAAGTGTATGTCGACCCCGAATCAACCAAGAATCTGCACCTTGCTCCCCTAACAACTCCCTAACAACAGCCCGTGCCTAGGCCGAGTACCGACCAATGGCTGAGTGCCTAGTGGCTCTCTGCCTTCTGATCTTCGCCTCTTACCGGCTTCGTTTGTTCCCGACTCTCGTCCTTGCTTGGACCCTCGGAATTGTCCAGCCTGCCCGCGGGCCCACCGGTCGGCTGGCTGGCGTTTCCCTGTGTCCATCTCCCTTTACAAGGTAGGGTACATTTCCGTGCGAAATGACCAACCTCACCACACCGGAAACATTTCAAAGCACCAGGTGTTTTCCTTTCAGGCTTCGGTGACTGTCTCTGAGGAAACTTTGCCTTTGGTGTCTCTCCCGAAGCTAGACCTTGCTTAGTGAGCCCTGTCAGCAGCTCAACCACTTGGTCTATTTTCTTCGACTGATGACTGGCACTTTCTTCTAATTTTAGAAGACGCCTCTCTGTGTCAGAATCGACTGCCCTAGTGAACCTCGTGGGTTTACTCTCGGCCCTTCTCACACTCTCCACCTTTTCAAAGTTCTCTGTCTCCAGGGCAGCACGTATCGCTTCGTCCAAAGTCTTTGGACGATCACGACATACGCCTTCCCTTACAACCTGACTCGTCACCGCATCGACAAAGTGGTTCTTCCCCAAGCGCTCCTGTGCCCCTTCGGGGATTTCTAGGGTAGGCCTTCAACGTTAAGTGACGGATTGCCTGACAAAGCTCCTGTAGAGTTTCCTTAGGCCCCTGACGTCGGTGCCTCAACTCTACCAAATAATTTTCGGCCTGTCGACCAGAACCGAATCTCTTCGATAACCCCGCCACAAGTTGACTATAAATTAACTTCTTCGACCCATCACCAATAATCCGGAGTGCCTCGCCCTGGAGACTAGCAGCCAAACACTCGGTTGCTTGCTCCTCACTCCACTAATTCACCTGCTTACACGCCTCAAAGTGGCGGTAATAATCGTTCCAAAGAACCTTACCATTGTATCGGTCGGGGGTAATTGTAGGCCTGCGAGGCGTACCACCGTGAGGTTTACCGCACACCTCATTGCCCACCAACCGCGACTCCCTCTCCAATGGCCATGGGCCCACTCCAGGCGAGTCGACCTCACCAACAACCTCGTTGGATTTCCCCACAGTAGGACGAGTTGCAAAACTCAACAAGTCACTGTGTAAACTTCGCTCCTTTTTAGCACAATAATCCTCACGGTCCACGAAGGGATTGGTATGAGGACTATGCATGGGAATAAACCTCACAGGCGTACTCTCAGCGTGCCTTCCTCCCTTTGAGATCAAATCAGGTGATGTGCCAACACTGGAATGCTCCCTCGCCTTCAATGAGGCATACCCTCAGGTATCCTCCGGCAACTTCCACTCAATCTCTGGGTCCACCACAGCCCAAGGTGTATCCCTACTCTTAGGGGTAACCTCACGCACACTTTTTGGCTGTGCTCCATTCTTGACAGCCTTTAACTCCGAAGAAGGACGAGCCCTCTCCCACTTCAACCACTGAACCTCCATTCTCGAGCGGTTCAGCTCATCAATTCAAGGGCAGAGTCCTTGCCAACCTCCACCGAGGTGACATATCTGTCCTCACTCATACTGACGTTTCCTCCTGACTAGGAAACTCAGCCCCCACCAGACTCTCTACACTCGGCCACTGGCCACTCGGCGATAGCGGTACCTCACAAGCAGATTCAGGTTGTGGAACCACCTGTCCCAAGCCTCCAGAATCGACTAAACCCTGCGTATCGACTACCACCCGGTGAATCCTCACAGGATCGGCAGTTGCTGTCTTGCAGTACGTCGCAAAATTCGCAACTCCACTCTAATCCTCAGTAGGATCCACCCACCAATCAACAAACAACAAACAACAAACCAGTAACGACCCAGGTTGAGCATAACCCGTTACCCTCGTTACCAATAATCCTCAGAGTGTACCTCACTGAGGTACACTGGCAAACAGACCAACACAAATCAAACACAATTTATTGCTCCTTATTACAAGTTCACAAATGACTCTAAACAATCACAAACATCCCACTTCTGACACCATTTGTGGCGCGCTACCCAGGGGCCGGGGGAAACCTAAGGGGACTGGTCCTATTTATGATAACCCTCACTTAAATAAACCTCACATGGTCAAGCGCACCACTTAAATAATGACTTTAGATAAACTTATACAGTATAATCCTCACACAGTTAGGCAACATGAGCTTATACAACATAATCCTCACATCGTTAGGTAGCATGAGCTTATACAATATAATCCTCACACCGTTAGGCAGTATGAACTTATACAATATAATCCTCACACAGTTAGGTAGCATGAGCTTAAACAATATAATCCTCACAGTTAGGTAGCATGAGCTTATACAATATAATCCTCACACCGTTAGGCGGTATGAACTTATACTATATAATCCTCACATCGTTAGGCAGTATGAGGCTATACAATATAAATGTTATGGGGCATACACCTCTAACAGTTAATACAATTATAATTTTGATGAGGAACACACAGTAAGGCAGGATGATAAAAACTCTTAAAGAAAAGAAAAAGGGGGGAGGCTTAATTAAATATGCACACATTAATCCTCACTAAGTATCGTATACCTCAGCCAGGCTCAGCTCACTGGCAGCGAGCTCGAAGTATACCTCGTGGGATTTGCGATGACCCTCAATAGCTCCAGAACTCAGAATTTAGCTGAATGGGAATCGGCCTAGACTACACAGAGGCTGATGGTCAGCCTCACTAGACACTTAACACGCTAAACTCAGTAAACCTCTTCGGGGACAGCTAGCTCAATGATCGGGGCTGTACTCGGCCGTCGCCACGCCAACAGGCACGGAACAATGGCGTACAATCCCTCCAGTCAATCGCAAGTTCGCTGAAATCCCCGCCCAACTGGTTCACCCCTCACGCTAGCCCAGGTCTCCAGTAATCTAACCACAAAAACACCACGCTGACTCACCGGACACACCTGATCACACAGCAATGCTTCCTCGTCCAACCGCAATGGACTCGACAACGCACTGTCCGGGACTCGCTCGGAATTCAGACGACAAAGCTTCTTCATTTTTAGAGCACAATAACGTTAGATTTCACTGCAACGGCGCCAACTTTCAGACTTCACTGCATGCAACGGCGCCAACTTTCAGACTCCCGAGAACCGACGCGCTAGGCCCCAAGGGTAGCGAAAATACGCTACGGAGATTGGTCGCCGCGTGCTAATGAATATACATGTAACCGGCAGCATGCATTACTCCTGTCTACACGCGCTGGCAATTGGTCGATGCCTACCGATCACGCTGTCGCGCGTCGCTAATTGGCCGCTGCGCCATGCACCGCGCAGTATCAGCGCGTGATTCTACCTGAGCTTATTATACTTATTTTGACTAGACTCGCATACGAGTCGGCATATACCCTGTTTCGTTACAGTATCATGAAAATATAATCTTATGCTTGGTGTTTTAAACAATTCTAAAGAGCATTGGGCCAAGACATTAGGGCCGAGATGAGCATCATGGACGGGTCATTGACCTCCAACAGTTTTGCACGAAAAATGTTTAATCCATCCATCGTCTACACTGCGCCCAAGAGCCAGTGTGGTAACCGTGATGGCATCAAAATAATTGCAACTTCTATAGTTTATTATGGTTATTCACCCTTCGATATAGAAGGAAAATGTATCTATTCGAAATTTATGTATAGGGCCTACGAATAATGGCAACGTCCAGTATGTATTTGGTGTCAGACCATTTCATCTTTACTGGTCAACAGGAACGTTACATTGTCTTTGATTTTGTAGTAGAAACACACAAGTGTGGTTTATCGATCTCTTCTAGTTTTCAATTTTTTTTAACTATTAGATTTCCCAGACTCAGATTTCCCAGACTTATTGCTCATGATAGCTTTTCATGTTCACATTTGTACATAGGGACAGGGATCAGGTGGCTCTAGCTTCCCAGAAGCCCTGGCTGCTTAATAGCTCCCTGCAAGAGAATGTGCTCTTCTCAGAACCACTGGATACCAAAAGGTACTGATAAATTTAAATAGGATTTTTTATGGTATTATTCCTTGTGCATAGCTATAACCGAGCTTGCCGCCGAGCTTGCCGCCGAGCTTGCCGCCGAGCTTGCCGCCGAGCTTGCCGCCGAGCTTGCCGCCGAGCTTGCCGCCGAGCTTGTCGCCGAGCTTGTCGCCGAGCTTGCCGCCGAGCTTGTCGCCGAGCTTGTCGATGAAAAATTCCATCTTCACACTGATTACCTGGTACCCGCTGCTACCTTGATTTGAATCGGCCAGTCGACCCCGGCAAGCTCGGTGGACAGGCAGCGGCGTAGCTAAGGAGGGGGGGGGGGGGGGGTGGGAGGAGGTGGTTGGGGGGGGGGGGGAGCATGCCCCCACAGTAAATTTCGCAAACGCAGAAAATAATAGTATTAAGGGCCGGTCACACTGGCCACGATAACGAAAACGATGCGAATAGACGCTCTCTATTGGTGGGTGGAACGCGCACGTATTACACGCGCAAAAAGAATCACCAATAAATGGCGTTTATTCTCACCGTTTTCGTTATCGTGTTCGTTATCGTGGCCAGTGTGACCGGCCCTTTATTGAGAAAAAATACTGGCAGCGCCCCCCACTCTCCTCCTTACGGAGAGATCCCTGGCGACGCCGCTGTGGACAGGGGGTTAAGATGTTTGCAGTAGTAAGCAGGAGGTCGTGGGTTCGAGTCCCGCCCGAGTAATCTCGGTGAGCACCGAGCATACTGAGCACCCCCAAAATTGTGTGCCTGTGTGCTGGCCTTCATTACCTTAGGACATTTTGAGAAAGGAAATGATGATACGATGCATGAAGTTAACTTCATGCTTACCCTAACATCAACGACATAATGTGTTTTTACTACATAACTTTGTAAATTTAAAGCGCAATAAGGTATCATCACTGAACCATCAACTATATTCCTTCATTGTGTTGAGCGGGACTAATGGTCCAATGTGAAGACCACTAGTGTAATTTGGACTGCAGGCTATCAGTATGCTGACTTTCTCACCATTCTGTTTCAAACACTTTGTTCATTGTTAATGATCTGAGGGCAACAGATCAGTGGGCATTATCGTACTTTTTCAGATACAAACGCGCCATAGACGCCTGTTCCCTGAAGCCTGACATCGATATCTTACCTGGTGGAGATCATACAGAGATTGGGGAGAAGGGAATCAACCTGAGTGGAGGCCAGAAGCAACGAGTCAGCGTAGCCAGGGCCATGTACTCCGGCAGGGATATCATTATTTTGGTAGGGTTGGAGTAATAATCATGACAGGCAAATTATTATTTCTGATATCCTGAAATTTCTAGTCACTTTGCTGTTTTTTTGCGTCAGTACTGTCCTCTTGGAAACAGTCAGCCGTTCTTAGTCAAAACGAAGCAGTTTTTCTTAAAAGTTTAAAACCAACACAATTAGCTGGCCTAACGTTTCGAAATTCTTTCTCAAAGGGAAATGACAGTGGTACAGGAAACAAATATAATTATGGGGCACAGGGATGGATGGCGAAACACAAAAGAGGGATTAAGGACTAAGGGAGTGTAGCAGTAGGTGAACATCAAAGGGAGTAAAGAAAGGGGGTGGGACAGTAAGAACAACTTAAACAACAGGTTGTTTACCCGCGTCACATGAATTATGATCTGTTATCTAACATCGAACCTAGATTACTGCTGGCAAATGTTTGTTATATTACCTTTGAACATTTTCTCTGACCGATGGTGCATGTAACTCCTTTTTTCCAGGATGACCCGTTGTCTGCTCTCGACGTACACGTGGGAAGTCATCTTTTTAACGAGGGCATCATGAAGTTGCTAGTCGGCCACCGACAGACAGTGGTGTTGGTCACTCACCAACTGCAATATCTCCAAAAGGCTGATCTGGTAAATTGTCATAAATGTCAGAACTGAAATTTGTCACAATCCGTTGTATACATATGCATATTTTCGTGAGTGTTTGTGTCACCTTCATCATGTGTCAATCATGAGTGGATGAATACATTGAATTCCTGGCCGGAATAACATTGCAAAGAATATGTATAACTCCATTTACCACAACTGTGACAGTAAGGACAATAGGTTCGAGACTTAGTGCTCTGTATCAGCTTCGGGCTTGAAGCTACATTTGAACTAATATCTTGGGTAATCCTATTACTGGTTCATAGAAACGAGCAAAATTATGTTGGGGTTAAATCCGTGTCTTACGGTAATTTATCTGTACGGACACGGACGACTTTTTGAGGGAAAAATTGCTTTCCACGCCCCAGGCGTGCACACACAAACATCGTGAGCACTTAGGCTCATAACATAATGGACATATAGTAAAGTTGCCATATTTTAACGCTGATGACGTCACAGCCATAAAGGGGTTATTTTGCAGGCGGGGGCATGCCCCATAATTTTTCTGTCCTCGATACGGTAACATACTAAAACACAAAGAGACATCGCAATATTTATTTCCTACGTATTCATCAGTGTTTGAGAACAATTTTAACATTGCTTGTATTTTGATTTCCAAAAGATTATCGAGATGAAGAACGGTCGGATAGCCGCGCAGGGAACCCTTGATGACATCATCGCCGCAGATCCTGACATGTATGGTGAGTACGACCGTGCGGTCAAGCTGGCCAGTGAGTCGGAGTTGGAGGCCGAATTGTCCGGATACGAGTCCGAGACGACCAAGGAGGAACGACTGCGTCTCCAACAACAAGTCAAGACGGCAGTCCTCATCAGGTCGCCCACAACTGGTAAGTCTATTAATTAACGAGGGCACAATAGAGTGCGCCACAAATTGTTTGTCCTACACTTTTATACCACGTGTATCATGGGATAAGGTCGATATCAGTTTAAACAGAAAATGTCATTGTGCATTATTTTGGCAAAAACCTCATCAGTTTTAAGTTTGGTGAAAGCGCGAGCAATTGATTAAAATTTTCTTCTGGTTATCAAATCAATAATATGAATGATTATAAAATTGAGTCTTAAACTCCGGTTCGGACTTTACTTGAGCCATGGCTCCATCCCAGACTTGACCCTGGACTTCTGCATACTGTTTGCCTGAGACTCGGCCGACTCCGAACTCGCCGAGTCCAGGCGATATTTGAAGACCATTGTAATGTTAAAAAGCACCTTATCCAGCAGCACGTCGATTCCAAGCCAGGGCTCCAGTAAAGTTCAGACATGAGCTCGTTTGTTGAGTTTTGGACTAATGGATTTTTTGTTCACTTTTTCACTAATCTGCCGACGGAAAAGGATCAGGCCTCGACTAGAACATTTCTTTTTCTGGTATCTTACGAACTTCTCAAGGACATAATTATTTAAGTTAGGGATTAGAATGAAAAGAGAAGAATGAATGTTTAGTGAAAGGCAAGCTTTTTGGCCAGATTTTATTCATAGTATACCTCAGTGCCCAGGTTGGGGGGGGGGGGGGGTTTAGGAAAAAGCACCCAACCAACAATAATTGTGAAGCGTTTTGTACTCGGTGTCTCTTGTGTATCCTGGGAAAATTTTGAAAATATGTGCCGATCTTTGTGTATTTTGCTGTATTTTGGTGCATACTGGTGCATGTAAAATCCAACAACCCGAAAAATGTACATGACAAGGGGGAATTGTCGGGGAGGGGGACACTGCCATAGCCATCCCCTCCCCAAATAATGGGGGGCGTGTCCCCGTCCCACCGGATCGACGCCCCTGTCAGTGCCCCCCTGTATGATTTTGGCTGAGAAACTGTTAGCTGATTTATTTCATGCTGCCGTTATTTCTGCTATGATTTTTCTAATAAAGCAACAGGACACAAAGGGGTTCTTATGGAGAAGGAGGAGATGGAGCGAGGTGCAGTCTCCTACTCCGTGTACCTGGACTACGTCCGGAATTTCGGTGTACCTCTGATGCTATCAGCTACATTATTTGCTGCGATTCAAACGGGCTTATCCATTGGATCCAACTTCTGGCTCTCTGCCTGGTCCGAGTCTGGTCTGGGCAACGTTGTAAGCACCACAGTTTTGAAGTAGCTGGACTTTTAGTTGACACGTTGACAGATTGTGAACATGGGCGTAAATCACGGGGAGGGGATGGGGGTATAAACCCTCCACTTTTTGACCGGGGGATGGGCCATTGGATTATATCCCCCAGGTTTGTGTGGTGAGAAACCAAAAAATGCTGGTTTCCAGGTTATCTTGTAACTTTCCAAAAGTCAAAATGTATAAACAACGTAAAGCAAACAGTACACAAACTTTAAATGTAATGTTGTGTTGTCAGGCATAGGGACATAAGTGTGCATATTTGCATTACTATTAACAGCGCCCCCTAGTGTCATAATATGACACTAGGGGGCGCTGTTCATAATTGGGATTTTGGTAACCCCCACCCACTCCCCACACACACACACAGTCATGTAAACGGGTGCAATCGTGGACCTCCCATTGTTCCTCTTTTGTTTATACTCTAACTTTTTCGGAAGGCCTCCCATTGGTTTTGTACACGATTTTCAATCGTGGACGTTAGGTCAAACGTGGACCCCTTTGTCTACGCTCGAATTCTTTTGTCCTAGGTCCACGATTGCCGGCATATACAAACTCATGTATACTCTCGCCATCCCCCACCCTCCCCATTCGCCTACACGGATTTAGGCCACTGATTGTGAAATAATTATTGTCCAATCACAATAGTTATAATTCAGCACGGAACCCGCCAAATTTTAGACAAACAAAATTTGCGATACAATTTCCATAGAGTTATGAAAGGGGCGTGGTTAACTCAAACACTGCGAAAGGTCAATAAACATGAAGATAGTATACAACATTTGCTTTTGCTGTATTTTTTCAGACATGAATGGATTTGGGGGTTAGTATTTTATACCAAATAATTTTAACACTGACCTGTTTAAAGTTTTGTGCGCATAGATGCTGGAAAAACAATGAGAAAAAGATGTTCTTCTATTCTGGTTCCCTGACAAAACGGAGCAATTTATAGACGTCAGGGAATTATCAGGTTGGGGAACTAGACTAGCTGGTTTGCACCCTTCTACGGATGTGTAACCAATTGGCAAACAAAATGTGGACTAACTGAAGCTGGTAAATTGGGGACAGTATTTGAAAAAGTCAGTTTTTCGCAACGGTGGTCGGCCGACCATCGCTGGAAATTGATACATTCCGCTTTACTTTTCTTGAAAATGACAGCACACTAGGTGCCATGATTTCACAGGATGCTTTAGACTATTATTTACTTACAGTCAAGTAAGGTATTTCATAATGATTTAGTAGTTTTGTTTTTTATGTTTGCAACGGTTTATATTATATACTGTTTATATTTTTGTTCAGGTTCGAATACACATTGTTTTTTTATTGTGGCGCGTTTCATTTCAGACGAACACTGACTCCCAGTTTGATGAATACTTCGGTGGCTATGTGGGGTTGTCCTTTTCTACCTTGGTATGCAGGATAATCACGACGGGTATCATCATATTGGGCGTCTTACGAGCAGCAAAGAAATTCCACCAAAGAATGCTTCGGAATATTATTAAGGTGCCGATGAGGTGAGGTTTCTGGTGAAAGCATTTTATTTGCCGTGGACTTAAAATTAAATGTTAATTTTATTAATTTGCTAAAAAACCTGTCGCAGGTACAATTGATTTTAATATTTTTGTGTCATTTCAATACTGAAAGCAAGCTATTTAAAAAAGCGACAGATTATGAAATTGTCTTCACTTTTATATACAGATTTTTCGATACTACCCCGATTGGACGAGTCCTGAATCGATTCTCGAGTGATACTCAACTTATTGATATGGTGAGTCAAACAATTATTGTCATTTTAAAATAATTGGTTAGCTGATGTACTAGAAAATTGCATTTTTATAAGACAGTGGGTGGTTTATTTAGGGGAATTATTCATATCATTTATCAGATATACCCAATTATTAGGCCGACACATTTGTCTCTTGTATTGGAGATAAAAGTAATACCATGTCGTATTCCTTTTGTAAGCTTGTTTTGAGTTTGATTAACGAAACAGGCGGCCCTCAATCAGAGAAAATAAATAAAAAATCACGAACTAATTTGACAAATACCAAGAGACATGTTTTGAAATATTCACTCGAAATACTTGTTTGGAATACTTCCCAATATTATTGAACCCAACAATATATAACTGCTTTGAGCATTACACAGCCATATTCTACGCAGAGGAAATTATAATAAGAAAAAAATCAAGTTCCGAGAAAAGAATTGTTTCAGTCGAGCGAAGAGTGAACTTTTTTAAATACAGTTTTCCGGACAAAACTAAGATACATTTCTCAGTGTCAAATTGATTACAGGTAAATTTTGGTTAGGCAGGCACTGCTCAACTGCAGACTAGAGATTCGGCGTTAACATTGTAATTTTTTGACATTTGCAGAGGATCATGTCATCAATCAACGTGTTAATATTGAGTTTCCTAAGCATTCTATCTGCTGTAATTGTCAACACTGTCGTCATGCCAGTCTTTATTGCCTTTTTTGTACCCGTCGGCATAGGGTATTACATCATACAAAGGTTCTTCCTGGCATCTTCAAGGTATTTCGTTATTGTAATAGTGGACCAAATAATATGCTTATTTTGTAGTTTGTAGTTTATCTTGCCTTGTTACAACTTAAAATCAGGGTTTTTACATCCTTCAAAAATACTTCATGGAATCGTCAAGGTAATTGACGATTAGGGTAGATGTAGGGAATACCGGACACTTTTTCAGATCCAGCCCGGGCTGCCAACATCACAGGGTCAGTATTGGAATAGCGCCATCTATAGTTCGGGTGTACCATTCTGCAACATTGCATATTGAAAACTCTCCAAGAAAACCACCACAACCTGACAAGGTAGGGAAAGCTGCACCCTAAAAAAAGGGTCTGATGTAAAAATGGAGATTTCATGATGGTTCAGAAATAAAATTTGGGGTGAGCTGTATTTGGTGCATTTATTGGTGTGTTTGAACTAAATAATCATTATAAAGATTCAACAGAAACATGTTAATTTGATAGTTTACCTTAATACCAGCGCTTCTAGTTAGGCCAAAACAAATATGACAACCATATAAATTAAAAGAGACGCCCTTAGTTACCTTGCATGATGAACTTTGTACCAAGCAGCTTTTTATTATACGTTGCGAACATCACAAACCCGGGGACTTATATTTTAATATATAAATTCCTGTTTACTTTTTGTTGTTGTTTATTGTTTGGTTTTGCTTTTCAGAGAGCTGCAGCGACTAGACAGTGTCAGCAAGTCGCCCGTGTTTGCCTTTTTCTCTGAAACCCTGAATGGACTCCATACAATTCGTGCATACAGGTACAAGAATCATGGTATTAATTCTGGAAATCCTATACTGAATCAGTGGGTAGAGCGATAACTATTCTTTAAGACACAGTGTAGTCACATCTTGCTTTACACATTTCAGAATTGAGCAATTCGTCGTCCTATTCATTGCACTCAGTTTGATGATGGAATGTTTGTTGTTCTTTGTAACTGCAGAGCTAGTAGTCGTTTCTACAAGACCATTGTGGAACGCATCAATGCGAACCTGTCTGCTTTCTTGTACCTTCAAGTGGTCAATCGTTGGCTCGCCATGAGGCTTGTGAGTAATGGCATACGGTGATAGGATGGGGCAAATCATATACATGTACACTCAAGCAGTATTCATTCAATCTCACTCTAAATTTTGTCAAATTCATTGTAAAAGAAGTAACAAGAATCCTGTTTTTTTTCAGGTATCCTTGAGATCATACAAATGAGAAGATTTGCGCATTTCAATGCTGGCTGACCCAGAGCGACTTTGTTGGGGTGAGGGGTGGGATGGTGATGAGCAACAACACACCCCCAACAAAAAATGTCAAACAAAAATTACACCGAAAAAGAATAAGTGGGGGGGGGGGGGGGGGGGGTCTGAAGGGTTATTTCTGACGTTGGTGGCGCTGTTTAATTTTGCATATTTCCCATGTGTAGTACGTGTACCATTCTGCATACTACACGACACATCATGTCAATGTTTTTAATAGCTTGCTGTTGGTTTGGAGACCAGACTGTCACTCTGTCAGATTACTTTAATATTCAACTTTACGAAAACTTTGTTGTTGGTTCAGTATAACAGTTACTTCACCGTGTCTGTTTGAATATTTGCAGGACTTCCTTGGTGCGTTAATAGTCCTGATTGCTGGTATGGCAACACTCGTTGGGGCTTTGACAACAGACTTAGACCCAAGCCTTGTGGGATTGGCGGTTTCGTACACTCTGCAGGTATCTTGTTGTATTAGTGGACTTATTGTACTACCGGGTGTGCAGTTATCATACCGCTGTATTCACTCCAGTAATTCACATTCAAATGTTTGCAGACTTATAATGCAAACATAACAAAGGTATTTTGAACATGCGGTCATCGATTGCTGTTATTGTTATCGTTCTCGTTTTAATTCTCATCATCAGTATAAACTTGGTGAACATCAAGCCGGCGAAATGTTGCCCCCCCCCAATTTTTTTTTTAAATGAATAAATAAATAAAAACAAAAACAAAACAAAACAAAACAAGACAAGACAAGACAAAACAAAACACAACAAAAACAAAACATCCCTGTTATGGCCTAAAAATCCCTGAAACCAGCTTACCCTGAAGTTTCTAGAAATTCCAAGACGCCACAGAGGAATAAAAAAGGATTACATTACCGTAAATATAACGCATTGATTTGTTTAATTTCATTATCCCACTCAAAAATATTACAAACAAAATAATACATTCTAGAATGCCCTTACAACTGATGTGAATTTATGAAATAATAATGGAGTTTACTTTTATAAGGACGAGACTTATGGGTGAGGCTGGCGACCCGCGTTGTCTGCTGTGATCTTGAAGCTAAGCTCCGTTGATCCTTGGCTCTATGTTGTTAGTCCTGTTTCCTCGAAAAGCCGACTTGAAACTTGACTCACTTTCAGCTAAAACTCCCCTTCTCGAAGACACGAAAAACATTTCGGATAGCTAACCACGAAGGAAGTTGCCCTCCAATTAAAGTGGATGAATTAAAACCCCGCACAGGGGCGGATCCAGGATTGTTGGGGGGGGGGGGGGGGGGGGGGGGGTTACATTTGCCCAAAAAGTTGACTCCCAAAATGTTTCGCCTGCGAACAAAAATTTACAAGGAGGGGGGGGGGGGGGGGGACACACTTTCTCAACGTTGGTTGCGCCATTTAACCTCTTTGTTTTGTTCTTATCCATATATACACGATAAGACCTGTAGGGTTTCTGCTTTTCTGGTTTGCAACTTTAGGCGTAGGCCCCTGCAAGAAAAAGGAATGGCAACAAGCGGGGGGAGGGGGGTGTGGGGGGGGGGTTCGACCCTCAAATCCCCTTCTGGATACGCCCCTGCCACACCCAGACACGAAGTCAAAACGGTTCTCATCCGAACGTACCGCACCCGCAGAACGCGTAGGCCTATGACGCGAAAATCCTCCGTTCGTCAACTGGAATAATAATAATAATAATACAAATTTTATATAGCGCTAAATTCGTGAAAAACACGCTCTAAGGCGCTTTACATAAACAATTTAGAAAGGAATTACAATAAAAAATGCCATTTAAACTATTAAAAAACATTTAAACCTACGTTAAAATCCATTTAAAAACATCCAAAACACATCCTACCCAGTCTCCCTAGGGAAAGTTAAAAACCAAAAGAAAAAACAATGAAACCCCACTTTAAAAATACTCAACTTCAAATAAATAAGTCTTTAGAGATCTATGGAATTTATCAAGTATATTAATTTCCCTGAGTTCTAATGGGAGGGAATTCCAGAGTATGGCAGCAGATTTTCTGAAATGTCGATCACCATATCCAACTGTTTTGGTGCGCGGTACAACCAGAGTAATGCTGTTGCTGGAACGTAGTGATCTCACTGGCTTGTGTATATTAACCATGTCCTGGAGGTACTGTGGTGCAAAACCATGCAAGGCCTTAAAGGTGTTTGACAAGACTTTATACTCAAGACGACGTCTGAGTGGTAACCAGTGGAGCTGCTTCAGAACCGGAGTGATGTGATCACGGCGAGGCGTCCTGGTTATGATCCTAGAATAACTGAAGAGCCACTCGCTTACTCCGGAATGGTTGCAACCTCGAGAATGTAACAGGTCGTGCTTCAGTCCAAGTGCCGTCCAATATTTGTAATGTATCGGACGTCTTCTAAAATAATGTTCCATTATAATCAACAACTCTTTCTAGAAAATCGCCAATTACGTGAAATTAGGTTATAATAGCAATTCCCGGCAAAATAGGAATAGCGCCCTCTGTTGCTCTGCGTGGTGGACACATCTAGCATGGTTTTGTTTTCATAAATACATTTAAAAATCTAGGCTCTCATTAAACCCCACAATAAATTTTTATCTTCTTACTTTGTAGCCACTTTTTCAGGACTATTAACACCATTACCATAGTTGTCGTCGTTCTCCTCATCGTCTTCCCTGTTGTCATCGTCACTGTTGTCATCGCACTATTGTCACCATTGTCCTCGTCTGCAAACTACATCGGCATCACTGTTGTCGTTGTCAGTCACGGAAAATGTACATCGTCACTTAAGTGAAGAACTAGGAACTTGTACTTTAAGATGAAAGATTTTTGACAGCGTTGTGATGCGTATTATTGATGTATATTTTAACAGGTTGCTGGGTTCATGAATTTCTACGTGCGGACAGTTACCGAACTGGAGATGCAGATGAATGCTGTGGAACGCGTGACGCACTATACATCGGTTTGCAACGAGCAGTACGAGGGTATGGGAAGATAAAACAAGGCATCCAATTTGATGTCACTGTAACACCGGGTGTTTTGAAGTGAAGCATGAACACTTTTCCAGGTCATGCTATTAAATTAGTTCGGACATTTAAGCATATGTGGCAAACAATCGTTGGCTTTGCACATTATGGTAGCATAATGACTTTGTGCAACATGACAATGTGCAAAATCGGTTTGTCCACGGAAGCCCATCCCACCCAACTGACTGGCCCGGATTTTAAGGTGATTCTAACATAATCACAGTTGTGTAAAGGGAGAAAAATGAAAGGCTTGATGAAACAACAAAAGTTACTGGTAATAATTTAGATGACTTTGCTTTCACGCAAGTTATTCTTTTCCTAATCTTCAGGCGTAGAACCACCTGAAGATTGGCCGCAAAACGGCCGGATTCAGATGGAACACGTTTCGGTGCGGTACGCCATCGACACGGATACGGTGCTGCATGACATCACGGTGGACTTTTATCCCGGTCAGAAGGTATACATGACACTCTAAGGCAGATGAAAGAATCGACATGAGTTTATTATGGCGTCATGAATTAATGAGGTGTAGTGTCCAATCATCTGTTGGCATTCAATCATTGTATGAAAGACGCAAAGAATTATGTTTATCTTAATGTTAAGAAACCCCAGGATCTATCTCACAAATTGTATAGCCTACTACCCACTCCTCGTGAGGTTTCACACAATTTCAGATCTAGAAACAAAACTGCCACTCCAAGGACCCGCACATAGCTACAATAACTATTTTATCCCATGGTGCTTTTGTGATCGATAGTTGAGTTGCTGCTAATTTTCATTTGATTTTAAACTGGTTATTTTGAATTTCACAACTTGTAAAGCTTGTTTATGTTTAAGCTCCTATATATTTTTAATTCGCTCTTTTATGATATGCATTTTTCACTATTTTATTGTACATGGAATCCAACCCTTTTGGTTGCTAATAAATTGAACCTAACCCTTTAACCTAACTTATAACCTTTAATATTAACGATGTTAGAGACGTAGATATTAGTTTTCTACTTTTAACGTATTTAGTTTTGAATACGAACATCTTTGCTTTTTCACAAGAAGACTCAAAATAAAAATCAACCCCCCTGAGCCTCCAAAGATCCGCATTTCATGAATATCTTTGCTTTTGACTTTGTTTTTAAAGACTTTTTGAAAGGCTAACATTTTGTTTGCATTTTGCATCTTAGATTGGAGTCTGTGGGCGTACCGGAGCGGGAAAATCGTCACTTACTCTCGCACTGCTTCGTGCTATTGATATATTCAAAGGCAAGGATTTAAGCCCCGTTTTTTTCGCATCAAATGTGGGACATCGCAGAAATCTGAGCAGAAATGTGCGATGTGTGCATGTCCCTTCAGGGCCACGATAATTTCACCTCCAAATTGAGGAAATACCAAGGATTTTAATTCATCAAGTATTTTCCTTTAATCCCGAGATTCAAGGAATTAGCTCCGTACAACACTTATCCGTGCACATAGATTCCCCTTTTCGGATTTTGTCTGTCACCTTTGTTAAATCGACGTTTAGCAGAAATTTAGATTTCCGTGCCGCTGTTTCTCAAAAAAGTTCTTGGCCTGTTTCGTTCACGTAATAGGTCGTATATTGATCGATGGTGTTGACATCAAGACTGTTCCCCTGACTACGCTTAGGAGCCAACTGAGCATTATCCCTCAGGACCCAGTTCTTTTCACGGGAACAATAAGGTAACATTTAAGTTTATGTTTTCAGTGGAATTGAACAGCTTCATGGCATAATGAATGGAAGATGTAATACTAAATTTATGAGTACTGGCTGTGATGTAATTTAATTGCTTTTGCTGGCGTAATGGCCATAGAAATTTTCCTCTCAGAGTAAAGTCAAAATGAAAAGGAAAACGTAGGCGTGGAAAGGGGGAGGTATGTGGTCTATTACAAAACTTTCTTTGTTTCACTGTCATCGATGTATTGTAGCTTGGTATTCAACATTCCCGTCTTTGCAATAATTTCTCTGCCATGCTTGATTTCCCTTTTTTAATTCGGAAAACACGGTGTTCTACTTCAAGTCTCTCAAAAGTGCAAGCTAATTTGGAGGTTCATGCGTCTTAACCTCCAGAATGAATTTAGACCCAGTTGGCCAAGTGACTAGTGACGCCGAACTCTGGGACGCCTTGGAAATTGCCCAATTGAAAGATGTGGTCATGTCTTTGGAGGGGGGAGGTGGTCTTGGTGAGTTAACAAAATTTGTTCTTAATATATTAAACATACTTAAAGAAACAAACATATAAAAAACCCAAAGAACTTCAGATATTGTTTGGCCTGTTGTAATTCGTATTTCATGTGCTTGCTGCTTGTAAGTTAGTTCAGTTATATGATATGCAAGCCAATTACCATTGATACTGATGAAAATGCAGCGAGCTTGAGCCTTGTTCAAGCTGTTAAATTAATGGTAAATTTGAAGTCAGCTCAACCTTTATTCCCGACATCTGCATCATACGAATTGTTTATTGACGTTTATTGAAGGCATTCAAACCAAACTAATTCAGAAGCATGAAGTTAATTTCAGAAGCCAGAAGGTTTGTTTGCACGAATTCAAACAAATATGACCATAAACGCGAACACGGGACAAATCCACAGTATAACTTGTAAAATATAAGTGGAGAATGACTGTAAAAATTACGCTATTAGCTAAATGAGCCAATTTATGAGAAAACTAGGTATCTAGTCTGATTACCAGACGATGATATTGGTCCGGTAACTGTCAATGTCCACGTGACCAATATTTGGATGATGTAGTACCGTAAATGTTCACCATGGCATTAACAACAAAATGTCTGTCGGACCCGTTATCGATCCTATAATTTTTGAATTCTCAATTATATATCGAAGCTTAAAATATTGCCATGTTCTTGACGCATTTTTTTCTGACCAGATTTTGCAAGGTAAGCACTTATCTAGAACCACCAAAATGACATCGTCATGTATTACTGAAAATGCACTAGGCCTTATTGAATAGGCACAAGGCGCGATGCGCGCGGCGATGTCATTTTGGTGGTTCTGGATAAGTGCTTACATTTTGCAAGCGCATTTGTTGAATGTTGCCATGACGTACACGGGCTGACATGGTTACGTCATGATCTATTTTAAACCGTGGTGACTCCCTGACCAAAGATTTATCAAGAGTCGTCAGGGAATGTTCAGGTCAGGAAACCAGACTACAGTGTATGCTTACATATGATGCACGATATGGGGCAGAGCGAACCCCCCCTCTTTTGTGTTGGTCATTGTGTTCCCGGAATCTCAGGAATTCTTTTCAGAGGTCCAGGGGGGATGTGTTAGGTAACAATAGTCTGGAGAGTGTATAGGGTATAGGGACAAAAGGGGGGTACCCCTCTGCCCCATATCGTGCTGGGTATATATGCTTTAGAGGAATGAGATAGGCATAACAGGCGGTCCGGTAGGCCGTTGATAAACCCAGTCACGTAGTGTTATTAAACTCCGACAAAGCATCACAGATACAGTTCCATCAAGGACTAGACACGTTTTTAATTGTCAACTTTAATGTTTGCCTTTATGGGTCTACTTTTCGATAAGATAATTAATTTCTTAGCTGAAAATCGATTACGTGCAATAAAGCCCCAAATTTGCCCTACATGCATGCAAAAAGTCAGAGTAAGCTTTCCAATAAGTAAATGTTGAAAAACGACAGTTCCAAATTAACAAGTTTACGACTGAAGATTGTTGGACTAACTTTGCTTGAATGGTGGCTAGTCCACTCCACCATGTTTAGCTGACCATCTGAAACCAGCCCACAGGGCATGGTAACGCTAGTTATCAACAGCAGGTGAAGAGGGGACCAGTGGCAAATAGTTCGCTAGCTATTGTTCGTACTTGATGTTATTGCGCAGGTGTAATGTACGTCACGAATCAACCGCCCGCGTGATCAGTAGTCTACTGTCGCCTTATTGTAAGTATTTTATTTACGTTGGGAGCCGCGGGTTGCGGATCCCTGGTATGGTGACTACGGCTGCTCGCCACGAGGGGGGTGAAGAAGTATTTCTTCTCGGAACAGACTTGGACTTGTTTTAAATGATTTATTCCAGACTTGAAGTAAAACTAAACCCCTAGAGAATAAGTGAAGAAATAACAAAGTTTGAGTAATTTTATTTCCTATTATGAATTTAGATAAGATTAACAATAGCTCAAAGTTATTTAAAATTACAATTCCTGAAATAAAGATATTTATAAAAAGTTGAAATAATTCTGATACTTTTGTGGAGTTTGACTCACCCAATACAATAAAATAAAGAAACCCTGTTCAAATATTAGCCCTCATCACAGCCATACATGTAGGTTGCGTCTTCAACAAAGGGAGTTGAGGCCTATAAGCGGGTGGAGCATCTAAATTTGCGGCCGTCCGCCTAGTCAGAGCGAGCGTTCCAGAGAGAGACTGGAGAAACGTTTTAATACATTGAGTACAGGATTTACTTGTTTACGTATTAATACGCTGTAGGAAAAGTCCCTTATAAAATCATATCTAAACAACGGTAAGCTTCCACTTGTTGAAGCTTTCAAATGAAGCAAGATGTAATTATACACAGTTTTACACAGTGTTTATGAACCCTACATACTAAATAGAGTCTGCACTATTCATTTAGCGGAGGTGCACTATTAGTGATCCGTCCGTAAGTGGAAATCACCGAGGTCAGAGGTTCTTATGTTTCCTATGATGATATGTAAATACATAATCTATGCAGATGACGACGTAGCCTAGTTTGCATCTAAATGAAATATAGGTTTCTGATTGTCTGACAGCAAAACATAGAGGTCGCACTCGTTAATCCACGGTCTCCGACATCTACTCTTACATAAAGCGGTAAACAAAATCACCTTTCACAAGTTCTTAAATCAGACATAGCCAAGTAATGTGCTAGAGTCCCTTTAGCCTGGCTGGTTTGATGACCGAGCATAACCTCCCATAGTCTTGGTTCAAGACGTTACTGTCTGATACTTGTCATTAACAGAGGGCGCAATTTACAGGCTGTCACCGGTGGGCGTGCTCGCAATCAATCACGGATGAACAGAACTTCACATCTTCGTCGCATTCACAGCATAGGCTCTTTGGTACTAGATTGATTAGCTTGATTGTAAAATCGTGCGAAAAGGCAGCAAACTACGCATGCTACGTGCAGTTCATGGGTTCTCAGAATGGTTGACATGGTTGAGCGCGAGCATCAACGAAGTGTAATTTATCTCAACTTTTAATATACGCACAGGCTTGTATTTTGTAAGTTGTTAACTTAAACGAACATATATTAATCAATTACCTGTACTACATAACGTTAACGTTAGGCATGTCGGGGTTATATTATAGGACATCGGCCAAGTCTGAAAACGGTCTAGTAAAAAAAAGCCGTATCCTCTTTGAGTACTCCTATTTTAGTGAGTAAGTAGGCCATATTTATGGAATTCCATTGCTGCCATTTACGCGTCGCATTTGTGGCAGTGTTACTTGGGTCCGCAGCCGTTTGCGCCGTCAACGGCGCATAGTCGCGTCGTGCCGTCGCATAGTCGCGTCGTGCCGTCGCATAGTCGACAATGCGAGTCATTTTACTCCCCATGGTTCCCCCTGAACCATATTAACCCGTGAAGTCCCCATGGTTCTCCCCTGAATCATATTTCTCACTTATCGACAATAGAGAAAACGAGTTGCACGAAAATTGGTTCTCCCTTGAACCCTTCTCACTTAACGAAGGTTGAGATACGAGTTGTGCGATAAGGTTCTTTTCAGAACCCATACCTCTCGTTAGTTGAGATAAACACATGGTGTTACCGCAAACCGAAACGATATCATTATTGCAAAGTTACATTTATGTTAATATATACCATTGGGTTAGAACTGCCACAGAGTTCAGTGTGTGGTTATCAGAAATATGAAATACACCATTTAATCTCATTTTTTCATGTATTTTCAATTTCCATCCTAAAAAATTAAATTGGCAGATGTACCGGTCATTTAATACTGTAAAAAAATGGATTTTTTTAAACTGCTGCAATATACATGTACATGCGATGTACACTGTAAGTTGTATTGAAATCATTACTCTATTACATGTGGCATTTAACAATTTCTTTTAATACATTTACTTAATACAAACTGGCTGGGACGTACCCCAGAAATTGACATTCTGAAGTTTACCTCACATGTTTACACACCAGTGTTTACACACTAGCTCATACAGTGTACATGTACAATACATATTATGTACATTTCATCGGGTAATACCTTCTCATCAATGGTTACCTTCACTCAAGCGCGTAGATTTGACTGAGGGGGGGGGGGGGGGGGGGGGGGGGAGGGGCGGTGGTTATCAAGAAATTTCCCAAACCAACCAACTGAACATTTCGAAGTGGGGGGAGGGGGGATTGGACACTACGCTGTTTATTACACATGTATTAATTATGGTCAATACAAAAACCCACATTTAACCCCCTTTCTAACAATTCTACTGTAATTTCTACATGAAATTTATACGCCGTATTCATTCCCTCCTGGGGCCTTCACTAAATTCGACTTAGTGAAACAGGACTTAGTGCCCTTCAGACGCGACTTACACTAAGAGGCGTCTTAACCAAGTCTTGTTTACATTTCTGTCTCACTAAACCGTTCTTCACTAAGACGTGTTTAAGTCGCGTTGTGAATTATATTTATATACGTGAACGAGCCTTGGTCAACTATTGACCTTTGTGAAAGTTTTCAACTTTCTTGGCGGCACAAACAAACTTGTCGTACGGAAGATAGCATATCGCCAATCACCAAATTACATCATCGGGAAAGAAAATTTCAAAGGTATAGTACCAAAGTATTTTATATAGATAAATTTAAGATAAGAATTAGACAATGATGATGAGTTTTATGAGCAACAAACCTGTCTCCATTCGGGCTACCTGTGGCCTAGGCGTATATAATCACTAGGCTAATGTAAGTTTGTGTACCTATAGTAAGCTAGGTAGGTTGGTATTGCCCAATTGATGATATGAAGGCCTAGACCCTAGTGTCTAGGAACTTTCTATAGAAAAACAATCAACGGTAGTTCGGGTTATTCCTGTGCGATACCTGTGAAAATAGACATGCTCGCCGTTCAGTCGGAGTATTATTTATCGCGGTAGGCAGGAAGAGGTTTTTACAATGATCTTAACTTTTTTATTCACAGTTAATGCTTTACCAAAACATCCCCTGAATAAAGTCTGATATTTTCCCTGTAAAGTTCAAGTTGATTAAAGACGATTAGGCCTGCAGGATGATTTAACACCCCGTCCCCCCTGAAAGGGGACAAAATTCACTGAGACAAGTCTACTGATTGACGATTGATGGCGCCATTGACTTTACACGCACGGTGCGTCGTATTATTTTTTTAACGCACTTTTTAATGCACTGTCCATATTTTCACCCTGTAAAGATTTTTACGATTTCGCGGTGGAAATATCGTCCTTCTGCGTCATTTTGCATTTGCAGCTGTAGAATGAGAACCAGACAATGGAATCTTCATGGACAGAGCACCATTACAGATTTATGTTAAAATATAGACGGTAGGCCTACCTTTTAGCAGACACGGTGGGACAAAATGTACAAGTTTAAAGTGCGGCCATTGTTTTAGTTCAGATCGTTTGTTGATACTGTTATTTGCACAGATTTAGCAGTTTTAAAAATTGGCGCCAGATCGATCACATGACTAGAAATACACTAAGATCAGTCCCTAAGTCTCGTCCAGACGAGACGTAGACTAAGTCCCGTTATGCTACTTAGTAGAGAGTGGACTAAGTTCTGTACGCGACTTAGTGATCTTTGTGAAGCCCGCACTAAGTCCTGTCCACTAAGACGCATCTTAAGACCACAAAGAAGCGTCTTAGTGCTTTGTGAAACAGGTCCCTGGTCTATTTTAATTTGTCTCTTCTCTGTCTGGTTCTATTGTCTGGCAGGTGATCTTGTCATAAAGTGTGTGTGGGTGGAGATATATTCCCCATCCCCACAACCCCGAAATCTATGTCTGTTGCATTCACTTATCAACACTTCTTTATATCGAAAAATTTGCATTGGATTATATTTAACCATAAAAGTTGGGCTATTATGTACACATGTATCACCATTTGTTAATCTTTTCTGATATGTTTTCCTGTGTATGAAAATTGTTGTTTTGAAAAAATAAATTCCAACAGATCAATTATGACTGTAATGAAATCAATTGCGATGTAGTTCTTTTAACCAATATATGTACACAGACTATACTGCATGTATTTTTTCTATTACATGTGGATATTTGGAAATGTGATATAGTAAGCACGTAAACACACTGGCTGTCATCCAAGGTTATACTTCTAAATTTGCATTCGGAAATATTAAAATACCTCACATGTTCACTCATCATCCTTCTCATTTTTTAATGTTGAAGAAGTTTAAAAATACTTTCCCCACTTGTCTGTGGCAAGTGTCGCACAAATATTTCGTATACACCTATTTATGTCTAAATAAACTTCAGCTGCACTACAGAAATCAGCTGCACTACAGAAATTGTCTCCGCGGTTTTTAACGACACGTCGTGCCTGCACGTCAACTTAAAAAGTATTTCCCACAGACGACAGACTGGGTCGTCACGCGGATCGCGCAATCCTTCAACGGTCGACGCGTCGCGGGCCCCGGGGGCCGGGCGCGGTGAACTTCAAATTTCCAGACAACACAACACACGTACACAAAAAACCGCCCCCAGGGTGACCGCACCGTACTATTACCGTGCATGCAAGCCAAGTTATGAATAATTCATTTATCAAGGTCAAACTCATTTGCTGATTGGCTCCCCGGAAAGTCGGAGGAGAATGATCGAAAAAGTAAAGAAAAAATTAAGACCCGCTTGGAGGACTATCCAAGACCTTCATGGAAGTAAAGAATCGAGCAAAGAATCGAGCAAAGAACGGTAGAATCGATTCATATCAGAGCGCGTAATATAAAACATTTTAGAATCGAATACATTGCCGAGTCGATTTACTGAGAAACAGCGCCCTCGTTATTTTAGCGGAAGCAAAAACGGAACACGAAGGTCTTGGAACCAAGACTAAACCTCCCAATGTACAGTAGACCACTGGTCGCGTCTTTCAATGCAATGTAGTGATTCGGCCACGTGCGCCGGGTGTTAAATTAACAAATTTTCCTTGATCGAACTTGTCATTTATGGCGATTGAAGCCATCAACAGAAACGTGTTTACTCGACCTACATGTATAAACAAAGTTTTCTCTAACTTTATGCACCAAGGGCCTCTTTCTGGTCATTTCAATTTGCCACAGATTCCCAGGTGACTGAGAGTGGTGAGAATTTCAGCGTTGGTCAGCGGCAGCTATTCTGTCTGGCTCGTGCCTTCCTGCGCAAGTCCCGTATCCTCATCATGGACGAAGCTACAGCCTCCATTGACTTAGAGACGGTAAAACCCATCACGATTGTTTCATTCTGTTGGGACAGTACCCACCAACAGCTGATTTTCTGCTAGTTTATCTGCTTTATTCAGGAGGCAGAAACCGTATTCTGTGGATGGCATGAAAGTGCCGTACTTGCTAGAAGGTGACAAATTTTGGGAAACCCTATTTTGAATGTTATCTTCGTTTTGTTAGGGAAGTTTGTTCAGCTTTTACATATTTATCTAAAAGACGAAATCCAAAGAAAAGGACAGCTTTTTGTGGGATGGGGTCTGGCGTTGCAATTCTTTCTATTTTAATTCTTTCTTCTCGTTTTTTTTTTTGGGGGGGGGGAGCGTACTTCGGAGCCCATAAAACCCCGCCCGACTAAACAAGTTCAGATGCTTTCGGATAGTGCGTAGGCCTACACATCCGTTCAAGTCAACTAAGATTGTTTTAGTTTAGTTGAGTTTTAACTTTTACAAATAATTTTGATTCCAGTTAAATGCACAAGAATCAACGTACGTCTTGTGACAGTGTGAAAACGGTCACAATCTACAGGCATACGATGTGCGATCAAAAAGTTCCGATACTGCGCCTATAACAAGCAAAAACCGCAAGTGATTTAAATGTGGCGGCCATCCCCTTCAAAGTAGTCCCATTGTGCAGCGATACACCCGGTCCCAGCGCTCCCGCCACGCTTGGAACGCTCCCTGGAAATCCCGTTCCATAAGCGCGTCAAGCACCATCTGCGATTCTCGCTGGATCTCATCTACAGCGTCAAAACGGCGACCCTTCAGCTTGAACTTCATTTTGGTTAACAGAAAGAAGTCGCAGGGAGCCAAATCTGGCGAGTAGGGGGTGGGGAGCGACGATTGTGTTGTTACGGGCGAGAAACCCGCGCTTTTTCAACGCGCTGTGAGCGGGCGCGCGTTGTCATGTTCGAGCGCCACATTTCAGGCCGTTTGCACGGAATTGTTCTTCCTCAGACGCCTCAGAACGTTGCAGTAGACCTCAGGGTTGACAGGATGACACTGTTATTGCTTACACCTGCTATATGCACATTACTGTGCTGCGCTCCGTTCGTTCGCAACAGGAACAGTCTCGGAACGTTTTGATCGCACCTCGTAAGAACATACAACATTGTGTCCCGAAGTCAAAAAGTAACAGAATGCCAACAGTTGCGATTTCTCTTGGTCTCGTAGTTTTGACTCGTTACTCGTGTGTTATTGAAAATATATATTCGGGAAGAAAACTAAAAAAAAGACCAAATTGACTTGATGTATTTACAAAAACTATCACAGAAAACCAATTGCCACATGAGGAGAAGCTTTTTTTGCTTCTGTGTTTGGTTTGTCCATGCTACCCGCCATAACTTAAAAAAATCCCTTCAACGCACGGTTTGTAAAAGGTTGGCTTTCCTAGTTTTAAATCATCAGGAAAATATTACTTACAAAAGTGTAATAGGCGACTAGAGCCCATACAACAAGAGCCTTCCTCAAGCCTTGGCCGGCCTTGGCTTCGGTTTCATCTCCAGCTATTCCCCAGCTCCATTTATAATCTGAAGCTTTGAATACTTGAATAAAATAAACAGGCTCCGCCTCCGAGTTCAAATAGGATATTTGATGTACATTTTTAAAAATGCCTCAGACCTAGCCACATCTGCGGACCAAAATGAGGGTAAGCCGAAGCTAAAGCTGGCCAAAGTTAGGAAAATGGCCCAGTTTCAGGTTTGTTTATGTTATCATATTTTGCTCTTGATGTGTGCATAATTGATTATTTTTTGGACATTTTAATTACAGGATAAAATCCTGCAGACTGTTGTTGCAGCGGCCTTTGCCGGACGGACAGTGTTGACCATAGCGGTATGTAGTTTGTTGGTATTACTCAATGATACTTCATCCAGTCCCTCATATTTCCCCCGCAATCTTTGCCATAAACATAAGTCACGTTGGTTGTTTTTTGAGGGGATAGAATAAATGATGCTTTAAAAAATAAAACTTAGCATAAACTAATAGTAACACTAATAACGCAAGAAGGAAAGCGTTTCACTTTAAGTGAGCACTGGAGAGCTTTAGAAAAACAAATGCTGGAATGTATAAATAGAACCACTCCTCCACTTGACCACCGATGCGAATCCAATGTAGGGGCGGGTACCGCGTAATCTTGAAAAGGTTCTGGTCAGCTGGGTGCAAGTTTGACTGTTTTGCAGTCAAATCTGACTAGTGGTTTCTTTCAAAGTGCAGTTTGTTGAATTCCGCACAAACGGGAATGTTTGATGTAGTAACAGACGAACCAATATTGGAACCGATTCACATGAACCAGAAAGGAAAAATTATTATCAAGTACCTATTGCCACCCCCACAAAATAATGTGCGCGACGGAAAATCTTGGATTTTTTGGGTTGTGGTGTCACTGGATAATCGGCTTGGTAAAATATATGTTTATGTTGGGTAGAATCACTTGAGAGAAAGTGTTCCCCTTTACCCCTAGATCTTATGCATAGCAGCCATCTTAGGGGGTAATGTCTTTGTTTATACCATGAATAGGCACGGGCAATTTAAACCTCTGGTGCTTCCATTGTTACAGAATTTGAATGGAAAAAAAATACCTCAAAGATGGCCGCTATACGCATAAGGTCTATTCGGAAAGGTAGCAAATATGTCCAGGCATAGTTCACATTATAGATTCAGGAGATTCATAATGCCATCTTTCTGATTCGCTTTCTCATCAGCATCGCATCACGACCATCATGAACTCCGACATCATTCTGGTTCTCGACGAAGGGAAGCTGGCTGAGTATGGAACGCCTGATGAGCTCATGGAAGATCAAACCGGAATATTTTTCTCCTTTATTCACAACAAAAACCTGTGATTGTCTCGGTGATGTCTGAAACATTGATATTTCTCACGAAACCGAATTCCTTAAATAATCTGATGTTTATCAAAAGAAGGTTTGCTTATGATGAAATACAAATCTTTACTTCACTCCCGACCAGCAACGTAGGTTTTGGATTTCCGCTGGGGACGGGGGGCTCACTATGAGCTATTTTAAAACAATAACCATACCGCAAAATATACGATGTATTGGTAATCGGTTTCTTACATACAAAACAGTGAACTTTCAGCTGGAATTTTGCATACTTTGCGATCTTGAGTTAAAAAGAGTGATTTAATATATTATCAAGGTGGGAGATTCTCAGGACCATTGTTCGAAAACACCCCCAAAAAAGTATAAGTAAATTGAAAAAAAAAAACAATTTCGACGTTAGTGGCGCATAGCAGTTAGTCCTCCGGCGGAATTTTTTTGAAGTTGAAAACGCCTCCACTTCAAAACCGGTACTTCTGGTATGCTCTTGTTTTCTTTTTAGGTTTACGGGTAAGGAAAAAAATGAGGGCACCTTTTCAACAAAAATGTCGGGGCAAAACAAGGGTGGACAACTTTTCGACAAAACCTGGATACGCCACTGGTCGACGTTTACAGCATTGTGCTTGGCAGCTCATGGATACAAAGCGATAAGCATATAAGGCTAAAAAGTAAAATGAATGTTAAATGTGATTGGCTTGTGTATAGAAGTACGCTTACTCCCCTCACGCAGTGATCTTTCACACGTTTATATTGTATTTTAATATACTGTTCACATCTAATCTAATGGTGGAAAATTATGTTCTAAAGTTGACGTGCCAAATTAGTCATTAATTTGCTCGAAATGTGTTAGAAATATACACCCTTTTTGTAATGATTTCAAACAATTTTCAATGTGTGGCATATTCTTATGCCACGCGCTGTGGATGTGTTGACTAAGATACATAACTGCAAATTAAAATAATGTAATTGAAGTCTTAATGTCATAGAATCATGGCAAATATCCGTGAAAAAAGCAAAATCTAAAGGCTTAAATAAACAAAATTCACCCAGCTATAATAAACCTTAAACAGATGGAGGAAAACAAGAAATTATGAATAGGCCTAATATATAAGTCTGCTTCTTGTAATAAGTAAGATCTTTAAATGCTTTATTAATCAACAGCTTCTCAGTCACCTTGAGGATAATGGCCTTACCGACTGCCAGTATGGCTTTCGCCATTCCCGCTCCACTGGTGATCTGCTGTCCCTCATCATTGTTAATTTGTATAGGGCTCTGGACATTGGGGCGAGGCTCGTGTGGTAGCTCTGGACATATCCGAGGCGTTTGACAAAGTCTGGCACAAGGGCCTTCTGCACAAGCTTTAGTCATAATTATGATGTGTCCGGCAGAATGTTGTCTATAATCTCTGCTTCCTTTCCAACCGCAAGTTAAAGGTGGTGCTTGAAGGGCAATCATCTTCTACTTGTTCTGTCAATTCTGGTGTACCTCAGAGCTATGTTCTCGGTTGAACCCTGTTTTCGGTTTATATCAATGATTTGTCCAATAATGTCTTGTCTCAGCTCGCCATGTATACTGATGAATCTACACTATACAATGTTTCTTCCAATTCTTCTAACACTTCAAGCTACGAAGTGAATGATTCACTCAACAATGATCTGGAGAGTGTGTTGACTTGGGGGAACGACTGGCTGGTAACCTTTAATGCAAAGAAAACTAAACTGTTGTCTTTATCTCGATCTAGAGATGATTCATTCCCTTCCCTTCATATGGGTCCCGTGACTTGGCCTGAGTTTGTTGTCTTTATCCAGCTCGGAAATATCTACCTCCTGATGCTATCCTTTACCTTTACATACGTCCACTTATGGAGTACTGTTCCCACATCATCCTTACAATCACTTTCTCACCGGAGATCTCTTGCTACTCTTAGTCTGTTCCATAGTATTTTCATGGGAAATGTTCCACCGGCTTGTCCAGCTTGGTTCCTCCAATTAGGGTACGGGTACCGGTATTTGAGGGTGAAACCCGGCTCTCCGCCTGTTCCTACCAATATACTCTGACTGTACCTAGATGTAGAACGAAAGCTATGCCAATAGCCTTTTCCCTAGTTCTGTATCTCTGTGGAACTCTTTGCCTGGTGCATCTTATGATCTATCTTACTTCAAGAGGAATATTAATTCATATATTTTGCATCTTTGATTTTTTTTTCATTTTCCTTTGTAGCTCCATACTCTTAGCCTTGTTTGGGGCGAACTTGCATACAAAACATTAAGCATCAATGACGGAACATAGAATATTTCCTGTACCACAACTGGATAAGCGGTATCAAGCTGTTATTTCATTCTGCGCAACATGATCAATAAATCTATTACATTCAACATTGCACATCGTGACTGTAAACATCTGTACTGGGTACGGGAGATACAAATGACTCATCTACCGAACTATACCCCCGCCGTGACTCCCTTTTAATGAATGCTTCAATGAAACGTGTATGGAAGATAAAGTCAAAAGAAACAGACAGCAGTTTTATACAAATCTCGAACGAAAGCAATTTCCCTAATTAGTTTTTCGTGACAAGAGCCGGTGTCATTATATCGTGAACGTCTCATGGGAAAACCCCGTATACAACCCTTCCTATATCCATTAAGTTCATCTAAGTGCTATTATGTTAATTATCCATTTGATTTAACAGAGTTGAATAATAATTCTGACCCTCTCTAGCATATTGAGGAATGTCTCCCAAGTTTGACTTTTCGAGATTGTCAAAATAAAGAGAAATGAATGCGGATCATCTGTACCTTATTGCAATCCGAAAATATGACGTGAAAGAAACGACACGCAGTGCAAACACGTAGACAACCCCCCCCCCCCCCTCCCCCGGATCCGCGCCTGGTTGTATCGTAAAATTGGGCGTGATCCCTGGCTATACGGCATTCTGGGTTTATGACTTCTGACTAGCGCCCACCCGAACAAGGATACTGTCAATTTGGGCGATCGCTATCATAGGGCAAGATAGCTAAAGCCTAGGTCACACTGTCACGATTTTAACGACGATAGCCCACGATTCACAAAATCCGGGTGATTCGCGGACATACTCGTAGCGGCATCTTAGTGAACCCTGATGAATCTTGATGAGTCGTGGTGAATCTTGGCTGGTCGGCAAACTCCCCTGACAGTTTTGAACTGTTCAAAACTGTCGTGGCGATGCTAAGATTTTTTCAAACCGTAGGGGAGTGGGAGTGCGATCGTAACTCAATCGCGCACAGTCGTAGCGCCATCTTGTAGGCATTCGTGGCCTTTCGTGGCCAATCGTGGTTTATTTGTTATCACGAATCACTATGAATATCCACGACTGTTCTACGTTGTTCTACGATGTTAGACGTATTCTGTTACGGTTTCCCTACGGTTTAGCAGCGATTCCACTACGATATATGACGATAACACAATTGCTATTGCTTGAGATTTTTCTAGATAAGCAATTGCTAAATTCTATTTATTCGGCCCAGGGTCTTGCATTTGCTGTCCCGGTGGCAATTAATTTAATTGAAACCACACTTTATGACGCTTTGAATATGGATCCGTGTTCCTCATCCTCTATGATATCAACTTATCACACAAAGCCTTACAAACATTTTGACATACTCTTTGTAATTTCGAGTGGCAGTCAATAGCGTGACTCGGCATCATACGAGTGACATGAATTAAATGAGACGTGAAGCCTTCATATAAAGTGTGTACTTCCTTGGCGCATGCTATATTGCATAGTTTAATTATACAGGGGATGCGATTTGACGAAGGGAAACCGTGTGGTGTTCATTTTTAGATGCTACTGCCAATCATTGACAGTAGTTCTTGCAAAGGGTGGACTGGTTAACCCGCATGTTGGAGTTGACACCGCAGTTGTACGTCGTCACGGACCGAGGATATGCCTGCTGGCCTGCTGGGGCAAACGTGTATCAGGCTTCCCGTTTCATGTTATCACCGGTTCCGATCCGACCCACCAATGACAACTCCTTGCAGAGTTCACGGATCACCGAACAACTACACGGACCTGCACTTTCAATCCAATCTGGCCAGTGGAATAAATTCAGTAAATGATCAGCAGGCTCATAGGCTTCACAGCTGACGCTTGGAGAGAAACAAAAAATGGAGAGTATGGAGCGTCAGTTATACATGAACAGCAGCTACGCGTACGGTACTACTGTAGCACCCAGTGAAGATCGGCAGGGGGACTTCACAATCTTTCTGGGGGTCCTCCTGTTTATTCTATCCGTCATCACCATCATTGGGAATATAGCTACAATCCTGGCGTTCAGAGATAACCGCAAACTACGCCACAAGACCAGCAACCTGCTCATCCTGAGTCTTTCCTGCAGTGATCTTGTAATTGGAGCTACGGGTCTACCGTTCGCGGCCATCACGTTCACCCTGGGTAACTGGCCGTTGGGCAAGCCGATCTGCATCATCGGCGTCTTTTTCTCCGTGCTGGGCGTGTCTGGTGGGATGTATACCCTCATGGCAATCAACATTGACCGGTGGCTGTTGGTGTCCCGGGAGTACTCGACTTATCTCCGGATCCAGTCCCTGCGTCATATCAAGCTGCAGATCGCGGGGGCGTGGACCGCGGCCTTTGTCGTCAGCTCAAGCGAGATCCTCATCTGGGTTGCTGGCGGGGCGCAGGAGGTAGAAAGCCTGATCGATTTCACCATGGAGTGCCGGTCGCCGGTCAGGACGGACCTTCGATTCGCCTTTGTCATCGGCGTCCTGCTATTCGTGGTCCCCTTCTTCGTCATGCTCGTCTGCAGTCTTCGGTTCGTGGTGCTGCTCCGCCGACGGTTGCGCAAACCCCGACCGAAGATTTCCTCCAATAGCACCAGCCATGCATCGGCGCTACCCACCAAGCAAAAAGTTAGATCGGCCTTAGCTGACAAGCTCTCGTCGAAATCTTCACCAGCCAGTCGGGAGAACGAGCCGATGACTTCGGGAAGTGAGTCTGTATCGGTAGGTGGCACAACGTCGGAAGCGAGTAATTCCTTCAAAACAACTCCGACCCCACTGGCGTCGGTGGGAAAGAAGCGGTCCATATTCACTTTTCGTGACAACATTCGCACGAAGAGCCACTCAACGAAAATGAAGAACAGATACATGAAGCCGGCCATCCGGTTGGCCATTCTGATGAGCGTCTTTACGCTCTGTTCCTTCCCTTACCCGTTCTTCCTCTTGATAGCAGACACCAAGTGCGAGGACTGTGCCACAATGGTCGTCGCCAGAAACCACCTGTCTAATTTACTCTTGGCCAACTCCGCACTGAACCCGTTCTTGTACGCCATTATGCACAGACGGATTAGGGAGTTCCATGTGCGTAAATTCAAATCCATATTTTGTCGACACAAACGAAATGTAAACATTTAGAGCACATTTTTGCCTTATTAATGATGGCGTATTATCTTCCTTGAGTATAATTAGTGTTGTGTGTTTTCCTTGTTTGTTTTCGCACCCCCCCCCCCCCCCCCGGCTCGGTGACGAGTTCCGCTTAGAAAAACAAAAAAGTAAACAAAATGGGTAAGTAACTATAACTTAGGCTAGCCTATACCACAAATTTTGCCTTGAAAGTACCGTACATCTATCATTGAATGTTCCACTTTAGTATGCAACTTGTACTACGCTTAAGCACTTCGTGGTGCGTATTGATGCATGTGTTCACAATGTTGCGCATATGCCAAAAGTCCCCCCCCCCCCCCCCCCCCCCAGTCTCGGGGCAGGCAACGGACCTGTGTACACAGATTGGTTTATACAGTATGTAAATAAATTTATGTAAATAAATGCGATATTGAAATGGAATTGCCATATAATACTTTTAACAAGAGATTTTCCCAATTATTGTAGATTTCGATGAACTATATTAGTGATTGTGATTATAGATAAGTTGTATCTAACCTATGATTGAGGATGTTGGTGGATGATTAGTGTGTTATGTTTCATATTATTTACTGCGGTAGGAGATTCTTCTTTTAGTTTAGGAAAAGTATAGCCGACAAATTCTGAAAATTATTCAACATAAAAGTGTATTAACGTGAGTGCCTGGGAATAATAATTGGTATCCATTGCATGTGGGCTGATCAATGTATTCCTACCAAGGCACCTCTTGTACTTTAGATAACATCATCCAAAGTTGAAATTTTGTTTTTGTAATGCACTTCATTAACTCCACTGACATGTAACCTACAGATGTGGGCTTTGGGATGCTCTTCCAGGACCCTAAATGTCTTACCCCAACAAAATTTTGCCTCGGCGAAATTGTACCCGAGTATTAATGGAATTTTCGGAAATTATGTTATTACTGAACATTTCTGCAACTAAGTAATCATCACAGTTATTTTATTAGTCTAAGAATTATTTTATGTTTCACGTCACACACTAAGAAATGATAGCTTTGTGTTATTTGGAAACAAAAATTAGTTTGAAAAACAATTTCTAATTGTTTAATCACGAAGACATTTTAATAGAAAGATTGCTGTTAGCTTAATTTCTAAAACAACAATACGACCAAAGCGGCTGCCTACCTCAAAATAATGAAATTTGAAAAGTAGGCCATTCAATATTCTGTGCAGAAAATGTAATACAGATGTGTATCTGGAAAAGTAATATTCACGTACGTAATAAGCCACGTAAGAAAGGTTAAATGCGTTGCAATTTAATTTTAAATAAATTGGATAATTTACAGAACCAAGGTTGTCATTTGTATGCAATAACTCAAACCTGTTGATGTAAATTATAAATTGCTGCTTTAAGCCGTGTGTACCATCAGCATAAACTTACATTAGCATTCACAAAGGATACAGATTGGTCTTTCTATTGGTTTCTTTCATTATATTTATCGTATGGCAAACCATATTGAACCTTCAAGGTGGACTTTGACTTAATTATATATATTACAGTTCATTTATATTTTTCCACTCACTCGGTTCTAGTTGACACAAAAAAGAAAAGAAAAAAAAACAACAAAAAAACACAGAAGTTATAACAAATGAGAATAAACCGCGGAAGTTTCCGAAAATCGAGCTTGTAAAAAGGGGGCTCAAAGAAATTGTATACTGTACACGTTAACAAATATATAAAGTTTACGTACATGTAAATGGTGATTAGCACATTGTATAAATTAAGGAAGAGGCTGCCATTGCACAGCAGTAAAATACATGAAGAAACATCAATTTGGCGTTTTCACGTTTCAATCTTGCGCCACAGGAATTAAATTCAGTATTTCAAACCAAGGTTATACGAACTGCCTTTGTCTTTTTACAAAGGATGCAAAGAGTCCTCCCTGTTTTTCCAAAAGACTACCAGGCGTGCCATATTCTGCCACTCGACCGTTGTCAAGGACCAGGACACTGTCTGAATTAATCATGTGATTCGATGCTAGAATGAAAGCAAGATAATGTAAAGATGTAAAATTTGAAAAAAATCTTAACTATCGTTTACATTATACTCACCATTTACCATCACTATCATATGTCCCTTTTAGAAAACTCTTGCATGGCTTTGGTGTCCATGTGAATTTAGATATTCGTGAGCACAGGAGTGTTATCACATAAGGAAAAAAACTATAATTATATGATACTGATTTATGAATACAAATTGAAGAATTTCTTTCTTTGTTGAACGTTTCCAGGGGTCAATGTTTTAATGTTTGTGTTTCTGCTTTATCGTATAATAGCGCTTAGCAGCCAGCCAGTTTATAAAAAACGTACAGATTTTGACTTGAAGTTCTTTTTGTACTGCAAGTGCCTAAATTTTATAAAAATGACTACTGGTTGTAAACATCATAGCAACAACACCATCATTTATCACCCTCATTTATAGATTAAACATTTGAATAGCGGAAAAGGCTCGATTGACCCTTATTTCAAGTCCAAATGAGAATAAATTTATGCTTACAAATTTCAGAAGCATTTGTATTTCCGCAAAATAACCCCGAGAACGATTTGCTTTTCGTTAGACATGTAAATGAAACCCACTGGGTTTGCAAGTAATAATGCGTGTGTTTATCGTGCTATCACCTTGCTCATAGTTTGGTAATAGTAGGTCGGTGATATTGACATCCGGTAAACTGACCTTTATTTCCGTTTTTGTGTTATGCCAAGTGTATTGGGCGGGAAGCGGAAATTAAACAATGCATACGGTTAATATAGGCAATGTAAGTTTATGAGAAGGCTGCATGCAGGCTGTCCGTGAACGAGTTGCGCACGACCCTTTGCAATATCTTGTGTGCAAAAAGCTGAATGAAAACAACTAGAGACTGAAACCATCTGTAATGAAATGTGGCCATCGCAATTTGCCAATTAATAAAACCAACTTGCTGCGACTCCGTTGTAATAAAGTGTTCATATAACGTACTGTACGTAACCATAGAAACTGGGTGATTTTATGCACCTTATCACACTTAAATTTAGAGATGAGCATTGGCCATGCCTAACTGAAGGCCTAGTGGTACTTTCCTCGCCTTCCACCGCTGTTAATCCCACCAGGGCCGACATGTGGATTGGGTTTTCAGTCCCTGCCTGATTCCGTGGGTTTTCCCCCAGAATATCATTCTGGGGTTTTCCTCCCACATTTAAAACTGAACATTTCTTTGTCATCTTCCTACAGGTTTCTTCAGGCTTTAAGGCTACACCGCGATATGCGCTTTTGATGAATCTTCAGTTTCATTACCAACATTAATTAAAATTAAACAAATATTACTCTTCGCGGCCAAATTAACGTTTCTTTATTTTCGAATAAATTACATTTTGACTGTTGCACAATTTATATATAATCAAGTGACACGATCAATGTACACACGATCTTAGGAATCTGGCAATAGCAGGGGATTTTGACATAAGCATGTTCGCCAACCATTTTGTGTCCTTCGACTTCATGTCATGTTCCATATTACCCCGTTCTCACTTGAACGATTTTCTACGCTAATGCCGTGCGACTATACCAAATCGCACAGGGCGTACGGCAGTCTGTTGATGATTCGCACAGGTTGTAGGGGTGTCGTGTGTAATTCGGACGGGTCGCATGCCCGTGCGAGTTTTTTCAAATGTTGAAAATGTCCATACGGCTGTCGCACGGTTCGCATTGGTCGCATGGGGGTCGCACGGCAGTCGCACGGCGGTCTGGTAGGTCGCAAGGGAGTCTGAAAAGAGTCGCACGGCTCGGCCGTGCGAATCCAAGCAGACCCGTGCGACTCCCGTGCGACATCCATTAGACTGCCGTACAACTGCCGTGCAACCTGTGCGAATCTCATGAATCTCATGAATCTCAATCTCAATGTACTGCTGTACAAGCTGTAGGAATCTCATGCAAGTGCGGTGCGACCCCATGCGAGCGCGGTGCTGCTGCCGTCCAACCCGGGCGGATCTCGGCAACAAACATAAAAAGCGGCCATCATTCGCCACCTGATGTTCAAGCTGTCCACATCAAGATGGAAGACAACCAGAAAAGACTGAGAAACAGGGAAATTCGTACGGAAATCACACGGCTGTACGATTTTTTAATCGCACCGCAGTTGTAACAAAAAAATCGTTCAAGTGAGAACGGGCTATAATTATAGCAGTCGCCTGAAAAGGGTGAACAAAATGTGGCCCCTGGCACATTTCAGTCGTCATGGACCCTGTGCTCGAATACGGGTAGTTGGATTACAACCTTTACCTTTGACGAACTGTGATTATAGGTACGGTTCCGCACCAAAATATTGTTAAGATTAATATTTTTAAATTGTGTTTTTTTAGGGGGAGGAGCTTATCTATGGGTAACGTTTTTGGGATGGTCGAAAATGTATCGACTTTGTTGAAAATGTGATTTAAAAAAAAAAAATTGTTTACGAAGCAAAGTTTGGGAGGCTCATCAAGTATTATTCTGAGAAATATCGGGAAGGGGCTTGAAAATTGAAAAAGAAATAAAAATGACAAGGAGAAGAGAGGTTGGTTTCCATTACTTAAGTTGTTTTCATAATTCTTATACAGTGATTTGGGTTGTGGATTCCACCGGAATATTTTTGGTTGTTCTTTAAGTACAGAATTAACCAAAACATTATTTTAAATAGCAGCAGTAATAGTTTTAATTAAAATTCATGTCACTAAATAACTACCATAAAATTACTTAAAAGCAGTTTTAAAATAATTACCCCAAGTTTATTGTTAAAGATCTAATGCGTGACCAAACTGAGTAAAATAGCATGCGGTTCTATCCTGCAGTTGTCTGCATTTTCTTTTGTACGTAATAAAAAAAAAAAAAAATCTTCTACATTAATTGAATATATAGGAACAGGATTTCTATGCGTGAGTTACCAATAATGTACTGTAAATCTGTCGTGTGATGACACATAACAATGAAGTCCCAAAATAGACATTAAGCCCCCGTTAAAAAGTAAACACTATACTCTAGTCGATTAAGATTACAACGAAAATGACTTCATTAGGGTTTATACCATTCACCGTCAGCAATAATAAATGGCAGCTAACGCAATACTTTTTTATCTTCTGAAAAAAATGTCGGTGATTTATAAAGGCCTTTCTCAGCAGTGGCGGATCGGGGGGGGGGGGGGGGGGGGAGGGGGTTGCAACCCCCCCCCCCCCCCCCCCCCCTGGGCTGCTGAGCAAAGTTGTGATAAGCAATGCTTGTACACGATTGGTAATCCTTCACTTTTTCTTTACTGAATTATTACGAAATACCTTACTAGACTGTAAGTTAATAGTAGTCTCAATCATCCTGTGAAATGATGGCACCAGCTGTGCTGTCGTTGTCAAGAAAAGTGGAAATGTATATCGTTTTCCAACGATTTCCAGCTGGAAGTCGTTGGAAAACTGCCCTGTAGCCGTTAGTCAAGGCGCGCGTGGCTACCTGGCCGGACGAGTGGCGCGCCCTGCACATGATGGCGCCATGACATATCCGGGGCGCGTCACGCGCCTGTAGCTACGCGCGCCTTGACTAAAGGCTATAGCATCCGCCCGACGGTTGAAAACGAGCGCCGTTTTTCTCTCGTTTTATTCGCCATCTAACAACGCAAAACTTTGAACAGGTCAGTGGAACGACATTACCTATAAAATACTAACCCCCAAATCCGCCCATTTCTGAAAATTGCAACAATGACCAATCATGTACACTGCCTTTAACCGTATCCTTGTTACCAGTGGGTATACCGCAGGTCCATACACTGTACACTGTAATAGGCCATGGTACAGCCATGCCACAGCCACGCTAGCTTCAGCAGGCTGGCCCTTGCAAAAATTGTTATAGGAAGATGTGCTAACCAATGCACCCGGAATGGTGATGCTCATCAATCATACTGTCCGCGCCAGCAAAGATCATAGAAGGGGAAGATCGGACACTGGGTATCTTTTTGTACAGCGACGCTATGACGTCATTATTTTCGACTACGGGGAAGGGCGCCCAGAGCGATTGATAGGTAAACGCGTGCTTGCGGCTACAGTGAATCCACACGAGAAGTACAGCATCGGGTGCAAGTGGCGAGTAGGAATTTTCATTGATGAAGGCAAAACTTCACACAAATTACAAAATGAAGAGACAAATAGAGGAATAAGTAAATGGATAAATAATATCACGGAGGTACCCCCATTAAAATACATGCAGTTACGTGTTTTAGTGATTTAGTGATTTATATATATCAGGGAATGCATTTGTACAATGTCATTTAGTTTTTGAGGCAATGAGACCGACCAATACATGCAAGGCAATTAAGGAGTGATTTTTTTTCACATGTAAAAACCAGACTGAAATGTTGAGATATTGGTTTTAAGTTGGCAGGTATCAGATTTTATTCATTCCTTATGGGCAGAAGTATCCATAGTTGAGTTTTTCTATTTTGTGAATTATAAAGTCAGCTTCTATAATACTAGGATCTGGACCACCTGGTCAAGTGTGAACGCATGTCAAGCCTAGCTGTGGATTTAGTACTGTAGTCTTTATACAGAACGGTTTCAGTTTTGTGATGTTAATGTCTCAAAACTGGGGGTAGAATCAATATTATTGTCCTTGATATTGCCTGGTTCATAGTTCATAACAATTAAATGATTTTCAGCCCAATATGAGCAAATGCTTCTTCGGCACGTTCCACGTTTGGTGGGTGAATGGTACAACCCCCTCTAAATTAGAGGCTAGATCCGCCCCTGCTCAAACAACTTTTTAAAATTTCAAAATTTAAAACTTTGAAACAACGGAGCGTGCGTGCAGAACATCGTCCTCTTGTTGTTTTTGTTATATTTTATATGCGATACCAATGCGATACCAACAGTGTTTGGCTTACAATTTATGTAAGGTAATAAATACGTTTTAGGCTTGCAAACATTTCCGAGGTCATTACGTCATTAAGTTGAAGAGCTCGTCACATGGAAAAGCACCTTCAGCTCATAACTCTTTCCACCTGGAATATACAAGTCCGTTGGTTTTAAGATATTTCTTTGAAACAAAATGAAAGGCCGTTACGAGTCCTTGTTTCGGACAAATGAGGCAAAAATGCCGTCTTCCTTGGCCATAAGGTGATCAGGCGGTCCATATTCGGCCAGCTTCCCTTCGTCAAGAACCACAATGGTGTCAGAGTTCATGATGGTCGTGATGCGATGCTGGTTACAAATATACAAATACACAGACAAATAATCGGACGGCGTGGCTTGGCTTCGACCTTCGAGTGTGTGCTTTTCCAAAGATTTAACAGCGTAAGATTCCCCCCTTACGAATGAAGACTTAAATTTACTTAATTATTATCTTTATCGTTCCATTTTATAGTACCAAAAAGCTCATGCATATTTAACGTGAAAGACTGCCGAACATGAACAGCGTCATACATTATGGGAAGGAACAAAATGACGTCCGAGGTATTGAAAAAGCACGGATATCGATAGTTGGTGACTACATAAGACCTGAAATAATTTCAAATAATCAAATGCAAGAAATGTATATTCTGTTGTAAGTAGAAAAAGATTAAAAATTAGGATTAAAAACCGATAAAATAATAATAAGATGAAGTAAAAACAAAATACACCGGATTTCCGGTCCAACTTACCGCAATGGTCAGTAACGTCCGGTCTGCGAAGGCAGTTTCTACAACTTTTTGCAGGACCTTATCCTGTATTATAAAGGACGGACACAAATTCAAATATAAAAGCATGTCATATCTGACCAATAAAACAAAACCATATTTCAAATGTCTCAAGTAGGGCCTTCTAGATTTTAGTTGCCTCTTGGTAAAAAAATAAAAAATCTTGTTCTTTCATTAAAATTACCAGTTGATGACAAACTGATTAGACTATAGACATACGTTGTAATTTCGATCGGTTAATTAAAAAGAAAATTATTTTGAGTGGTTACTCAGTCATGGCAATTATCCAAGTCTTAGTTGTTGGTTGTGGTTGCTGTTTACCGTTTCTAGATCCATCGAGGCAGTAGCTTCGTCCATGACGATGATACGGGACTTGCGCAGGAATGCACGAGCAAGACAAAACAGCTGCCGCTGACCAACGCTGAAATTCTCACCACCCTCTGTCACCATAAATTCTATGACACAAAATGAGAAATCAACTTCAGTGTAGAAGCTGGCAATTATGCATGCCTTTTACTTACTAACCTGTATTATGGAAAACCAAAACAACCCGGAAAATATAAATACTGAAACAATATGAACAAGTGATTTACACGTCTGCTGACTTTTTTAATGTAAAAGAGAACGTCTCCATGTCTCGTGTATTCTAAGAAAAAAGTCATTTTGTTTCAAGCTTTTTGAGCAAGAAATCCTTCCCACATAAAGCAACGCTTCGGGGCTGTAGTTGAGTCGAGTCTCGATACGAGTCCACTGCCAAACAGTGAAAAGTCCAAAACTGAAGTCCACTAGGAGTCCAAAACTGAAGTTCATTAGGTGTCCAAAACTGAAGTTCATTAGGTGTCCAAAACTGAAGTCCACTAGGAGTCCAAAACTGAAGTTCACTAGGAGTCCAAAACTGAAGTTCATTAGGTGTCCAAAACTGAAGTCCACTAGGTGTCCAAAACTGAAGTCCACTAGGAGTCCAAAACTGAAGTTCATTAGGAGTCCAAAACTGAAGTCCACTAGGAGTCAAAAACTGAAGTTCATTAGGTGTCCAAAACTGAAGTTCATTAGGTGTCCAACACTGAAGTCCACTAGGAGTCCAAAACTGATGTTCATTAGGTGTCCAAAACTGAAGTTCATTAAGTGTCCAAAACTGAAGTCCACTAGGAGTCCAAAACTGAAGTTCATTAGGTGTCCAAAACTGAAGTCCACTAGGAGTCCAAAACTGAAGTTCATTAGGTGTCCAAAACTGAAGTTCACTAGGTGTCCAAAACTGAAGTTCATTAGGTGTCCAAAACTGAAGTCCACTAGGAGTCCAAAACTGAAGTTCACTAGGAGTCCAAAACTGAAGTTCATTAGGTGTCCAAAACTGAAGTCCACTAGGAGTCCAAAACTGAAGTTCATTAGGTGTCCAAAACTGAAGTCCACTAGGAGTCCAAAACTGAAGTCCACTAGGAGTCCAAAACTGAAGTCCAAAACTGATGTTCATTAGGTGTCCAAAACTGAAGTTCATTAGGAGTCAAAAACTGAAGTCCACTAGGAGTCAAAAACTGAAGTTCATTAGGTGTCCAAAACTGAAGTTCATTAGGTGTCCAAAACTGAAGTCCACTAGGAGTCCAAAACTGAAGTTCATTAGGTGTCCAAAACTGAAGTCCACTAGGAGTCCAAAACTGATGTTCATTAGGTGTCCAAAACTGATGTTCATTAGGTGTCCAAAACTGAAGTTCATTAGGTGTCCAAAACTGAAGTTCATTAGGTGTCCAAAACTGAAGTTCATTAGGTGTCCAAAACTGAAGTTCATTTAGATGTCCAAAACTGAAGTTCATTAGGTGTCCAAAACTGAAGTCCACTAGGAGTCCAAAACTGAAGTTCATTAGGTGTCCAAAACTGAAGTCCACTAGGTGTCCAAAACTGAAGTCCACTAGGAGTCCAAAACTGATGTTCATTAGGTGTCCAAAACTGAAGTTCATTAGGAGTCCAAAACTGAAGTCCACTAGGAGTCAAAAACTGAAGTTCATTAGGTGTCCAAAACTGAAGTTCATTAGGTGTCCAACACTGAAGTCCACTAGGAGTCCAAAACTGATGTTCATCAGGTGTCCAAAACTGAAGTTCATTAGGTGTCCAAAACTGAAGTCCACTAGGAGTCCAAAACTGAATTTCATTAGGTGTCCAAAACTGAAGTCCACTAGGAGTCCAAAACTGAAGTTCATTAGGTGTCCAAAACTGAAGTTCACTAGGTGTCCAAAACTGAAGTTCATTAGGTGTCCAAAACTGAAGTCCACTAGGAGTCCAAAACTGAAGTTCACTAGGAGTCCAAAACTGAAGTTCATTAGGTGTCCAAAACTGAAGTCCACTAGGAGTACAAAACTGAAGTTCATTAGGTGTCCAAAACTGAAGTCCACTAGGAGTCCAAAACTGAAGTTCATTAGGTGTCCAAAACTGAAGTCCACTAGGAGTCCAAAACTGAAGTCCAAAACTGATGTTCATTAGGTGTCCAAAACTGAAGTTCATTAGGTGTCCAACACTGAAGTCCACTAGGAGTCCAAAACTGAAGTTCATTAGGTGTCCAAAACTGAAGTCCACTAGGAGTCCAAAACTGATGTTCATTAGGTGTCCAAAACTGAAGTTCATTAGGTGTCCAAAACTGAAGTCCACTAGGAGTCCAAAACTGAAGTTCATTTAGGTGTCCAAAACTGAAGTTCACTAGGTGTCCAAAACTGAAGTCCACTAGGAGTCCAAAACTGAAGTTCATTAGGTGTCCAAAACTGAAGTTCATTAGGTGTCCAAAACTGAAGTCCACTAGGAGTCCAAAACTGAAGTTCATTAGGTGTCCAAAACTGAAGTCCACTAGGAGTCCAAAACTGAAGTTCATTAGGTGTCCAAAACTGAAGTTCACTAGGTGTCCAAAACTGAAGTTCATTAGGTGTCCAAAACTGAAGTCCACTAGGAGTCCAAAACTGAAGTTCACTAGGAGTCCAAAACTGAAGTTCATTAGGTGTCCAAAACTGAAGTCCACTAGGAGTCCAAAACTGAAGTTCATTAGGTGTCCAAAACTGAAGTCCACTAGGAGTCCAAAACTGAAGTTCATTAGGTGTCCAAAACTGAAGTCCACTAGGAGTCCAAAACTGAAGTCCACTAGGAGTCCAAAACTGATGTTCATTAGGTGTCCAAAACTGAAGTTCATTAGGAGTCAAAAACTGAAGTCCACTAGGAGTCAAAAACTGAAGTTCATTAGGTGTCCAAAACTGAAGTTCATTAGGTGTCCAACACTGAAGTCCAGTAGGAGTCCAAAACTGAAGTTCATTAGGTGTCCAAAACTGAAGTCCACTAGGAGTCCAAAACTGATGTTCATTAGGTGTCCAAAACTGATGTTCATTAGGTGTCCAAAACTGAAGTTCATTAGGTGTCCAAAACTGAAGTCCACTAGGAGTCCAAAACTGAAGTTCATTTAGGTGTCCAAAACTGAAGTCCACTAGGAGTCCAAAACTGAAGTTCATTAGGTGTCCAAAACTGAAGTTTACTAGGAGTCCAAAACTGAAGTCCACCAGGAGTCCAAAACTAAAGTCCACGAGGAGTCCAAAACTTAAACAACAAGCTGGAATCTGGACTTACATTGGAGCCAGGGCTCCAGTCAAATCCATTCAGCTTGTTTGAGTTTTGGACCCCTAGTGGACTTTAGTCCACCCTTTTCACTGTTTTGGCATCGGACCTTGATTGGGACTCGACTACAGTCCTACGCTTGCTCCTTGATAAAATTACCACCACACGTCAATCCAGTGGCGTAACTACGGGAGGGGGGGGGGGGGCACAGGGGGAACGTTCCCCCAGCTGACATTCGTGCCCACCGGTGCCCCCTATTTGAAATCTTGAAATGTACAAACAATTAAACAAGCTGCAGTTCATGTACTTTCAGTGCCCCCTTGAAATAGATGTGTGCACCCCCGGGTCCCCCCGCCCAGAAATTTCACCCAGTTACGCCACTGCATCAACCCCTACAGGCCTGTACTGTCTTCTTACATAAACAAAGCATTTGTGTCAGATGCGATACATTAACGAAACCTCGATTTTCTGTGATAGCGACAATATACCAGATCACAGGCTAGCTGTATCCTGTAGCACCTTTCATGTACTATTCACCTCTTAAAATCTGATTATGTAAAGGGAATTACCAAGTCCGCCTTCCAACGACGAAACTACATCTTTAAGTTGAGATATTTCTAACGCGTGCCATAGGTCTTCGTCACTATTAGTAGATAACGTAGCCGGATCCAAATTCTTTCTGTGGGTAAAAGCATACTTCATATACATTTTTCAAACTTTTAAAATTTTAAATAATATCATTACAAGCCTGTAATCAAAACACAAAGACAATTTGTCACAAGGGAAATCTTGCTCCGGAATTTTAAGCAAAATGTCAAAAGCAAAAAGCAGAGAAGTATGTAATAATAAATATTTTTCAAATCGCCACAGCATTACAAATGTTTCACCTGATTGTTCCCGTGAAGAGGACAGGGTCCTGCGGGATTATGCTCAGTCGACTCCTAAGAGTAGTCAAGGGAACAGACTTGATGTCCACACCATCAATCAATATGCGACCTGCAAAAAGTTCATATTTTACAGACTTTTGTGATTATCGGCAGACTCATGAGAAAGGAAGCCTTCCTCTTAAAGGAAACATGATTTAGGATTTATATTGCATTATTCCTGCTTAAAACAATAAAGTATTTTCTTGACAATAATATTTTGTGTCCAGAGACGATTATTTCCCAGATTAAATATGAGAAAACAATTTTTGAAAATGTTTGTCCAAGCTACTCCGCCCCCTGAGTGGGACCCTCATTAACATAAGTGTGTGACGTAGATCGAGGCAGAGGCACATTACCCATTCATCACGGGTATGCATTGTGTGTACATTGTACGGCGAAAATTCTTCGTCCAAAATCTAAGCAAAATATAGCGTTTTTCGGCCATGCCGACAAGGTGTGTGGCTGCTGGGTGCAGCAAAACAACGACGGGTGGAGTAAGCGAAATATCGGAGAATTTGGACGGCGAAAGTGAAGGTGACAAGAGCAAAGAGGTCCGGCCCCAGCAGCTTTTCAGCGTTATGTAGCGACCACTTTGAGCCGTCGTGTTTCGATACTGGTATTTTCAAATCCTTTGGGATGACCATTAAAAATATGCTCAAGTCCACTGCCATCCCAACAAAGTTCCCAGATGTAAGATAAAGGCGAAAGCAGTTAAACGGCCCATTCCCGAGGAGCCTTCGCTAAAAGGGAGAAAATCAGGGTAAGTTCGATGTTAGTTGTTGCAACTTACGAAATTGCACGTGTAGACCTAGTGTGTGTATACGGGCCAGGTCCAGACTATCGAGTCGATCCATGAATTTCGGTGCCTCGGTCTACGTCACGAACAGCGCCCTCAATTTGAGTCTCAACAAATATAAAAAAGGGGGGGTCAATTTTTAAGCAGCAAATAATCACACTAAAACTTCGCTTGAACCAGTTTGGCTTTTAATTCACATTTAATACATATAAATGAATTTATTTATGAAATAAAATGTGATCCGGTCAATTTGAGAAGCATGGTTCCTTTAAACCGATTTAGCTCAAAACCCCCTCCCCTGACCATCCCTGTCATGCTTCGATTACAATTTTCTTCCGGCTTCTAAGATTTTAGGAATATCAATTGGGCAACTATAAAATGAAAGTGTCGCCAAAGTGGCCACTGTACATGCCTTTAACACAAACTACGTTAACTTTTGTTCATGTTAAGTAATAAAGATACACCCCAATCTTATTTTTAAGATTGCCTGTTAAATGATGCAAAATTATCTTTCGTTCAATATGGTTTCTTTGTTATGCTATAATTATGGGGATGAAGTTATGGCAAACCTTCGCATATATCAATGACTCTAAGCAGAGCGAGGGTAAGCGATGACTTGCCAGCTCCCGTTCGGCCACAGATGCCAACCTAACATTACAAAAAAGAGCAACAATTAACGCCCCTGGATCAAGATGGAAATCGTGTAGCATCTGCAGGGTCTTATAAGGTCGGGCAGAACAAGTCTTTATCTGAACATCCGCTAAAGATTAGACCAAGTTCCTGAGCATTTTGTCAAAACGTGCTCTCATCACTGACGCGGTAAGCATATTTCCATAAACTGCCACTGTGATCCCTTTACGATATGATTTTCTAGTAAAAATAGAAGGAAGATTAGGACAAAGGGCATCCAAAATCGTACTACTTCACAAATCACATCTGAAGCCTGCAATTATTATTCCACCTTCACATTGTGACCTCTGATAAAACCTTATTGTGATTCCGGGTTCTGAATTTGATTTTGAACCTTCATTGTTAAACTCCTGCCGCCTTATACCCTTTCCATTTTGACAATCACACTCAAGGGTTTTACGGCGTGCTTACTTTCTCTCCAGCTTCGACGTCAATCGTGATGTCAGTCAGCACCGTATCTGTGTCGATGGCGTACCGTACCGAGACGTGTTCCATCTGGATCCGGCCGTTTTGTGGCCAATCCGTAGGTGGATCATCGCCTGGCGATCAACAAGAAATACAAATTGAAAAAAGAAAACCATGGCCATGTACATTGTCATAAATCTCCGAGACTTCGGATTTACAATCAAGCTTTGTTTACGCCTAATATTTTCGGGGTAATGGTAATTATCAATTTTTGTTTTCTATGAAATTAAACAGGTCCTATCGCATAAAAAGTACAAAATACACATTATACACATTTCATTGAGCATGGATAGCTTCAGCCCTTCAAGTCAAGCTCACTTTCCTTCTTATAGTGCCTGCGTTGTGACTGTATGGAATTTATTTCACTAACAACAGGTTGGACACTACAAAAATGAACAATTTCATGTGCAACAAAAAAGTAAATTGAGACACTTCAGATAATACAAATGAGAAAATTTGATAATCATTTCAAGTGCCTCAAGTCAAGTGTACCTATTTAGATACCATTTGTACATAAAGTCTGACCTGTACAAGTGGAAGTGCTGGTAACCTTTTATCGTCACACGTTATTTCCGCCATCACCGCCAGTCCTTTTTAAGTATATTTATTAAGTGTTGTTTGAAGCTTTGCATGGTGGAGTGAAATTAGAGAAATAGGTTTGCGGGGACACCATGGAAAGATATATCTTTTTAAGCAAGTGATAACTATTATTAACAAGCATGTTACCGAAATGGAAAAACAACTATCCTGTCCTACTAATCATACCTTCGTATTGTTCGTTATCAACTCCTGTGTAGTACTTGACGCGTTCCACGCCATTCATCAGCATCTCTAGCTCCGCTGTGAACCTCGTGAACGCATTCAAGAATTGTGAAATCTAAAAACGTTCAGAAACCACATTTTTCCAGTCATTCTTTCTTGGCAAAGGTCATTCTTCGCATGTTTTTTTTATATACCGATACAGAAAACGGCGATGGCGTCAATACGTACCAGCAGTGTATACGATATAGCTAATCCCACAAGACTTGGGGTTAGGTCGATAGTCAATGCGCCTATCAATGTGGCCATTCCTCCAGTAAGAACTGTGATAGCACCAAGGAGATCCTGTGACAGAATATTACATAGATACGTGTTTCATTTTACCATTAACTGGATGCAAGTTTTTGGTCCGGTTCTGGACAGTGTTATCCAGCGCCAGTAGCTTGTCCAACGGGGGCGGGAATTCTCCTGGTACACAGACAAATTAGGAAATATTCCTCCTGAAGTAGGCATATTTATTCAGGATTAAAGAAGTTATCCTTACCAGTCTAACACAAACCCATCTAATCACTGATTGTAGGTACATAAAGGCTGCCAGATTCCCGTCTAAGCGATCGGTGAGGGTCTTGTAGAAGCGAGTCCCTTCCCTGAGAAAAGAAAAACAAAACAAAAAACACAAAAAAGAAAACAAAAACAAAATTAAGCGAGTTTACTAGTAAACAAAATAACAGACATAGGCTTACAAGAAAAGCAAATAGCATAAAAAGCGTATATAGAACTCTAAACTGAAATCATTCTATTCAGTCAACACTTGTGAGGACAAAAGTGACATACCTTCCCTGTCATCATAGCTTACCACAAACCTATAACTGTTGCGTTTAAACAACAAAGCGCGCCATGTTTTCCTGTGTATTAAATGATTCAATCCTATAATATTTTTAGGATATCTGCTGCAAGATGCCGTTGAAGCAACTTAAAAAAAAAATGAATTTTTCGTTCATGTTAGATAAACCGAGTATACACACATCGTTGATCACACCACGAAGTGACTAATCGCGTTGCACGATTAAGTCTTATAATACACACGATACGTCACTTCATGATGCGACAAACATACACGGTACTTCACTTCGTAGCTTGACAGACGAAGTAAAAGAAACTGCTTTTATTTACTTGTAGGCTCGGATCGTCGTCAACCCGGTAAGTGTTTCAGAGAAAAAGGCGAGAACGGGCGACTTGCTGGTACTGTTTAGTCGCTGTAGCTCTCTGTGAAATACACCGCAACAAATAGAGTTATTGAACGCCACGTGGAAAATGACAGAAACGAATACAAAATTCCATTAATTAGACGAAAGGCATACTAGATGTTACATCAGTGCCAACCTTAATCCCAATTTTTTTTTACTGCTGTGATAGACACATAACTAAACAGGGATACACTGATATCCACTTAACCCAAATGACCTGCTTCTCAGATAGGATTTCAAAGACTTCGGGCCGTTCGGGGAAACATAATAATAGCGAAAGTTTATATTCCACAGGCAATGAAATAATTTTCGCAGAATGAGCTTGCAAAACGTTTTCTTTTTTTTGGGGGGGGGGGGGGGGGGGGGGGTTAGCACACTATGCATGATCGAATGTAAACGATATGTAATGTTTAAAATAAACGAAAGTCATTCGAATAAATGTCACTTAACTTGTACAAATCTATCTGATTCGTGCACCAGGCAGTTGTATTCTCTGCTATAGACTTTCACTAAGGAATCAAAACTGCTTGACAGATAAAAACCACGTACCTCGAGGACGCCAAGAAGTACCTCTGAAGGAACAAGAACCCAATGGCGATGAGGAAGAAGAATGCAATGAAGACTGGCATGACCACAGTATTGACAGCCACAGCAGATACAATATTCAGGGAGGACGCAATTACAATCAGAATTGTCTGTCCCATTTTCTGCAAGAACAGCAAAAAAGAACCCCCAAAACGTCATCAAAACATACAAACACAAACAAACAAATAAGCAAAAACAACTATTAAAATGAACTAAGGAAATTGACAATAACAACCTCCTGAATTACCAGCGGGGGAAACTGGGCAAATCTATACTCACCACATCAATGAGACCGGTGTCGTTGGAAAACCGATTCATGACACGACCAAGTGGGACGGTGTCAAAAAACCTGCATGATAGGATGACAAACGGCACGGCAGTAAGATTATCTTAGTGCATTCCTTTACAGTAAGTGTTCACAGAAATGACACAGGTATGACCTAAGGCAACAAATAATCATGATCAGTCATATAAAATACACGGAGAAATCCACGACCTCGCGAAAAATCATTTTTATAATTGAAAATAAGTTGAGAATCCTTTTGTAGAATGACCAACATCCCTCCCCGTGTACCTGTATTTTAGAGGAAGTAAATAAAAAGGATCATGTGATTTAATTGTTTGTGTTAGTGAGCAATGTCGGCGGGTCAATATCTGTAAGGCCGCCCCGTATTAACCCTAACTCCATCAGTGTTTTTTTTATATAGCACTAAGTTCAACATTTTCCAACAAAACTGAAATGAGAAGCCTGCTATAAATACAACAAAATCAAACAGTAAATTTTGTTGGATTCTGTACCACCTACACACCGGCCGTGGCATTTTCCAGCTACCCTGCTGAATTCAACAAAATACAACATGTATTTGTTTGTAATATCCCTGCCAAACCCAACAGAATCCAATTTTATTAGAAGTCTCCTGAATACGACAAAATCCAACAGGTGTATTTAGCTTGTTATTTAGGACTAGTTACCCATCCCGACCCTATTCATGCTGTGAAGAGATTAGATTATCTTGTTTCAGTGTGAGGGGCTGGTTCTTTCACATATTATTCCTAAGTAGCCCACACCTCGAGTGCCCTAGGGCTTGTGATGGGCGAATTGCATAACAAAGAAAAGCTGCTACCCTGCTGAATACAACAATATCCAACGCACTACATATAGTTTGTGTTGAATGCTAAATCCAACAAATTACAACATCTTTTTATCGTTATTGGATTTTGTTTGGATTTAGCAGAGTTAGGGTTAAACAACTTCCGGGGCATCATGCGCGTCATCAACAATAGCCGGGGAGTTGCCACCCTGCTACATAAGCTACTACCAACGTGGCGAAACACCTGACCCACCTGAGTGGCACCTTAATGATGTTACGAAGCATCCTCCGATGCAGTCTTTTGGCAGCTCTTATGATTCCCCAGACGCAGATCCCAAACGCAATGACTCTGCAGAGTAGGTAGGTCATTTCGAACCCCACAAAACCCCAAAGAAATTCATCTGTTTGTTGATTGCCTTTCGTCTGTTATGAATAATCACGACAACGAGAGAATTACGGTAAAATCATGTCTCATCGGGAATAGTTCATGGTGTTTTAACCCTGCATAATGAAATGTGTATTTGGTGGTTGTTTTTCTTATTCAAATTTACACTGGACTTTGCACTTTAAGTCATCAAGCAGAAGGCATTGCAACTTTTTCCGGCCGTGAAATGATTTTTGTCGTTTATCTGGCAATGCGACAGCGTATAATGTTGTTGTACATAACTCCAAATAGGCACTTTCACCCACGTGACAACCATAAAGCGTTAGATATGCCATCTGTAGACCGCCTTTGCCATATGGTGTATATTACAGGTTAAACTACGCGAAAAGCTTCAATGATTCTAACAAACACTTTATTATGATCAACGCAGGAGGCAGTTAGGGCAGGTCGAACCTTTTGGTTATAGGAATTTGTTTTCCTCCTCGGCTTTGCCTTCTCCACATTTTTCTAGGCTTCCTTCTATGTACATTTTTGGGATTTTGTATACATGTATTGCTCAATATTTTTAATGTAATTTTGTATACGACATGTATTTTGAATTATGAGTAAAATAGATAATAATAAATAATAATAGTCACATACATGTATCACCTTCCGTAATGAACCACGTTTAGTGCAGTGATGCTAATTAAGTGCTTATTCAAGTAAACCAGTCAAGCGTGTCGCGTCGCACACCTGGTTCAACCTGGCCCCTACGATACATGTACATGTACAATGATCACTCCAAGAGGGTCCACACGTCGTGGTTTTGTTTACATTTAACATTTTACATCTGGTCTCGTTTCTATTTCTGCCCTATGGCAAGGAGTACACCGACATCACATCCCAGCCCAGAATTCAACATTCCTGTTTGTCGCGACTTTCTTGGACCAATACGTTAATTTCTCCTTGATTATTCCATCCTAGATACAACTTGTTCAGATATCTAACCCCGCACTCACTAAATTCCCGAGGCCCGACTCGGCCCAATCAGACAGCCAGAAATTAGCGCCTATGTTGAAGCCTGCATAGAGTGCTGACAGCATAGCAACCACAATGGTAACGATGAAGCCCACATTCTCGGCGTAATACATGTAGACCTGGTAAGACACAGAACCTCGTTCCATCTCCTCTTTCTCCATAAGGCCTCCTGGAACATCGACCGTCTGTGCTGTTGGTTGATAATAAAAGGTACTGCGTCATTACGAGAATTCCCTTTGCCCACTAATGAGGGGTGAAGCTCTGTAAAAATCACGTCAACAAAACTGTGCTTTTCAGGACTTCACAGGAAAAATTGAACTTAATTTTCACATTTAAATGAAATATACATTTTGATATAAATTTTGACATAAGAGAACACGCATTACTCAACTTATCACACTGACGTTTTAATGTTTTTGCCATTTTGAGCTTACCATTGACCTTTACTAAAATCAGTCAACAAACCAAATTGGATTTTGAATTGCTTTCAAGTTATTGTGCTGACAAAACGCACTCTGTTATTAGTCCAGTAAGAATTGACGGGGACCCTGACATTTTTGTTAACAAACACATTTTTGTGGCAATGTGTTTATTGGAACTCTAGCTATAACCTCCCATAAAAGTTCAACCAAAATCAGCCTTGGGGAAACATGTTAATTAATTGATTGAAAAACAAAAGTGGTTCACAATTTATATTGAAAGGCATATATTTCCGTCACTAAGCGAAATACCCTTTGAAAAAATGGGAAAGGGCCCTCGAAATGTTCACCTTAAATTAATACAAAATGGCAAAGGCGAAAACTTAATGAAGATTATGACCAAAATTAAGGACGACGTCGTCGTCGTCGTCATCGTCATTGCATATTTATTGTCATCATTAAAATACCAAAATGGCTTCTGCCCTCAAAACTCTTGAAGATTTTCGGGAACAGATGACCCTAATAGATACTGAAAACATTATTATATAAATTATAAGCAACTTTGTGAATTTGAAGCTCATCAATACTGAGGTTTGGCAAGACTACTTGATGATATCTGGAGACAAGGTAAATGCGCGCAACTTTAGGGTAAAGTAGCCATTTTGGATCGTTACTATGTTCTCATAATTATTTAGTCACTTATTTGTTTGTTTTAGAAAATATTATTGAAGTAAGGATATGTAAGTAGAATCACCAAAATAAACTAAACAAAATAAATAAATAAAAATATACCCAAATATGGGAATAAATATATTTCACGGCAGGTATTAACGATTTATGCAAATTTGGCATATTTCCACCTCTTGGATTTTTAAAGAATTTTAGTATGTCATTCTAGGGACCTTATGGAAATGCATTGTGGTGAAACAAATTATGTTGCAATTTGTGTGAGGTCAAACCTTATTTTTCCTGGACTATACGCTCATTGCAGTAGTATTTAAGACACGAATTTCACATGTTGGATAGGGCGATCGTCCCCTTTACACTTTTGGTGAGAACACCTATTTGCCTCAATCAAATTACCATTAGTGCGCACTTGGAGGATGATAAATATTCCCCTGCTGTGATTTTATAGCCTACCTTTAGATAGATGTCCCTCTTTCTTAATCTGTCCCTCGAGAAAAAGTCGGTCCTGAGTCATTGATTCTGACTCATGGCCGGATGAATCGAAGTCGGCCTCTGATTCTGTGGCCAACTTGACCGCCTGGTTGTACTCATCGTACATGTGAGGGTATGCTCCTATGATGTCGTCCAGGTTCCCTTCAGCGACTATCCTACCGTCATCCATCTTGATTACCTTGAGGTAAATATCGTCAGATAATGGATAAAAGAGATGAATGAAACTCACGAGTACTGCATTTGTTGCATCTCTAAGTTGTTAGCCTTGCGCCATCGTTAATACACTGAAGCCAATATCGGAAGGGTAAACGATCAAGCAGATGGAAGAAGCTCACAAATATTCAGTTTCTACCATCTCTGTGTGGTTTATCCTGGCAGTGTAGGCAAGTAGGAGATCAAAAAGAAAGGAAGAAACGTATGACAGGGGTTTCATGCGTACTCATTATGAAAGCTTCTTGTGTATTTTGTATATATTACGTTTCACTCACGGAAATGGAAAAATGCTGAATAGCAATCGCATCAGGCCTAATAGGGATCAGAGACATATCGCACCAAACTGTCGATGGTATCAACTATACTCCCTATTATCGTTGTTGAGTATAGAATTCATGTACCCCCGCGATGAGCGTTGGTTACAGCCGAAGCTGTAATGGGGTGCATCCAGCCGTGCGCTTAGATTTGTTCTTAAACAATGCATTGACCGTACATCTTAGCCGTTGAGCAAAAATAGTCTTAAGGTATGCTGCAAAATGCTTCCAAAATTGCTACAAAATTTAAAGAGTTTCATTTTCTGCAAGGCTTAAGTTTAAGAACGGCCCACGTCCGATTCTACAAGGTATTTAGAGGATTTTCCAATAAGAATGCAATTACTGAACTATTTCATACGGAAAAGGTATATAGCACTTTAATGACTAACTGGGGTAAAAGTTTGCATAAGCTTTTGTAGTATAACAACTGCTTCATCAAATGCAACGAAGAGGAAAAATCATCAGGCAGTAAGGCAATAAAGTGCTTTATAACTTTTCCATATATAATTACCTGACTACACGGCTACCCACCACTTAATGGACTATTTCATTAATTATAAAATGCCTATAAAACCTTAGCTTTGGGGATCTACAACGAAGTCTTACAAATCGTACCAGATCAGCCATGTTAAGGTACTGCAATTGGTGAGTAACTAACACCACGGTCTGCTGATGGCTGAGAAGAAACTTTTGGATGCCCTCTTTGAAAAGATGGCTTCCGACGTGGATGTCTAATGCTGAGAGTGGATCATCCTGAGAATGAATTTTAACACAAGAATGGATTTACAGTGGCGGATCTACGGGGGGGGGGGGGGGGGGTTGGGGGTTTAAACCCCCCCCTTGGGCTGAGGAAAAAAACAAATACCAGTGTCGGGTGTCGAAAAATCGGCACGCTGGGGTGTGCAGGCCAATCACCTCAGGTAACCCCCCCCCCCCCCCCCCCCCCCCCTTGGGTAAAACCTAGATCCGCCCCTGATTTAGGTGAGGTTCTATCTACATACGGAACGGGACGGAGGGGTGTACGTAATTCTAAGACTGTTTACATACTCCCTCACAAGTGGTGTTGGACGAGAGTTCATACACATAAAAATATTGTTGGACTTTAAGCACAACGGGTCTCTTAAATCTGAGACTTCAATTACTTGGGGTTATCACAAGTGCACCCAAGCACTAGGTTTTTGTTACCCCTGGTGCATAAAATCGATCATTTATTTTATGATTTGAAAAAAAAATTAAAATGTCGAAAAATTATGAAAGGGTTTTCAAATCCGATCTCTCGATTTATGACAAAAACTGTTTAACATCTACCACCCGTACCACCACTGTACTCATATCAACTATAGTTGGAGTCAGGTGATGGAAATCGTAAAATGCTTCTGCTATATAAAACTCACTAGAATAATGATATCCCTGCCCGAGTACATGGCCCTGGTTACGCTGACTCGTTGCTTCTGGCCTCCACTCAGGTTGATTCCCTTCTCCCCAATCTCTGTCTGATCTCCACCAGGTAAGATATCGATGTCAGGCTTCAGAGCGCAGGCGGTAATGACACGACGGTACCTGAAGAGGTGATTACAGACGACTTTTAATATCGTCAGAAAAAAAAACGTGTTTGCTAAGGGCCTGGCGTTTTTATCAAGTTGAACCGTGCTCAAAAGGCACCACGATACACTGTAAACTTTTGTAACTTCTGAACACAAAATTATACAGAAATCTATAACACTAAACTCCAATATATTGGTTGTTTTCAAACAATCTGGTTGGTAGATATATGTGTCCAACCAAAATATTGGTTAAATTAACCAATTGAAATTGGTTACTATTTTTAACCAATTCATATTGGTTGTAAGACCAACCAATACCACATTGGTTAATGTATACCAATCCATAATGGTAGGGCTACAACCAATATGTATTGGTTACCATTCGACCAATTACATTGGTTATAACACCGACCAATCTATATTGATTATAACACCGACCAATCTATATTGGTTATAACACCGACCAATCTATATTGGTTATACACTGTAAAAAAAATTACCCGTAATTTTACGGTAAATTCCTAGTAAAACGGGTTGCCAGCGAAAAACCGTAAAATTTACGGACATTTCCCGTTAAATGTCTATAGGGTTAAAGCAAAAACATGAATTGGCACAGTAATTTTACTGGAATTTTTACAGTGTTGGTTGCCATTAATTAACAGAAATGAATGAAGTAGGAACCAGACTAAACGGAAGTAACTTATACATTACTGTGATGGAGTGTACAAATGCTACAATAATCTACTAAAGACTACAAAGTCAATGGTGTTGTGCTTTAGCTTTATATTCAGCGTATCCCCCCATGGATTCCCATGAACAATTTTGATATTTAATACGAAATTAAAGGAGATGTGATAAGATTCTTCACCTATGTTTGTAAAAAATCAAAATTCTATTGGGGAATTGTTTGAATAAAACATAATGGTCAAGAAAGTGTATTTTTGGACTAAACACGGCAATTTAACCTGACTTTTGTGAACACAAATTTCCTCATTTCTGATTGGTCGTGCAATTTCTACGTAATGGGCCGCCCCATTTTGTTTACAGTGTAACACCGACCAATCCATATTGGTTATAACACCGACCAATCTTTATTGGTTATAACACGGACCAATCTACATGCATGGTTAGCTCGGCAACAGAAATTGATGGAAGGGCACCCGACATATTGCTGATAAATAACCGATGAGAATGGTTTCAAGCTCGACCAATATGATTGGTTGAAGGTTAACAACGCAAGTTGATTATAACTGACCAATTGTTTTGGTTGAAAACAACCAATAGATTGGTTTTGGAATCAACCAAAGAGAATGGTTGAAGGACAACCAACATATTGGTTAAAAATGACCAATATATTGGTTGATTTCTTCGTTGTACACTGTTAAAAATTACGATTTACAGAGTTTGTTTCTGTATAACCACATAGAAACTCTATTACAAACATTTTCCTGGTATATCAACAACTGCGCAATTGTAAACTGTACATGTACAAAGAAATTATGTAATTATACAATGCTCCTTTGTTGACTTGTTCATTTACATAGAATCTTCTGTTATGCACATGCATCTCATTATGCAGCAGCTGACCAATCACAATTGAGGAAATTTGTGTGCGCAAAAATCATGTTAAATTGCTGTGTTTTAGTCCAAAAACACACTTTCATGAAAATAGTAGGTAATTTGTCAAGCAATTCATATACAACATTACTTTTATCCAAACATTATTAAGTAATGTCATATTTAATCCTCGTTCATGTTCAAAAAATCGAAACGGTTGATGGGGAACCATGACTTCATAATTGCTCGAACGAATGAATAAAAAACAAAAATGCGCTATAGGATCTACATGAGCACATGTACACCGTAGTAATGTAGGAATATGTAGTGTTGCTGTACAAAGTTTGTTAAAACTATGTATGCGCAGAAAAGTCTACAAATATCCTGTGATAGCACAGAATATTTTGTTAGTACCAATGCATTGGTTATAACTGACCAATGTCTTTGTTGTGACAACCAATATGTTTGTTTTGGAATCAACCAAAGAGAATGGTTGAAGGCCAACCAACATATTGGGTAAAAATGACCAATATATTGGTTGATTTCTTGGTTGTACGCTCAACCAACATAATTGGTTAAAGGGCAATGCATCGGTTATAACTGACCAATGTCTTTGTTGAAAACAAACAATATTTTGGTTTTGGGATCAATCAAAAAGAATAGTTAAAGGACAACCAACATTATATTAGTTATAAATGACCAATAGATTGGTTGACAAGCTCAACCAATATGATGGTTGAAGAACAACCATCGCATATGATATAGACACCCAAGTGTTTCAATGTTCAATAGTGTTCAGATTATAAACGCGTTATGTGTTCACCGGTTTAACAGAAAGAAACTAAGGTCTGCTTAGTTTAGCTCAAAAAGAGAAGGCACATTGCCTTTTGTCATTCACTTTAGGGGTATATTTATATATCAGCTGGCAGCCTATAGGGGGGTGGATTCATACCTTTTGGCATTTAGTCGTTGTGAGAAGAGCACATTCTCTTTCAGGGAGCTATTAAGCAGCCAGGGCTTCTGGGAAGCTAGAGCTATCTGATTCCTGTCCCTGTAGATTGGGATAGACATCAATTTATAATTGGCAACTAAATAATATTGTGCAAAATATATTACTGACGGAATGATTATGAAAGGGATCGGTACAAGGAAAACAGATACATTGCACTGATCACAGCTAGACATCTCATGGCTTCAAATTACAAAATCAACGTGTTTTCGTTTTGTTTTGGTAATGCCTGTTTTGAACAGATTCCAATCCATCGTTAAACAAGCACCGTCAAGACTACGGCTATGTCATTGCAAAAAAGGCCCTCTGAAGTTCTGAACCTGATGACCTAGCACCAACATTAACACTACTTTAGTATGTTACAATAATAGATAAAACAATCGTCTGCTTTATAATAGTCCACATATTATTAAAATGGTGACGAAACGAGAGCCTGAAATCATCTGAGCGTATACCTCAGTTGGATCGTTCCAGATACAGTGGTCATTTCACCCAAGATGGCAGATAGCAGGGAAGACTTACCGCTGCCCACTTGGCCAATCACGATGGTCAGTTTTCCTAAAATTAAGAAAAACTATACAAAGAGTCAGTGTTCTTAGCATGATGTTTATTTCATAACACGTCACGGACTTTTGTTACGAAGTTTAAATCAATGGCTTGTCGTGAGCCATCAAATATATTTTGGAAAAAGAAGTATCATTCTGACATATTTTGCACGCGATTTGTGCTTGAACCATACAAAAGCATACCTACCTTCTGGTATTTCCACATTGATGTTTGAAAGCACAGGCGTATCTGATTCAGGGTCCCATATGAAGTTGCCATTTGTAATCTTCAGTCGTGAAATAGAAAAAAATCCACAATCACTTGATGATTAAAATAAATCTAATGCATTACAAAAGTTTTATATGAATGAAATGTACAAAAAGTTCTCCATAATACAGGGTGTCCCCCCCCAAAAAAAATTTCAGGCCAAACTAGGCAACCGCAGAATCTAGATTTTGACAGATCCTGATGCGGGAACTTCTTACATGAAAAATAGTCTTTATTTCATCAAAATCAGTCAAGCTATACAGAAGTTATGTCATTTTTTTGTGCAGCAAGGTCAGCTTCCAACTAGGAGTAACTGACTGTGATTTTATTATATTTTTCATTAAAAGAAGCTGTCCGTCTGTGGTTATAGCAGCCCGGTCATGAAGGGAATGTCTCTAATCGTTTCTTTAGTCTGAAGTAAACTCCCTGGGAGGATGGTCTTTTGCTGCATAGGCTCTAGTGTTCTGTTTGTTGATGCACCCGTTCATCCAGGTGATCCAGAGCGGAGGATGCGGTATTCGAGATGGTTCACTGCTGTGCGACGACGATTTATCTGTGGTGATGAGGCAAATTTTCCTCTGAACAGGTGCATCAACAAACAGAACACTAGAGCCTATGCAGCAAAAGACCATCCACCCAGGGAGTTTACTTCAGACTCAAGAAACGATCAGAGAGATTCCCTTCATGACTGGGCTGCTATAACCACAGACGGACAGCTTCTTGGAATGAAAAATGTAAAAAAGTCACAGTTAGTCACTCCTAGTTGGGGGCTGACCTTGCTGCACAAAAAGTGACATAACTTCTGATTGGCTTGACTGATTTTGATGAAATAGAGACTATTTTTCATGTAAGAAGTTCCCGCATCAGGATCTGTCGAAATCTAGATTCTGAGGTTGCCTGTTTTGGCCTAGAAATTTTTTGGGACACCCTGTATACATTACAATGAACGAAACGAGCAGTGACAGGGGGAAGGGGTGGGAAACTGTGGGAATTCTTGCCTCCTTGCCACCCTCTGGAATTGTTTTTGTTTTGTTTTGTTTCATTAAAAACTAAAGCCACGTCGTGTGTAGTGTATTTTCATTTTAGACGGAGGTTTATATGTAAAGGCTCTTGAAAACGCCGCCTATTAACACACTTTCCCCTCCCCTTCACTTTTCAAATTATTTTACCGCCTCCAAACTTCTGGACACTTTTATAGCGAAAATTTAACCATTTGGTCCAGAAAATCTGGGAAAAATTCAATTCCCCTTGAAAATGGCGGCGCCCTTCTTTTCTCCCGAATCGGAATCTGGCTATACTCCGCTGGAAACGAGCACTTACAAAACCATGACAGGAATGCTGTGGTGTTACCATCATCCAAATCCAAACTATCTTTGGAATCCAATAGAAATATGCAACTTATTGGCTTTTTGGTCTAGCCCAGATAATATCAACCACCCTTTCGTTTTTTACTCTTGTATATAAAACCTAATCCAGTGCGATTTAAGTTGATACTAGGCACGTCAACATTCACTCTGTAGACAAATCGTGGGGTTGACGCAGGGTTGAAAACAAGCAAAGTTTATCACTTAACAATGTTCAACCCTGCGCCAACCCCGCCTGGACCCCGAGATTGATTTCAACATTGGTTGGACTCAATCCTGCTCTGGACAAGGGACGAGATTTGTCTCCCCGGGTCGGAACTCGCCCCGGGTTGGAACAAGTGTGAAACCACGCAGGGTTGAACGCATGGTTGAAATATCGAGATTCAACCCATGGTGACCCAGGGATTCTTGCCGGGTTGACTTTAAACTGGGTTCAGAGGCTCTAGTGTGAAAAGGCTAATAGTAATCATTCAAACCAATCATTCAATGTTGCACGAGTGAATAGAATTACCTTTATAGCAACGCTAGATTTTAATTTACTATTGGAACGATGCTTGATGGGTATACTATATTTAATATGGGGCTCCTCCTGGCTTTCACCTTCCGTCTACTCCGAGCATCAGATTTTACCAGGGGAGATCTCTCCGTATCGGTGCTGTCGAAATGTTCATCCGTGCTGTTACTGAAAAGGTCTGGATTCTGACTGTCGAAAGTGGTGTCGCCCTACAGAGAACGAGAGAGTCATCTAACATGAAACCTGCCAATGAACGCCTTCATCACTACGAAATGTTATCATTGATTTTGTTCTCCAAAGGAATGTACACTGTTAAATATTAGGCCTATGTTGTGGTACAACGATTTACAGAGTTTATTTCTGTATAATCACATAGAAACTCTGTTACAAACATTTTTGTTTTTTAACAAGGAATTCCTTGTATATGAACAACCGCGAAATTGTAAACTGTACATTTACAAATACGTTCTTTTATTATACAAGGTTCTTTTTTGACTTGTTTGTTCACAAAGAATCTACTGTTATCCTACATGAATCTCATTACGCGGCAGCTGACCAATAACCCACTTTCTTGATCATAATAGGTAATTTGTCAATCAATTAATGTACAAATTTACTTCTATCTGTACCTTATTTTTAAAGTGCCATTATTACATCCCCGTTCATGTTCAAAATATCGAAACAGTTGATGGCGAACCATGACTTCATAATGGCTCGACCGAATGAATATAAAACCAAACTGCGTTGTGCTATTATAATGTATATGTAGTATGATCTATGGGCGGATGTACACTGTACAGTACCGTAGTATATGTAGGAATGTGTAGTATGTAAGATTGCACAACAATCGCGCTGTACAAATATTGTTAAACTGGAAAACGCACTCTGGTGATGCGCATAAAATTCTACAAATAACCTCTATGATAGCACACAATTTTTTGATAGCACACAAAACCATAACGCTTAACCAATGTGGCAAAACAGTGGAATCTCTGTAGGTGTACTGGTACAGAACAAAATACAGTAGAATCTGCTGTTAATATATAGAGAGAAAAAACCAACAGTAGAATGTGCTGTCCGAAAACAGTAACTTCTGTAATGCCAATTGACAATAGAATTTACTGTAATTTAACAGAGATCTTTTTAACAGTGTATTAAACACGACGTTTCTCCCGAATTTTATTAAAATTTCAATAACTGTAATTTTACTGTAGGTAATTGCGCTTATAGTTGTAGTTAATTGCGTTAATTATTTGTTTTATCTTGTACTGTTTTCAAGGTATAAACTGAACCCCCCCCCCCCAAAAAAAAAAGAGCATGCTTTTAAAGTAATTTCATAGTTGTTCAACTATGAACGTTTTCTTCCACGCCACAGACAACTTATAGACAAGTACAATTATATTGCCAAATGTAGCAGCTGTACGGACAGATAACTGTCCGTAATCAGGATATGTTGGATCAATTATGAAAGTTTCGTCAAAAAGTAAACCCAAGTTTTTCGCCCAGGAAAACATTTTGAAAAGCTGGGGTGGTTGGGTGAGTAAGTGGAAAGTGGTAAGGGTGGGGGGGGGGGGGGGGGGGGGGTGGAGCTCTAGCACCCATGGTAAGGTGGTAGCGCTTTCAATGGATATTCCCATATTCAAACATAATGCATGCACAACACTGGATTATTGCTTTTCTTAAAGGGTGGACCATTTGATGTTGTGTTTTTATGGAAAGGGCACGAGTGCGCAACTTTCGCGAGCAACTCCATTAGATTGTCGAAGTGCCACGAACACAGAACGTTATTGATCAAATTCCCATATTATTTTGGCTACACATTTTTGACACAAACTTCTTCTATTTGATATTTTTTTCACGAAATTATCATTCTTTGAAAAATTTGTTTAGTTACTTTGTTGGTCACAAATGAGTTATTCTTCAAAATACGGCAAGTGAAAAATAGAATGGTCACAATAACATATTTCCAATTATTAAAAACAAATTACAGAAAATGGCGAACTCATACCTGCTGATTGGTTGTGCCAATTACGATGCTGCCAACATCAAACCCATCCGCAATCTCAGGCGCCGCCAGAAATGTCTGCACCCGATTGGTGCTGACGAAACCGTTGATCACGAAGAGGAGGCAGGTTGGCAGCCATATCAACGGCAGGTACAGCATGTTGAAGAGCGACAGGGCTGAGAAGGTCACTTCTGGTGTGAGAGGTTCACCGGTGAAAGCGGTGTAGGTCCCAAAGGCCTAAAACATAAACAGATGTCATAACCTAAATCTTTGTCATTTTGAAATGATATTAATGTGTTGGACCTTTTTATTAATTAATTATTAATTCTATGCATCTTGAAACTCTGAAGATGTTTTGGTTCGAATCAAAAAATAAGTTTTTTTGTACCGTAATATTTTTGTGTACAATTGTTTATAAGATATTCTAACAACTGAATTGACTTATAATTCAGGCCCTATACCTTTACTCGCAGGCTTTCATTTAAAAATTCAAAAACACAATGAGGACACAAGTATTCATAAAAAGTGACTCACCAAAATTGTACCAATGACAGGCGCTCCGAAAGTAAAAGAAACTACATAGAAACAAAAAGAATATATAATGACATGATTGATCATTGGAACAAGGTAAGGCATTTTGGGTGCGCATACCCTTTTAACATTTTCTGTCGAATCTAAAGTTATTGCAAATTGCAAACTTAAAACGTCCGGAGCTTGTTCATATGCATAACCTAGAAATTCCATGTTCATTCCAATTTGACGTGTACCTTTTTCTTACAGGCCGATAACATACCGAGTTTGCCAAATAGTAGTACCCACAGCGCTTTATACAATTGTCTCAAAGTGCTTCACATTTATTACCCCTAGTCAGCAGGCCATACAGCAGTTCAGGTTCAGCACAATCTAGTTCTGCTCTGCTCTGACAAGCAGTTATACTCCTTAGTGGAGAGAAGCAATACAAGTGTCTTTCCCAAGCACACACGAATATATGATCCCAATCGTGCACGGACGCCGCGCGCGCCGTAACCGTTGGATCGCGGTACTCTTGTTGGTCACAAAGCAGAGTCAAATGTTTATGATGTTGAGTTTGCAATGACAGAGGACTTGGCAAAACGTATTTAAGGGTGCTAAGCAAACAATGGTAAAACTCTGGAACATTGCAGTTGAAATAATGCGGTTCTCAATAAAAAATTCAAAACAATTCCCTCATGAATTACTGTTAAAATACAAACACTCTAAAAGCTGTGTTTAGCAAGTAAACACAATCTTGCTAATCAATCGCTAAACGCTATCCGTCAATGCGTTAAACATGTTTAGTATGTAAACGTGTTTACAAACTGATAGCAATAAAGTGTTTAGAAAAGTTTTTAATTGGTAAACACTGTTTTTGCAGTGCAGACACATGAAAACTTTGCTTAAAAGTAAGAAATGTGTATTTACGTGTGAGGACATAGGCAACGTTGATTTTGTATAAGAAGCCAAGTTCTTTTGCTCTGGAGGTCTCAATAGCCTTGCAGTACAATCCTTCCCAGGCGTACAATTTCAGCAGTTTAATCCCTTGTAGTACTTCGTTGGTTTTTGAAAGACGCACGTCCGAACAGCCCTAAAAGGACATTTCAAAGTAACTGCTGTTGTATCGGTGTGTTTACACTAATGTCCATGTCAGTTCACAGGATATCTCCAATACGAAAAAGCCCTACTTCAGATTTTCACACAATTTTCCTAGGAATATCAATAAAGCGTGAGAAAAGATGTCTTTCCCGTCACCAAGATAGTCCTTGAGGCAGCACTTAGTCTGCTCTTAGTTGCCTCTAAGTTGCTTGTAAAGATTGCCTTGTGGGATAAATTGTGCGCTACAAATTATTAACCCTCGGAGCCACCAGGTCAAAAAAACCACGCGGTTGTTCCTGTGGACTGTTGTGAACAGTCCGTTTGTATTACGCGTATATACCCTCGTTTGGGGGACAGAATACAAGTCTAATACTTTGAAAAGGTCGAATGGAGGTCCCTGGGCCCACATGTTACTAATTCAAGCCCACTGGAAATGTACATGTTGGTTCACCTTTTCTTTACTAATAAAAGTAAAGGTCCAAATCCATGGCCCCAAACCATGTATAACAGCCATACAGCCAGCCATACAGACAGCCATAGCCAGCCAACCAGCAACCCCTGAGGCCATTACAAGTCATCAATTGGTTGGAAACAGCTGTGGTTTACCCAAGGAACTGTCAAAGTAACAGTGATTGATTGCCAACCTTGATAGCCAGCGGCAAGAGTAGCTGTACACAAAGGGATCAAATTTGTACACAATTCCATATGGCTTAGTCACACTGCTAGTATTTCTCAGATTTATTGCTCTCAATGGGGAATCCCCAGGTTAAAGGTGACCAGAGAACCTCAAACTAGAAGCATTGATTGAGGAATACATGGAGTGTCACCCTTATTGGCAGAGCACATTTTTAGTAATTAAGAATACAAATTATTTGTCAAGTTGTTACAGTCCGTTGGTTGAGCCGAACGTGAAAGCTATGCTGTATAGAGACCATCGGTCAGATAGTGGCGAAGCGACGGGGGGGGGGGGGGGGGGGGGGGGGGGGGGGTAGGGGAGGGGTCGAACCCCCATTATCAAAAAGAGGAAAATGGGCGGGATACCCAGAATGGGAATACCCTCTGCTATGCATCTGTAGCTGCTAATGTAATACACGTGGGGGAAAAAATCCAAAGCAAAATGGCCCCATCAACGTCAGAAATTGTCCCCTTTCCCGCTTTTCAAACTATTTTTCGGACCAAAAACAAATTTGGGGCAACTTACAAAAAAACATTTGAGCAAAAAAATAAATTCCATGAAAACCACCCAGACGAAAAAGGTCTCGCTGCATCACCGGGACCAACTCTCTCAATTTACAATGCATTTTGGACAGTGTATTTGTTACAGAACACATCGACTATACATGTCTTATGCATTAATAAAACAAACATCACTTACCATACGCGTTTTCTGCTTGGCTCCCATATACTGAGCAAGTTTGATCTGTATGGGAGTCACTATAATAAATACAGTCGAAGCAACCAAAGCTGAGAATCCCATCGTGAAGTACAGCAGCACCAGATTAACTGCAATCTAAATTGTGAAGGCAAGAAGATGAATAACCTGGAAGTAAAATGAGTATCTTTAAAATAGTCTATAGGGCCTATGCTAATTTACTTAGTGCGCACGCAAATTGCCGCATCCTCCTCACTTATTTGTAGCGAAGTTGTTATTCCTACAAAAGTACCCTTAAGGAGACACTATGTCGCCATTTTCTATACCTTAGGGGGACAAGTGGAACTAGGAAGACATTTCAGTGTCTCCCTAATTCCATAGCTCCTTTTGGACGTCCATTGTCGAAATCACACCGTCCTAATCAATTTAATTCGATGCGTTGCGATGCGACGCCATCCCAACCATTCCTTTTCCACCCCACCCCATCCCATCCGATCTCATCCGGTCCGATCCGATCCAATCCAATCCGATCCGATCCAATCCAATCCGATCCTAAACGATCCAAACCGTAATACACAAAGGAAAGAAAAAGAGTACCTATATGGCTCTGTTCGGGTAAGCCGAAGCTTGTAAAGAACAACCAACAGACAGAAAACAGACGGAAAACAGAGACAAGATAGAGACATTGAACAAAACAGCGTAGAAAAGAACCAGTAAAACCAGTAATATGAAATATGACGGAAGATGAAATAATATAAGCAAGATGACGAGACAATAAGAACACACCCAGAAGATCTGGAGCACACTATTTGACATACTTTACACCCAAATGGGCGTGTCGTGTAAAAAGGAAAGGCAGAATGAGTAACATTCTTCCACTGACAATATGGCCGTCGCAAGGCGCCACACACGTACCTGTATTGGAGCGCCACACATCATGCAGATATTTTGAAACATGTACTGGATAGCATCTTGGTCCACTGACATGTGGTTAGTAATCTGGCCTGTGTTCATCCTGCCACTCGAAATAGCCACAGAAGACAAACGAAGCGACTTCTCATAAACCATGGTCTGAATTTGGAGAAATTTGATTTCCATGATTAACGAGAATTTAGACATGTAAAAAAACATCTCCTAAGAAATTCACCTTGTGTTTTGAAAAGAATATCGAGTGGGATTTCGCAATTTGATCCTTACTGCAATCAAAGGAGCCGGCGCGGCGTACACCAGATAACAAAAGCTCATCAGTCATGATTTTTTTAACAGGAGTTATCTGGACTGCAAACCTTGTGCTGGCTAATGTATCATGTCATTCTAATGGTTTTCTACTTGAAGGCTAACTAACTTAATTTGTTTAGTCTACGAAGAAGTTCTGGGTGCAAGCCTATCTGGTATTTTTTAAAGTAAAGATGTAGTGATTTAGATTGCTGAGAATAGGCCTAAGCTTTCCATTTTTCTAATAGGTGTAGCGTTGGTCTTGTTACATATTTTTGCAGTTATGGGTCTAAAGTGTCATATTTCTGGAGGCCTAATACTTTTAAAATGTTTGAATTTGTTTTTTTATGTATTTGTTTCGGAACTGTTTTCCTTTTTATGCAAATTCACCTCAAACAAGGCTAAAAGCCACTCGAGGTATGGAGCTACAAAGGGGAACAAGAATTAAAGATGCAAGAGGTAGGAATTAATCATGTTATTGCAAATTCACAGGCGAGTATTACAACAAAGAGTCCGATTTTAACTATTATTTACTGACATGTATCTATTCTATTTTTATTGCAACACTGTACCTGGATTGCGGCACCCACGTTCATTCCTTCAATGATGGTGATGTAGTAGTGCGTTTGTATGCAAAACGAAGCGGCCAAGGCGGCTAAGAACATGGTTATCACCAGTACGAAGCCATTCTGGAAGTACTCAGTGACTGTTACAAGATGCGCCGGCTTGGCCTGTGACGAAGACACTAACATACTCTAAACCTCGGCCAATGGAAATTTCAAGGAATGCACAGATTTGTCATTTGGCAGTGCTGTGATACATTTCACATTTTGATTGTTTTTATTGGAGAAATGCTACTTTAAAATTTGTAAAAATGCATTGGCTACCGATATCGATTTCCGATAGGAAATTTTGTATTCTTTCATTACTTTCTTTAAGTTTCTTCTGGTTTCTCCTCGATTTCCAGTTACAGCAACTCGCTTTTATTGCAAGAAGGAATTATAATGAAAAATAGATATTTGCAGACATTAAGACGTGGTCACTTTTAACAGTGCTTTCGGATTAGTTTTTGTTTTTGTTATCCCCAAAAAGACGTGGCACTAATTCCAAAACAATTTGAGTTTGTAACAGTTAAGCAGTCTGCTATATAGCTACTGCAGAAATGTTCCGTTAGGGTAACATTCATTAGTTAATAAACCATTATTTAAAATGCGTTGATGTTCTTTAATCCTCAACCATACCTGTGCATCCTCCGACTGAAGCTTGATACTTTCAACGTAGACTGTTACTGTGCCAACAGCAAGGGGCCCAATGAAGTTTATCATCTCCCCAAGGACTTTGAGAAATCCTGCCAGAAACATCTGGTGGCCGAATACCTTCAAATAGACCTTAAACAGGGATGCCTGCTTACCCGCCATGCTAGCTTTTGCCTAAGTCAAATACCACAAGGGAAAAACAAATCTGAATCACTTACTATTTGTTTAGTGCTTTAAGGATTTTTGACAATGCTCTTCATAAAATTCATTTTTTTCTCTTTTTAAAGATAGAAAACAACTTTTTTCATATTTTGGGCATCTGGAACTCCAAACAACCTTTTACGTTTGGATGTGAAACGCGAAAACAGCACGGACAGTATATCTTTAAGGAGGTAAAGGGCTTTTTAGAGAAAAAGACATTTGGAGGAAGCAGCATGACACGAACTGGTCAGGGTAAAAGCTGAAATGTTAAAGGGACACATTGCCTTCAAATGTCATGAAATTTTGCTGTTTGGAAATGTTCCTTATCTTTTATAAGAGTTGTTCATGCAAAAAAGCACTTATAATGTGTTGTAATTAGTGAGTAGTGATTATAAAACAAAAAATTGGCCTCTGACTCCTGACATCTGACCCGCGAAACATAGACTTATTTCCAGTAGTAAATGCCACCGTCTAAATAATGCGCAAAATACGCTGTAAGAGTCTTTAGGTTGGCGCCGCAGCCAGTGGCCTTGTAAACCTATCAGATGATCGCCAGGTACTATTCTCTACCTCGCGACACATATCGCCAGCTAGCTGCGCGCCGTGCTACAGTACATCAACATGGATCAACATAATGTACTTCAACCAGCTGCGACTGGAAATACGACTGGTGAACATGGTCCGCCATTTTGTTGAGTCAAAAATTTGGTTCTACAAAATGGCGGATCGTTATTTGTCACGAAATTAAACAAAAACCACGCAATTTGAAGGGATAGTTATGTGAATCTTTATATTCTACTTTTTAAAAAGCTTCCCAACCATATCCATTTCAGTTTTATAGCCCAAATCGCAAAATCCAAAGCAATGTGTCCCTTTAAAGTCCATTCGGTCTTGTCGATGCAGGCAAAGTCTCAGTAATAAAGGTAATATACAACATTTGCAAACATGGGTTCGAGTCCCGCCAAAGTAAGTCTGTGGGTTTTTCCCCCACAGGATCTCGAAAAACACTGAGCATACAGTGCTCAGTACTCAGGTTTGAAAATTATTCCTTTAGCACTGAGCTTACAGTGTTTTATACACTATGTCGGGAAAGGGCAAACATGTCTCTTGTAATTTTGGATTTGGTTCACAGCTTTGAATTTGTTCGCAGGACCGCGGTGCATCCGATCTTTCGACCGCAACTGTACCTAGCAATAGGACTGGGGTGCGTTCCACTCACGGGATGGAACAAGGCGAACGTTCGCCACATTTGTGTGCACATCCTATGGAACAATGTTCACGTAGTTGGCCAACCTTGGCTTGAGTGGAACGCACCCTTGGCCTGGCGAATTACAGTAAATATTCAACACTCAGTACACGGCATAGAACACCGCAGAACATTTTATAGCTTTGGATGCAAACATTTATGGGAAGTCGAAAGGCTTTGAGAGGCAAGAACTGGTGGTAAAACTTGGGGTGTATCTAGTTATAGCTTAAGTTGGCTTTGTTTGTGTAGGGCCACACTGTAATAAAACAAACATCGGTTTTTACGAGAATTTCCTGGCAGTTTGGACGCCAGCGCAATCCCGTAAAAAAACGGTGCATACTGCGACTCATGAACACTGTTATTTTACGTTGCTGTCCCTTAAAACCCCTTGCCACCGGGTGGCGCCGGGGCACTAGGCTGGGTTATGCAGCCAAGCGAAACGGAAACAAGAGGCTTGTGCAGCCAAGCATAACGTACACAACACCCCAATAATGGATTGAAAATGCAGAAATTGACGTGTATAGACGTCACCCGGCCAGGTGGCAATTTCAATCTGCACGTATTTGTGTCAACCGTACGCAAGGGGTTAAAATAGCCATCATGTGCTATTCCTGTAAAATACACTGTATACAAATATTTACTCAGTTACTGGAAACTTGGTGTAATCACATATTTACAGAATTGGGAAATTGACGTGATTTATTATACATGTACATTACCGGTACTCTAGATATCAATTGTAAAAATGCTACAGTAATTTACTAAACACCACACACTAAATAATGTCGCGCTTTAGCTTTATATTCAGCCTTATCCTGCCATCATAAAGTCACGGTTTCCGATGAAAAATTTCAATATTTGAATACGAAAGAAGATGTAATGCGATTCTTCACCTCTGTTTACAAAAAGTCTATATTCATATGTGGAATTTCTTGAATAATTGAATTTTTTAGTCAAGAAATCGTGTTTTTGGACGAAACACTGCAATATAACATGACTTGTGTGAACACAAATTTCCTCAGTTCTGATTGGTCAGTTGCTGCGTAATGAGATTCGTATAGGAGAACATGAGATTTTACGTTCAAAACACGTTCAAACTAAAATACGGTGATAGTCTGTTTTTTTACAGGGGGAAAAAACCCGTTATTTTACGAGATTTGTTTACAGTGCAGGGTAGAAGCAATGGTCGCCATCAGACTTTAAGTGAGCACACACACAAATTGTATGTCTGTGATACTGAGCAAAAGATGCACTAATTCCGAGTAGATGTGACTCCTTTCTGATACATAAACCGCGAAGTTTACATACTGATGTCATTATAGAGTCAAATATCGGAATTAGTGCGTAATTTGTGTGTACAATTTGTGTGTGTATACATTTAATTTTGGTTGAATATGAGTTGTTTTCCTAGATAACCTACCGTTTCTTCCTTGTAGGCTTTACGGAACTTGTCATGGATAGTTTTTGCCCTGTGCCTGTCGGGAACCATTCCCAGGTCACTAAGCTCAAGAGGCTTCTTGTAGCCCAGGGTAAGCAGCCAGTTCAACCACCAGAAGGTGCGCGATGAGAAAAAGTTCACATTATAATGCATGCACTTCATCTCAGGCTGCTTCAGGTCGTTAGGAAGCTCTTCATCGTAGTTGCGGTAGCAAAACAGCTGAAAGAAGATATATAATTGAATGTGAAATAGCCACGATTTAAAGACGTGGAAAGGGAAAGGTGGTGAAGGGAAATGATTCATCAGATTAAATACCGCACTGTAACTCGAAACCCCTGAAGAAGTTGGAGAGAGAAGAATATGAAACAAAACATGTTTATCTGATGAGGAGGGATGCACACTTGAGATTCAAGGAAAATCAATACAAACTGAAAATGCAATTCACAGGTTTTACTACTACTGTGTCAACCCTAATCCATGAATTTTGACCGGAAGGCGATATTAACGAAAACAGGACTAAGTCATACTAAATGCTCATGCACGATGTTTCTCCGTAGTCAGTCGACATGTTTATGCTAAATATCTCTGTGTTAAAAATGCGATACATTGTAAAAGAAATCCCGTAAAATTTACGGTCGAAAGTCTTGCAGCGAGATGCCAGGATTCGGCCGTATTTATAACAGTTAAACCATTTATGTTTTTAATTATAAAACGGGTTTTCTATTTTAGAAAAACCGGGAAAGGTATACCGTAGTACTGGAAGCTATAGGTTGCCATTAATTAACTGCAAATTAAGTGGGAACCAGACTAAACTTATTATACATTACTATTGTAGAGTGTACAAATGCTACGAAAACCTACTAAACACTACAAACTGAATGATGTTGTGCTTTAGCTATATATTCGGCTTATCCCACGATAATAAAATCACGGTTTCCCATGAACAATTTCAATATTTGAATACACAAGGAGATGTAATGAGAATCTTCACCTATGTTTGTAAACAATCTAAATTATATTGTGGAATTGTTTGAATAAAACATATTATGGTCAAGAAAGTGTATTTTTGGACTAAACACTGCAATTGAACCTGACATTTATGAACACAAATTTCCTCATTTCTGATTGGTTGTGCAATTTCCACGTAATGAGCAGTCCATTTACGGTTACTCAGAGTTAATATTTACATGTTTTTCGACGTAAAAAACACGGGAATTTTTTACAGTGTAAAACACATAATAGATATTTCCTTCCTCACATATCCTATCCTCGGTTATATTCCTGATCATCAACGAAATACTCCACTCCGGGGTTGTCTCACTTTATAATAACAACAAGCAATTATATTTTGAACACTTTACTTGATTCCCACCTGCAGTGGCCCAGGTTAAAATCCCCCGGATCAACGTGTGGATTTGGTTTTCAGTCTCTTCCCGATTTCGTGCTTTTTGCCAGAATACCATTCTGGGGTTTTCCTCCTACGTCTAAAACAATTTTTTTTGTTTTTCTTCCAACACTGAGGTTCTTTTCCAGGCAAGTTTCAAGCTACCTAGTGCGGTATGCACTTTTGAGAAATTCTTGCTTTCGTTACCAGGAAGAATTTAAATCAAATCAAAACCTAGAATGACACTAAAACGCAAGAAATCAATCGTTACTATTTTCCTTGTTTTCAAATGTTCAGATAAGGACAACTGAACACAGCTTTCACAGTAAAATGTTAATAATTCTTTATGATTTACCTTTGTCGTGACGACGTTTAATTCAAGTACGACGAGAAGGAAGTAGATACAAAGTTTGACAATCGTCAAGTCAAAGAGAAGAACTCCTACGTAAGCTAATTTTTGAAAGTGTAAGCTCGGTATAAGGAGGACTTCGTTAAAAAGTGAAAACACCCAGTACACCAGTAGCAGCACAGACATGGCTGGTAGCTGCCATAGCTCCATGTGATGATAGTAGACAAGTGAAATCCCAACTGCTACGAAGGCCACAATGCTGTGGATGTAGAGATGTGGCTGGGTGGGCTGATTCCAGGCCTGGTATGTCTCATCAGTCATGATACCTTCACCGATGGAGGCAATAATCACGACAAGAAGTAGGACTGACACAAGCCATCTCATGCTGTGTCCTGGATACACCAAGAGATATTTGGTGTGGACTCTGCGGTAGCTGGTGCAGCATCCTAAGACGAGAAGAATGAGCGATGATAGGAGAATGAAGGCGGCGTGAGGGATGGTCACCAACCCGTCCACCAAACACGTGTTGTTGCGGAAGTCGTCGTACCAATCTGAAGCTTCGTTCAGATAGGACGAGTTCGTTCCGCAGAGCCACTCCCACTTCGCATCCATCAGCCTTCAAGAAATTCCGTCAGCAAGCTGATTCAGATTGAAAGCACACAGAATCACTCTAGAGCATAGGGTTGTTAACATGCATAATGCTCAAGTTCTTGAATTTGTTCGGTCATGCAGTGGTGTTTTATTGTAACACTTATCATACATTAGGAACATCACTTAGAAATCAATGCCACAGATCAATGGTGACCATTGAAATCGCACAAGGGGAGCCTTAATTTGAGTACAGGGTCCATTGCATACAATATCAACAACACTGTTTGATTGTTATCTTGCACATCAATAATATTAGTAACAAAGTTCGAGCAAAATCATACGTTTTTTTGTAAACTACCAAGTTGAGTTAAATAGCACGGGCAACATGGGCACTCAACCCGTAGCATATTCACTTTATCAGTTTTCATGTTTACCCTGTAAAGCGACAACAGCACAATATGGCCACTACAAATTATATATTTTTAGATGGAAACCGTCTCCAAATAAGGCAATCATGCAATGCCATGAGTGACATTCCAATAAAAAGTGCATGGCAAAAAACAACAGTTGAAAAGGAACGTGTTTTATACATGTTATCAACATTAATTATCAAATGACTTAGGGGAGGGTTAACACTTTCGGACGTTGGTGGCGCCATTCAGTTGCATTTTCCCTCAGAACTCAAAGACATTAGAAACTAGCGATATATATTAGCAGTGCTGTAGTCGAGTCCACCCAATCCGAGTCCGAGTCCTTCGGGTCCGAGTCCGAGTCCTTGCGTGAATCTCAAGTAGGGCCTACATGTACAGTGTTCTTGTTGACACCGAGACAGTACACAAATACTGCACAGCATGGTCAAAAAGGGTATTTACGGTAATAAGAGGCTCTTATTTATGGCTAAGACAGGCCTTTAGCACTTTTATATTGAATGACATTTAAATATAACCAATAAATAAAGTCCATACATGACATACATGTATGTGATTTTGGGCACATAAACACTTGCAAGTACTACTTCACTCAAGCGAAAAATCCCTGAAACAAATTGGATTTGCACAGTAGTTTGAGAAACTTCAAAGGAACCGTGCCGTGACACGGCCTTGTGAATTTACTTTTAGCCATTATTATTTGAGATTATAATGCCAGAATAAAGAAAAACTAATGTGATGATACTGAACTATCTCTGTACCTTATTCCAATTTAAAAATATGACGTGAAAGAAATAACCCCAACTGCAACCGTGCAGGGAACATGTTAAAAAACAGCTTTGAACAAAAATCACGGATTGCATGTGCCTCTAACGTCACCATAAAAACGTCGATTAATTTTCCAACTTTATCTGTCTTTTTTCCAAACCAAAATTGCCCCTTGTTTTACTTAAACCAATGATTAGTTTGATTACTCAAAAACTGGTCTTGGGGAACATTCCTCTTCAACAAGGCTGTAGTCGAGTCCCGATCTGAGTCTGATGACAAAACAGTGAAAAGGTGGACTTGCATTACAGAGTCTACATTTTGAAATAACTGATTCTGCTATTTTCTATGAAGGGGTGGTTTGTACCTCTGCTGGATTGTTCCATCTACAACAATGTCTAAAAGGCAAATATTAACATATCACGAATGTGAGAGCGGGATAAGGGTTCTGGCTATCCGTACCCATCTCACACCTTGTCAAATATAAGCTGAGACAAAATGGGGTGACCTTTCGGCGGACTAGCCGTCTTTGTCTTTTACGAAGGACGCAAATAGTCATCCTTTTTCAATCTGGGCACTCAGTTGACGTCACAGTTTCACTGTTGCTTTCGAAGTCCTACTTGATCAACTCGCTCCCAAATGTTGCATCATGCAGTTACGGTACCAATCATGTGATTGGTATCTTTGTAATTTCAACCTGAAGCATTTGATATGCCTGAAGTACATGTAGTTTTGACCATGTGACAAATACCACTTTTAACACTGTACTGCAGGATATTGATACTACTCTGACACTGGCAGATCCACCGCACAATTTTTTATTTGATGGGGGGGGGGGGGGGGGGGGGTTGTTACTGTAAAACAGGTTCCCCGAAAATGTCTACGTCTGCAAAATAGTTTGATATGCGGAAAGGGGGCGGGTGGGGATGACGTAGGTGGCATGGTGCGATTTTAATGTTGTATTCTGATCGTCTGATGTAATTCACAGGCCCCATGCATGGCGGCGTACACTGAAAAATCGTGGGGGTTAAAATTACCCAATTGTTGGTGAAAACTGCAACTACTCAAAATTTGGGTAGGTCTATTTGAACACAATCGGATGAGAGTTTGTTTACCCAAAATTTGGGTAGTTTCAGTTTTCACCAACAATTGGGTAATTTTAACCCACATGAGTTTTCAGTTTACGCAACATTTTTCTGGCGTCCTCAGTTGTTACTAGCAATTTCGGTTCGGTCGAAACAATTTTTTTTTAGGCCGGAACCCGGGATTGAACAAGGGACATTCAGATCTTCAGTCTGACGCTCTCCTAACTGAGCTATTTCGGCTTCCCTATCTCTGTCTCCGCTTGCCTGTCACTACAAAATTTGAAATAAACCTGTAACGGGACTACGCAACTTATCTCCATTTGTATGTTATGTGTACTTATGGATATGTAATGACGTAGCTCGAATGGTGAATGATGGGATATATTTAACCCATGATGGCAAATGATTGTATACTCATGTGATTTCTAATCAGTGCAGAATCAGAACCGAATAAACTAGATGATCGTTTCCTGCGTAATCCGAAGTCCATGATTTTAACATTGATTGTTGTTACAAACCCTCCTGTTAACGGTCTTTGTGAGGTGCGCTCTAAATCGTATTTTCTTGGGGGCGCTTAAAAATGTGGACTGCAACCAATTTTTGAGTGTCTAATTTTAGAATGTTTAGTTTCTTATGAAAGGGTACCCCATGGCTAAAACCATGGCTCATTTAAATTTAGGCCTAGACCTTTTTCACACGTTTCGATTCTCGAAATAATAAAACATGGACAAGCTAATCAATTCATTCATTGAAGAGGATTAATGGAACGGGGCATCAGCGATCCTTTCCTCAAAGGAAAAATCTAAAGGACGGGACGTGTTATGCAAATGATCGAAAGTTTGATTAAAAGGATACGAGTGCTTTACACATACAGAAGCACACACAGCAACATTGTGAAACCTCTCGATATGACTTTCTATTAAAAATGGGAAGGGGATGAGGCGGATTGAGGTTCCAAAATCACACCCAGAGGTCAGCATCACGATGAGGTGTTAGCTAGTAAATCAAAGAAGTCACAATATACTCTTTGTTGAGGGACAATAGTTTGAAGGCTTCGGGTGTGATGTTTGGATGCCCATTGTGGAAATAATATCGTCCTAACAGCCCTTCCATTTTGAATATAAAATCACACATAAGCGGTTTACACTGCAGTAAGCGTTCAATATCAGTGATAGGCCTAAATGACAAATTAGAACACATTGTACACGGCAAAAACTGTGGTGTTAATCTAACACCAAGTGGTGTTTATATTGGGCGAGTGGTCCAATATAAACACCACATGGTGTTAATTTAACACCACAGTTTTTGCAGTGTATCAGAGTAACAATGTTAACAGAGTAACAATGTTAACAGAGTAACAATGTTAACAGAGTAACAATGTTAGTGATTCAAATCTTTATTCGGACAGCAAAAACACAATATTTTGTAGAATTTTTTAAATGATCATAAAATAATATAAAATTACGACCGAGTATAATAAAAATCCGGAGTTTCAATTAAAACACTTAAGGCTTGATATTTGTTACTTTTCAATATTGTGGCGATCGCGCCGACAGTGACCCGGAGTTGTTCCTCGGAGGATGCCAGCGAGCGGTCGAACTGACAAGGCCAAGAGAGCAGGCTCGTTTTGGGGAAGTCAACCGCCAGGTACAGCAGAAGAAGCAACGCAGTAGCAGGCGGGTAAAAAGTCCGCAGCAACTGAACAGCACTTGCGCTCGGGTAGGGGATAGGGTTGGGAACAGGCGGGGCACCTTGGATCACAGACTGACACACCTTTCTAGGTTGGCACTCTTTTATTAGCTCCACACCTCAACAGGCGCTACTCTCACAATCACCTTTACAGGTTACAGGGCACCTACACAGGTCATTGACCATATATATGTGTTTTTAACACTGCAACCCCCGGATTCTATCTAGTTTTACATTCACTAAACATGCTAAAAAATCGGCAACAATCTTAACGCCCCGTGGATGGAGTTTCTCCTTATAATTTAACTAGCCCTTATAACTTCTAAGCATTTCAATCGCCCAGTAAGCCGCTTTACTTACGGGTACAGCTGCCCACTAAAACTCTCCGTAAACTGCTCCGACAAGGGAATGCAAACTGCACAGTAACAGCAACTACGTGCAACTTGCAAGGTACTGGCCAGTTCGGCCCGCTTGGCGCGCGCTCCCGCTTTTATACGACGCGTGCAAATAGTCTGGCGCTACATAGCCCAACGCACACAAGTCTGTAAATACCGGCAATCGAGGACCTCCTATTATCCTTCTGTTGTTTGTACTCTAACTTTTTCGGAAGGCCTCCCATATGTTTTGTGAACGATTTGTAATCGTGGACGTTCGGTCAATCGTGGATCCTATGTCTACGCCCTAACTCTTTTGTCCCTTGTCCATTGCCGGTATTTAAGCACGCACATCGGCGCATGGCCGACGTCTGAGTAAACGCCCTAAATCTAACTACGGTACGGTAGCCTCTGGCTAACAAATGGAACTGCTATTGCGCTACAATATTGTATTTCTCGTTTCTAATATGAAATCAATGCATTTCAATGCAAAACCAATTATCACGAACTGATTCACCCGATTCAAGTTATTCTTGGTCATAACTAGTTGTAATTTTCTATCTTTTCAACCATGAAAGGCCCCCGCATGCACGTCACACAACGACTACCATGGGATGATCTAAATGTTATTCATATACAAACGCAATATTTCATGCGACATTTAAATGAGGAAATCGATTTCAGATTATTTCAAGATTGAATAACGGCACTAGATGATAGGCATATTGGCCTATTAAAGGTTTACAGAAAAGAAAGAAACATCGCAATAAAGAAAATTATAGTAATTCTAATATTAAGAGGAAGATCAAAATATTGTCGATTTGTGGGTGAGAATTTCGGGCACAAATCGGGGGATAGAAGGCGATTGTGTTGTGGGGGAGTTCTGAATGATCAAATATAGATGTACATCCGGTATTAAAGAGTCTACATTTTGAAATAACTAATACTGCAATATCCTGACTTTTAGGAAGACGATTGGTAAGGGGTAGTTTGTCTACTGAGCTACCTCTGCTGTATTGTTCGATGAACAACAATGTGTTGAAAAGTTAAGGGTCAAATATTAATATATCGCTGGAATGGAAGATTGCGATAAGGGTTCTGGTTATCCGAAACCATCTCACACCTTCTGAAATACACGCCGAGCAGCAGCGTAGCCAGGGATGTCTCCATGGGGGGCGAGTGGGGGTGGGCGTGGGGGGGGGGGGGGGGGGCTGGTTGTTACAGTGGCGGGGGGGGGGGGGGGGGGCGCTCACAGTGTTTTTCTTTATAATACCATTATTTTCTGCGTTTGCGAAATTGTCTGTGGGGGGGGGGGGGGGCGACTGTGGGGGGGGGGGGCGATTTGTTATGGGGGCGTGCGCCCCCCCCCCCCCCCCCCCCCCCCCCCCCCCAGCTGCGCCACTGACACCGAGACGAAATGGGATGGCTTATTTACGTCGGACTAGTCGTCTTTGTCTTTGACGAATGATGCAAATAATCCTCCTTTTTCAATCAGAGCACTCGGGGTTCCATACTCGGCTATCCTGCCCTCGTCTAGGACTAGAATACTATCCGAGTTCAAAATAGTGGTGATGCGATGCTGTAATAGAAACAAACGAGAAAACATTCCAAAATATAACAGCTTCACTTGGTTAATAATAAGCAGTGCCATTTCTGAGGGCATTTTCTCATTCCGACTCAACTTTTTTTGTGGGAAAAAAGCTACTTTGGGAGGATGTTGGTAGACTGATGGCTTGTATTTATAGGACTCCTTAAACTTTGACTCAAGTGGGGTGGAGGTGGTTTATGTATAGACAATAGGAAAAGTCCTACATGAGAACATGCAACACACTCTAATTACAGTCTATCCGTTTCATGCACTGTATAACGATGTCATGCACCATTTTTCGAACACTCGGACTCGCACTTTAATCGAACTCAGCTAATTAGGTAGTTTTTATGTGGTCAGATTAAAACTTTGACAGTGTTTATTGCAATCTAACAGACACAGATTGTCTGACATACCGTGTATTATTATTGTTACCGTCTGATTGTAACTTACTGCGATTGTAAGAACCGTTCGGTCGGCAAACGCTGTTGCCACCACTTTCTGGAGGATCTTGTCCTGTGTACAGAATAGAAATATCAGAACTTCTTATAAAGAAATAATGATCAACAATAATTCATCAAACAAAAATGATCAAGACAAATATTCAGACAAAGAAAACTTAACAGCAATGCCAGACAAATTTGATCATATTTATAATTTTGTCAAATTTCATTATTATTATTAACATAACATTTCGTCATAGTTTTCACGATCAGGCGAATTGTGCCTCTCCGCACTGAACTAAAGTTTCAAGAAAATAGGGTTTTAAGTTGCTCATTTAAAAAAATTAAGATATCACCTGCATTTATACCACATGTTGATTTAATTTTGACACTATGTTCAAGTTCAGTTCTCGATCTTTCACAACTCATTGGCAACTGAGCGATAGGCAAATTAATCACAGAGTTATTGATTAATGAATTTGTCTCTTCGTGAAAACTCAGAAGCGAGAAATGGCCCGTTTTGCCCCACAGAGTGTCATCTGTCTCTTCGTGAAAACCCATTATCCATTTCCGGGCAATTTTGCCCTTCACAACCCTATTGTATAACACAGAGTTCCAATTCGTCTCTTCGTGAAAACCCAATATCAATTTCCGGGGAATTTTGCCCTTCACAACCCTATTGCATAACACGGAGTTCGAATTCGTCTCTTCGTGCAAACTCAGAAATGAGAACTTAAACGGCCGTTTCGCTTCAAAGCGTGTCAATAATTGTCTCTTCGTGAAAACCAAAAATCAATTTTGTGGCAATTTTGCCCTTCTCGGCTAGAGCGTATGGAGCTTTTACACAGAGAATTCAAATTGTCTTTTCGTGAAAACTTAAAATAGGGTTTTTGGTAATTTTCCCCCTTCAAAATTCAAACAGATTCTGTCAACAAAACTTTACTAAGTTGTTGGTAACGATGAATTTAATCGATTTCCAAGTAAAAAGCAAATCGAAAAAGTGAGGATTTTTGCCAAATTTGTCTCTTCGTGAAAACTCTGACGATTTGATCAAAATTATATCCAAAAGATGCATTTTCATAGACATTCTTACCGTCTCCAAGTCGATGGAGGCTGTGGCTTCGTCCATGATGAGGATACGAGACTTACGCAGGAATGCACGAGCCAGACAGAACAGCTGCCGCTGACCAACGCTGAAATTCTCACCACCCTCAGTCACCTGGGAATCTGATGGTTGGTTTTTGAAACACTTTTACAATCATTGCCGTGTTGTTGTTTCAGTTTTCAGTTGAACAAAACTGACAAACTAACAGATTAGTTGGTGTTACTCTATCACGGGGCTACAAAACGCGGACTTGGGATGTATACGACACAAATTTTGTGTAATGTGTAAGCCTTTTCATTGGAATGACAATCGAGAGTTCCAACATACTACAGGATCCAGGGTGATTTCAGGAAAGGACCCCAAAAATCTTCACACACCAGGCCCAGGCCCAGGCCCAGACTTCTTTTTTTTCTTTCACTTTCACGGGTAAAACTGTGTTGGTTCTGACCGCCCCGTACAAAATCTCGGATCCACCTTAGATGTAAAGGACGAAAGTAAACAGGAAGAAGTTAAGAATAGAGGGCCGGTCACACTGGCCACGATGACGATGACGAAAACGAAAACGATGCGAATTAACGCACTCTATTGGTGGGTGATGGAACGCGCACGTATTACACGCGCGACAATTCCACCAATCAATGGCATGTATTCTCTTCGTTTCCGTTATCGTCGTCGTTATCGTGGCCAGTGTGACCGGCCCTTAACACTATAAATTCAAGAGATTTACCTAGACCGGAGTCCAAAGCAGTGACGACATCCTTCAGTTGCGCAATTTCTAAGGCATGCCACAGCTCTTCGTCGGCGGCGATGTTGGCTATGGGATCCAGATTCTTTCTACACGAAAGAAATAGAATAGAAAAGGTCATTTACGAAATTCTTACAGTTTACCAACTGTAACCTCAAAAATTGCTTTATAAGTGAGACCAATGTTGATGAATGCTTAAACTAATTACGTTGTAACGCAGTCTCAAGACATATTTTAACCCACATCGAATATTATAGAAGTGAGTTCACTCGAGATTTTGAACTCAAATTTTTAATAATAACGATTACCTTACTGTTCCGGTAAAAAGGACGGGATCCTGTGGTATGATGGATATTTTACTCCTTAGAGTCGTCAGGGGAACAGTCCCAATGTCAACTCCATCAATAAAAATGGTACCTTTTTGGAAAAAAAGAATGGAAGTACAGATTTTACGAGAAGAAGGGGGCTTTAACGGTGTCTAGGAGCGTACAAGCAGTGATGAAGTAAATGTTATGTAACCATCAAATACCAAAATGATTGTAAAATGTATTTTTAAATTAAAACCTACAATAACCGTGAATTCACTTCTATTTGTACCCCTAAAATGACGTCGCCTGGCCTCACTAAAATATAAGGCCAGTTTTCGCGTGATTACGGAAACATAATTTACTTTTGAAGTATATCATACTCCAGTATAAACTACGTTCATTAATTTAAAATGTGTAACGTTAAAGGAAACAGTAATACAAGCGAAACCTAAATTTGCGAAATATTAATTATGGGAAATTAGTTTATTGTTTGAGATGATCTCATCAATGCGTCTCTGTTTACCGTCAAATATATCGATGACTCGAAGCAAAGCGAGGGTGAGGGAAGACTTGCCGGCCCCAGTTCTTCCACAAATCCCAACCTTGAAGAGACCAAACACTAGCAACATTAGCACATTATTGTATGAGGTACAGTCCTTGACAGCAAATCTCTGGTTGGATTTTCTCTCAGTGAGTACACTTCAACGAAGCTAACACCTACCTTTTCCCCAGCTCTGAATTTGACGGAGATATCGTTCATGACCGGTTCTGTGTTTCTAGCGTAACGCGCCGAGACGTGTTCCATTTCGATGTGTCCACGCTGCGGCCAATACGCTGGCGGCTCGATACCTTATAAAGACACGCGGACAAACAACACAACAGTGTTAGTCAAATTATATAATTAGATGCCAGTTCATTTTTTTGCAAAATAGGGTGAAATATATAAAACACACGTACAGTATCCCTGGTAGACCCATAGAGCTATATTAAATTACTAGAGCGCTGACTCGATGTACAAAGTGATGCCTGCTGGGCGCATCCATGTTTGTGTACAAACCTATGGAAAACTCCAAATTTTGGTAGCCACGATTTCCAGCTAAAAATCGTTGGAAAACGATATAAATTTCCACTTTTCTTGACAACGACAGCACACCTGGTGCCATCATTTCACAGGATGATTGAGACTACTATTAACTTACAGTCTAGTAAGGTATTTCGTAATTATTCAGTAAACAAAATTGGTGGATTACCAATCGTGTACACTATCTTTAAATATAGTAGACAACATTTGCTGTTGCTGACATTTTTAGAAATGAATGGATTTGGGGTAAGTATTTTATAGCAAACACTGCACTGACCTGTTTAAAGTTTTTGTGCATAGATGCTGCAAAAACAAAGAGGGAAAAATGTAGTTCGTATAGTCTGGTTCCCTGACCTTAATTCAGACAAAACGAGCAAGCTATAGACGTCTGGGAATTAGGAAATCTATACAAAAAATCCGCTTTTCTTTAAAATGAAAGCACAGCGGGTTTCACATGATGATTGAGACTATTATTTACTTACAGTCAAGTAAGGTATTTCATAGCAATTCATTAGTTTTGTTGTTGATGTTTGCAAATGTTGTATATTACCTTTAAGTGTTGGAATAGTTGCTATATGAAATACACAAGATTTATAGGCCTACCCTTTCTGGCGTGTTACGCACTTTCTATTCCACCATAAAACATTTGATATGAATACGAGTGCTTTGAAACCTCGTATTACTGCACTGCAAATGTTTCAATATTACCTCATGGACAATACCCATAGACAAGGCCCATGGATTTGCATATGGACCACATTATTGAAACCCAATTTGAAACATACCATCGTAAGGTTCGTTCTCTACACACGTGTAGTACTTGATGCGTTCAACTGCGTTCATTTGAATCTCCAACTCGGTTATTCCTCGCACAACCATGTTCAGAAACGTTGCCACCTAATATTGTCAACACAAAAAGTCATAATTCCTGACGTTTTGTACTATTAAGCCTTTTTCTTTGTGATTCTGGTGAAGGGTTTCTGCAGAAATGATCCAATGCATTATTTTATGGCATGACGTTATTCATGTGGAATAGGGGGAAGCATATCAGGCGCTGGTCAAGAAATGAAAAATATGTTGATTGTAAATTTGTCATGGCAAATAACCAATGCACAGTTACGGGTAGGGTGAAAGTGAAGACGATTGATACTCTGACAATATACGTGCATAACCCACGTGCCTCCCTCCCCCTCAGCTGACGTCCGTGCCCCCGAGTGCCCCCCTCCCAATTAAAATCTTCAAATAAAAAAATACAAGCCGCAGTTCATTTACTTGCAGTGCCCCTTGGAAAATGTACACCCCAAGGTGCCCGCAAAAGTTTCACCCTAGTTACGCCACTGACGCTTTACACCCTCGCGAGGGAGGGAACTGGGGTTCTTTAAAAGAAAGGGGTTTATGGACGAAAGGGACAACACCAGTAAGGTACATCTACTTCCAACTTCCCCTGGATCCACTTTTACATACCAGCAGCGAGTAGGAGACTGCTAGTCCAACGTAGCTTGGATCCAGACCCATGGTTAAAGCGCCCACCAGCGTTGTCATTCCGGCAAGGAAAACCAGCAGCGCAGCGATAAAGTCCTAAAAAGAATGTCCGTGCAAAAATGTACCGGTATTTATTCAATGGCTGAAATTGCAGAAAAGTATGCTTTATCATCAATTTTACTGTGACTTATTCAATGATACCAGGATTGCAGAATTCTTTATTTAAAACGCGGACCCTGGATTTGCTTTCAACCCTTTTTTGACAAAAATACATCTGATGAAATCCATGTGCTTGAACGAATCTTTATACTCAATATTTGAAGTTCCATAGGTGTACGTGAATGCACTTTACTGCAGTGGCGTATCCAGCGGAGGGGGGGGGGGGGGGGGGGAGGGGGGAGGGGGGGGGGAGCAACTTGCCCCCCCCCCCCCTGGCGGCATTTGAGGTGTCATAAAAAGCAAAAGGAAATAGTGTTTTTGCGACGGTTTTAAGACGGTTCAGACGTTGTTTGCCCTCCCTGGCACAAAAAGCTGGATACGCTACTACTTTACTGACAAGTATTTGTTTTAAGGTATGCCGGTTTATTTACTTATACTTATTCCATTGGGAGAAAAAAAAGACCATTTTAGCTTGCCAGCGCTAAAAAGACAACCTTTTAAGTTCAGATTGGTTTTTATACTCAATTTTGCGAAATGGTTAACTGAGCGCTACTTGGCCAAGAATTCCCTTGTTCACCGAGGTGGGCAAATATAAGCAGTTGAATTAACTGGATTCAATTGATACTTTCTTTCTAGCTGTACAGATAACATGTTGACCTTTCTTCATGTACTCTGAAGGTATGATTAAACGAATGACACAAATTTCAGTGTGTAAAACTCAAACCTGGAAGTCTGTTTTGTCTAGAGGGGCAATATATAGAAGATCGATCGATGATTTCATAGCTTACCAATCTCATGCCAAGCCAGCGTGTTGCTACTTGAAGATACAGGAACGCAGCAAGATTCACATTGATTCGCTCAATGATGGTGTTGTAGAATCTCTCGGTGGCCCTGTTGGAATAGAAGTGTCACAACAGGTTTATACTTCAAGCGAATGCGAACGCGAGACGAATCTGACGTCATGAAAAATTCGCGGCAAAGATTCGTAAAAGTTGAAATGTGCATATAATATTATGTTCAACGTTTCAGATTTCGCAGCGCGAATATTTGACGTCATAAATTTGTTCGCATGAATCGCGTAAAGGTATGAATCGCTGTTGTGTGAATATTAGACTCCATGAAGATCCGACTTGTTGGTTATACTGCGCATGCTGAGGGGGCTTCGTATACAAAAACAATGAGAAATATCGGGAAAGGGTGAGGGTGGGTGTTTGGGTGGGAAATATAGGGTTAATGTTGGCGAATTCTAAGCGGGAGTGTTTGGCGATGGCGTCGTCAATTAGCTTCGCATCTGCATAAATAAACCGGCCTTCAGGATCATAGCCAAAGAAAACGGCGAAGAATGCAACAACCTAATCAAGAACAAATATTTCTCGAAGGCAAGTTTTCCAGCAGACAAATATAATATATGGTTTGGTAATGTTTTCTAAGATAAACGTTGCACACTTAGTTGGAATCTTCTCGAATGCGACCGGGCAACGGACCGGTTCTGTCGGGGCTTCTCTTTCTTGCTTTTCTCGCCCTGTTCCTCTTAAAATTTTACTGTTGAATTGGTCTAACACCTGAAAATTTAATATCCCCATTTTGGACAAACATTCTGGTTTGATTTCCGAGGTTGCTTTACAATGCCTTTTTCACACAGGTGTATTTTGTGTTACGTTGTAAATCTGTAATAAGGGATACGGCAAGTGATTTAAAGATGACAAAAAGCGCAAAGCACACGAAGGAAGGTAAGACTAAGAGGGCCAAAAAGAGGAGACAATAAACCTGGTTCAACTATTGTTATACTTATTTACTTATATGCTCGAATTGTTGTGAGTCCGCCAAGACTTTCCGAGAAATAGGCGAACACGGGCGACTTGCTGACACTGTCTAGTCGCTGAAGTTCTCTGGGATAAGAATAATGAGTCAATGAAAGGAGATTAAGTAGTTGAATGAGAATACATTTTAAAAGTGAACAAAGAAACTGGCAGGAGCGGGATTCGAACCTGCGACCTCCTTGCCACCGTACCGGCGCTCTACCAACTGAGCTATCTTGCCCTATGTTGGCGGTCTCCCAAATTGTCAGCATCTTTCTTCGGGTGGGCGCTAGTCAGAAGTCATAAACCCAGAATGTCGTATAGCCAGGGATCACACCCAATTTTTACGATACAACCTGGGAAGCGACATTGTGGGGATCACTCAATGAGGATACGACTTTTTACCTTATAATTCTTCAAACAATCCACAAGGGAAACTGACTAGGTAAATTTGAATACATTTTCAAAGTTAAAAAGTCGTATCCTCATTGAGTGATCCCCACAATGTCGCTTCCCAGGTTGTATCGTAAAAATTGGGTGTGATCCCTGGCTATACGGCATTCTGGGTTTATGACTTCTGACTAGCGCCCACCCGAAGAAAGATGCTGACAATTTGGGAGTCCGCCAACATAGGGCAAGATAGCTCAGTTGGTAGAGCGCCGGTACGGTGGCCCGGAGGTCGGGAGGTCACAGGTTCGAATCCCGCTCATGTCAGTTTCTTTGTTCACTTTGAAAATGTATTTAAATGTACCTATAGTCAGTTTCCCTTGTGGATTGTTCAGTTGAATAAGAGACAAATATCCCTAATAGCTGTTGGTAATTATTTTATATTTTACGTGCAGTATTCAGGACCATCTGATCATTAACTGCTTTTACAGCTTTACTGCTATGAATATATAAATAACTTTGAAGATCAAGTAAAACAAGCCTTGAAAATTGCCATTCTTCTCTTGAACATTAAAAGTTATTCAATTTGATAATTTAAGACAACAGCTTGTCAAACAGGTGTAGAAGATTTGCTGGTGAAGTATGTATTTTATCACGTGACTAACAATATGTTAAAAAGTTGTGCTGATCAATTAGGAAGAGTTACCTTGAAGATTCCAGGAAGAATCTCTGCAGGATATAGAATGCGATGGCAAGAGGAACGAAGAACGCGATAAAGATGGGCATGACGATGGAGTTGACGACCACAGCTGATGTTACCCGGAGGACAGTGTTCACCAACATGTTGATTGTTTGAGTCAACCTCTGATAAATGCAAGTAAACAGACATTTCTCTATGTTCTCCAAAGACTAAAAATGGCAATTTGTGACTTGAATCCGCGACAGGCATCCGTGAATCTTTGTTGCCGCCAATTTAAATTAAAATAAGCAAAATACAAATTACGTTGCCATGCTGACCTAACAGAAACTACCCAGGCGGGATTTTACCGGGAGGAGTCTATGGCGGCTGCACCCCTCGCCCACCCAAAATAAATCCTGCTATAGGCCTTTGAAAATTGCGGGATTTTTCGGTTGGTGGTGTTGCTGTTGTCGTCGTCGTTGTTGTTTATTCAAGAATCGTTATCGGATTGCATATCTAATTTTAAGTGAAGTAAAAGATTTTTAAATTTTTAAATTCAGGTCCTTAAAACCTTTCATACCCCTTTCAGATATTTTCGGTTTAGAACCGTGCCAGAATTGTGTAATTTTTATGCCAGAAAATAACATTAAAAAAATAGAAACATTTACCTGATTATATTTTTTTAAATCTGCTCATTTTGTTTATAATTTCAAGACATAAATATCTTGATTATCTTTCAACACGTTCATATTTAACTGTTGATTTTCATGTTTGCCTTTTTAAAGATATAAGATCAAAATGTGGCTACTTTACGTAAAAATGAAAAGGCTTGGCTAAAAATCGATATTAGACAATGTAGCCCAAATACGACATGCATACAAAACCACGAGTAACCTTACAATAGAAAAGTATTTATGAAAAACGACAGTTAAATATGAACGTGTTTTTCTTTGATATCTTAATTAGACATTGAAGGGGTAAAGGTATACTTACGACATCAATAAGCTGCGTGTCGTTGGAAAATCGGTTCAGAACGCGCCCAATGGGAGTCATGTCGAAAAACCTACAGGTTTCAGGAAGAGAGAATATTCATGAAATAGTGAACCTTCATTGCTGTATGAAACATAAATCGTACTGCAAAAGTGGGTGCTAAAAATATAGGCTTAAAACATTTTTTTTTCAATAATAATAATAATAAATATAAACTTACAATATAGCAATAAACTGCAGAGAAATGGGGTATATCATGTTAATGACTGAAAATGCGAGATCTTCCACATTGGTTGCGTGTATTCACCACTCCCTTAATATATGCTTGTTATGTTTGCTATACTGTTATGGCTACAGCCACTGTCTCTCTTAGTCCGTGTATAGGCCTACCTTAGCGGCACTTTGATTATGTTCCGTAGCACTTTTTGATGGAGGCGTCTGGCGGCAGTTAGGACAGCTGCTACAAGTGCTATCATGGACAGTACTCTACCCACCAGTGCGGCCAGAGACAACCCCACGAAGCCAGGGTAGAACTCCTCAGTCAAGGAGTCGGTCTGAAACAGGTGGTGAAAAAATGTGGCATTTCCAAAACGTCTGAACTGGGACGAAAAAGGTGAGGAAGCCGGTAGACTTACTATCTGTGTACTCAAGACATGGTGAATTGAAAGGAAATGCAGAGGTTGACAGACAAAGAAATCCCGAATCTAAGAAATATAACGTCACCAGCTTAGCTGTTCCTTTTTTGGGAGGATCAACACATATTTTACGTATCTTTTGTCCCACGGGGGTCTGCAGTATTCAACCGAGACAAAGGCTACACTGTAAAACAAACTTCTAAAAAGATACAAATATGATATTTTTTTCATTTCTATACCTTAAAATAAGCACCAGGTTTTAGTTACTTTATACACATGGAACTGAACAATTGTTCACAATGTATTTTTGTTTTATAAGTAGAACCTAAATATTAAACAGACAAAAAGATCGTCTCTTCTCAGTTCAGCAAGTACTACTGTATCCCCGGGTTCTACTGTTCCGTCTCTGGAGAACTATTCAAAGTGGTAACTCAGGCAAGTGATAGGCTACTCAAAACTGCGAAGCAACCAGTGAGGATGAGTTAAGCGCCCAAGAATACATCACAAGAGACTGTGGCGGTTCGAATTCCGCCCGAGTACACCGGTTAAATTTGATTATCACATGACTCACAGCATTCAAAGCATTCAAAGCATTCAGCGTCCGTTGCTAATTATGCTACATCAGAAAGGGCAAAACCCTGGGTATTATGAATCGGTGACCTTAAGTATCTTGCACCGTTACCTCATTTCCGAGACCTGCTTCGGACCAATCAGACAGCCAGAAGTTGGTCCAAATGCCGAAGGCAGCGTCTAACATGGCCATGAGAGCTACCATCAAGACTAGCAGCCAGCCTACGTTACTAGCGTAGTACAGGTACACGGTGTAGGAGACAGACCCCCGCTCTATCTCCTCCTTCTCGATTAAAGCCCCGGCGGCGACGTTCTCTCCTGCAAAGAAGAGACGACATATTACTTTCTTCGGATGCTACCGACTTTCACAAGTGACACTAATAATTTCTTCTTCGTCTAAATTCGTCTTTACGATAGTCAATAGGCTTAATTATGAGAAGTTATGGTATCGGGCAAAATCCCCACATATTTTTGTGTGAAAGGGGATCCTTATCGGCCTACGGGTGTGTTAACTGAATTTACTGAATTGCTCCGAAGGATCCAAATAGGGTAGCCTGTACCAACGGCGGAAGGCTACCAAAATACCGCTGCAGTCCAAATCGTGAAGTACCGGTAGATGAATTTCGTCGGCGAGTTCAACTTTTCAAACATTTCGTGACGCTTTGTACGCATATTAACGGCAATGTTTTTTATGCTTTTTGGTTGCGCTGTTTTGTTAAAGGTATACATCATTTGGTTTTGCTGTAATTTTCAGAAATAAATGGATTTAGGGGTTAGTATTTTATAGCAAAACACTGACCTGTTTCAGGTTTTGTGTGTATAGATGCTGGGAAAACAAAGATAAATAAGTTCTTTTAGTCTGGTTCCCTGACCCTATACTTCAGACAAAACGGAGCAATTTATAGACGTCGGGGAATTATCAAGGCGGGGAACTAGACCATTTCCAACGTTGTCAGACGACAATCGTTGGAAATTGATGCACAAATTCCACTTTTCTTGAGAATGACAGCACAACAGGGGTACTATGATTTCACAGGATGCTTGAGACTATTATTTTACAGTCAAGTAAGGTATTTCATAATAATTCAGTAGTTTGGTTTTTGATGTTTGCAAAATGTTGTGTATTACCTTTAATTGGCGTATCAGGTTGGAGAGAACGTTCAACAGTTGAGAAGTTTTCAAGGAACTTTTGTCCAGTTTTACGAAAGTTGTATTCCCCTCCCAAGATGCAGCCTTGGTCTGGCTTACCTTTGGGTATCTGCTTGGACAACACTTTGCTCTTGACTTGGCGCTGGAGACGGATTCTTTCCTCCCTTGTCGTCTCTGACTCGTAACCGGACAATGCAGCTTCGGCCTCCGACTCTGTGGCCATCTTGACGGCCTTATCGTATTCGCTGTACATGTCAGGGTCTGCGGCGATGATGTCATCCAGGGTTCCCTGGGCAGCTATTTTACCGTCTTTCATTTCGATTATCTGATACAGCAACAAAAATTAGCATGGATCGCGATAGAGCATGCAAATCTTCACAGTCACGTTTACCCAACAGACATATATCTTTTTCTGTTTAGCCAATATTCAGGATCGGTCGGTTGATGGGAAATTTAGGTGAATTTTCAACATTGTCAATAAATAAAGCTCTATTGTACATTCGTAAGGAAGAATTTAGATTCGATACTTGCGGAAAGTAATACAAACAATACCAAAGTGGTAGTGGTATTAAAGGGGAAATTAATTGAGTCGAAAATACTAGGTCTTGTAATCACCCAATACAAGGCTAAAGGCCACTCTAGGTAAAGGGTTTCAGAGGAGGTAGGTTTGGCGACGTTTTGAATTTTGGCGACGTTTTAAATTGCCAACCTAACTAATCTTGTGGTTTTCCTGGGCCCAGATCTAAATAGAGGGTAATTCAGATTCCAGAGAAATTATCAAAAATGTCTTCATTTGTACCATTTTAAGTGCCTTAAATACCTGATTTAAGCTACCTCTTGAATGTGCAATCAGAAGAAATTGAACTGTGCTTCGCACGAAAGTGGCGAAAGTGCAAATGTTTTGGTAAAAACAGTTGCCCTAATAAACCATTATGGAAGCCATTCTTATAAATGGGCTATCATTCTCATAGCTGTTGATCGAGGAATCGTTAGCCTTACCAGGTCTGCTCGGTTCAGATACTGGAGCTGATGAGTTACTAGAATTACAGTCTGTTTGTGGCTGATCAGCAATTTCAAAATGCCGTCCTCAAAAAGATGGCGGCCGACGTGAACGTCCAGTGCAGACAATGGGTCATCCTGTGAGCGATATCACATTAAAATTAACACCGACTTGGCTGTAGACATTCCAATAAATTTCTCAATATTTCTGATTTGGAAAAGCGAAAAGAAATACGTTTGGATGCCTGCATTTCTCGGTTTCTGTCAGCAAGGCCGTAACAAGTGTTTCTGCATTGAAGAGGTTGTTTCATACATATTATTGGTCATTGCTTTTACATGCACAAGTATGCACCAGAATACACAAAGATCAGCACACATTTTCAAATATTTCCCAGGACACACAAGAGACACCGACTACAAAATGCTTAACAATTATGTTGTGCTTTTTCCTCCGTCTCCCCAACCTTGACGAGAAATTTCCGCCGCTGATCTGGTCCTTATATAACTTACAAGAATAATGATATCCCTGCCGGAGTACATGGCCCTAGCTACGCTGACTCGTTGCTTCTGGCCTCCACTCAGGTTGATTCCCTTCTCCCCAATCTCTGTCTGATCTCCACCAGGTAAGATATCGATGTCCGGCTTCAGAGCGCAGGCGTCTATGACACGTTTGTATCTGTTTGGTTTCCATATGATTAAAACTTTTGCCAATTTGCAGATATTTTGGCGGTTAATTATCATTTTGAATTGTTTCTATTACAAAACAAGTCTTTCAAGCATCAAAATATTTCATGACTTCTCTTCGTTCATAGTGACTTTTCAGCAATTTAACACATTGAGCAGTTTTAATAAGTGCCTGTTGGACAGATAGAAAAGTGCTAACAACAAATTTACAAGTAATCGACATTGAGTCGTACCTTTTGGAGTCGAGTGGCTCGGAGAAGAGTATATTCTCCTGCAAGCTGGCGTTGAGCAGCCACGGCTTCTGTGCACCAAGGGCCATTCGAGCTTTATCTCTTCATCCAACAGAACAACAGAAAAAAGACATAAATGGAGGCAATCATCTTCGTTTCCTTCTACAGAAACCCAAATACGTTGGATGTACTGCCCGTTTGTCGTACTTTTCGGCCGCAGAGCTTCATGGTTCATTAAGGATGGCCTAGTTGAAGAAATGAGCGCTCCCAAAAGTCTACATCAAAATAACTGGTGGTCTGGCTCTATGTGTAATAGCTTCATTTTCTGCGGACATGCATGAGGTTTTTGTTATTTTTGTGGTGTTTTAGACTTGAAATGTAAATAATACCTTTGAAAAAGTATGGAATAGGCATGACAGCTTACCGGACTTGCACAAAACCGGACAAGGTCGTCAATTCACCCAACACGGCTGATAGGAGAGAGGACTTACCACTGCCAACTTGGCCAATCACAATCGTCAGCTTACCTGCAATGGCGTCATGACCTCATAAGTTACACATATATAATGTAATAGCTCTTCAAGAAGTAACTTAGGAAAACAAAAACCAAGCTTCAAAAAGACATACAACAGAACGAGCAAAAGCAAATGTCAAACAAAACCACAGTTTACGAAAACTAACTAGCAATTAAGCTGAAGACAGGCAGGAAACATTTACGCAAAATGATTTTAATCTTTTTACTCTCATTTCTTAGTGCCTTTAAAATATCCTGCGACGATATCTTCTGCTTGGCTATTATAATGGGGCGCCTGCATGCCAGACGGCATTGTGCAGCCAAGCGTAAAGCACATATTAGGCAACAATGTCATGAATACGCGGAAGAATGCTGGTATAGACGTCAACCGGCCAGGTGTTTTTGTTTAAACCGCCGTTTTTGCCGTCATCCGTATTCAAGGGGAATTATATAACAGCCAGGTAGATGGGGTTAACCCCTTGCGTACGGTTGACACAAATAAGTGCAGATTGAAATTGCCACCTGGCCGGGCGACGTCTATACACGTCAATTTCTGCATTTTCAACCATTATTGGGGTATTGTGTACGTTATGCTTGGCTGCACAAGCCTCTTGTTTCCGTTTTGCTTGGCTGCACAAGCCGGCCTGGCGCCCATATGAAATCCGGTGTCAAGGGTTTTAAACATGTTGACAATCACATCAAAATTTCACCTTCTGGTATTTCAACGTTGATATCGGATAGTATCTTGGTATCGGAGTCCTTGTCCCAAATATAGTTGCCGTGGGATATCTACATATATTGAAGAGAAAAGAAATGCGATGGACTTCAGAAAACAAATTGACATTCAGGGATTACATCATCATTTCAAATTGTCTTTGTTGTAATATAAACTCAATCAGTGACTGACAATCACAGGGGAAATCAGATTTGTTGCTACTATTAATTGTTGACACCTCATTGGTTATGATATGATACTTAATGTTTGGTAAAGTCACTGGGCAAATACTTTAATATTTTAATAATCTATGTACATGTACTTGACTGAATGAGGGAAATGCCTAATTAAATGGCACGAATGTACAAATGTAAATCAGAACTTCATTTATAAAATGTTAAAGATTAAAAAAACAATTGTCTTTATTTTTGATAAGTGTGGATGTAAAGGTTACTAAATCACTTAATGCTTGCTCAACAAAAGTGCAATACTAATGCTTTTCTTTCCAAACTTTCTTCATTACAGCGCCCTCAGTCGGTCAAAATACGACCTGTTTTTCCACTTCGACATGATACATGACGTGTTTTTAGCCATATCAGAGCTTACAGTTCCAACTTCATGTGCAGCGCAAAGAAGAGAAGCAAGGGAGAGGAGAAAGCTTGTCTCCAAAAGCTATATTGACATCTCCTCAACGGTATAATCATGGACATGTGTTTACTCTCTCAATTAAGAAAACACCCAGCTACCCTGCTAACATCAGATCGTAACCTTTACATCATACCGAAGCAAATTCGATCTTCTTCCATTAAAGCGCAACCTGTAATGAATAATTCAATCATAATGTCTATATAAAGTCAAATAACTTTTAAATGTTGTGTGATGTCAGGGTTATACAGTTTACTTTTATGGCAATCCCGTGTTTCAATCGCATTGCTGAAGCGTTTGTAAACGGGTTCCCCTTTGGTCCGGCAGCGCCATATTTGGCTTTCTTTGCCGATTTACTCCTTTTGACGGCTTTTCCATTGAGCAAGCTCGATTTCTCAGATGAGCTGTGGAACTGATCGTCCTCCCGTTCACTGGCGCTGCTGGTGATAGTCACTTGTTCAGAGTGTTTCTTGAAACCCACGATAACAGCCTCCTATGTGCAAAACATCAGATTAACCGACATTGTGTGTACTCAATAATAATAACAACGTATTGAAAGCCATTTCGGTAATGTCCTATTTAGCTGCTTTCGTCAATTGCGGCATCGCGGAAGTGTGACGCTGGTTCGCGTCTCTAATTGCTTCTTGATTGCAGAGTGCATATCGGGTGGCCTAATTAGTGCATCAGCTCCAGGGTTGAGTTTTTGAATGAGAGGATACAATGTACGGGATCGATCATGTACGATGATCACTCCAAAGCCGTCCACACGTGACGGTTTTGTTTTCATTTCCCGCCACATTATTGAATAAAGATCACCTATGTAAACAAATTCCACAGGGTTCACTAGAGCTGTGAGGCAATGTTCAAAGGAATTAGTTTCCAAAACTCGTACTACTTTTTATGCAGTTATATGGTGCGCTTCGTGAATAATAGTTCAAATATATTTAAACCGATGTGGCCATGCATTTCTTGGACCTTGTCAACAGTTGGCGATTTTTCCCCATGCAAGTAAAAAATGTATATAGAAGATTTTCCTTTAACGTCTTCCCTATAATCCCGCCTATTGTCAAGGATCACATGTCAGATGTCAGGGGCGGATCTAGCCTTTAATTTAGGGGAGGGGTTGTACCATTCACCTACCAAACGGGGAACGTGGGTCCGGGGCATACCCACGGACAATTTTGAAATCCAGGGGCTTTCTCCTGCAATCTCCACCGTTTGAAGCTGCATCATTTGGTGATTTTTAAAGAATAATTTGCTCATATTGGGCTGGAAAACAACTTTGCTTAGCAGCCCAAGGAGGGGGGGGGGGGGGGGGGGGGGGGAGGTTGCAACCACCACAACACCCCCTCTAGATCCGCCCCTGAATGTGAAACCACGTTTTAAAGATACAACCGAACCTTTTAATGAAAATAAGTTCAGAACATTTGTCTTTCAGAACTGACCCGCTTCGATTTTTAAGGTCAAATTAACAGTTGGCACCATATTTAGAATAAACAAATAAAAACATTTAAAAAACAATAAGCACATGAAGGCTAACTCACGGGTTTGTTGGGATCGTCCCCATTTTGATGTACCCCCACAGCTCGCCCGTTGCCGTCTTCAATTTCTGGGGCTAAGAGGAAGTTCAAGACTCGCTGACCGCTGACCAGTCCGTTGATCAGGTACAGCAGGGACATGGGAAGGATCAGCAGGGGCATGGTCAGCATGTTGAACAACGACAACGCGGCAAAGGTCACTTCCGGTGTCAAGGCTTTATCGGTGAGGGCGGTATAAGTCCCAAAACCCTGAGTTGAGTACACGAATTCAATCATTAACCTTATAAAATGGCACAACATGTACTATGATACTGCACTCTAAAAATGTTCGACTTTTGAGGTAATATGGGTCATTCTATAAATTTGGAGTCCAAAAGTGTGACATTTTTTGGCGACCCTGTTACACCTGACCTGTGTAATATCCCATCATTAAATTTGACTTCACACCATTTTTTACTTGTTTGGCAGGTACTTTGCTTTACATAATCACTTTTGGAGATATAATGCATTGAAGAATGTGTCCTGAATTGCAAAATCTTATACATGTCAGATGTAACAAGGACACCAAAAATTTGACCACAAATTTATGGAATGACCCATATACAACATTTTGCAAACAACCAAATTATTATGAAAGACCTTACTTCACAGTTAGTAAATAATAGTCTCAAGCATCTAGTTAAATGGCACCTGGTGTGCTTTCATTTTCAAGAAAAGTGGAATTTAGGTATCAATTCCCATCGATGGTCGACCATCTTTGGAAAAAAACGAAATTGTTCAAATACTACCCCCGATTTACTAAATTTAGTTAGTCCACATTTTGTTTGCAGTCGGTTATACATCCGTGAACGGGTCTGGTTCCCTAACCTGACAATTCCCAGATGTCTATACATTTCTCCGTTTCGTTTGAAGTAGGGTCAGTGAACAAAACTACAAGAACAGCATTTTGTTTTTGGGTTTTTCCAGCATCTATATGAACATAAACCTTTGAAACATATTATTGCAATAATATTTGCTATAAAATACTAACCCCATATCTATCAATTGAAACAAATTCGTCAAACAATCCACACAAAACATGACAGCAAAAGCAAATGTTGTATATTGCCTTTAAGCGTAAGAGATAACTAGAACCTGGCGCTTGAGGCTATTTTAGATGATACAAATGTGAACATGGGTTTCCTAACGTGCATGAACTGGGCAAGGCTTTAGAGTGCTGCCCAGCAGCCTGCGGTCACCCGGCCCGCACGCGGCGAACGCCGATCCGATCCGTTACACGCACAATCTGCCCGCAATTCATGTACACGCATATAGAGCATGGTAATACAGAGTACATACGCTGCAAACGCACCACTCGGTACATACACGCATGAGTCTTCTGTCGGGAGCACAGCCTTGATGATTCTGTAACTTCCGGGTTTTATGTTTTTCTTTATTTTGCGTTGGAATTCCGGAGCGAATGCGGGGGGGGGGGGGGGGGGGGGTGAGTGGATATGTAAATTATCCAGCGTGAATAACGTATCTTTGAAAGTTGGCCCTCCAGCCCCCCCAAAAAAGACCCATTCAGTTGTGCACAATCTTTCTATTTTTTTTCACCGCCTAGTTGACTTTGCCCTCACAACAATATCATCAATGATCCTACTGCTGGCCCAAAGGCACCAAAGGCTGTACTGTGGGGGTGGGGTGGGGGTGGGGGGAGGGGGGGTGGGGGGGGGGGGGGGTGGGTGGTAGAGGGTGTATTTTATACGCGAAATCGAAACTGCCCCCCCGTGTGGGCACCTCCGGCGCTCGGCGTGATTTTTTGGCTTCGCAGCTCGCAGGGTTAAGCCACCTAAAACGAGTGCGTAAGTTACGCCATAATTTGTAGCGCAAATCGATTCTAAAAATGTCACAGATGTTGCGCAACTTACGCAATTAATTGTGGCGTAAGTAGACTTACGAAATTGCGCAAGGTTTCGTGAAATCGGCTGCAGGGCGGGGACACGCAGGTCAAGACAGCGCTCACAGCCTTAAAGACAAACTAAAACGCCAACAAAAATTTGACTTTTTGGACTTATCTGATAGTTTATGCCTCCCCAAAACTAATGTAACAAGTTTCATGATTCTAAAAAAAAAAAAAAATGTTTTTGAGCCTTTTCCTTCTTAGCCACTTTGACGCGATTCAGAAAAGGCCGAGGTCAACTGCGTGCCGTATCGCGCGAGTGCTAGTATTACTTGCTGTGCTTTTTGCACATGATTCAGGTGTAACAATACGGTAAATATATTGACATATTTGCGAGACACATTTAGAATTGGGGTTGTAGGCTTGTTCTTGCTGAAAAGCTAGTTAAGAGTCATACTTTCCTTTGTTTGCAGTTGGCTTTTATTGGGACCTGCGCGGTGAGTTGTGTGTGAGCTGATGCTATACTCTAGTCCGGTGACTTTGCTAATGCAGCCCTAAGGACCCGCACCTTCTCATACACACAATTTCTGTTATAAGGTACCAGACTCAATCGCATGCAGCGCATGCGGTACCGTGCGTGTACAATGCATGTTGAGTCAAGCGAGCGTGGACAGGGAGACGGCCGGGGCTCTGGCTGCTCGAGCCGGCAACCGCAGGGAACGTCGTCGTGGTCTGGGGCGCGTGAGTCCGGGACAGGATTGGAATGCTCGGTGCCTTTAGAGTTGGAATGGCTCCAGCCTACAAACGGAATTGTGCCTTTAAACCCAGCTGAGTTTTCATACTAACTCTATCATCACTACAGTCTTTGGCGAAATGTTCTGCACATATTTTCGACCATTTCGACAGCCGAAAATCGCTGTTCCTCGTGCAACCCCCAACTACACACGATCGAGGCATAATGATTATCTCAGAACCATGCTCATACTGAAATAATATCCAAATTTGACAAAATAGACGGAGGAGTTATGTCGACCAAAACTCTTCCAGCAGCATTAACTCCACGTACGTACATGCATAGTGTTTGGCTGTAGACTCTACAAGTGTACGTCACGGGGTCACGTACAACATTTACATACATAATGAGCTTTCGCGAAACAGGATAAATGGTTCAGAATAACAACCCTTTTTTTAAATAAAAAAATCCCTCTCGTCTGCAAACTAATCTCCATCAGTTAAAAGAGTATTTAAACTGTCGGAAAAGTCCAAAAAGTAAAAAAACATTGGCGTTTTAGTTGCTCTATAATAATTTAAGGCTAGCCTTGATGACGAGCCCATGGCTTGTAAAATGAAAGATGACTGATGCACATATATTTCCTATCAATGTTGCAATGTTTAGTCACATTAGAGAAATATTACAACAGCTTACCACGACATTTACTAACACCGGTGATGCCGACGTCAGCAAAACTAAACAGAAAAAAAGTTTGTTATTGCAGCACCTTACCATTGTTTTTCAGTTTCTGAATTTTGTAGAATCTGGAATAAAACTCCTTAAGGTATTTAAACAAATACACAGAAATCTTAAAACCCCTTGCGTACGGATGACGCCATATGGCGTCAAAAAAAATAGTGCCACCAGGCCGGATGACGCAATTGGCCGCCGTTTGTGCAGTTTCAATCCATTGTTGGATTATTGTTTATGTCAAGCTTGACTTCACAAACACATTGTAGCGGTTCGCTTGGCTGCCAGAACCGCCGCGAACCTTACGTCTCCCGTAAAAGACCGTACTCAAGGGGTTAGAAGAATAAACAGGCACTAACATGATACAAAAAATATGCCATGGCAGAACAAAATAATAGCAAATAGCTTTTTGTAAGTATTATAGAGGTATTTTTGTTTTGTATATACGCGGTTTAGTGGTTTAAGTGTATAACTCGTGTCCTCTAATTTTTCATAATTAAATTAAAAATTCAGCCCCCCCCCCCCCCCCCCCCGGAGCTGAGACGACATCAAGACTGGTGAGGAATCATCAGTGCTTGTGTATTTCAGTCAGATAGTTTACAGGAATTGTTTCTCTCCACAAAGACGCAAATAGAAACAAGGAATGGGCATTATGTATTGACCCAACATTTCGGGGCTGTAACATTTATTAAAAAGCTGCGGCTTGTTTTATAATGCTGTGCGGTATTTGATAGCATCCTAGGAATACAATACTCGTTGTGATTAACAGGACGTTGATCTTGAGCAGGAAGTTCAGTTCCTTTCCTCTGATGACTTCGATAGCCTTGCAGTATAGTCCTTCCCAGGCATACAACTTCAGAAGCTTAATCCCCTGCAGTAACTCGTTGGTTTTTTTGAGACGCTCGTCAGAGCACACCTGTGAAGGAACAGATCGATGCAAAAGTATCCAGCCTTGGACTGTCTCACTGTTCCAACGGGGGCGTTATTAAAGACTTTGCAAATGATACAAAGGTTTTTATACCAGCATTTGTTTTTGTCGCTTGCTAATCAAGGTGGCGATTTTGAACTGAATGGGGCTGAGGATGAAGAAGACACTTGCACCAATCAGAGACGCGTAGCCCATCTCCAGGTAGAGTAAAACCAAGTTGATGATTAGCTGTCAAGAAAACAACAAAAATAATCACAGAAAAAATGTTGGGAATGTATCTTCTTTTCAAAGTTATATTAGGGGCAACGGTTTCATTTAAGGGCCATATTCCTATAATATTTGACAACTGTTTGTTTACAAGAATGTCAAGAGTGAGTGGAAAATTGCCACGTGCCATGCTTTTCTCTTTTCGTCAACTTGAAAGTGACTACACACCAAGTCAACGCCAATGCAATAGACAAGCAAATCAATAAAACAAATTCACAACACCGAGCTTAAAATGCTTAAACAGGCACCTCCGAACATAATTTTTCGTCCAGTTAGTCACGAGATAGTTGGTGTACCAACCATGCACTCGAGACAAAGCAAAAAATATTATGTATCCAGTGATGCTAGATGCGATAAAAATAACTCTTTGCTTTCTACCCTTTATTTCTTTTCACTTCATACAAACCTGCACCGGAATACACCACAAGTTGTTGAGATTCTGGAACATGATTTGGATAGCGTTGGGATCGACCGACATATGGTTGGTTATCTGACCCATGTTCATTTTTCCACCTGTAGTAGCTACGGTGGACAAACGTAGCGATTTCTCATACACCATTGCCTGCCGCCGGACAAGAAATGAGAAATTATATTAAGTGCAAATACATTTGATTAACTGCTTAGTCAGGCTTGTATTCATAACAATAAATCGAAACATTAGCCCAAACCACCCAACATAAATCCCTCATAACTCCGAATGAAATTGACAACAAAATGCAATCGATGCGCACCTCTACTACGAATGAGCTATACACTTGTTTTACACCAAAAGCACACTTTAATTACATTGAAAACATATTAACAAATATCGCAGTTGACACTTACAAACTACCGATGATACTCTGACAGTATATCTGAAGAATTATCCGATTTCATGTGCAAGAGGTGATTAAAATCTCGACGACGTACATTCAAAGAGAAAACTTCTCCATCTGTATCTCTCAACCACCAGGATTCAGTTGCCACAGAATAGGACGATATTATTAGACTGTTTATTATGTGCACTGTCTTTCATAACAGAAAGATCATTATGATGGAGGAACATTAGCTCCGTCTGCGCACTTCCGGGTTGAAAGCTAAACAAAAACAATGCTATTTATCAAATTCATTCATGCATGAACGAATCACGCCATAAAATGGAAGCGCAGCGCATGTTTAGCATATGCAGCTGTTTCACCGAGAGCTTCCTTTACAAACCCGGAAGTGCGCAGATCGGTGCTATTTTCGTCAAATTGGAATTCGTCTAATGCTTATGGGCGGGCCGTGATCACTGATCTCTATGCAAACTGGATACTAAGCGCATTGGCTGTTTGAGTAGAAGCCACCGTCCGTCAGTACCCCCAATAGAATGTATGTTTAAGAACCATGTTCCCAGGGTCTACGTTCATTGTCGTTCTCAATAGTACATGTTCATCACTGTATTGATACGGAAACGATCCCACACGATGGGAGTGATAATATGGCCAATGATGGCTTCATTTTTTTCGTACAGCGCGCAATGACCATGACTTATCCATTTTACACACAGATCATCAGTTGTCGTGATACCTGCAATGCAGCTCGGACTTTCACTCCCTCCATTATGCAGAAGTAGTAGTGCGTCTGCAAGCAGAAGAAGTTGACCATGGAGGAAAGTAGCATGACCATCACCAGCACGAAACCATTCTTAAAGAACTCATCCACGTCGACTCGATGAGGAGAGAGCGGCTAAATAATCAAAAGGTAGCTTGGTGATAGATTATCTATTCCTATAAAAATGTGTCTGAGGTATACCACAGTACGATTATTCTGGTATTAAACACTGCACAATATGGGATTTTAACACTGATGTCCAAAGAGTGAAAACGTTAAAAATCGAACGAACAGGCAAATCTGCCTATCCTTGCCATTCGGATTGAATCAGCCCTAATCTGCCTTTTCATGGGTGTTTGTTTTTCATTTCTGTTGTGTCCGAGCGTGAACGAGATTTCTACACAGAACTTTCTGGCACATAAGGCTTGGCGTAAACAACTTTGACCTATTCATTCACAAGTTAGGGTCAGCCGAGGTCGCACGCGTATGCAAATAAGTGAATGAGGGGCGTATATACATCATGTGAGGGGAACACAGTACCAATTAGTGTGGTTCGCACTTCATTAATTTCTGAAAATTTGCAATTACTTTCTGGGAACCTATAACAGCACGAAAATAATTTTACGAATTAAGTTTCTAATTATTTTACGCAAATCTTGCAAAAATAATCTACAGCATTTGATGTAAAAATTAAAAAAACAGCAAAGGTCTGGCGACGCTATTGCCATCACTTTTGATGTAAAATAATATATTTTTACAGTGTGTAACAAATTCTAAAACGCACTAAAAGCCAGTTTTAGTATTATTTTAACGGTCGTTAATTTTACCTCTGATTGTGAGGGGAACTTCAGACTAATGGCAAAGGCCGTGAGCGCACCCACGGCAACCGGATTGACGAAACCAAACACCTCACCGATGAGTTTCAGAACCGCTGCAGCCATCAGTCTTCGGCCGTACACCTTGGCGTAGATCTTACTCAGTGACGGATTCTTCCCCTTCTTCGCCGCCTTCTCCTGCATTCAAAATCAGAGGTTATCATGATGTAAGATTTAATAATGACCAAGGTATAATCATTAAAAATGTATTTTTTACCTTAACGCACAGTTCCATCATAAACTCATCCTCACTGTGAAATGCAACATCATGCGTTCGTTAATTGTAACCGCATATGACATATGGTTTGACCCCATAATGTTCGATGGAAGTTGTGCTTGTCTGTAAATTCATGGCGTTAAAGGAGTCTCAGAACACAATTCCACAGACATTGCTGCTGACGCAAACGACCGTCACCGACGACGACGACGACGACGACGACGACAACGACAACGACAACACCTGCGTTAGAAGTAACTACAATTTGGTATTTGAGGTAGTTTTGATGATATAAATAATGATATGAATTTGCTCATTTGGGTCATCGCAAGCTCCTTAAGAACCAGAATTGAGATACCTGTACCGCATGAAATTGGACAATTTCTTCAGAGTGTTGCCATATGTATCTTTGGCCTCACCGATTCTTCCATGAACGCTTTTTTGAACTCCCGGTGGTTTAACTCAGCCTCGTGTTGATCCGGCAAACTTCCCAGATCGCTGAGCTCTAGGGACTTCTTGTAGCCCAGCGCGAGGACCCAGTTGAGCCACCAGTACGTCAGGGCTGAGAATAGGCTGACGTAATAATGCATGTAGTACATGTCTGGTCGTTTCAGGTCATCAGCAAACTCGGCCTCCCTGTAGCCCCTTCCGCAGAGCTGGGGATTAAGGATTAAGGATTAAGAATTGGTCAAAAAAATTACACCTCTTGGTGAATTCCGACTGAATCAGAAAGCGGGGACTAAAACATAGTACTTGAGACATTTCGGATATTATATTTACTTTTTTGTGCATGTTATACCGGAGAATTTGTATTTAATTTTAATTGCATATAATTCCCTAAAGCCCCAGTCCCACTAAGACCTGCGATTTCCCGCGACCAGTTCAGTCGTGCGACAAGGCCAGTCGTGGGTAGTCGTCAGTGCTGGAGGACTCGAGTCCCGATTTTCAAGGACTCGGACTCGGACTCGGACTCGGACTCGGACTCGGACTCGGACTCGGACTCGGACTCGGACTCGGACTCGGACTCGGACTCGGACTCGGACTCGGACTCGGACAATAAGGACTCGACCAGCTCAAGGACTCGGCCCGAGTCCGGCCCAAAAAAGCAGATTTTACCTTAAATTTTACCGCAATTTTGTAACGAAGTCGGAGTGTTTAGTTCGCAAATCCCGTCAGTAGACTGCACACACATGTACTTAATTCGGCAGTACAGTACGCGTCAACCTCGTCCCCATAGTGTTCGAGCAATACGCTTCCAGAACGAGGATGAAAGTAGACCCTGGGGACGAGGTTGAGTACACGTATACGAGCTCAGTACGTGAGGTACGTATGGACGGTTTGCCTGACGAGACGTCGGTCCAACAGCGACGCGCGGAGACTGTGCCGGATTAAACATGGCATGAATTCGCCGTTTGCTCGCTCTACGTACGTGCGTGTGCGATCGAATGCGCTGCATGCATGCGCGAAGGCGCAGTGTTCGTGTAGTTGCCAGTCGAGCCGCAACGTCATGTGGCTGGTGCTCGACGTCCATTACTTGATATTCATGACATCATTAATCTTCTACATTTCAAAATTGTGAAGTACTTATTTAAATTTCTGCACCATAGAAACATTCTCATATTTTGTTTTGTCTGCTAAAATAGTTCGTGTATTACAATTTAAATAAAGAATCATTGCAACATTATGTTAAAGCTAAAGTTTGACTTACTACTTGTCACCAGACTCACATCGGGACTCGACTACAGCCCTGCTAAAAGGGAATGTTCCCCAAGACCAGTTTTCATTGGTTGAAGTAAAACAAATCTGGTTGAATAAATTTTTGTATTTTTCAGTATAATGAAATCTCCAGGGGCAATTTTGGTTTGGAAAAAAGACAGATAAAGTTGAAAAAATCGACGTTTTTATGGTGACGTTAGAGGCACATGCAATGCGTGATTTTTGTTCAAAGCTTTTTTTTTTAACATGTTTTTTTCTTTGACGTCATATTTTTAAATTGGGATAAGGTACTGGGATAGTTCAGTATCATCACAAAGCCCGTTAGTTTTTCTTTATAATCTCAAATAATAATGGCTGAAAGTAATTTCACAAGGTTGTGTCACGGCAAGGTTCCTTTGAAGTTTCTCAAACTACTGCGCAAATCCAATTTGTTTCAGGGATTTTTCGCTTGAGTTAAGTACTAGACAATATTTGCAGGTGTTTATGTGCCCCAAATCACATACATATGTATGTCATGTATGCACTTTATTTATAGGTTATATTTAAATGTCATTCAATCATGCGCCTATCAATTGCTTCCCCCACCCCTCTCCCCGGGCTGCCCCAGGTCTTATGTGGGGGTTTGGTCACGTTTTTCAAGCCCCAGGGTTGGGATTTTGGTCAATAATGTTGCCATTGTTTCCCCATCATCAGAAGTTAAAACCATGATGTGGGGGTGCCCCACCCATATATGTCGGGGATTGTCACTAAAATTTTGCCCCAGGGGTGGGGATTTGGTCACTTCAAAAGTGACAATCCCCACATCTTGGGTGGGGCATCCCGGGGGAGGGAGGGGTGGGGGAAGCAATTGATAGGCGCATAAGTGTTAAAAGCCTCTCTAAGCCTCTTATTACCGTAAATACCCTTTTTGACCACGCTGTGTAGTATTTGTGTACTGTCTCGGTGTCAACGAGAACACTGTACATGTACTTGAGATTCACAAAAGGACTCGGACTCGGACTCGGACACAAGGACTCGGACTCGGACTCGGACTCGAACCCCAGGGACTCGGACTCGGACTCGGACTCGAACCCAAGGACTCGGACTCGGACTCGGACTCGGACTCGGACTCGGACTCGGATTGGGTGGACTCGACTACAGCACTGGTAGTTGTGAATATTTCCTGCGATTTGAGCCGAGCAGTCACATTGTAAGACCAGTCGTGCAACCTGTAGAAGACTTGTTTCCGACTGATAGCTCCAATAATCGCACGACTGGCTACGACCAATCGTACGACTTGTCGTGGAGTCGCACAACTAGTCTTGCTTATTCGTGCATCTAGTCGTGCAATCAGGTTTAAGCGCACGACAAGTCGTGCCGTGGAAAGTCGTGCGACTGTCGTAGGACAGGAGAACCCTACGATCAGCCACGACAATGAAGGACCACCCAAGACTTGTCCCACGACCATCGCACGACCGTCGCACGACCGTCGCACGACAAATGACTAGGCTGCGACAAGATGCGACTACTTCAGTCGCAGCCAGGTTTTTAAACAGTTTAAAAACCTGTCTGCGACTGATTTTGGTCGTGCGAATATCCAAGACCACCCACGACCACCCAAGACTTGTGGCACGACTTTTCTAAGATTGCCTGTGGTTTCCAGTCGCAGCCTGTCGTAAGTTGTCCTAGTGGGACCGGGGCTTAAGTAAATTTTTAAATCGGTGATAAACTCAGTTAATATCTAAACTCCTCAAAAAAAGTTCGGAAACTCAAGTTTGACAGACGATTTCTCTCTTGTTTCCAACTCCTTTTCCTTGAATTTGGTATCATGGGAAAGCCCTGTTATTCTTCTTTACAATGATGTGTCATTTGTTATGATTAAGCAATTGGGGGATGTGCAGCACAGCTGAATATGGGGGTGGGTGTAAAGTGAAATGTTACAAAATGCATTGCTATTGTCCAAAAGTGTATTGACTATTGCTGTTAGGAGTTGTTTGGAGGATTGGTGTGTCTTGAATGATTCTCTGCTTACTAACCAATACTTAAAGGTTGTAAGCCATAAATGTGCGGGAAAAGTTTAGAAATCTACATGGCCTGTCACAATAAATTGCCTCCGGGATAGCAACTCTGTTGTTAATGTTCTTGCCTTTCAAACAGAGTAAAAGAATTTGTCATTTTCTGCACTCAAACACCCAATGAGCCAATGAGTTCTTGTCTATGAGTAACAAGAAGTCTCTCTCACAGTACAATGCAACACTCTATCACTAACAAAAGAAAAAAACAAGACGTAAGGAAAGTCTTTTTTCTGGTTTATTAATCGAACAGTTTCTTCATTGAACAATGTTAAGTCAAGAGCCTCAGTATAGGGGGTGGATGATCCGAATGCAGCCACAAGCAAAGGGGAATGCACTGTATGACAATAGCAATGCATTTTGTAACATTTCACTTTATACCCACCCACATATTCAGCTGTGCTGCACATCCCCCAATTGCTTAATCATAAAAAAATGACACATCATTATAAAGAAGATTAACAGGGCTTTCCAATTATACCAAAATCAAGGAAAAGGAGTTGGAAACGAGAGAAATCGTATGTCAAACTTGAGTTTCCGAACTTTTTTGAGGAGTTTATATTAAATTGTTATCTTGCAGAAATGTTGTGACTACAAAATATCGAATCCCTACCTTTACTCTGATGACGTTAGCCTCAAGAAGTATCAAGACGACGTAGATTGCTAGTTTGATGAGAGTCAAGTCAAAGATAACACGGTGAACGTCGACATCCCCCTGGTACTCCAAGTTCAACATACGGAGGACTTCGTTACAAAGTGAAAACACCCAGTACACCAGTAGCAGCACAGACATGGCTGGTAGCTGCCATAGCTCCATGTGATGATAGTAGACAAGTGAAATCACAACTGCTACGAAGGCCGCAATGCTGTGGATGTAGAGATGTGGCTGGGTGGGCTGATTCCAGGCCTTGTATGTCTCATCAGTCATGATACCTTCACCGATGGAGGCAAGAATCATGACAAGAAGTAGGACTAACACAAGCCATCTTAGGCTGTGTCCTGGATACACCAAGAGATATTTGGTGTGGACTCTGCGGTAGCTGGTGCAGCATCCTAAGACGAGAAGAATGAGCGATGATAGGAGAATGAAGGCGGCGTGAGGGATGGTTACCAGCCCGTCCACCAAACACGTGTTGTTGCGGACGTCGTCGTACCAATCTGAAGCTTCGTTCAGATAGGACGAGTTGGTTCCGCAGAGCCACTCCCACCTTGCGTCCATGTCTTACATTACTGAAATAAACCAGATATCAAATTACATCGGAACTGACTAGGTATACATTTGAATAAATGTTCAAAGTGAGCAAAGAAAACTGGCAGGAGCGGGATTCGAACCCGGACCTCCGGAATCCCGTCCGGCGCTCTACCAACTGAGCTATCTTGTCCTATGTTGGCGGTCTCCCAAATTGTCAGTTTGAGTTTGTTAATGGGCAAACTAATCTTCCAAGTCCAGAATGTCATGACTTAGCATGAAAACGATCAGTGTCATAAGGCCGCATAGAGTACCGGTATACTATGAACTTCACAAGCAGCAAAATGGTACCTCTGATTTAATTATTAAGCTTCACTTAAATTAGTGATAAAACAACAGCAACCGCTAGCTGAAGCAGCAACAGCAGTGACAGCAGCAGCAGCATCAAAAGCAGTAATAGTAATAGTAACAGCAACAGCAGCAGCGTCAGCAGCAGTAGGCCCAGCATCATCAGCAGGAGCATCACAATCAGCAGCAACCGCAGCATCAGCAGCAACAGCAGCAGCAGCAGCATCAGCAGTATAGTAACATCGTCAGCAGCAGTAACATCATCATCAGCAGCAAATATGACATTCTTTCATGCCATTTTCATATTGCATTGAAACAAGTTATGTGAGTCCCCTCATTTCAAGCTTTCATCTCCCTAAGTTACCCTTTCGGGGCACGGGTTTTGACCGAGGGAGGCGTGATTTTGCAATTATTCCAAACAAAAGAAAACATGTAAAATTTACTTAAAATGGGTGGGTGGGGGAATTGCTGGCGTTGTCAATTGAACGCATCCCTACTAATATTTCATATGAACTCTAGTATGTACGCATCGTCAAGCTAAGAAACCTGTATAAAACTGGCGACGCAGGGCCAACGCAGCTTCGTAGTTGCAGATCATTCAAACGAGGACGGTCATACGAGTTGAATTGTGTAGGCCTTACGAAGGAATCAGAACGCGTGTTTCGGCAAAATGACGGGGGGAAATTGAGACCATCAGCGTCAGGTTTTACATAACACACGAAAGAGGAATTCATTCGCGTGGCTGAACGAAGATGCAGGAATGGCGGAGTTATTGTCTGCAGATGAACGCGACGCGCCCTGAAATTGTGATTTTCTCTCGCTACACACAAACATTTAGAAAGAACATGATCAACATGTGTATCTTGCCGCTTGAACGAAACGCTTACGCCAACGGGATAAGGAGTTTTGGGATAAAGAAACCCGAAAACGTGTAAAATCTGCATTTGTTTCCTCGTGCTTGGATTGCAGTCCTATGGCTAAGCGTTAACTACAGCTGGAGTTCACATGAAACAAGAGAGTTGAAGTTGTTTTGCTTTAATTCTAATTCTGTCCCCTCCCCTGCGTATACGCTACTGCCCTGGGGTCAAGACATCGTAAATCTAGAAATAACACTGAAGAAGAGGCCTGGGAGGGTTAGTCACATCTCTTCCTTACTGAATAAGAGTACAAATAAGTTCCACTATTAAAACAAAAAATTCTACTTTGTTTCACTAAGACGTTGGATTTGTTATTGCAGTGTGGCAGCCAAGATCAACTATTTGAAAACGGCATAAAATGGCATGATTAACTATTTGAAAACAGCATGAAGTGAACAATCTTGAAAGCACAATACTTACGTAGTTGTATACGCGTGTAGTTTAGGTGTAAAATGGATACCCGGTTAATCATAAGATTAAATAGACTTTGCTTTCTTCGCGTATTCGACCTTTGTGGCACTTACAGTATCCCATTGTTCACCGTGGTATGTATTTTTTTTTTTACCGAACTAAGGCAAGGTCACGATAAAAACGTCAACTCATCGACATGATAATGAAATGGCGCACACATAGAGAAAAAAACACATTATCTTTCTGGTGGTTTGTCTTTGTAATTCTGTGCCGTCACAGTCCACATTCAATAAAGTTTGCCAGTTCGTGTATATTTGCACAGTGACCTGGATCTTGCGAACCTTGTACTCTGTTAATATTTTATATGAATCAAATAGTGATAAATATGAGATAAATGTGATCTGAACTTATACTTAGAGCAACTGCAACGTTCTATCTAAAACCATTGGACTTCGTTGGGTAACCGGTGACCTTTTGGTCATGTAACCAGCCCGCATGGTCACCCGTTCAGGTGCAGCGGATCACTTTTGAAAGTGGTGGCTGGGGGGGGGGGGGGGGGGGGCAAAAGCATTGCCGGCTGCTGACCATTTTTTATAGATTTCTTGTGCGGAACTGCCAAAAGGGGGGGGGGGGTCCCCCAGTGGAAAATGAGGGAGGGGGGGGGGCAGACATTTTTTCAAGGGGCGCTGAAAATGAAGGAACCGCGGCTTATTTTGTTTTGGTTCATTTCAGGATTTCAAATGGGGGGAGGGGGGGGGGGGGGGCTCGTATGTTTCAGCCCCAAAGACTGTGGGCCTGTTTGTTTCACACAGATCCGGATCGCAATCAGTGATCCAACCGCTGGTTCGCTCCATCCATTACGCGAGATTTCGCGTGTGAACCAACGCATGGATCACTGACCGATGTATGGAAGTGTGACTGTGGACTTGATTGAGGGCGCTGTTCAGGTGGGGTGGAGGGCTTGGGCTTGTTGTCGTTGACTTTGTTGTAACCGTTGAGCTTGAGTGAAGTCTTGATGTGGTGGAGCTCTTGTTCAAGACTGGCCTGGTCGCAGGTGCTATAGGCTCGGCGAACAAGGGTATTGCAGACTGACGACTTGAAGCGTGAAAGGACTCGACGAGCTGTGAAGATAGCGGTCTGTGTGTGTGGGCTGCGGTAGACTGTGTGGCATACGGAGCCATTGGGTGTGCGGGTGACCTGGACATCGAGGAAAGAGATGGAGTTGTGTTCTTCTTCCATGGTGAATTTGATGAGGGGATGCATGGTTGTTGATGTGACCATGATGTGTTTGAGGAAGACTTATAATTTTTCTGTGCCATGTGGCCACACTACAAAGGTGTCATCAACAGAGGTCAGGTCGTAGGTCGGCGGCCTCGATGCTGTTCAGCTCGCAGGACCGGGTTTAGAGGTGATCCCATGGCAGCCCCGGTAAATTTCTCATAGTACTGGTCCCACCATTTGAAACAAGTAGAGGGGACGCAGGTATGGAGGAGGTCTTGGATTTGTTCCGGAGATAGATCTGTTTTGTCTTGAAGCTTAGGGATCGTGTTGGAGGCGCTCTAAATTTGGCTATGAAGCACGCTTCTGCGGTAGGGACATTGGTGAATGTCGGTGGGCTTGAGTTTGATGTTCTTGATGATGTCTACAAACTGACTGGAATTGGCGATGTGGTGTTGTGTATGGCCAACTTGGGGGCTGCAGAATCTTGGTTAGGTGTTGTAGGTCGGGGAACCACGGGATCAAGCGACGATCGGGCGGAGGGGAATGTCGGGCTTGTGGATCTTGGGTTGACCGAAGAACCTGGGGCAGGAGGAGCTGAGGTGTCTGTATAGGGCTGTAGAGATGGCTTACTGGTGGTTTTATGTAAGAAAGAAATTAACATTAAAATAGCAAAAATAGAATTGCAAAAATCAATGTTTAAAACGTCGTAAGAAAGTAAGTACAACTAAAATGTCCATCAAGACAACAAAATTGAGAAAGCACAGATACAAAAACAATAACATTTGTTGAAGGCCAGTTTAAAAGTTTTAGCTTTACGCTTAAAAATGCCAATAGACTGAGAACTTCGAGTGTCGGCAGGCAACTTATTCCACAATTCTGGGTCTGCTAATGAAAAGGATCTACCCCAGCGTCTTTAACATTCTACACTTAGAAATTTCTAAACATACTTTGTTGTTGGAACGAAAGCAATATGCTGACCTTTCCTTAAAACACTAACAAGATCACTGATGAACTTTGGGGACAGACCATGTAAAACTTTAAAAGTTAAAAGAAGGATTAACAAATATATACGAAATTTCACTGGCAGCCAATGTAGTTGACGCAAAACCGGTGATATGTGGTTGAATTTCCATGTAATTCTGAACTCTTTGTAACTTGGCTATTTCGGAGTTGGTAAACCATACAGGAGACTGTTACAATAATCAAGTCTGTTGGTAATACATGCATGAATAATGGTGACTAAAGAATCTTTAGACAAAAACATGCTAATACGTCTGATGATGGAAACAAAATGTGGAACAAGTCTTAGTAATAGGCCTATGAGTTTTCATACACAAGTTCGAGTAAAACCAAGCTCACAGATTTCTAACAGAGTTACTTGGATCAATGCTGGTACCACCAATTTTAACACTGTCAATGTTGAGCTTGGCTAACTGTTGTTTAGTTCCAATAAAAACAATTAAGTTTAGTAATTATTTATCAAGCATCCATGCCCTTATGTCACAAAATACAGTTTTACATAGTCTGAACAGCTGCAGCCTGTGTGGCATTTGAGTCAGGTTTAAAAGACAAATATGACTGAGTGTCATCGACATAACGAGGTACATTAAGATGATTATCAACTATCATGTCAAAATGTTTGGATGCATAAATGTTGAACAGGGGACCTAAGCAGGATCCTTGGGGAACCCCACAGTTCAATTCAAATTTGTCCAATGACAATCCCTGTATTGAAAGTCGTTGACTCCTGTTAGCAAGGTAGGATGAAAACCACTCTTGCCACAAATCCCAATCGTGGTCTGGCCGCTGGGGTATAAGACATTGTGATTGACAGTGTAAAATGCAGCGCTGAGATCTAACAGGACTACCAAAGTGACTTGTTAGGAGTTCATGTTCGAAACTGAGAATGCAAATTGTTTTCCTTCAGAAGAGCCGTTTCTGTGCTATGAAATTTCCCTTACTACGACTGAAGCATGGAATGAAAGTGAATGGGTAGTCATGCGATTGTGTACCTGCTTGAATACGGTCATTTCAATCAGTTCTGACACAAATTGAAGATTGCTTATTGGGCGATAGTTGTTAAAGCTCAAATCAAGATTTCCCTTCTTCAGCAGTGGAGTAACGAGAGTTCGATGGAAATACTCCAGAATCCAGTGATAAAATGATAATTCGTGTGAGCACGTGAAGTTTAGCATCAAGACAGCTCACCACAAGTGATATTGGCATTGGGTCAAGTGAGCAGGATTTATTTTGCCTTGGAGATGAGAGATTTCACAACCATATCTAAAAGTTGTGAAAAGTAAATTATTGTGAGTCGGGCGAGTGTTCCTATTTTAGGATATGTATTTTTTGTTATTAATATATTTCCTTTTTCGAGACTACATTCATTGAATTTATCACAACTGCATATCACTAATATGAATGCTTGTGTGTGGATGCAATGAATTTCCACTCGATTTGACTCTATTATTTTCTATTTTTACTGATACCAAGCACGATACCCTAACCACACTCCAGACTATTGTTACCTAACACATCCCCCTAGATTTCTGAAAAGAATTCCTGAGATTCCGGGAACACAATGACCAACACAAAAGAGGGGGGGGGGGCGCTTTTCTCCCATATCGTGTTTCATAAAGTTTTTACATCGTATAAATGTTTTTGTATTTTTTCATAGTTTTATATTCTTGAGTGGATACTTTTAACCTGATATAAATTAGATAATGCTTGGTCTTCTTGCAGCTTTCAGCAATTAATTGTCATTTGCTGAATGCGGGGACTTTTCATTCATTTTAAAGTAAACACGGGAAATCCCGTCTCAGTCCAAAATACTATTTGTAGTATGTAAGTGTTTTGAGCGTCTTCTTTGTTGGGGTTTCCCGTATGCAAATTGCAAATCCGTGTGTGTTGAAATGGAAGCTAGGACCGGAATTGATAGCTTTCTTCCTGATTGATTGGTTTCAATTTCTATTCCCCTTTTCGGTGAGGTTCCTCACCTCATTTAACAAAACACAACTCTCGAATAAGATGCATAGTATTTTTCAATAACACGCAAATACGTACAGTAGCCGTACACTACATTAATTAAGAAAAGTTAACGAGCTGGTCGTGTCAGCACACACTTCGAAAGAACTAGGATGGGCCAAAACAGTTGATTGCTGATTAAAATTAAAAGTTACGGTGGAAAACAAAAACGTGGAGTGCAGCCACGTGTAATCCGCCTTGAGGGGATCATAGTACATTTTATGGTTTATTTAAATAAGTACTTCATTAACATCCCATACACTAGACGATTATGGACTAGTGACGTCACATTAAGAACCCGACGAAGCCTATATGGGCAAGATTAATAAGGCCATTAGAGCGGGGCCTTCCACACCTATGAAGCAAGCTACGCTTTGTGCGATCCTACTGTATACAAAGTATACCGTACACGTTCTAATCGTTCCTGACAAGGGTCAGTTTGTGATTCAAGTCTAATATTTTTAAAGGTATATAATTACGTAACAAACTAAATCAATACCTATCCTGTTGAGCTCGTACTTTTCATTGCTTCAAACCTGACTGCCTCTATAGCCTTTTCATATACACGCATGTATGCAAAACGCTGACGGGTTGGATAGCCCCCACCCCGAAACAAATAATAATAGAATAAATAAATAAATAAATAAATAAATACTTTTTACTTTTTTCAAGGAAAACTTTATTTCAAAATCCTTGAAGAACACAGTATATACAGAAATAGAAGAATTATAATTAAATCAGTACAAAAAATGTAACATTAACAAGAAAACTTGACAGTCAATAGATCAATACATGAATTATAATTAAATCAGTACAATGATTGTAAAGTAAAGATTATAAAGTAAACCAAACAGTTAACAGAATAGCTCGATACATGAAGTACATTGTGGAACATAGCATTAACATCAATAAATTTGAATCAGTTTAATTATTAAGCGGGGATGGGGGAAACAGGGAAGGGGAAGGAAGGGGAAGAAGGAGTGGGGCCCACTGGGTTCTGGATGTGGGCACCTCGTGCCCACTGCCAGTAGGCCCCGGTTGGGAAAAAGTCAGGCCACCGGGGTGGGCGGTGAAAACGACACCACGTCCCGCCCAGGAGGGGCGGCGACTACCCACGCCTCAGTGACCTGGGGAGGGAGGGGAACAAATTAAATTATTACAGAATTAAATCAACCATGTTATTTTATTGTTTTGCATCGTAAAGAGAGTATCATTGATGGACCATTTAAGGAGGAATTTGTTGAGAGAGTTGGTGAAGATAAAGTAATTGTGCTCAAGAATGACTTTTGTTTTTAATCGATGGGTCCATACTATAAGGGGGGGAGGAGAAATTAGTGGTTCGGTAAAGCCAGTAGATGACGTTTTTGAGACTTATTATTAGGAAATTTGCTAGGCACACGGTCTCCCTGCTTCGACCCCGGGCGTGAGGAATCAGGGCCCAGTAAAGGTCAAAGTTCAGCTTGATATCCGGAAGAAGGTGCGAAAGTAGCTTGTGGAGAAGGTTGAGGGCGGGCTGAATGGACGGACAGATGACGAAGAGGTGATGAATAATTTTTCTGTGCCATGTGGCCACACTACAAAGGTGTCATCAACAGAGGTCAGGTCGTAGGTCGGCGGCCTCGATGCTGTTCAGCTCGCAGGACCGGGTTTAGAGGTGATCCCATGGCAGCCCCGGTAAATTTCTCATAGTACTGGTCCCACCATTTGAAACAAGTAGAGGGGACGCAGGTATGGAGGAGGTCTTGGATTTGTTCCGGAGATAGATCTGTTTTGTCTTGAAGCTTAGGGATCGTGTTGGAGGCGCTCTAAATTTGGCTATGAAGCACGCTTCTGCGGTAGGGACATTGGTGAATGTCGGTGGGCTTGAGTTTGATGTTCTTGATGATGTCTACAAACTGACTGGAATTGGCGATGTGGTGTTGTGTATGGCCAACTTGGGGGCTGCAGAATCTTGGTTAGGTGTTGTAGGTCGGGGAACCACGGGATCAAGCGACGATCGGGCGGAGGGGAATGTCGGGCTTGTGGATCTTGGGTTGACCGAAGAACCTGCGGCAGGAGGAGCTGAGGTGTCTGTATAGGGCTGTAGAGATGGCTTACTGGTGGTTTTATGTAAGAAAGAAATTAACATTAAAATAGCAAAAATAGAATTGCAAAAATCAATGTTTAAAACGTCGTAAGAAAGTAAGTACAACTAAAATGTCCATCAAGACAACAAAATTGAGAAAGCACAGATACAAAAACAATAACATTTGTTGAAGGCCAGTTTAAAAGTTTTAGCTTTACGCTTAAAAATGCCAATAGACTGAGAACTTCGAGTGTCGGCAGGCAACTTATTCCACAATTCTGGGTCTGCTAATGAAAAGGATCTACCCCAGCGTCTTTAACATTCTACACTTAGAAATTTCTAAACATACTTTGTTGTTGGAACGAAAGCAATATGCTGACCTTTCCTTAAAACACTAACAAGATCACTGATGAACTTTGGGGACAGACCATGTAAAACTTTAAAAGTTAAAAGAAGGATTAACAAATATATACGAAATTTCACTGGCAGCCAATGTAGTTGACGCAAAACCGGTGATATGTGGTTGAATTTCCATGTAATTCTGAACTCTTTGTAACTTGGCTATTTCGGAGTTGGTAAACCATACAGGAGACTGTTACAATAATCAAGTCTGTTGGTAATACATGCATGAATAATGGTGACTAAAGAATCTTTAGACAAAAACATGCTAATACGTCTGATGATGGAAACAAAATGTGGAACAAGTCTTAGTAATAGGCCTATGAGTTTTCATACACAGGTTCGAGTCAAACCAAGCTCACAGATTTCTAACAGAGTTACTTGGATCAATGCTGGTACCACCAATTTTAACACTGTCAATGTTGAGCTTGGCTAACTGTTGTTTAGTTCCAATAAAAACAATTAAGTTTAGTAATTATTTATCAAGCATCCATGCCCTTATGTCACAAAATACAGTTTTACATAGTCTGAACAGCTGCAGCCTGTGTGGCATTTGAGTCAGGTTTAAAAGACAAATATGACTGAGTGTCATCGACATAACGAGGTACATTAAGATGATTATCAACTATCATGTCAAAATGTTTGGATGCATAAATGTTGAACAGGGGACCTAAGCAGGATCCTTGGGGAACCCCACAGTTCAATTCAAATTTGTCCAATGACAATCCCTGTATTGAAAGTCGTTGACTCCTGTTAGCAAGGTAGGATGAAAACCACTCTTGCCACAAATCCCAATCGTGGTCTGGCCGCTGGGGTATAAGACATTGTGATTGACAGTGTAAAATGCAGCGCTGAGATCTAACAGGACTACCAAAGTGACTTGTTAGGAGTTCATGTTCGAAACTGAGAATGCAAATTGTTTTCCTTCAGAAGAGCCGTTTCTGTGCTATGAAATTTCCCTTACTACGACTGAAGCATGGAATGAAAGTGAATGGGTAGTCATGCGATTGTGTACCTGCTTGAATACGGTCATTTCAATCAGTTCTGACACAAATTGAAGATTGCTTATTGGGCGATAGTTGTTAAAGCTCAAATCAAGATTTCCCTTCTTCAGCAGTGGAGTAACGAGAGTTCGATGGAAATACTCCAGAATCCAGTGATAAAATGATAATTCGTGTGAGCACGTGAAGTTTAGCATCAAGACAGCTCACCACAAGTGATATTGGCATTGGGTCAAGTGAGCAGGATTTATTTTGCCTTGGAGATGAGAGATTTCACAACCATATCTAAAAGTTGTGAAAAGTAAATTATTGTGAGTCGGGCGAGTGTTCCTATTTTAGGATATGTATTTTTTGTTATTAATATATTTCCTTTTTCGAGACTACATTCATTGAATTTATCACAACTGCATATCACTAATATGAATGCTTGTGTGTGGATGCAATGAATTTCCACTCGATTTGACTCTATTATTTTCTATTTTTACTGATACCAAGCACGATACCCTAACCACACTCCAGACTATTGTTACCTAACACATCCCCCTAGATTTCTGAAAAGAATTCCTGAGATTCCGGGAACACAATGACCAACACAAAAGAGGGGGGGGGGGGGCGCTTTTCTCCCATATCGTGTTTCATAAAGTTTTTACATCGTATAAATGTTTTTGTATTTTTTCATAGTTTTATATTCTTGAGTGGATACTTTTAACCTGATATAAATTAGATAATGCTTGGTCTTCTTGCAGCTTTCAGCAATTAATTGTCATTTGCTGAATGCGGGGACTTTTCATTCATTTTAAAGTAAACACGGGAAATCCCGTCTCAGTCCAAAATACTATTTGTAGTATGTAAGTGTTTTGAGCGTCTTCTTTGTTGGGGTTTCCCGTATGCAAATTGCAAATCCGTGTGTGTTGAAATGGAAGCTAGGACCGGAATTGATAGCTTTCTTCCTGATTGATTGGTTTCAATTTCTATTCCCCTTTTCGGTGAGGTTCCTCACCTCATTTAACAAAACACAACTCTCGAATAAGATGCATAGTATTTTTCAATAACACGCAAATACGTACAGTAGCCGTACACTACATTAATTAAGAAAAGTTAACGAGCTGGTCGTGTCAGCACACACTTCGAAAGAACTAGGATGGGCCAAAACAGTTGATTGCTGATTAAAATTAAAAGTTACGGTGGAAAACAAAAACGTGGAGTGCAGCCACGTGTAATCCGCCTTGAGGGGATCATAGTACATTTTATGGTTTATTTAAATAAGTACTTCATTAACATCCCATACACTAGACGATTATGGACTAGTGACGTCACATTAAGAACCCGACGAAGCCTATATGGGCAAGATTAATAAGGCCATTAGAGCGGGGCCTTCCACACCTATGAAGCAAGCTACGCTTTGTGCGATCCTACTGTATACAAAGTATACCGTACACGTTCTAATCGTTCCTGACAAGGGTCAGTTTGTGATTCAAGTCTAATATTTTTAAAGGTATATAATTACGTAACAAACTAAATCAATACCTATCCTGTTGAGCTCGTACTTTTCATTGCTTCAAACCTGACTGCCTCTATAGCCTTTTCATATACACGCATGTATGCAAAACGCTGACGGGTTGGATAGCCCCCACCCCGAAACAAATAATAATAGAATAAATAAATAAATAAATAAATAAATACTTTTTACTTTTTTCAAGGAAAACTTTATTTCAAAATCCTTGAAGAACACAGTATATACAGAAATAGAAGAATTATAATTAAATCAGTACAAAAAATGTAACATTAACAAGAAAACTTGACAGTCAATAGATCAATACATGAATTATAATTAAATCAGTACAATGATTGTAAAGTAAAGATTATAAAGTAAACCAAACAGTTAACAGAATAGCTCGATACATGAAGTACATTGTGGAACATAGCATTAACATCAATAAATTTGAATCAGTTTAATTATTAAGCGGGGATGGGGGAAACAGGGAAGGGGAAGGAAGGGGAAGAAGGAGTGGGGCCCACTGGGTTCTGGATGTGGGCACCTCGTGCCCACTGCCAGTAGGCCCCGGTTGGGAAAAAGTCAGGCCACCGGGGTGGGCGGTGAAAACGACACCACGTCCCGCCCAGGAGGGGCGGCGACTACCCACGCCTCAGTGACCTGGGGAGGGAGGGGAACAAATTAAATTATTACAGAATTAAATCAACCATGTTATTTTATTGTTTTGCATCGTAAAGAGAGTATCATTGATGGACCATTTAAGGAGGAATTTGTTGAGAGAGTTGGTGAAGATAAAGTAATTGTGCTCAAGAATGACTTTTGTTTTTAATCGATGGGTCCATACTATAAGGGGGGGAGGAGAAATTAGTGGTTCGGTAAAGCCAGTAGATGACGTTTTTGAGACTTATTATTAGGAAATTTGCTAGGCACACGGTCTCCCTGCTTCGACCCCGGGCGTGAGGAATCAGGGCCCAGTAAAGGTCAAAGTTCAGCTTGATATCCGGAAGAAGGTGCGAAAGTAGCTTGTGGAGAAGGTTGAGGGCGGGCTGAATGGACGGACAGATGACAAAGAGGTGATGAATCGTACCTCTCTCGCCGCACCAGCCGCAGGATGACGGGATAGCAGGATTCAGGTGATGAAGGACGGTAAGAGACGGCAGGATGTTGTGGAAGAGTTTGAACTGGACATCTCCCTCCTCCTTGGAAGTTGGCAGTTGGTAGATAACTCTCCATGGGATGTTGTGTGAAGGAGGGAGGAAACCAAGTTCATGCCAGTGGGTAGATGTAGATGAAGAGAGGTTGTTGACGTGGGCATTAAACTTTCCATAGACAGATTTTGAGGTTGCAGTGAGGGCGTCCGTTTTACCGTCCAGGAAAACTTGGCCGGGTGATTCAGGGCGAGAGGCGAAGGTGGAGATAGGTAAGTCCTGAAGAAGTCCGGCCCTATCGAAGAGCGACGGAAAGTATGCAGAAATGGCATGGTGCAGGCGAGAGAGTTCATTTTATAGAAGACGGAGAGAAGGAAGACGGAGACTCGAGGTTGGAAGGTGAAGATACCAGCATTCAGCCAGGTGCCAGCGTTCAGGTTGATGAGGTCCCTCACGATCCCGACCCCACCCGCGAGGAGTCGAGCGGAGAGAACCGAGTGCCCGGGTAAGTAACGGATGAAAGGAGGGTAGATTAGGGGGAGATTTATAACATGGTTGATTGATTTGGCGGGTGTTTCAACTCGAGCTCCGAGTGTCGTCCAAGCACGCAGGACCTCACTGTAGAAAACAGCCAGACTGGTGAGATATTTGGAATCGATTTCGGTGAGAAAGAATTGGTAATCAAGGTTAAAGTGTTTGTATTGTCGAAGAAAGTAATCCATTATACAGAAACAAGGATGGGAATTGAATTGAAGATAGCGTTGAATATGGTTGAATCTGAAAGTGAGGCTGCGTGCTTGGAGACATGCTAAACCAAGTCCACCTTTATCGGGGTTTTGAAAGAGAAGTTGTCTTTTGAGGAAGTGTTTCTTTTTGAACCAGATAAAATCGACAAGCATGTCTTGGAGTTCACCTAGGATGTTATTAGGACAAGGGAGAACAGCAATACAGTGAAAGAGTTTAGAGGCGGCGAGTTGATTAGCGACAAGAATTTTTCCTTTGAATGATAGGGAATTTGAAAGACGGATCCAGGAGGAGAGAGTTTTTCGTAGCTTATTTTGGCATTGAACCCAGTTTTCTTGAGTGTAGGTGTTGTTATTACCTGGGTGAACTCCAAGAAAGGGTAAACCTTGATTGTTCCAATGGAAAGAAAGGGGCTTGTCGATTCTATCGGTCCAGCATCCAACCCATAGACCCTTGGATTTCTGATAATTGAGACAGGCAGCAGAGGATTTACTGAACAAACTATAGGCATTATTAATAATATCAAATCCCTCATCGGAGGTGACGAATACAGTGACATTGTCTGCATAAGCCGAGACTGAGCAGTATCTATCTGTATTAGGAAGAAGCAGACTTTTACCCGAGAGATTGTTACGTAAATTGTTAAGAAAAGGCTCAATGGCTATTGTGTACAGCAGCCCCGAGAGCGGGCATCCCTGACGTATGCCCTTTTCAAATAGAAATGATGCGGTCAAAGAGCCGCAGACTTTGATGTGGCTCTCGGCGCCGCTGTACAAAAGATCGAGGTAAGAAACAAATTTGTCCCCAAATCCCATGGCTCTCATTGTCTTGAAGAGGTAGCCGTGGTCAACATTGTCAAAGGCTCTTTTTTATCAAGGTTGACCACGGCCAAAGGTAAGTTGTTATGGTTACAATAATAAAGGGCGTCTCTAATTAGATTTAAGTTATCGTAAATGCTGTGTCCGGGGACGCAGTAGGACTGATCTTCATCGATAATTTCATTAATTGATTGTTTTAAACGGTTAGCAAGCAGCTTGGCAAAAGTTTTATAATCTGTATTGAGTAAGGAGACAGGACGCCAATTGGACAGGTCAGAGAGGTCTCCTTTTTTGGGGATGAGAGTGATTATAGCTTTGTGAAAGGAGTTGGGGAGGGTACCTGAATTTGTTGCGAATAGGAGAACTTCGAACAGATCGTTTTCAAACAAGAACCAAAAGGAAGAAAAGAATTCGGAAGTAAGACCATCGAAACCAGGAGTTTTGTTTTTGCCAAGCTGCTTGATAACGGCATCAAGTTCCTCGGGACGCAGAGGAGCATCAAGGTCCTCTGCGTCCGCGGGATCCAACTCAGCTAAATCTCGTAGGAGATCTTCGAGGGCGCCCTCGTCAGTTTGAACAGAACTATATAAGTCTTTGTAGTAGTTGCGGCAGTGGGTTTTGATTTCAGCGGGGTCCTCTGTGAGTGACCCCGAGGGAAGGCGAACACAAGAAAGATTTTTAGATTGAGAGTGAGATTGTTCAAGATGGAAAAAATAAGAAGAACTAGTATCTACTTCATTAATATGTTGAAAGCGGGATCTGACGAGGGCACCCTGTGCTTTGTTTTTCAAGAATATATTTAATTCTTCTCTCTGCTGTTGCAGAACTTTTTTAGTCTCTTGTGTGATGTCTGGCGTAGACTGTAGAGTATCAATGTATTGATTGATATCTTGAAATATACGACGTTTTTCTTGGGCAATTTTAGAACAGTAACTCTGGGTAAGTTTTTCAATTTGAGCTTTACCCAGGTCCCACCAAGAAAGAATATTACGGAATGTGTGTTTTTCTGTTTGCCAATTGGCCCAAAATTGTTGAAGGATCTCACGGTAATTTATATCATCAAGAAGGGAGTTATTAAAGTGCCAGTAGGCACTTTTGGTGGGATGAAGAGAGGGAGTGCTGAATATAAGAGAAACAGCAGAATGATCAAAGGGCGAACAGGGGGAAATGGAGCAGGTACGAACAGACGGAATTAAACTAAAGGGGATATAAAAACGATCAAGTCTGGCTTTAGAAACTCGATTAGAACTAGACATGCTATGTGTTTGTCACGTTATGACAAACACAGGGCTGTTTCGGGGTTGTTTTGTTATTTTGGATGTGTAATATGCTTATAATAGTAAAAGGTGTTTGTTAGTTAAAGACGGAGGGGTTAGGATGTTGTTGTTGGGAGGAACATAAAATTTACAAAATAAAAAAAATCATAGAAAATTTGCCGATGACGTCATCATGACGTCACTTCGGCTGCCGCATGCTTGTGGCACACTATCTACATACCCACCAATTTTTATGACGATTGGACCTACCCTTATATGTGTTTTTTTTTTAATATATTTTTGATGTCGTCATGATGACGTCACACATTTTCTCATTTATGTGAAAGAATATAGAAGCTAACAAAGCTATTACAAAAAGAATTTTGAATTTAGCATGTTCTGGTGATGAGATATGGGTTTAAGAAACTTTAAGGTTAAAAAACTTAAAAATTACTATAAAATCGTATGATGACGTCATGATGACGTCATGATGACGTCACCTCAATTTTCATCTATAACACGTACTTGTCTACCACCATAGCAGGTTTGAATGCAATCGGACCTACGGTTCTCTAGATATGTGCCCTTGAAAAATGCACCTTTAAGATGACGTCACATGACAAGTGATGACGTCATCATGACGTCACTCTTCGGCATACATTCTTAGCTTAGGGTCTCTGTTTGAGTTAAACCTGATTAAGATCTGAGGTTGTTTAGTGACCAAAGTGGCTCTTACAAAATTCGTGTACAAAGTCTATGGGATTTGGGATAAAACTAAAAAGTCATAGAAAATCAGCTGATGACGTCATCATGACGTCACTTTGGATTTTACATGCTAGTGGCACTATCTACCTACCCACCAATTTTCATGACGATCGGACATATCCTTATATGTGTTTTAAAAAAGCACATTTTTGATGATGTCATCATGACGTCACACATTTTCTCCCTTTCAGGGCATATCTTTGAGACATACCAAAGCTATAACAAAAATAATTTTGAAAATATCTTGTTCTGTTTGCTAGATATATTGAAAAGAATGTTACGATTTTAAAATTTTGAAAAATTCATAAAAAATCATGTGATGACGTCATCATGACGTCACTTTGGATTCAGCATCCTAGTGACAGTATCTACCTACCCACCAATTTTCATGACGATCGGACCTATCCTTATATGTGTTTTAAAAAAGCACATTTTTGATGATGTCATCATGACGTCACACATTTTCTCCCTTTCAGGGCATATCTTTGAGACATACCAAAGCTATAACAAAAAGAATTTTGAAAATATCTTGTTTTGTTCGCTAGATATATTGAACAGAATTTTACGATTTTGAAATTTCAAAAATTCATAAAAAATCACGTGATGACGTCATCATGACGTAAATGTTCGGCATACATTCTGAGCAGTTGGTCTAAGTGCCTGCCAAGTTTAAAGCCAATCGGCACCATAAAAGTAGCCAAAGTGCCAGTAAGAAAGAAAACGTGTACAAATGCAATGGGCATTTGGCTGAAAAAGAAGAAAAAAAAAAAGAAAAAAAAAAAAAAAAAAAAAAATCTTAACGAAAACAAGGGCTGTTTCGGAAAAGTTTCCGAAACAGCCAATTAGTTTTGTTGAACCTAAACCAGGTGAATTTGCTCTTAGAAGGATTCAGTCTGCGCCAGACATCACAAAGAGAGTTTCTATTCATAGAATTCCTGAGAGCCATTGAGATTTGGGGTCTATGCTCAGTCGGCTTATTCAGACGATCTATAGAAGGATTATCAGTACAGTTAAAGTCACCTCCGATAATAATGGCACCGTCACTACATTGATTACAATGGAGATCCATATCATTGATATACTTAAGAGCAAAGGGGTTAGATTGAGGAATAAGGACATTAAAAATATTGAAAACATCATTATTAGTTTTAACTTTAACATATAAAATAGATCCACTGGCGATAACACCGGAGGCTATTGCTTCGATATTACGATGAATAAGTGTGGTGACTCCAGATCCGGGTGCACTCCCAGGAGCACAAATAGGGATGTAGTTGGGCCAATTTTTCCGGCAGGGGTGATTACTTTTCACGTTATAAGTTTCCTGAAGTAGAATAATATCATTTTTGGGGGAAAGAAGTTCAAAATAATCTTTCAGAGAGGCATTACGGGTGATATTGCAACAGCCTCCGGTGTTTAGGGTAATTAGTGACAGTGCCATTACAAAGGAGAGGGAAAAGAATCTAACAAAGAAATCCATGGTAAGAGTTATTAAGCTTCAAGTTTTTTTTATGAGTTTTGTTATCCTCTGCTGCATTGAATTTTGAAGGAGTGGAGTGTTACGTAAGGGCTTGAGTTGACGAACAAGTCCAGGTATGTTATGAGTGAATTTGCGTGCGACTTCTTTCGGTTTCCGTTGACATTTCACAGAAGAGATGAATTTCACAAGGTCTTGATGATTTAAGGGTTTATTGAAGGTTGGAAGGGAGGTAGGATAGTTTTCGTCCTCCTCCTCCTACAGAGACGAGTCCTCACTGGCTTCATCCACGGAGAGACGGTCAGAGGTGGACATGGTGGTAGGAGTGGATGGAGCGGGGGAAGGGGTATTTGGATTGGATGAGGGATGGGGGGTTTCAGGGACAACTAGGCTAGGGTCAGGGGTGGGTGAGGAGAGTGGGGTGGGTTGGGAGGAAGAGATTGGGGTGGGTTGGGAGGAAGGGATTGGGGTGGGTTGGGAGGAAGGGAAAGGTGTGGATTGGGAGGGAGGCATATATAGGGGTGGGTTGGGATGAAGGGGTAGGGGAGGGTTGGGTGGAAGGAACCGACGATGCCGTAGGTTTTTGGGTGAAGTCTAGAGCTTGGGTCAGAGTGGGGGTGCTGGGTTCTGCGGGGGCAGTCGGTTGGGTTCTTTTCCTTAGTTTTCGTTGGGAGCTAGGAGACTTCAGGGGAATCAAGCGGGGACCGTCATCAGGGGATTGGGTAGGGGAGAATTTGCGTTTAGTCACGGCATCGGAATACAATCTCGTCGGGGCGGGTGGAGTGCCCCAGATGAAATTGTTAGTGTCCATTTCGTCGGCACCGGAGGCAGGGGAGTGCCTGGCGTAGGCCCAGGCACCCCCGCCCGAATAACCGGGCGCTGCGGGACCAGAACCGGGGGACCCCGACACAGATCGCTCACAGCGGAAACCCCGGCAGAAGCCGGAGCAGAAGCTAGAGCGGCTGCAGCGGACCGGGCACGAGCAGGCGTGTGCGTAGGTGCACCTGAAGAGATCTTGGGCCCCGACGCAGGTCGGGGCTCCCGGTCTCCTCCGCCCGCGACGGGTCCGGCTGCCGGAGAACCCGCGGCCCCCGACATGGGTCGAGGGCCGCGTTCGGGAGAGACTGGAGGAGAGGTCGAGGGTTTGGACGTTTTGGCAGGATGTCTAGGGTCGGACTTGTCGGATTGTCGGGCTTACCTTGTTGATTATCACGGGTGGGGGGCTTCGTACAAGATCTACTAATATGACCGTACTCTCCGCAGTTGAAACAGCGGACCGTCTCCGTGGAAAGAAAGACTCGGTAGTTAACACCGGAAAAGGAGAAGTTGATACTGTCAGGAGGGGTGATGTTAGGCTTGAACAATACCTGGACTTGCCGACGAAAGGACATTACATGAGAGAGATCCTTGTTTTTCATTCCAATGGGTATGGGTCGGATAGGCGAGACAACTTTACAAAAACTAGAGATATTTTGGACAAGTACAGAGTTTGGTATTTCGGGGTACACGTTAGAGAGGGTCAGGCGAGTAGTGGGTTGAAAAAGAGGGGTGAGCTCGAGAAATGAGTCGCCGTGCGTCAACCCGTGGGATATGGCGTCGGCGACATCATCCCTCGAGCTCAGGTAAACAGCGATACGATTTTTGGAAATTCTACTCGCTGAACAAATACGAAGATCGGGAAAAGACCGAGAAAAGCTGGTGAGATATTCATTGAGTGAACAGTTTTCCACAGCTTGAAACGCAATGCCATTGTTCCTGGTGACGCCCGGGAATGGTTCGGCACCAGGAACAATGGGATTGGTACGGCGTCCGTGGTCACGCCTGGACGCCCAACAGTGGAGGGACCTGCCCGCGCGGCCATGATGGCCAGCAAAGCAAGGAACCCAACAAACATGAACCAAAAACGGGGTTAATACAACAAAATGAACAAATATACACTGTAAACATAAGTTAGTCAAGCCTAAATGACTAATTTAATCAACGCAGGACTAACGTAAAGGCAAACACTGACCAGTTTACGTTAGTCATTGCTGATATTTTGACTAATAAAAATCAGTCACGCAATTTGAGCAAAACTACTTGTTTCCATTGCTTTTTAGTGAAATTTGCCGGGATTAAATTCTTTGCACTAAAAATAGCGTTGATTTTCTGAATTGTATACATTTGAAGCATTTTTGCAGTATGTCTTCAATAAATGATGACACTTTTCATTACCCAGACTATTCTTTAAACAGACTGTTGATCCCTTGTGGATTGTTTGACGAATTATTTATTATTATATTTGAATCAATGTAAACAATTTAAAATAATGGCGTAAATACGTCGCCTTCACCGAATCGGTGATTCGTCGTGTGACTAAGAACACTATCTTAGCTCTTTGACTAAAAACAACTGGTAACACGAAAGTGATTAAAACCACGTCCGCAATACCGCGCGCTAAAAAAATCGGCAGGGCCGCCATTTTTTCTAACGGACAGCGTATACAGTACATGTAAATGTACGTTGTGCTCTGTCAGTGCAGCTGCGTTTCGCATAACCAGTATTTAATACGAGAATTCTGTTGAAATCATCCTGATGTTTGGTAAATCCTGTTCCTGTTGATACGGCTTTGGAGCTGTTGGATCTCAGGTAAGGCCTAAATCTGTTTACGATTGTATTTTTTGTCGTGAAAACTGTAGTGCTCATCCATTGTACATGTTGTAATACTAATTTAGTGATTCATTTATGCAATGGAAAATTGCGTATGCTAGGTCTACATGTACTGTCATGTAGTAGGGTGTTATAATACAAAATAAACGGATATTAAACGGAAAGATTTTACTTTAATACCCCCCACCAAAATCGGTTAGAAACAGCAAATCTTGGAAAATATCCATCCATTTGTGTTCATAATTATATAATAAACACTTGGCACAACTTCTAATTTTGAGAATTCTGTTGGGACATTTTAGTGCAATATAGGGGAAGAAATTTGTGTTTTCTGTGTTAGAACTAGAAGTTCTTGGCAGTTGGCACCATGTATAGTCACTCCAAAGTGTGCACATACATGTTAATTGTTTCCTAATTTTTTACAGATTTTGCTGAAATAAATCTTGAAATAACAGGTTGTGCCACATGTTTAGACAGTTGTTGTCAAGGAGGGTTGGTTATTTTTCAAGATGTTGCTGTTCTTTACCGATTTTGGTGGGGGTATTAAACTTAAAGTAAAATCTTTCCAACCACAGTTGAAAAACCAAACTGGTCTATTGGTAAACTATGGGTCAACTCGTACCCGAGTCGACCCGTACCCGAGTCGACCCGTACCCGAGTCAACCCGTACCCGAGTCAACCCGTACCCGAGTCAACCCGTACCCGAGTCAACCCGTACCCGAGTCAACCTGTACCCGAGTCAACCCGTACCCGAGTCAACCCGTACCGAGTCAACCCGTACCCGAGTCAACCCGTACCCGAGTCAACCCGTACCCGAGTCAACCCGTACCCCAAAATTTGCACCCAAGTCAACTCGTACCCAAGTCAACTCGTACCCATGGTACAATTGTGTAGGCCTCCCCTCGGGTTGGTTTTGTTTCTTTTTTACAAATTATATAACGGTTTAGGTAGGCCCTTAAACTTAAAGGGTTTGATTTTCCTTTTTTCTTTTTACATTAAATGAACCCGGTAATTTGGTAAACCTTAAAGGGTTCGTTTTTAAAAAATTTTTTATGGTAATTGATTGGACGTTATGTACACAAATCGAAAAGTCAATCATTATGAATTATCTAAAAATAGGAGAGGGAGAAGCATAAGAAAGTATCATTCAGAATATTAAAACGAAAGCAGATAATAATTAAAACCAATGCAAAAAAAATACATAATGCGACATTCTCCATGAAAGATGTTCGCACAGTTACCCGTTACCAGTCGTCCAGTTTCTGAAAAAAAAAAAAGATATGAAGTTTTAAATATTAAAAAGACAGTGGGCATAATATATGAAAACTTATTAAATACTAAATCATGCACAGAGAGCTAGGGAGTTGACTGTGGATACGAGTTGACCGGGGGTACAAGTTGACCGGGGTACGAGTTGACCCAAAATCGGTTTATTGATATGCGCATTATGGGCTTGTTTATTTTCTCCCAAATAATTGTTTTTGTTTGGGGGGGGGGGGGGGTCTTGAGTGTTTGTAATATGCATACCCGGACCCATGTGGGATGTCGACAACTCAACCGTTGGCCGACTCGACCGTTTACCAAGTCGTCCGTACCTCAACGGACGACTTGTCTCAACGGACGACTTGTCTCAACGGATGACTTGTCTCAACGGACGACTTGTCTCAACGGACGACTTAAATTCCCATTTGATGCGAAGGCGGTCCAGTTGTCTCGAGTCTAGTCGGCCAACGGTCGAGTTGTCGGAGCTCCCACATGTGATACATGCACATGATAATCATTATGCACAGACAACTCGATTGTCTGTGCATAATAGGAGACTAGTCGTCTGTTAAGAATATGCCTAGCACAGTCAAGTTGTCTCCATGTCAAAGTCTCAACGGACCAGTTGGTAAATGATAGTTGTTGCACTAGTCCAGTTGTCTCCACGGTCGAGTTGTCTCAGTCTGACATTCATAATCAGCATATGGATGAGGTATTTTTACACCACGGCACAGTTTGGATTATAAACATAATTTGGCAGTATAATATGCTCGGGTATGTGAAAATTAGGCTTTGTTCACATGGTTTTTTATCATTGTCTAAATGAAGTGAAAAAACCCAAAAGTGTCAACCGATCCATCAGAAAATTATACAAGCTTACTAAAATGATTAAAATAGCTGTAAACATGTTCAATTCTGTTGTCCAGCATGTCTCTTCCTTTTTTGTAATTTGAACTGTTAAAAAACCTACGGTTGGCGGACATTTAAAAAAGGAATGGCGGCCATCTTTAAATCAAAAAGTGCCTCCTTCCTTTTTAAAAAGGAACCCGCACAATAAACATTTTTTTTTTACTTGACCTTAGCTACATGTATGGCATTTGTATGCTAACTTTTTTCAAAGTAACATGTATAACATGCCATTTGTCTATGATGTTATTTTACTCTCAGGTGTTCCACAACTGTGACGAGATCTCCAAGCCAAGTTGTGGAAGGATTCTGCCAGCAGAAAGCTCTCTGTCCTGCTCCCAGACAAAAGCCACCGGAGGAACTGCTCACTAGCTACTTGGCAGTGCAAGCTCTGGGCAGTGAACCCCCCCCCCCCCCCCCCCCCCCCCCCCTGAGAAGGATCATCCTCAGTGACTTGGCTGTGAAGGGGAATCTTTTTCCCACCATTTGGCTAAGAGACGACACGAGTTGATTCTGCCAGCAAAATGTTCTCGGTCCTGCTCTCAGACGTTAAGCCAACAGAGCAACTGTGTTGTAGCTACATGTACCCGGTAATGCAGGCTCGGGGCAGTGGACCCCCCCCCCCCCCTTCCTTCCTCTGAGCAGGATCATCTGTAGCGACATTGCTGTCGAGGGAGAATCTTTTCCCACCATTTGGTCTAAGAGACGACACAAGTTGATTATCAGTCGAACCCTCAGCCTAGAGCCAACAGAGCAACTGTGTTGTAGCTACATGTACCCAATAATGCAGGCTCAGGGCAGTGAACCATCCTCCCTCTGAGCAGGATCATCTGTAGCGACATGGCTGTGGAGGGAGAATTTTTTCCCGCTTTTGGTCTAAGAAATGACATGAGTTGTCCTCTTTGGGAGAAGCTGACACCTGGACTGGAACTCGAACCTACATGTACTAGATAATATCCTTTGGAACTGTTCGTACCCCGAGTGAGGGAGAAAGGAGTCTCAGAAAAATCCAGGCCTGGACTTTTATCGTGCATTTATATTATGTGTTAAATGGGACTTGAAGGTTTGCATGGTGGACATGAACAAAGTATGGAAGGTTTGCGGTATCACCATGTAAAATTGATCTTTTTCATATTTGTGTGGTTCTGAGAAGAATAGTTTTTTTTACTTGTTGGTTTTTACTCAGCGTTTTAAACAGTATTCTCTGTTCGTCATCAGTCTTCTGATGATGAACAGAGCATACTGTTTGAAACGTTAAGTTAAAACTGGTTCCTCTCAGAACTACACAACTCAAAAAGAGATTAATTTTACATGGTTATGGTGGCCCTGAAGGGACATAATCATTCGTGAATATCTTTGTGACGTCGTGAATTTATTCACGACTGGTCCTGAATATTTTTCGCAATCTGAATTCTCCTCCATCATCTCCATTGAAGTTTTTGATACAACGTACGATGGAGCATGCTATAGTATGCAACGGCCATCATTGACCATGATAATGCGTGAATTGTATGTAATAACGCCCTCTAATTGCCCGCTCGGTGAAATACCCTCCAAGCTACTAAAAAAATATTTGCGACAAAATTCACGACCAGTCATGAACAATTTGCAACATCGTGGATTTGTTTCACGATGTCGTAAAAATATTCACGAAGTCGCAAACAATATTCGCGACCGATTATGTCCCTTCAGGGCCACCATACATGGTGTTACCTCAAACCTCCCATACTTTATATTACATGTATGTGTTTTCCTAAATTTTATTCTTAAATTCTTGCCAAAAATATTCAGTTGGAATTAGTGTTACAAAATTGAGTAAGAAACCATCTTTAGGTCAGACAAATTTGTTTTATCAGTGTCAACAATCATACTAGTCCCTAAGCATATTTTTAGGAACAAAAGTCTTGCCAAGGACAGCAGAATTTAATTCACAATGTTTCATTTACTTCTCATGAGTATTAAGTGTCAACAATCATACTTAGTAATTTACTTAAATCTGTAAAAATCGCTTGTTTGGGAACAAAAATCTTGCCAGTGATGACAGGATTTCATTTACAGGTTCTATTTTCCTCATTTAATTACAATTTGTGGCAACATGAATTTCATATTCTTTAAATCAATTCCGGTTTCATTGGAATAAGACTGTTTGAAAAGATTATGACTCGTTTGCTTCATTTTCTTTTGTTTTTACAGGAAATAAAACCCTAGTCACATGACTATTGTGATTAGTCATCATTTTGAATGACTAACTGGAAAAGTCAGGTGACTAACGTTTAGTCCTTTCAGACATCAGTTGGATTTAATCAGAAGACTAATTAATTTTAGTCATTTTGACTAACTTATGACTAATATTCGACTAATAAATATTAGTGATCTGGCTTGATGACTAACTTTAGTTGGTCCTTTCAGACATCGGGCAGGACTAACTTCTATTAGTCAAAATGACTAACTTATGTTTACAGTGTACTGGGTGGACTTGGTCTAGCTATATATAGGCCTATATACAATATGATACAAGAACAACAAGAAAAACATGAACCTTACAAGGTTAAAGAAGCTAAATGTATTACTTACTCGGGAGCTCGAGAGAAACACGTCCGCTCGCCAAATAAATAAATAAATAAATAAATAAATAGACGAACGAAATAAACAAAAAACGAACAAAGTAACACAGCAAAACAAAACAAACAGAAAATCACGAGGTATATTACAGTCATTTTCTTAATTCCGGCCTTAGGAACTTACACATGCAGATGTAAAATGAATATAAGAAATCCGTAAAGTCTTCTTTTGTAATGTTTTTGCTGATAAAATTCAGGCAAACAATAATGGATTCAAAGTATCCGATAATAAAAACGTGGCCAAGCATCGTTATTTATATATAGGTCTGTACACTGTTAAAAGGCTGTTTAAACCAATAACATTGTTTCACTTAAGCTCTGTCAATCCAAGCTAAAGACAATTAATCATTATGGGGAACAAACATCACGAAATAATTGCTATACAATATTTTCGAGAGATTAAGCTAGTAGGCAGAATTAAATGAGCATAGTAAACCTTTCTGATTGTTTTAATTCATTACAGAATATTACTAACTAATCGAACAATAGTAGGTTTTAGTTTGGTTTATTCTTTATGCGAAAATGAAAGCTAGGTGAATTTGTAACGTCGACGGACAACCTTATTGGTTCCCAAAAAATTGAAGAGGTCGAAATCGCGAACAAACTTCCATTATTTGCAAATATTGCAAAGGAGTTTGCTAGCGAAAATTCACGTTCAATATCCTGATATTTGAAATTGGGTTTTAACAGTTTGACATCTGAATTAACCCTAATCGTCCCAAATCTGCCAAAATGCAAGAGCACATTTTGTTGTATATTTGTGGATTCGGGACTGCATAGCCTTGAAACCATTACCTTATGGGGCCATTATGTCCCAAATGTCTGGAGTACAAAAATGTGCCATTGGTTTGCTGCGGGTGTTGGATTTTGACGGATTGAGGATGGTTCCCAGAAAATACAGCTACGGGGGTTCAAAATAAATCGATTATAACTAACTACATATTTTACTACATGTTAGCTTCATCTTAAAGAACCCCCTAATCTTTCTGTGCATGACTGCATACAGGAAGGGATTCAGACCGGAATTGGACAGCAACAAGTTCGATAAGTGATTCCTGATCTGTCTGGTGATGCAGTCTTCACAATCGGAGCCCTTGGACAGTACAATGAAGATTGGATAGGGCAGCGTGCAGAACGCGAAGGCCCCCAGCAGAATTGCGAGTCGCACGGCGGGTTTGACGTACCTGCGCCTCGCCTTAGCATGGGAGAATGACCCCATACCTCTCAGCGAACCGTCACCCAAACCAAAGAAGGATCTCTTCCTCCAGGAGGCATCCATGGTCTTGCGTTTCAAGGGACGGCGAGGCTGCGTGGGGCTGATTGGCGGTGGCTGATGAGAGCTCGGTGCACTGCTGAATTCGGTTGTCTCTAGTTCGTTAGGAGAGTCTGAGCTTAGCGTGGTGCTCAATGCAGGAGGAGGGACTTTGTTTCCGTCCTTCAGGCGGGCCAGACTGTTGTTGCCGGAGTCAACCGACGGTATACGGGTGCATTTTTGCTTCCGCAAGCGCCTACGAAGGAGAATGGAAAACCGGAGGGTCGAGATGAGCATAACGAGGAACGGAATGACAAAGAGGAGGAGGAAGATGACGAGGATAAAGCGAGGGTCGCTCCGTACGGGAGACAGACACTCCCTGCTGTAGTCCACCGAGGAATAGTCCCCCGCGACCCACAGGATGACCTCACACGAGCCGATCAGGACGGCCACGGTCCAGGCCGCTGCGATGGTCAACTTGACGTTACGGGAGGACTGGAGCTTCAGATAAGCCGGGTATTCCCTGGACACCAGAAAGTAGCGGTCGAGGCTGACGGCGGTGACAGTGTACATCCCGGCAGAGACCCCGATCACGGAAAAGAAGGCGCCGATGATGCAGACTGCCTTCCCCAGCGGCCAGTAGCCAAGGCCGGTGTGAATGGCGGCGACCGGCAGTCCCGTGGCCCCCACGATTAGATCGCAGCAGGAGAGGCTCAACAGGAGGAGGTTGCTGGGCTTCTGGCGGAGCAGAACATTGGAAACGAAGGCAGCTATGGTCAAGATGTTACCAGTTATGGTGACAAGGACCAAGAGTAACAACAGTATCCCCACAAAGATAGAGCCGGCACTGGGAGGCTCTATCGGTCTCGGCGTAGCCGTGAAATTTAAGAGTGCGTCGTCAGTAATTGTGGCGTTATCCATTCTGCTTGCAGAGATGCCTCCCTTTTCAATCTCTTTGCTCAATCTCTTTGCTCTTAGATAACACAAGTACTATTTGCCGAATGAATATTTGCGTCCTACCCGGTTGTGAGCTCTGGTTGATATGAGTTTCTCTTATAAACCTGTGTAGGAGTCAAGCCACACGCATACGGGCACAACATAGAGGAACAGGTGTCCTAAAAACCGAAACTCAGGAAACTCAGCTGGGATCAGCGTTTACATACCGGACCTCGCTTCCTGTTTTCCCCTGGTTTTACAGGGAATTCTGTTCTTTTCGAGGAAAATCTATTTAGGTCCGCTATATTTCTTTGTTTAACCTTTGTTGTAACCCGAGCCAGTTGCTCTCCCTGGCCACTGGAGATTGCAGCCGTATATAGAAAGTTAAGCTTGTTGTATTTCCCCCGATGTGTCACCTAGAATATTACTGTGCCAGCGTCCCCAACTGCAAAATTGGACTCTATATAGTTTAACTTAGCTGCCTTTTGTTTCAACTAGCATTGGATTTACTTCCAGAAGCCGTTTATAATTTCAAAATAAACATATACATTTTCTTAAGGGTTTGTAATTTGAAGGAAGAAAGAAACGAACAAAATATATGGTGCTCGTAATAGACGATCAGGCCTGATAAACACGCACACGTAACTTCAACACTGGAGACCCAAAGGTTAAAGGGACACATTGCTTTGGATGTTGCGATTTAGGCTATAAAACTGAAATGGATATGGTTGGGAAGCTTTCTTAATAGTAGAATATAAAGATTCACATAACTATCCCTTCAAATTGCGTGGTTTTTGTTCAATTTCGTGACAAATAACGGTCCGCCATTTTGTAGAACAAAATTTTTGACTCCACAAAATGGCGGACCGTGTTCACCAGTCGTATTTCCAGTCGCATCTGGTTGTTTACTGTGGCACGGCGCGCAGCACTGGCGATATGTGTCGCGAGGTAGAGAATTGTACCTGGCGATCATCTGATAGGTTCACAAGGCCACTGGCTGCGGCGTCAGCCTAAAGACTCGTACAGCGTATTTTGCGCATTATTTAGACGGTGGTATTTAGTAATGGAAATAAGTCTATGTTTCGCGGGTCAGATGTCAGGGGTAAGCGGCAAATTTTTGGTTTTGTAATCACTACTCACTAATTACAACACATTATACGTGTTTTTTTGCATGAACAACTCTTATAAAAGATAAGGAACATTTCTAAACAGCAAAATTTCATGACATTTGAAAGCAATGTGTCCCTTTAAAACTTGAATCGATCTCTTGCATGCACTCTGGCGGAAATCCTGGGCTGGATTACAGTTTGCTTCACGTCTCTCAGATTAGGCAAAACAAACAAATAAGCCGATCTGAAACCGAAAGAGAAGGCATACAATACGATAATATGCTCGAAAGGACAGCTTTAGCCACATTAAAAATTATATAAATGGTACCGTTGAACGGAGTTAAAAACAAACAAGGAAGAACAAATCGGATTTTCCTGCTGATGTTGATGCAACTCTGAAGTAATATTTTAAAGGTTAAACCCCGGTTTTTTTTGGGGGGGGGGGGGGGGGGCCAAGTTTAAATTTCTTTTGTTTCAATGAGCATGTTTTGATGTTCGAAACTTTTAAACAATTGTTTGGGAATATTTTGAGATTTTCACGAGAAAGCTCACGTGAAATTTTAGACAGCCGAGCAAACTTTCCTTTACTTTGTTGTATTTAACAAATGAAAACAAAATTTGTACAGAAGCAAATGGTGCGCGGGTGACATGTCATGTTTTTTCATACCCTCTTGATCTTAATCACTTCAGTGCTGACATTTTCTCTCTCCTTCTTTTCTAACTGCAACCAATCCACAGGATGGTATTCCCATTGACACATGTCTGATTGGTCAGACACCCATTGTCCGACCGAGTTTTGGAAGGTCTGGTCTGGTCAGAAACACAGAACCCAGCCGGTCCGCAAAAATACCCCCTTGACTCGTTGGGAATAAAATCGAGCCTTCCTCCCCGGTACATGCCAAGTTCTCAGATATGCATCCTAATACAAAAAAATCGGGTTTCTGCGCGCACCTTAACTGTCTCCAGAAACGAAATTATCAGCGTCCAGGCCCCAAGGCGGTTTTAAACGTACGTTTAAAACCGGCCCAGCACATATTTATTCCCATTCATTAGATACCTTTTTGTATAATTAAGCAAAAACCACCGAAAATTACAAATTTCCAATGATTTTGTTCAATTTGTTTTACCTTGGTTTGTAAAACACCCCTTCAGCTATTTAATGGTTCGTGCCACGCGCGAGTAGTGGTAAATTATGGACTCTAAATACGGACGCATCGGTAGTATTGCGCTTGCGTTATTAGGAGAGTGACTGGTCGCTCGAGTGTTCAACCAATAAAATGGACCAGATTTTGTAGGACTCTACATTTCGTGTGACACCGGAAAAAATGTATAAAACCGCGCCGTGTTTAAACAACTTCCAGCCGTGTTTAAACAACCGTTTAAACACACCCACGTGACAGGCTCTCGACCAATAGGGATAGTGAAACTCGCTGAGGCATTTATGAATATGATTTAAAAGTTTTAAAACAACTTAAAATCAATATGAAATCGAATGATGGTGTCACCATTACGTCATATCGGTTGCCTGCCTGCATACTAAGTTAGACCCAATCGGACCTGCGTTTCTGTAGATAAGGGACCTTAAAATATGCACTTGACCAATGATGATGTCATCATGACGTCACTCTTTGAGACACGAATTCACTATGGGGTCTTTACCGAAGTTGTATGGTAATATGACTGTTTTGTCAAAAGTGCAGGCCGGGAAAAATTTACAGAATCTATGAGATTTTGGTGTAGGCCTTAAAAATACACCTTTAATGTGACGTCACATAATGACGTCATCATTACGCCACCTCATTTTTCATATATAACGCATAATAATAATTGCCTCCAAAAGCTACCAGTTTTGTCATAAATCCTGATATGACTAAAAGCCAAATTTTCACAACAGACACAAACAGACACAAAAGTATCTACCCTTCTCCAATCATTTTAACCGAGTGAATAATACTGAGTTAATATTTCATTTTGATTTCTGAATTTGTAAAAAACAATCCTCATTGGTTACGACCATCGTCTTTACTTTTATGAAAGTCTCACATTTATCATCATATTGATCATCTGGGTTTTAGACATTTGAAAATAGTGTGCCAATTCAATGTGAATTCTTAAAAAGTGTCCACATCTATATTTCTGAGCTGTAATAGTTTTACATGCAAATTACAAAAAATGGTGTCCGAACTGTCCAAACATCCAAACACGGTGTCCAGAACACACTCAGACAGCCCAGTGACTAAAGCCGTGGTTATCATGCTATTTGTGTACAGGTTTTGCCTGCTAGTCATGTACGAGGTGCGATCAAAAAAGTTCCGAGACTGCGCCTATAACAAGCAAAAACCATACGTGATTTAAATCTGGCCGCCATCTCCTTCAAAGTAGTCCCCTTGTGCAGCGAAGCACCGCTCCCAGCGCTCCTGCCACGCTTGGAACGCTCCCTGGAAATTATCGCTGCTCTTCTCCACAGTGTCAAAACGGCGACCCTTCATCTTGAACTTCATTTTGAGGAACAAAAAGAAGTCGCAGGGAGCCAAAACCGGCGAGTAGGGGGGTGGGGAACGACGATTGTGTTGTTGCGGGCGAGAAACTCGCGCGTTTTCAACGTGCTTTGAGCGGGCGCGTTGTCATATTGGAGCACCCAATTGCCAGCGCGCCAAAGTTCAGGACGTTTGCGCCAAATGTTCTCCCCCAGACGCCTCAGAACGGTGCAGTAGAACTCAGCGTTGACAGCCTGACCCTTGGGGAGGAATTCACGGTGCATAACCCCGCGCGAATGTATAAGAAAACGATGAGCATGCTCTTGATTGCGCTCCTGACCTGATGCGCCTTCTTCGGTCTTGAATACTGCGGGCTCTTCCAATGCGAAGACTGCTGCTGGGTGGTAGCCGTAGACACAAATCTCTGTCGATCCTTGACATGAAATTTGGGTCACCCCCGACCTGTTGACGGAGATCCTCGCAGACTTCGACACGGTGCTGCTTCTGCTTAAGTTTCAGGTCCATGGTGAAATCGCAAATGCGCAAGTATAATTACTTTCAAAATGTGATACCGGGTAAATGAAGAAAATAAACCATTGCGAAAAACATCAGAATAATCTTAATTAGCACAAACATAAATCATAATAAACATGCACAGAGTGTGCATGGGTGGGGGCGTTGGGGTATTCAAACCGTGGACGAAAAATTCCGTAAAACAAAAGAGAACAATATCGTCCGCGATTCCCAGCATACGTCCGCGATTGGGAGTGTGTACAAAACCTATGGAGGTCTTCCGAACAAGTTAAAGTACAAACAAAAGAGGAACAATAGGACGTCCACGTTTGGAGGTCGATACACGACTGTGTGTTCACAAAAATGCGTGTAACACAGTTGCTGATGTTGATCAAGCTATATAACTTGGAATACTTACTCACGAAAGTTATTGCTTACACCTGCTATGTGCACATTACTGTTCTGCGCTCCGTTCGTTCGCAACAGGAACAGTCTCGGAACGTTTTGATCGCACCTCGTACCATGGACATCAAACATTGTTTCTTTGTAGGCCCTACACTGGTACTAAACTGACTTCGGTTTTTGTAAAATGTGTGTGCATAGTTTCCATTCAAGTTCCACGTCATTTGAAATTCGTTGACATGTTCAAATCAGTCAACAATTACAAGTAATACTTAATGAAGGCAAGATATTATTAACATTGCAACAGACCAGTTGAATTTGGTGTTGGTTCAGTACTTAAGAACGTTCCAGGTTGTACATCTATAGTAACGTCATGTTCTGATGGGACAACATGGTCTCACTTTCTCGACAGTCGGTGTACATGGATACACTAGTGAATATGGACTCTGGACTGTAGTGCCATGATAATATAGGCTTTCATCTCGCTGTAAGCATCCAATTGTTATTAGTCAGCTCTGTCACCACAGAAGACATCTGAAGGTGCTTCGGCACTCCCACTTGGAGTTCACGTTTACTTTTGACGTCCCAACATTTTCTATAAAATACATAAATAATAAGCAGCATTAGCATACAGTGACTGAACTATGTGAAAAAAAGATATATCTTCATATGAAATTGAATATTAAGTAAGAAGGACTTGCTATAGAATATACAAGCAAAAAACACCAACGTGTCCCAGTTACCCCAATTTACCCTAGGGGAAACAGTTTGTATTGACTGTTTATTCTTGGCAATGTTCATGTATGGTCACAAATGTACATGTACAGTGTTCACATACATGTACATGTACATGTACATGTTAATTTCTGTCTCATTTTCCACAAATATTGAGGAGATAGATCTTGAAATAGCAGGTAGTGCTACATATTTAGACAGGAGGGTTGGTTTTGTTGGAGGTGTCATTTAGTGCAATTAATTCAGTGCGGAGCACCAAGTCTTCGTTTTTTCTCTATTGTGAACTTCAGAAAACACTTCGGTTGGTCGCAAGTTTTACCCACCAAAGGTATGAGGGCGCCCTTCCCCATGAGCAACTACTTCCCGTTTCACTTTTTCAGCGGAGTGTCCGATCTTTCCCTTCCAAGATCTTTGGTGTAATTGAAAGTGTACACGTAAACACGGTACACGCACGTACGTACAAAGGCGAAGTTAGAAGCTACAGTTCAGTAAATAGGCCGGATATTGCCTACGCGGGCCAAATCACGATTTGCATACCCCAGTTTCTTTGCTTTTAGAGCATTTTGTTGGCCATGAACTTAAGGGTTTGTAAAAAAGAAGGGTGGAAGCCGTGCACAAGACTGTGAGCTGGCATTACTGTGAAGTTGGGATAGAATAGGGTTGCAAAGGTGCTCTATTTTGCAATGCAGCATCATTTTTAAAGATGGCGATGGACTGCAGGACCACTTTTTTGCAGAAAAGATAAACAAATGAAAATTCAATGAAAAATCACATGATGACACATGAGTTAACGTCAACTCAATTTTCATGTAAAGCTTATACCTGACTATGTACGTGCAAACTTTAAGCCCAATTGACCATGTAGATCTGTAGATATAGAACTTTAAAGTATGCACCTTTAAGATGACGTCACATGTCCCGTGATGACGTCATCGTACGGAAAATTCACCATGTGATGTTGGTCTGTGCCAACTTTGAAACCGATTTAATTAAAGAAAGTATCAAATTTTGTAATTAGAAAAAAATTGAAATATTGAAAAAATCATAAAAAATCAACCGATGACGTCATAATGACGTCACTTTGTTTTTTTTCTTCATATTAGCAACAATATCTTGCTACCTTCCAAGTTTCATGATGATCGGACAGACCATTATACGCGTTGATGACGTTATCATGACGTAACACATTTATCGCTTCTTGGTGCAAGTACGCATGACCGTTTTACAAAACTATTACAAAAAGAATTTTGAATTTAGCATGTTGCGTTCGTGAGATACGGCAATGCAGCTCAAACTGAAAAAAATCGGTATAAAATCATACGATGACTTCATCATGACGTCGCTTCAAATTTTGAATATAACACTTCCCGGGATAGATACGTCCCCCCGCGTCCGAGCCCATTCCAATCAAAGAATGTCCACCTTTTGAGTCGTTTCTCCAACTTAAACTAAGTCCCTTTTACACCCTTTTCGCCATGCATGGAGTTGTAATATAAAAATTGCAATTTCTGTGTCGATTGAGTCGTGTTTTTCTGTGTAGTTTTTTTTTAAGAATGTACAGTAACTGTACATTCTTAAAAATAATCGGCACTTTTTTAAATCCAGTGACGTCACAAGAGTAGTTTAAATGCAAAGATTCGGCCCAATCGGACAAGTAAATCAGGAGATATTGGCTTGCGAAGAATGCAACTTCACGGGTCTGTCATGTAGCCGTCCTCACATGGTGGTCTAAGAGTACGCCAAGTTAGAAGTGGATTGGATGTTTAAAAGTGCCAAAGTGTTTAAAAGTGCCAATATGGGATATTGTGTAGTTTAGAATTTGTGTATTAGTTGTGCTCATGTTAGCGCCTGGGGTGTTTGATTATTCCAAAAGGCCTTTTTGTAACTAAAGTAGATTTCTTTAAATCAATCACTCCATGGCGGTCCACATGTTTTTTTTAATTACATGTGGTCACGTGATTGAAAACGGTCTGTATATCCGAAATTTAATCCGCAGTAAATGAGTAACTTAACAGCGGCATATGGGGGGGGAGGGGGAGGGGAGGGGGAGGGGGGAGGGGGGGGGGGGCACACCACTCTAAATTTCGCAAACGGAGAAAATAAAAGTATTATTAAGAAAAAATACTGTGGCTGTGAGTGCCAAGTAAAACCCGTGTTAAACGCATGCGGATTGCAGCAGCGGAACGAAGCTTTTTAGCGACATGTTAATTTGCAAGACTCGTACTGGTTTATTAATCCCAATCACAAGCTTTTGAAATGAGCTTTGACAAAGGCATTCCTTTGTCATTGTTCATCCAGTTACTAGCGATCGGCGTTATGAAAGGAGTTTTGTTTAGACTTGCAAAAGGACTCGTGAAAGGACTTGCAGGGACTCGACTACAACTCTGCTGGCTATACGACGCTGTTCCTGAAGAATTGCGGAACCAGGAACCGCCAAAGGGAAATAAAGTCAATACACTCACTGGAATTTGGTCTGCCAGTAGTCGATACCATAACCAATACATCCGCATGGGAACAACAGCCAAAAATACACGTATATTATGGCCTATTGCAATACTTAAAAAGAAAAAGAGTCACGGCCAATCGATACTATATACTTGTGTGTATACAGAATTTGAAATTACTTTTCATCGGGTATATTAAGTGGGATAAATTTCATGAAGACAAGTGGGTACATGCAAAAAGGTAAACGGAATACACAAGCCATTTAGAAACAGGACCATGGGCCGAATACATATTTTTCATGTCCATATTTACAGTTTTATTATTGTAAATGTTGTGTTTGGTGTTCAACACTGCGTAAATCATTGTTTTGTGAGGTATACAAATCTTTCTAACAACTGCAGGTCTAAACGTTTGAAATAATTTCCTAAATTCTGAATATGTGGAAGAACCAGCCCCTTACACTGAAACAAGATATAGATTATCTCATCACAGCATGAATAGGGTCGGGATGGGTAACTAGTCCACTGCAAGGCATTAATAATGCCTCTACCCATATTAAGCGTAGAAGTGCCAAAGCCCAGGACCGGGCTCGAACCCACAACCTGCAGAATTACCCACAGACCTTGAATTCAATGTGCCAAACCACTAGGCCACGGCACTTCCACAAAACTTTAGACCTTGTACAAATTTGTGAAAATATAAAATTAAGAATTATTTAAAATGCGGCCCGTTTATGTTAACAGTATATATACACAGTAGGCCTACATGGTTTATTTTGATTGCGCATATCAATTCAGGTAAACAATATTGGAAAAATATTAATTAACTTTTACGCATAATAAACCGTTCATTAAAATTTAGGCAGCCCGTCTAAATCTAGTAGAATGAAGTCATAAACTTAAGATTTATATTTGCAGCACTAGCAGAATCTGGCAAAAGACTGTTGTAAATTGCAGCCCATTGACATAAAAATAGGTTTATTATTTACACAATACTTTTGTTTCGAATAAGTACAATAAAACTTTCAAATGTTACTACTATATGCAGATGAGTTACGATATTGCAAATAAAATTTACATTTTCATCCTAATCTTATAACGTCCATTCTCACATTTTTGTACTCTGTTTGCAGCACGACGGCTTAAGCTTGCTGATATAGAACTGCCTGATCTTTCTGTGCATAATGGCATATAGAAACGGATTTAATCCAGAGTTTGACAGCAACAAGTTCGAAAGATGATTCCTGGCCACCACCAAACTCTCGTGTGCCAGTATGAGAAAGAAAGGATACGGCAGTGTACAGAGAGCGTAGACACCGAGCAGAATGGCCAGGCGGGTAGCCGGCTTGGTGTACCTGTTCTTTATCTTCTGAGCCCGTGATCCGCTTCGTCGGGACGCGCCTCTGGAAGCATCGAGTCCGAGACCGAAGAAGGACTTGTTCCTCCCGGCGTCGGCAAGGGATGGGTGTTTGGCCACCGGCCGCCGGGGCTGGTTTGTGACAACGTCGCTACTGGAGTCTGCGGTAGAGTTCAGATCGAAGTTTACAGCCACTCTCCGAGATGATGGCGATGAAGCTATCCCAGAATCCTTCCCGTCTTGGTCATTCACGGTGAAGATTTTGTTCTGGTGTCCGGACTGCTCGCTGATGGTGCTGGAGAGTTCCGCCTTGTTGACGCATTCGTTGGGCCCGGGTGATTTGGTCGACGCCGTGCTCGGAGCACGGGACCTGTGCCTCCGCAGACGACGGCGCAGGAGGAACGCGAACCGCCCGGTGGAAAGCACCATCACGAAGAACGGAACGGCGAATAGGAGGACGAATATGATGAGGACGAAAACGGGATCCCTCCGGACGGGAGACCGGCAATCCGTGGTGTACTCAATCGAGTCTTCCACATTGACTCCGGCGATCCAGAGGATCGTCTCGCAGGAGCTGATGAGGATGGCCGCGCCCCAGGCCGCCCCGATCTGCAGCTTGACGTTCCGGGAGGACTGAATGCGGAGGTAGGCGGAGTACTCGCTGGACACTAGGAGCCAGCGATCCAGACTAATGCACACGACGGTGTACATGGCCGCCGATACTCCCACCACCGAGAAGGCGGCCCCAATAATGCAGACAGGCTTGCCCAGCGGCCAGTAGCCCAGTCCCGTGTGGATGGATGCCACCGGTAGGCCAGTCGCCCCTACAACCAGATCGGCGCACGACAGGCTCAGAATCAGCAAGTTACTAGGCTTCTGTCGCAGTAGGACGTTGGACTTGAAGGCCCATATCGTCCCAATGTTACCTGCCAAGGTGACCACAGAGAGAAATGCCAGCAACAATCCCAGAAACACCGAAACTCCCGAAACCGTAGCAGCAGCATCAGGGGTTTTGGTCGAGTTATTAAAGTCATATTCTTCCATTACTGCAACTAACTATTCAACGTTAAGCAGCAAAACAGCAGCGGATGTTAACAGGACGACAAAACAAGCCTCAGTACCAGCGTAGACTCTAAACACACTGGATGTAGGCTCAGTATTACCAACGCGTATACAGCTGTGTAAAGTTCAGTTCTCTATGCAACACTGTAGCTCAAAAATCCTCCAAATCTCTTTTGTCGAAATCATAGACCAGAACGAATTCAACAAAGACGCAGTCGGTGAAAATTTTTCGGGTATACAATCTCGTCATGAATGTTTGCTTGTTTTGGTACACACTTGCACGCCCTTGGTTGCGATAGCTAACCCAAGGCAATACAGAACCCACTTCCGTATTTTGAGAGGTCATGCCACCGGATATTTTGTTGAGTTTTCTGTGCATCCGCCTTTCCTGCAAACAAAGAAATAATTTACATGTACATGTACTTGGGTGTATTGTGATTAATTCCCTCTTTCGAACTTCGAAGTTTTCCCACCTTTTCCATTGTAAAGAAAGTACAACAAAAGATGTTCGCGTGCCCAAATCGGTTAAAAAAAAATGTTCCATACCAAACCCGCCTTGACATTCCAAGGGTGGATCCGGGGGGGGGGGGGGGGGGGGGGGGGGGGCAAAGGAGGCCATGGCCCCCCCAAAACCAAACTTGCAAAAAGAAAAATTGTTTGCCCCCCAAAAGAAATTGTGTTCTGGATCCGCCCTTGTGACATTCCAAGAACTCCTTTAATATCTAAATGTATAATATACCACACCTATTACCGGGTGTATTCGGTTTTTAGATTAATATTTTTGGTTGTATTTGGTTTGTAGAACCGGTATTTTTGTGTACTTGGCTAGGTTTTCAGATTAGTTTTCCCTTGAAATACAATCCTCCATGCCACCAATTAGAAAAGGAAACACAAACTCAGCAGATCCAAAGCATTAAGCTCTACCAATACAGCCACAACAGCAACTCGAATAAATCGGTTTACTGCAACCTTAAGGTAGTTGTCTGAATGACGTCACTATCTATCGCCCTCTATTGATAGCTCCAATAGCATACAAAAACCATGCAAACGTACTGCCATAGCGAATATGTGGTACAAAACAAATCGCGCGGCCAGTTGGGGGGGGGGGGGGGGGGGGGGGGGGGGGAGGTTAATGGGACTTTATCTAGTATCAAAATAGCTAAAACTTCGCTGTATTCGCATTCATTTATACTCAATGTTATTATTATACCCGGCGTGTTGTTTGTCATAAATATTTGCATGGCCGGTGCTTTCACTAATATGGTGTTCTGAGGCCGGCGCAGGATCAGGACAACGTTATCGGTACAGGAAGAGGAAAGTTCCAAAGCGCCTACTGCCGGATGTGGACGTGATGTTACGCGTTTGACAGTTTGCCAATTGCCAGTAATATGCACCTGGAACCCATGCCAAGCAATAGTTTCTGGGTAAATATGACTAAAGAATTCCGAGTAAAATAAGACACGCCAACTTTGCGAAATCATCAATGGATTTCCTTTTGCTAGATTTTTGTTTTGTTTCGATAAAACTGAAACATTCTAAAAGCAGACTTGGATTGCTCGCGATGCGGGGTATCAGACCTCAACAAACCCGACTAATTCACTGAAATCGTAGTTACGTTACCCCCGTACTCAATATATTTCTAGAGCAGCTTCTGACCAACATAATGAGGCTAAAACCTAAGGTGAGTTTGATTTAATGAAGCAAATTTGTTTTGATATCGGAGATCACAAATTCAGACATTTGGAATTGTTTTAAGTGTTTAATGTCGACATTTACACAGAAAATGTTAATCAATGCCGACAAATATATGTTGGTTTTCGAGACAATATTTAAACGCGGTCGAAGAGATAACAACAAATCTGGCGAAAATTTCTTCACAAATGGGGTGACTTGATGGCTTCATTGTTATCTACAAGTTTGAATGTCGGGGAAACTTTTGAAATTGTAATGTGGTCTGGGAAAGCACTTCACTTGGTGAAATTTATCATTTCTGTGTTGAGCACTGTGTTGTTTTTAAAACTGTTTTATTCATGATTCTAGGATGTCTGTAACTTGAGTTATGCTGTCAGGAATTTAAGAAACCCAGCTGACTTCATTTTGAAAAATCAAGCTTTAAACTTCTGCGTAACACATTGAGTTTGCAAAAAATTGACTGAAAGATTGCAAATTGTTACATTTAGAATGATGTAATTTAAAAAGAATATATTTTCAGGAATGATAATTTAGATGTTAATAATTTAATCGGAGACTATTGTGCCATTATCTTCAATGCAGGTTCGGCGACATGTGAAGGGTTTTCCCATACCACATCACAATTATGTTCTTGTCAAGAATAAAATAGTACTAAATGTAAACAAACGAGAACTGTTTAATAAAATCACTTTTACTGCGTTCTCAGAAAATATTTTTGAACATTTTCTTCAATAAATATACAGTATTGAACCAAATATTGATACAATAACAACGGCTTCTAAATTAGGTGGTCTCAGCATGAGTGGTGTAAAAAAAGCAGCCCTCATTAGGTATGCAAAAAACCATAGGAGTCGCACATGCCCAGTGGAACGTACGTGAATAGGAGCTGTTTGTATTGGCAACATTCAATAATAATGTCATGATTATTTAATTTTGCCTGTCATGTTTTTTTAAAGAAATTATACACATTTTAAAGAAAGCATGTACAATCGGGAAAAAAGGATGATTCGCCACTATTCAATTTCAACGATTATCTTTTTCATGATTATCATTTTCAAACCTACAGTTATAAAGCCACGTGGATGGGAAGGGATGGGACGGGTTATAACAGTGATGTGATTCTTAATGGTGTTCATTCATTCATTCACGTTCATGTATATTGTACTGCCGTCGTGTAGTTTCTTCTCTGTTTCAATAGGTTGAAAATGTGCCTTCATGCAGCAAAAGTTCAGTGGCCGAGTGGTTAAAGGAACCATGCTTCTCAAATTGACCGGATCACATTTTATTTCATAAATATATTCATTTATATGTATTAAATGTGAATTAAAAGCCAAACTGGTTCAAGCGAAGTTTTAGTGTGATTATTTGCCGCTCAAAAATTGACCCCCCCTTTTTGAAATTTGTAGAGACTCAAATTGAGGGCGCTGTTCGTGACGTAGACCGAGGCACCGAAATTCATGGATCGACTCGATAGTCTGGACCCGGCCCGTATATACACACACTAGGTCTACACGTGCAATTTCGTAAGTTGCAACAACAACTAACATCAAACTTACCCTGATTTTCTCCCTTTTAGCGAAGGCTCCTCGGGGAATGGGCCGTTTAACTGCTTTCGCCTTTATCTTACTCACATCTGGGAACTTTGTTGGGATGGCAGTGGACTTGAGCATATTTTTAATGGTCATCCCAAAGGATTTGAAAATACCAGTATCGAAACACGACGGCTCAAAGTGGTCGCTACATAACGCTGAAAAGCTGCTGGGGCCGGACCTCTTTGCTCTTGTCACCTTCACTTTCGCCGTCCAAATTCTCCGATAATTCGCTTCAGTTGGAAAAAAATGAAGGCTTACTCCACCCGTCGTTGTTTTGCTGCACCCAGCAGCCACACACCTTGTCGGCATGGCCGAAAAACACTATATTTTGCTTAGATTTTGGACGAAGAATTTTCGCCGTACAATGTACACACAATGCATACCCGTGATGAATGGGTAATGTGCCTCGATCTACGTCACACACTTATGTTAATGAGGGTCCCACTCAGGGGGCGGAGTAGCTTGGACAAACATTTTCAAAAATTGTTTTCTCATATTTAATCTGGGAAATAATTGTCTCTGGACACAAAATATGATTGTCAAGATAATACTTTATTGTTTTAAGCAGGAATAATGCAATATAAATCCTAAATCATGTTTCCTTTAAGCGAGTTGTTCATCGATTCCTAATCCGAGGATTCGATTCCCAACCTCTCTGTAATTCCTTTTTTTTTCCAGAAATGTGATTGTCATTAATTATAAGAGTATTCATTTACCGTCTCAAACACCAACTGCACAGATAGATACCCTGCACGATATGGGGGAAAAGGGTACCCCCCTTTTATCCCTATACCCTAAGCACACTCCAGATTATTGTTATCTAACACATCCCCTAGATTTCTGAATAGAATTCCTGCGATTCCGGGAACACAATGACCAACACAAAAGAGGGGGGGGGGGTCCACTTTCCCCCATATCGTGCTTTATATGGTTCGTTTGGCTGACTCGGCAGTGAATGCTAAGGGTGCTTGTTAGGCCTCTTCTGACGTTGGCGGCGCCATTAAAACATGTATTCGTGTACACTACTCGGAAATGCCCCATACATGTCGCCGCCGGGAAAAAAAGACACATCTTGCCTCAAGCCCGCGTGCATGATGTGAACACACGTTTAAAACTAGCTTCCTGAAGAGCGTTTTCGGTCAGTTTTACGTGTAAGGCGCGCTAGTACACTTAGAACTAAAACCCGTAAACAAAATGAACCGTAAAACGCAGTAATGAAAAATCCAGGTTCCAGTGTAGGCTGCGGTGGTGGTGAGGTAGGTGATGGGGGTAATCACCCATACAATAACAATATTATAGACTAGAAAAGGGTCACGAACTACCTGACTCCATCCGGCAGTAGACCTGCACGGGCTAGTTTTTATGCAGGATGGTGTACACTCCGCTTGACGTACATCCACCATCGTAGATCGCCTGGCAATCTGCACCGGGCTCCGGCTCCATTGGTTCCGAAACGGTAGTAGCAATTGCTGTTGTCATGATATCAGGGGCTATCGTGGGCACAATTGGCGTCGATTCTGAAATAAACCAAAACAAATATTGTGCACATACCGTAATACAACTTCCAGAACTGTAAGGTTTTCATAAACCTTACAGAGAGACGCATTGAAACTGCTGTGGAAGATTTTACCAATTTGTTTGATGATCCATAACTCTCTTGTCACGAAACTTTCTGCCACAACATTTCATATGCCTTATATCTTGATAATGGCTATGTACACATAGGTTAAGTTCAATTCCTTGAATGTCACCATGACAACAGCCATTGCCACTCGGCAGTTTCGCATCGTGTTTGTTGACTGAAGGCGCCCTAACGCCCTCGACCAACCACAGCGCGCCTTTCATACCAACGCGTGAAGCAAAGAAAACCAAAATCTTCAGATTGTTTTTGCAGGAAACAGTCGTATAAATATTTGCTTCAGCTGCTGGAGTATGCCGTACGAACCTGAAGCAAATATTTGACGGGGTCCAGCTTCATCCCCTCACAGATTTAAAGAAGAAAACCAAAACCAAAACGAACAACATAAACAAAACAACCCTCCCATAAAATCACGAACATTACCAATTAAACATTACTTCGTTATTAGGTATGATGGCGTGAAGCTATTTGTTGCTTTAATCAAAAATTGATGTTTTACAATCTTGCCATATGTTGATTTCAGTAAGGTTAGAAATACAAAAATTAAGTTAAAAAAACCTGAAATCCATGTTTATAACCCCAAATTCTATCGTTATAGCGCCCTCCATATAATTTGAGAACGCCAGGAACTGTTGCTAACGCGCCCTATAAGGAGGGCGCTATTCCGCAGAGATGTAGTCGAGTCCATCACAAGTCCCTGCAAGTTCCTACAAGTCCATCACAAGCCCTCCAGTCCTAATCCCAATCACAAGCTATTCAAACGAGCTTTGACAAAGGCTTCCCTTGTCATTGTTCATCCAGTTACTTGTGACCGGCTTTATGAAAGGACTTCTGACTGGGCTTGCAAAAGTACTTGTGAAAGGACTTGCAGGAACTCGACTCCAACTCTGCTATTCCGGCCTATTGCATTACCAGTGGCCGTACCGGCAGAATGTCAATATAGACCGGTGGGTCCTGTCCATCGGGCGTGTAGGTGCTATGGCCACCCAGCCTGACCTCTGTACAGGTGCAAGGGTCCCTGATGGTAGGACGAACCGGGTCTTGCGTGCACCACAAGTTTTAATCATAGAAGAATGAGTTTGCAATTGCAGTTTATGCTTTAAAATGGCACTTTAATATGGATTACCAGGCACGTAAACACTGACTCACCCAGTGCAATAAAAACTGCAAGAATTGCTAATTGGTCCCATTCTTCGATCGCTTTTCAGGTTAAGAATCTAAAAGGGGTGAACAGGACACAAATTACCTTTTGAAATATACATTTGCCTTAAACCCATTTAATTACGTGCTTAAATTCAGTGGATTTAAATGTAGATTAAAAAAATTAGTCTCAAATGTTGACTCTATCACGTTTTGCCTTATTATTGCAAATGTTTTCCAAGGCATTTATCCAAATTTAATTGACCTAAAATACCTTTGCTTTTCTACCACTAAAAATACAAAGATATTTTGCCTTTCATCATGATGTCCGACACTTTGAATGTAGAAATTACTCACTCAATAAATATTATAAAGACAATGCATTTACCTTATGTCAATTAGGTATAGGTTTAACAATAGTCTATTTTGTATTAAAAAGTGAGAGACTTTATCTTCTTCATATGTTACATTAATTTGCTACATGTATTTTTGCAGAGCATGTGCCTGCAGTGTGGCATTAAATGCAGGTGGGTAAAGACACACAGTTATGAAAAGCAAGTAACTGTTCAATTGTTGGTAGACTTTTATTGTAATTATTTAAGCAATGCAATTTATCCAATGATGCAGAACTGACATTGGTCAATAAGAATACCATTTGCTGATCCGTAGTCATGGCAACTGTCGTTTCATCGAAATGTTCGGCAACAAAATCAATTAAGGGAGCTAATAAGCATGACATATGCATGTAACTGCTCCCATGCACAGCTCAAAAATACCTTTACCGTCAATTACCACCATATCCACGTGTTGGCGATTTCCGCGCACCTAGACTCAACAACGAATTTCACTCACCTGAACAGCCTTTGACTATACTTCTATTCTTCCATGTTGCTACCTGCCAGAAAATACACTTCCAAGGCAGCCAAGTGTCATCAGTGCACAACGAATCTCGTCATCCTCAAACGCACACAGTTATGGTGCCGAAATCGATGTAGCCTATAGAGTACCAAAGTGATGACGTCAATCAATACAATGTTTGGAACCAGAATACATTCTAAACTGCATGTGTTTGGAACCATTGCCGCAGCAACTGACGTCAGACTTCGGTACTCTATATTCGCGCATAGCGCAAATGTCATTGCGTCACATTCTACGAGGGCCATGCAGAACCATATTTAGTTACTATATTATTTAGTCAGGTTTGTCTGGCGGTTCTTTCTTCGTCTTCCACCTGTGGTGACCCGGGTTCGTCCCCACCATTAAAATTGAAATTTCCTTCGTCGTCTTGTGACGATCTACATTTAAAATGGGCTCAAAGGGAGAGCAGTGTAATCAGCTACCCAGGATAAATAGGATATACATAGGAACAATATAGATACCAGCAATATACTTGCAAAGCAATGTAGTGCAATCAACGTCAGAATGAGGCTTTTAGGAAGAGTCCTAAAGTATCCCTTTCTCGTGGCAGAATAGAAAATTGCACAAGATTGTAATTAAGAATCTAAAAGATGACCAACTCCCATAATATAGGTTTTCTTGGCCAAAATATAGATCGATTTTTCTCAGTTTGTACTTTAGACTTCAATGTGGAGGCACGTAGCTAGAGCTTGGTGAATCAATTTACATTTTCGGGAAAAAGGTAACCCCAAAACATGTATTCGCCCGGACCGAGGTATTTTGAAAAGTGGAAGGTGGTTTTGTACACGATTTCCAACCGTAGACATTTAACCAAACTGTGGACCCTATTGACTCACTTTATAAAGGCCCACTGTTTAAAGACATATACATACAACACGCACAGTCGTGTTTTACTATACCACCGAGGACAAGGCTTTGTTTCCTCTATGGTCCCTTTAACATTCTCCCATAGACTAAATACACCGCGAGGACCGTTTTCAACAAAAGACCTCCCTTCGAAGACAACAATGATGTCATTGTTGCTTCTTTACGCCTGTGTCCTCAGTAGTAATACATGTACACAAACATGCGGATGCGGTTTACTGAAGCATTTACATTGTGCTCTCATTATTTATAATCTTTAGAATTTCTCTTCCGGGCATTGTTCCCATTGTGTGACGAGCCAATAGGCAGTACTTGTAAAAACACAATCCCGCACCGTAATTGTTGGGATGTCCCAAAAAAATGTCCAGGCCAAACTAGGCAACCTCAGAATCTAGATTTCGACAGATCCTGATGCGGGAACTTCTTACATGAAAATTGTATTTCATCCAAATCAGTCAAGCCAATCAGAAGTTATGTCATTTTTTGTGCAGCAAGGTCAGCCCCCAACTAGGAGTGACTGACTGTGACTATTTTTACATTTTTCATTCCAAGAAGCTGTCCGTCTGTGGTTATAGCAGCCCAGTCATGAAGGGAATCTCTCTGATCGTTTTTTGAGTCTGAAGTAAACTCCCTGGGTGGATGGTCTTTTGCTGCATATAGGCTCTAGTGTTCTGTTTGTTGATACACCCGTTCAGAGGAAACTTTGCCTCATCACCACAGATAAATCGTCGTCGCACAACAGTGAACCATCTCGAATGCCGCATCATCCGCTCTGGATCACCTGGAGTTGGGGGCTGACCTTGCTGCACAAAAAATGACATAACTTCTGATTGGCTTGACTGATTTTGATGAAATATAGGCTATTTTTCATGTAAGAGGTTCCCGCATTAGGATCTGTCGAAATCTAGATTCTGAGGTTGCCTGGTTTGGCCTGGACATTTTTTGGGACACCCTGTATTGGTTGTGCGATAGACGCTGTGGGGAACAAAAACGTTATGGGGACAGAAAGATGTTCCCACAACTCGGTCCTAATTTGCCTAACAAAAAAATGCCCCCACTACGCGGTCGATGCCCGGGCACATTTATCTTTTACTATACATGTATAACTGATGACTCTAGCTGTTCTCTTCCATTGTTCACATGACTTTCTTCTTGACATGCCCCATCAGGTTTGTACATGGAAACTACAGACGACTTGGACTCAGGTCCCCAGTTGAATTTTTCTCTTAAATATGTAACCCTCTGTTCCAAATTTTCAGTTGTAAGGATAACATACGCAATATATCTATATACAGAAATTAGTGACCAAGAAAAATGCATTAATGGCAATTTAGGTAAATTGATTGCTATTATAAGTCATCAAAAAGTCAACTATTGATCGATCTACTGTTTCACAACATTTGGTGGGGTATACAGCATTTACGCGATATTCACATGCACTTTCCAAGGCCTGCAGCAAACGGTACTTTGGCTGATATATTTAAGGAGGTCATCTGCAATGAACTGCAGTTTGATACCACGGTTGAGTAGGCACTCAAAAGAATGCTATAGTTTATGATATTTAAAAAGTAATTAAAAAGTAAATTATTGATCGATTTAATGTTTCAAAACAGTTGATGGAGTATACAGGCTTCATGAGAATTGTACATGCACTTTGCAAAGTCAGCGGTAACCGGCACTTTGGCGTCGCACTTTGCTACCACGATTGAGAGGACATTCAACCTGGTATAGTTTATGATATATCAGACTTAGAGCGATATCCCACCCAGATGTGTGTGTCATACTCTCAGAAAATAATTGCAGTCGAAGATGGTTTGAACACGCACGCAATCATGTCAATGATTTCAAACTCAATGCACATAAGGGCAGGAAGCGAAACGAAGAAACCCTCATTGAACCCAAAAGAAAATATGGAAAATGACCAGATCCTAGACCCCTAACAACCCCCACCATCCTGTATTATTCCAATCGAATCATGCAAAAACATGTTGGGTTTAAATCAATATTCAGAGGAAACAAAATGCAACATTTTGTTTACGTCTGAGACCTCGATATTCTCCTCCAGCGAAATGAACTGTTGCATAATGCTGCAAAATGCTGCCCCAAACCAAAGTGAGCTAAATTGTTGGTATGACGTCACATTTGTATACCTCCATGCGTATACGTTCATATTTTTTACGGGGACATTACATTTTGTCCCCATTATCCCTAATCTTCAGAATGTTTTTCTTCAATCAACTCTTTTCCATTGACATATAAATATACTGACTATTAAATATCTTGCAATAATAATTGATACTCTTGACAAACTACATGGTAATTTTCCCATTTCAAACTAAATTATACGTTCATTATAATGGTCCCTAATACCAAAGGTGGTCACGCCCCTCTTTGGCCAAGGTAAAGATCGGTACGTCCCACTTGTATTCTCTTATTGAACAATTATAGGGTAACAGGATGAAAAGGAAAGAAATCCCCTGCGAGGGCGGAACATTTAATGTTAGAAGTTAGAAATTCAATTTAACACAGTACACAAATCCCCAGACACCGATTTCGAGTTTATAGGCTGTTTATAGGTTACAGTTCCAGCCTAAGACACTTCCGCTGGTTCTGATGTTAGTTCTGGTAGCATATGAAAATATAAATTCCTTTTGCTTCTCTGCAATAATGCTTTTGGTTGTTTTGTTGGGAGGCGGGCGGGGCTAGGTTACATTATTTCCACTTTCAAGGGAAACCACTAGTTTTTCAGCCAGCCGATGGACCCGTAAATATTAACATATCTGCACTTACCATCTCTTGTTTTCGCATCACCTCTTGACTACATTCGTAGGTAGAACTCCCAGAAATTGAGGCTGCAGCGGAGTAGCAGACTGACGGTGCTTCGTCTTCAAAGATTAGCTCTCAGTGATATCTGAAAGTAATGGGCCTGGATTCCCCAGACTGTCGTTTCACACAAAACGCGCTGAAAGTCTAGAAATTCCACTCTCGTCACGATCACTTCTTATTTGGCGTGTGGGCTTTATGGGTTCTTTACACTTTCCATGGTTGATCGTTATTATGGTAAAATGTTTGCTGATAAGAATTATTTATGATTTGAAAAAAAAATATGCGTAGCGGCCACCTTCGAGGTGAATGCCTGACAGGCATGGGTAGACCTTTTGTACTGTCTTGCATTGTTAGATTCTGAATGACAAAAATATGTCTTAAAGAAGGTCGCTAAGCGTTAGGTCCATTGAGATGATACAAGTGGGAACGTCGACTGGCGGATCAGGAACACAATTTGGTTTGGTTCGGTTCGGTTCGGTTCAGATTGGTGTTTCAATTATGATAGTACAAGGGCACCCAATGCCCCCTGGATACCCTATTCTCTGCAGAAGTGTCTTAACTTTTTATGATTGAAAAATAAAGCCTTCATCAGACACATTTATCCTTTTCTTTCTATCTCTGATTGGGCCAATTATAGTTTTTGTTTTATACAATGTATTTTCTTTAATTAACAGTAGACGTTGGACTTAATTTTTTTTTCAAGTACCTCATTCTTTCACAAAATGATTTGATCCAAGCACAACATCGACGAAGTGGGTCAGTTCAGTAGGGACGATTCAGAAAAAGAGATCCATCTTGTGTTGGTTTTCGTTTTGGCTTCGGATCTATTTTGTTAAAAACTATATATAAAACGGACAACTGTAGATATCTTAACTTTCGTGTCATTTCTAGGCTACACTTTCAACTAACGACACAAATTGATTCCTCATTACTTTATGTGTATACCATTTAATAATACACCACAATACTAAACCAACTATTAATTAAGCTTTAGGTTTGTTTATGATGTAGATGCTACCGAGGACTTCCCATTGTCCTTCTGATCGCTTCTCGTGTATGTCCTTTAACTTTTGCAACCCCTCTCATTGGGGTTTGTACACGTGTTCCAGCAGAAGACAGCTTACCAATCGAGGACCTACTGTCCTCTCAATTATTTTGTTCCCTGTCTTAGATATACACCTTATAAATGCGCACATTTACATTGATTATAGGCTGATTCTAAACATATTTTAAATAAGTTTATAATGCGATTATGTTTTAATTACTATTAGACGCATGCTACTTGGACGCACCAATCGATGATATTCTTACTGCATTATGTGGCATGTATCACTACAACTGTAATCTTTTATACAGTATTTTCAGACCAAATTTCATTTGCTTTTCGTTCTACATAAATGATTCACAATTGCCGGGTATTTTTTTAAACGTAGAGTAAACAATACAGTATGTACTTTCGTTATTGTCTACAAGATGTTGGGGGGAGTCGAGTTGAAACAGTGGTATTTTCCTCGTCTTCCACCTATGGTGGCCCAGGTTCGAATCCCACCATATTATTATTACTTCAAAATATAATGTATTTGTTTGCTTATTTAATTTAAAGAATCATTATATGGCAACAGTCAAAAACACATTACTTGAAACAAATACGATCTTGCTGTCATACAAATCTGTTTATATATTCCATTTTTACAAAAAAGTATTTTCATAACTAATTAAGTATATATGTCATTAATATCTTTACTTTGAAACAGTAGAGCATCCAGCTTTTTGTGCCAGGGAGGGCGAACAACGTCTGAACCGTCTTAAAACCGTCGCAAAATCACTATTTCCTTTTGTTTTTTATGACGCCTTAAATACCATAACGAACACTCTTCTTCTAGCCAATAAGTGTTTTCACTAATACGCAAAGCTCTGGCGTAAAGCCTTTTTACAAAGAAGTCTTTTCATCTAAAATGACAATATAAATGTTGATACTTCAAAAACAACAATCTTAGCAGGTATATTTTTGCCCTTTCCCCAAGCAGTGTATGAAGCACTCTATGCTCTGTGCTTTTTGAGAGCCTGTGGGAAAACATTTACGACTTACTCGGGTAGGACTCGAACCCACGACCTCCTGCTCACTAGTGCAGACGTCTGAACCACTCGACCACCGAGCTTGCGGGGTCGGCCGGCCGATTTGAATCCAATACAGCAGTGGGTACAGCATAATCAGTGTGTAGATGGAATAGTACCAGTAAGCAGGAGATCTGAAAGCTCTGAGTATACAGTGCTTCATACACTACGTCGGTAATGTGCAAACAAATCTCCCTAAATTTCATTTGCACATTTGGGGCCAAATTTGGGGCTTCATCGCAGTGAATCGACTTGTAGCCAAGACTTCTATATTTTACCGAAAAGAAGCCACATGTGTCCTTTGATAAAACAAAGCAAAAGTGAAAATTGACTGTTGAGAATTCACGTCCTATGGATGTTTAACCGTTTTGGTCATCAATGAAACATATAAAGGTGATACCACATAACAGCTTGTTAAATCAGTATGTACATCTTGAAAATCCTTGTATAATCGCATAAAAGAGCAAGACAATAACGATTACTACATCAAAAGCGTTCATCCAAGTTCGTGAGGAAAAATGGCTACTGTACAAGAACAATATCGAAAACAATTCATTTTTCTGATCAACAGTAATCAATAACAGGCAAATAATTTTGTGTATTTGTAGTGTATTTTGTCAATACTTTCTAATCTACGATGGTTTGATGAATCTAAGTTTTGGTGCGTTTTCATTGGTCTGAATGTTCCAGAGATGTAGTCGAGTCCCTGCAAGTCCTTTCACAAGTCCTTTCACAAGGCCAGTCAGAAATCCCTTCGTAAAGCCGGTCACAAGTAACTGGATGAACAATGACAAAGGAATGCCTTTGTTAAAGCTCACTTGAATAGCTTGTGATTGGAATTAGGACTAGACTGAAGGGCTTGTGATGGACTTGGAGGGACTTGCAGGGACTTGCAGGGACTTGTGATGTACTCGACTACATCCCTGCAATGTTCATGTTTTTAGTGTGCGCTTTGTGTAATTTGTTTAGCATTCTCTTTGTGTAAAGAAAACGTCCCCAATTTCTTCTATGTTCTCCCCTGGTTGCATCCTCCCTCTTGTACTCGTATTTACAATTCATAATAGCACAAATATATTGCAAACTGTATTATTCTGCTGCTGGTAGCAAAGAATACAATGCAATATACAATTTATATATAGAAATTCAACAGGCATTTTCCCGAGAAGGATATGGCGCAGCCCCTGTTTCAATGTGGTAAAAATCCTGTCGATTTCGCTTTTCAAAAATTGTCGTCTGTATCAATTTCTATGATGTTGAGTGCGACCCTATTCACATAATTTGAAGGAACCATGCAGTAAGTATCTAGTTCAATTTGTTTTCAATTTGTTTTCCATTTCAATCCACATCTCTCTTTTTATTGACCGGCACAGGTCACAAATTCCATTCTACATTCATGGATCATAACACTAACATCAATATGGCACGAAATTCTGTCAATCCACCACCTGCACAGCTACAAATCAACAAAAGCGATATACAAACGTGTGTGCTACGGATGCACGTCACAAGTGTATCTGCGCTAGTACGAATTCGAAATGTCTCAGTTTTCTGGATGTTCTGTCGGGAATGTTTGATTGTATTTTTATGACGAATCCCCGGGGCTTGGTAAACGTCGCATCATCATTTCACACCATTTAAGAGACACATAATTACCCTTCCAAGAGGCCCACTGTATCCCCATGTATTTATCGACTGATTGGGAACTGCTGTACACGCCGTTCAAGTTGCTCTTAATTTTGCACCTACCGAACCACCAGCCTGCCTTGAATCTTCTGGCGCAGTTGTCATTCTTACTAGCACTGTCGTTGTCTTTGTCGGGCGTCGAGAAGTCTTTCTCATGTTTTCTGCTTAGGGAATCACCAACTCTTTCTGTAAACAGTTATAATAACTCTTATTGTTACAATAATTCATTACATTTTAGATGTAAAATTCGCTCGCACCCCACCGCCCAAACAGGGCGCTAGGAACGTCTGGTGCGCTTTAAGCTCTGATTGGATAGATTGTGTGTGACCTGTGACCTGCTGGAGGTCACCAGTTCTGCATCAGCACAATACGTGCTCAGTCATGTCGGTTTAGCTGATCAAAGATTGCCATGCCAGAGGTGATGGTACGCTACCCAAAATGTTGTGCGGTTCCTTTACAAAAAACTGAATCGCATCAGACGTTCCCAGCGCCCTGTTTGGGTGGTGGGTACAAGCGAAGATACAAAAATTTTCCACGGATCGGCAGGGCTGTGTAGTAAATGACGTCTGATTTGCTGCATGAACCAGATTAAAGGATAGTTGAAATCTTACAAAATACATACAAAATCTGTGATCAATTTCGAATTAAAATATGGGACTTGAATTTCAATTACCATTTTTTTTATTCACGTCATATCTGTAGGCTTACTGGTCTCTCTTTTGTACCACAATTTGTTGAGAAGACATGTAGCTCCAAAGTGTTTCCCTCTGAAGGTGTCTCGATTCTTTGAAGGCAGCAAATTGGAGATTAGCCTTAATGGACATTAGGTTAAGCAAGATGCAAATGCTAATTAACTATAATTTATAGTTAAGCAACGATGAATGCAGGCAGTACTTGGATGGGAAACCACACCATGTTTTGCTTGCATTGGCAATAATCAGTGCATTGGTCTAGGGCATGGCAGGCTCTTGATCATCTGAAGAGGGTCACGTCCTTCGAAAGGGAGCTTAAGCTGTAGCTCCCATGTGCTCTATAGGATCAGTACACGTAACAAAAAACCAGTGCACTTAGGGGTTTGCCCCGGTGCCTGTGCTACCCGAGCACAAAGATGAAATCATCTTATTTATGACATGGCTACCATCTATAAATCAAAGTTGTTTTTATTATTATTTAATAAATAATTTTTTTTTCACCATTTTGTGCTTATATAGGTACAAGGTCCATGCTTGAAAAAGGGGTCCGGTGTACCTTCATTGATGTTTTCGAAGTCTCCAATATTCAGGTAGTACTTATTTCCAGATATACTGAACTCCTTGTAACGAACACGAGCCACTTCCCCGTCGAATGTCTCAAGAGTGATGACCAACTCCCACACGTCTGAGCTTTGATCCGTCATGCTTAGTAGCTTGGCGTTGCCCAGCCAAAACTCCCCGTCCACAGAGCCGAAACCGTCGGCGTACTCCTGCCAGGTTCGGTCGAAGCTGACAGAACCGTTGATGCGTCTCTGAAATACCTGACAAAGTGACGTGGGTTTGCATTTCCCAATAATAATATCAGGAATCTTAAATGTAGTGTACACGATTGGTAATCCTCAATTTTTTTTTACTGAATTATTACGAACTACCTTACTAGACTGTAAGTTAAAAGTAGTCTCAATCATTCTGTGAAATGATGGCACCAGGGCTCTATTTCATAAAAGTTAGGAATATTCCTATCTTGGACTTTAGGAAGAATAGCTATTCCTAAGTCATGGACTTAGGAACAATTATTCTTCCTAAGTCCAAGGTAGGAATATCCCTAACTTTTATGAAACAGAGCCCAGGTGTGCTGTTGTTGTCAAGACAAGTGGAAATTTATATCGTTTACCAACGATTTCCAGCTGGAAATCGTGGGAAAACTGCCCTTGTCAACGCGCGCGTGGCTACCCGGACGAGTGGCTGCCCCCCGGACGTGAAGGCGCCATGGCATATCCGGTGTCAAAATAACACCAGCAACTAGATTTACAATTGGATGACGGCATCCATTCAGAAGGGCTTTTAGAGTCTGTAAAGCGTACATGAAACACGAACATCGGTATTAGTTTCTTATTCCAAATTATTTTGAACGATCTCAAAATAATTCGTAAAGTACGAGTGCGATCAAAAAGTTCCGAGACTGTTCCTGTTGCGAACGAACGGAGCGCAGCACAGTAATGTGCATATAGCTTATTTAATAACTTTATTACAATTTTAAGCCAGGCATCTCAACTAATATGATTTCTTAATTAACAAGATATAAAGACTGTCATTCAGTACTAGTAAGTAACATTCGCCGTTTTTCTCGTTTTTTGTCACCATGCAAGAACGCAAAACTTTGAACAGGTCAATTGAACGATATTTCCTATAAAATACTAACCCCCAAATCCAACCATTTCTGAAAATTGCAACAATGACCAATTATGTACACTACATTTAAGTGAAACTGAACTGTTCTAGTAATCCTTTTGTTCATCTTACATGTCTTTGCTTAACCCTAACTACCCCAAGCCTTGCAAACTCCAACAGCAGGTTTTGTCAAGTTTTGATGGGTTCAATACTGCAGGGCCTTGGCACCATTACTTTACATGGAGCTATGATGCCCAAATTTGTCTATACAAGTCCTAAGAATGTGTTATAGGTTTACTGCACAGTTGGATTTTGACAGGTTGAGGGAGCTTCCTAGGAGGTTCGGGTTAAAGATGCTTTCTGTGTTTCTAGTGTCATTTAATATATTTTAAAAGGAAAACAAATACCTCACTATAAATATTGAACTTGCGCTTCATATCAGAATATTCCTGATAGTTATTTCTTGTTTATACATGTATACAGAGATGTACATGTTGCCTGTCATTCTACCTCATCACTGTCAACGGTTTCAATCAAAAAGCAATGTAAAATGGTATTCAGTAACAATACTTATAAAATAGGCAATTTAAAAAAAGACAACTTAAGTTTGAAGTATTCCCATGAAACTCATCATTTGCAATAGCAGCATGCATTATGAACAAGTCTGTAACATCACGCCTGTATTGCAGTAAAATTTGAGTTGAGTAAAAACATTCCTACAAAAATATATTCCATCAATTTATTGAAAATATCTTGGAAGTGTTATTTCTCAAATTTCACATGCTGCTCATGGAATGGACAAGAATAAATGTGTTATTATATGAATATGTTAACTTTTGTCAGCAATTTCTTTATTTTCGTCTGTTATTAATTGTAATACTAAATGAAACAAGAAGTGATACTGAAAAGTAATTTTAGCCATTGAATCTATTCATTAAGTAAGCCGAATTGTTTACCTTTTTCAGTCTTGAATTGGAACTTCACTTCCAACAGCTATTGGAAAGAATTTTGGCACTGACTGTTATCTTCCAATATTAATTCACAAGTTTTTAGGGAACAGATGGCCACAGTCCACTATTCTTCTCAAACCTTACAGTTCCAGATGAAGAATAGCATAATTCAGTTGTAAAACAGTCACCGATATTTAAAACTTTGAGTGAATATCACACATTAGATTGTTCAAGGCTTTTTAAGGTCCATAAAGGAACAAGACTGAAGAATGAGACGCCCTGTATTACGTAATGGTTGATGGTCCATAAAGAAGGAGATCCCTTGGTAGTACTTGCATCTGGTCAAGTTAAGTAATGGATTACACTTTCTCGGAAGAAAAATGACTTAAGCTCCAATGTCTGCTCAAAATCCAAGTAGCTTCATCGGGGCCACCTCGTCGGTGATATTCAACAAGGCATAAGCACAACATGCAACATAGAAATCCATCAAAAAATAAGGTCCCAGTAAAATCAAGTTGCCTTTCTTCCTTGATGAATGAATGGAGTGTATTACGAATCAGCGCGACATGAAATTCGTTGTGATTCGTTGCGGGGTGGCCACTAGAGCGCATTTTATACGAAACGGATACAAAACGGTTACGAAACGGTTACAACTCTCACGATTTGATTGCGAACCAATACGAAACGGTTACAATACAAATACGAAATGTGACGAATTGTTTACGAAACAGACCGAAAGTGTTACGAATTAACATGACATGTTACGCGGTATTAACGACTTCACGACGCGTATACGACGCATTTACGACATTTTGCGATATATATACGAACTTGTTGCGACTGACTTAACGTCACGTGGTGACGCTTGCGTTGAGAACCTGTACTTGTATTTTCTCATTTTGCATCATGTTCACCAACTCTGATATACTGGAAGCGGCTGCTGTTGAAGAGGAAATTAACCTCCTACTGGCGGCTGCGGTTCTCGTTCTTCAAAGATCCGGCGACGACAACAACAGAGACGTCCGAAGAAGCGGCGAAAGTGAAGAAAAAACGCCGCGAACCGCTGATTCATCACGTGTTTCCCACGTGTTCTTGTTGGCGTCGTCACTTGTTTCGAACCACGTCGGCAAGTTCGTAACCGCGTCGTAAGTGCTTCGTCAAAGTCGCAAACGCTCATCAATTCGTAACCAAATTCGCAAACGGTTCGCGCCAAAACACAGGTGTTACGGTCTGAAAATCGCCAGACTATCCGTTAATATAAATTACTAGAAAAAGCATGAATTTTCCCAGATGCAACAAAGAAATCAAACAAGATCACACTGATATAAAGAACAAAGAAACAATGTGATTTAAAAATGAGAATATTCAAGAATCAATAGGGTTTAACAAGTGTAGAATTAAGAAAAGATCGTATACAATATATAACTTAACAGATCTTACGGGCAGGACTTATATAGGCGAGGGCTCAGACGACTTAGGCAGCTCTGCAATGGGCGAGGACTTGGGCGAGAACTTGGGCGAGGACTTGGGCGAGGACTTGGGCGAGGACTTGGGCGAGGACTTGGGCGAGGACTTGGGCGAGGACTTGGACGACTTGGGCACTCAGCAACGGACGAGGACGACTCCAATAATGCGAGCGAATACAGTTCTTTGACGAGCTGGAACACGGGGCGAATTCACCTCCAAAACAGCCGAAGAGAGACGGAAACAGTGGGGGACGACACAAACTGGCCACCGTCGCGAAAGTATGGTGATATGAGACCCCAAATAATGAACCGACAACAGTTCACAAATAAATGTTTCTTTTCTGGAAATAGAACTCAGCCCCAACTCTCTCCAGACGCTTCTACGCAGACGAGTCATATACAGGTCACAGGTCCAAATAAAACGGCTCGATGAACTCGATAACGAAAATCCCAACGAAATTCTCTGTCCGTCTACACCGTCTAAAGTCCTGATTTTGTTGTGAAGTTAGCCCGTTATAAAGAAATTTCATACATTCCAGAAATTACTAAAATCTAGAAGTATCTTACAAATCACGTCAGCTTCCAAATATAATCTTACAGAATTACGTCACATCTAAAAATAATATTTTAAACAGCTTCTCGAAAGACCTAGCGTACACGAAATTTATACACCGAACCTTCTGGCACATGTATATGGCTGCGTCCGAATCGCTTGTCTAGGGCTATTGTCTAGGTGTTCGTCCATTACAACTACGCGTGACGTAGCCGTAGCTGTAGCTCTAGACGCCCATTTCGGACACGGCCTAAGGCTTGGCGTAAACAACTTTGACCCAAAACTTAAAACTTTGACCCATTTATTCACAGCTTAGGGTCAAACGCGGGTCACCCACGTGCGTGAACAAAAGATGCGCGTGCGGCCACAACAAAGGTTCCGCCCACACGTTCTGTGTACATCTCGTGAAAGGAATACATAACACTGATACATGTACTTCGTGTACATAGCACAGGTGTTTCGTGTTGAAGCTACTTTTTCGGCTTGGTTCGTAACCATTTCGTAAATACTTCATCACCATGTCGTAAACTTCGTGGCGTGTTGTAACTGCTTCGCAACTACTTCGTGAACTGTCGTGACACTTCGTCGAGGGAAAATTTTGCCGAACCAGCCAGATATGGTTAAGAAAGATTACGATGCATTCGCGAAGCAATTACGACAAGTTACGACACTGTTGCGACATATTGCGAAGGCTTACGAAATCGTAACGCTTCGTAAAAGTAAAAAATAATCAAAACTGGCACCACGACTAAAGCCCCGATCCCACTTACGCGAATTTGACGACGAATTAACGCGAAGTCGATTCGTGTCATTTCGTAATGAATCGCAAACGTGTCGTAAATGCTTCGTAATTGATTTCGTTGAGTGTCGTAATTATTCGCAAGACTTCGTAAACACCTCGTATTGTCGCGTAAGTACGAATGCCGTACGACTTGAAAAACCAGCCGATCACTACCTACAGTTTTGGACATGTTTAAGACAGTCGGAAGCCTATCCCGATGACCCACGAACACTCAAGAATACTGGCGACACCACTACGACGGTACTACGAAAGCTGCCGAATTTTCCGATCGTGGCTAGTCGGGAGCAAAATACTGACAGTGAGACTGGGGCTTAAGATAAGCAGGACTGGTTGTAGATTTTCATAAGAATAGCACGAATTCAGCAAGAAACATACGACTGCCCACCCGACTTGTCGGGGATCTATGCACGTCCTACGCGACACTGTAATGACTGACCCGTCCAGGACACCCACACGTGCTGTAAGATTTATGCGATTCTAACAAGTAAGTAGTAGGAAGGAAGTAGGAACAACAAGACGCTCACAGGAGTGTAGGACGATTGTGACGTCCTGGACGATTTGTCGCACGGAAACTGAGGCGGAATTATGCAGTTCGAAGCGTGGCCCGTTCTATACGATTCGCGCATGCCCGTCGGGAAGAACGTTACGCAATCGTTTTATGTCCATTACGTGCTAGGCGTGCGAGTATACATGGAACTAAAACGCGGCGGACACAAAACGGACCGTAAAACGCAGCAATGGAAAGCCAGATTCCCAGTGTAGGCTGCAGTAGTGGTGGGTAAGGTGGTGGGGGTAATCACCCGTGCAATGGTAGTCATAACTTACAGGGTGTCTTTAAAAATGGAAACCGAGATTTAACTAAATATTTTTCGGACACTGCTATTTTTTGGGGTAAATTGTTACCACCGTCTATTACATAATTATGTAATCATCTCTCTTATAACACCAAAAAATCCAAGCTACCGTCACGGATGACCGTGCATAAATGGTTTCCAGAGGTAATATCAGAAATGACCTTGCACCAGATTGAATGTCATGTTTTCGATCCTGAGCTGCCTAGTGCAGTCCTCAGGTGGCTTTTTGTGGCCCTGAATTACGCAATGTTGGCATGCGTATCAATTTGATGGCACCCTTTTAAAAATTTGAAAAGTTGTTCACCTGCTTAGACCACTTAAAACATTGCAAGATGCAGCTAACAACAGCTGACAACCCGATTTAGGCAACTTTTAACATGAGAGTAATTGCTTTGAACGATGAGGTTGAGTGGCCCCTAATATATCTCCGGACCTCTTCACTCCCTGCGGCTTCTTTTTGTGGAAACACCTCAAGAACAAAGTTTACACGTCACCACCCAGAGAAATCAACGAGCTACGTGCTAGAATCGTGGCTGAAGTTGTAAGAGAACAGAGAGACATGATACGGGATGCAATCGGAGGGATGAGAAACGGGGCAGATGCTTGTTTTGAAAGAAATGGGGGGATGTTGAAGGACATTGGGGTTAGGTTGGGACAGGGGTAAGCTACAAACTGTGCAAATGAAAGACTAATAAAAGATTAATAAAGGATTCTGAGTACAGATTATAGACATGCTGAACACTGTGCGAATAGACCTGTCCTTAATCTGGTGTCCAAAGACATATCTTGCATAGTTTATTGGAACAATTCATGTTCGGGCATCCGTGATGGTGGCTTGGATGTCTTGGTGTCATAAGAAAGGGGAAATAATTATTATGTAATAGATTGTAGTTACCATTTTTCAAAAAACCTAGCAGTGTCCGATAAATAAAAGCACTTTAATATCGGTTTCCTTTAGAAAAGGGTCGCGAACTTACTATGTATCCGGCACCCGACTCCATCCGGCAGTAGACCTGCACGGACTGGTTTTTATGCAGGATGGTGTACACTCCGCTTGCTGTACGTCCACCATCGTAGATCGCCTGGCAATCTGCACCGGGCTCTGGCTCCATTGGTTCCGAAACGGTAGTAGCAATTGCTGTTGTCTTGATATCGGGGGCTGTCGTGGGCACAATTGGCGTCGATTCTGAAATAAACCAAAACAAATATTACGCAACTAATTAGTCTCGACAGAATCCCTTTGATAGACCAATACCAGTGCCAGTGTTTTACCTCACATACTGTATGTATGTCGTATCCAGGTTTTTCGGGGGGGGGGGGGGTGTAAGGGGATTGGCTTTTTAAATGGGGGGTGGAGCAAGTCTAATTGTCAACAATTTCAGGACCAATTTCTAAAACTTTCGTTAAAAAGTGTCCTCGGTTTTTTTACCCAACAAAATATTTTGGAAAGTGGTTGGGTGGTGGTGTGGTGGGGGAGGGTTTGTTTCCAGTTTTTCATGGGCGACGTTGAACATATGAAACATACAATACAAGACGATGTCTGGGCTTCATCCCTTCCACAGATTACAAACAAAAACAAAAACAAAAAAACAAACGTTACTAAAGTATGTTTTCCTTATCAAATGACACGATTTTTTTAAGACCCCACCCCCCAACAAAAAGCACAGAATCTGCATCTTACCCAAACCACTGTGCACTATTGTCACATGGGTCATGTGTTTTCATAATTGCTTTAATCACAAATTAACATCACAGTGTTGTTATTTGTTAATTTAAGTAAGGTTAGCAAATATGAAAATTAAGTTCAACAAACGTGAAATCACTGTTTATAATCCCAAATTCCGCCTTTATAGCGCACTCCCTAGTTCCAGATTCTGGCCTATTGCATTACCTGTGGTCGTACAGTGAAATACGCTATGAACTGTTCGGGCGGTTACAACCGGCAGAATGTCAATATAGACCGGTGGGTCCTGTCCATCGGGCGTGTAGGTGCTATGGCCACCCAGCCTGACCTCCGTACAGGTGCAAGGGTCCCCTGGTGGTAGGACGAATCGGCTCTTGCGTGCACCACAGGTTGGTGGGGTGGGATCAATCGTCAGGACGCAGACTCTGGCAGAGGCGGATTTGAGCTCTGCATTGTAAAAAACAATTGAATGAAGAATTGATTGTGTGGTTTGACTGAGAGCGACACACCGAAGTCAAACCACACAATCAATTCTTCATTCAATTGTGTTGACTGAGAGCGACACACCGAAGTCATCCAGTAAAATGCTGCTTCCTCGAAAATGGACGGGACGAGACGAGACGAGACGAGACGAAAAATAAGTCAAAATAATTTGAGAACAGAAACTGTTGCTAACGCGCCATTAGGTCTGTACGTCCATTTTGGCAGCAAAATTTACCACAAAAGTAATAAACAGTCATACTCCCCCGTGTTGAAGGAATTTATAAAGTTTTAATCGTAAAAGAATGGGTTAACGTTGCAATTTCAATTTGGTCGATAACCCACCCCACCATATATTTTAGATTGTTAAAACAATAAACATCAATTCATGATCAAGTCATGCATTTCTGCACCAACTATGCTCTAAAATGGTGCTTTAATATGGATTACCAAGCACGTAAACATTGACTCACCCAGTGCAATAAAAACTGCAAGAATTGCCAGTGACAGACAAATTGGTCCCATGCTTCGATCGCTTTTCTGGTTAGAAATCTAAAAGGGGATAACAGGACACAATTTACCTTTTTCAATGGGGAGGAGAAAGCCTTGATATTTATGATACACAGAATTAGTGGGTACACACGTCATTCTAAAAGTCATGAGGGTGGATGTGAAATTCAAATTTCAAATGCAAATTTCGAAGACGTTTCATTCAGAAACGTCATCGAAAATATTCGGCAAAACAGTGATTTAACATTTCTTGGCTTGTTTTCATTTCATTCGTTATGGTACTGAAACCAATGATTCCTCAATTGTGCATAGGGTGCTGTATGGCTCAAAAGCCTGAAACAAAACCTGCCTTTACCTGCGTATGCGTTCATTTATGGTCCTCAATATCAAGAGTGGTCACGCCCCTCCTGTGCCATGGGTAAAGATGAGATATTTCACTTTTATCACTTATTACACAATAAGCCAGTTCGGTATTTCAACTGCGCATGTGCACAATGACATTTTATCCGGAATGACCCGCGTGACCTAAAGCGCGCGTGTGAACGCAAAAAGTGGTCGCACAACGCGCACGTGATCAATTCAATCAATGGCGTGACATTACGTCAGCAATTTTATCCCGAATAACCTTTGAGATACCGAACTGGCTTATTACAGGCTAGGATGCAGAGGGAAAATACAGAAGCTTAAAGTGACCATCCTACGGAAACTTATTAAAAGTGACCATCCACGTCTCCACGTTTTCGAGATGACTTATCATAAAATGATTGAAAATTCAAACATCGAAGACCTCTTTCAGAGTTATGGAAGTGAGAGAGATATCTTAGATACGTAAGGTTTCGGTCATTACAATAATGTAAATATGGGCGGCCACTTAAAGCTTTCGTACGAAACACTGATTTAGAGGTTATTTCCTGTCTACTGGCCAGTCTACTTCCCCACCCTGATCCTAAGAAGCTTTCACCGGCACTGACACTGGGTCTGTTAGCATATGAAAATTATGTTTGGGGGTAGCTTGCATTGGTTCCTACGGACCACTAAACATTAACGTATGGGTCATTCCATAAATTCATAAATCACCTTTTATGTTTAAAAACTCTTTATGTGTGGTTATATTTTACAATTTCCTTGAAAATGGTGGGGTATGGGAATCATTTACACCATCAAAATATATCCTCATTCATGGAAAATTAAGGATTTCACGTGTAAACTTTACGTAATGCATGTTAAAAACCTGCATCCAGATTACATGTTTAGCTAGAAATGTCCACGAATTAAGCCTGGCAAATATTCTCAACGTAATCACAAAGTTTCACAACGTAAACATTTGGGGGACACCAAAGGGATCTGTCAAAATTTAGACTGACCATACTTATCTTGTTTCCTTAAATTCTCCGCACAACCTTTCACATACTTTAACACAAAGCCATCAAAATTGAGCAGATATAATACTTAAAATGGAGGATGCGCTCAATAGTAATGTTCCCCTTGTAAATATTTTTAGGGGACACCAAAGTTTACATAGAAAACCCATTTTTGCCAAATCTCTCATGTTAAGAAAATATCTAATTATTTATGTCAAAATTGGTGTGTTATCAATCATTTTAGTTTACAAATACCCAAGTTAACCCCTAAAAAAGAAGGGGAAATCACACAACTTTTTGACTAAAAAGTGATAATTTCAGGGTATTTTTAACCTTGGAATGCAAAAGTTACTCACTCAATAACAAATAGCAAGATTTTGTGTATTTTTGCATTTTCCTTATATCAATAACGTAAAAATTTAACAATAGATTATTTCGCAATAAAACGTGCCAGCGATAAATATATTACATATGTTACATTAACTTGTTACATGTATTTTTTGCAGAGCGCGTGACAATAAAGGCAGAAAGCCAGGTGGGCAAAGCCAGTTATGAAAAGCAAGTCACTCTTTAATTGTTGGTAGACTTTTGTCATACTTATTTAAGCAATGCAATTTATCCGCTCATGCAGAACTGAAATTGTTCAATAAAAGAATACCCTTTGGTGATCCGTAGTCATAGCAACTGTCGTTATCATCGAAATGTTCGGCCAAAAAAAACAATTAGGGAGCTAATAACCATTAAATATGCATGTAACTGCTCACATGCACAGCTAATGCTTTTACCGTCAAAGTACCACCATACGAGTTGCATAGCGCTACGTGCCAGTGACGTAGCAACTGAGGGGTCAACACCCATGACCCGGCAACCCCCCCCCCCCCCCCCCCCCCCCCCCCCAAAAAAAATGGGGGGAAGATGGGGGAAAGGTGGGAAGATGGGGGAAAGGTGGGGGCAAGGTGGGGGCAGGGGGGCTTGAGAGTGAAAAACAAAATGTTAACTAGTGGAATATCCAGGGTGCATTAGGTAAAGCAATAATGCAATCAACGTCAGAAAGAGTCCGAAAGAATCCCTTTCTCGTGGCAGAATCGAAAATTGCACAAGATCTAATTGTCACTAAAAACCTAAAGGAGGACCAACTGCCATAATATAGGTTTCCTAAGCCAAAAATAGATAGATATTCACAGTTTGTATATCAGACTTCAATGTGGAGGTACGTAGCTAGAGCGTATAATCATTTTACATTTTCGGGAAAAAGGTAACCCCCAAATTTGTATTCGCCAGGACCAAGGTATTTTGAAAAGCGGAAAGAGGTTTTGTACACGATTTCCAACCGTGGGCCCTTACCTGGCATTCTCAAGAAAAGTGAAATTTGTTGTATCAATTTTCAATTCATTTTAAATACTGCCCCCAATTTACCAACTTCATTTAGTCCACATTTTGTTTGGCAATTGGTTACCAATCCGTGAACGGGTGCCAGCCAGCTAGTCTAGTTTCCGGACCTGATAATTCCTTGACCTCTATAAATTGCTCCGTTTTGTCTGAAGTAGGTAACAGAATAGAAAAACACATGTTTTCCCAGCATATCTTTGCACACAATGCTTTAAACAGGCCAGTCTGATATTTAAGATATATCAGCCTTAGATCAATATCCCATCCACATGTGTGTACGATATTCTCGGAAAACATTCAAACATGGTTTGAACACGCACGATTTCAAACTCATTGTACAGGAAGGCAGGAATAAAAATGAAGAAACCCCCTTTGATCCAAAAAGAAAATATGGAAAATTACCAGATCCGTAAAAGGCTCCTTACAACTTCACCTTCCTGTATTACAATTCCAGTCGAATCGACCAAGAAACTGTTGGGTTTAAGTCAATATTCAAAGAAATTTAAATGCCTGAAAAATGTACATCTGAGACCTCGATATTCTCCTCCAGCGTAATGAACTCTGCACAACGCTGTAAAAACTAATAAGCTCGTGTCTGCCCCAAACCAAAGCGAGCCAAATTGTAAACAAACGATTGGTATTACGTGACATTTTGTATATCTATGCATATACCTTTTATATTACTTTTATCCCGGGGGTAACGTTTCATTGCTCTATATTTAACTCTCTTCCATTGACATACAAATATAATGACTTTTGAATATCTTGCAATAATAATAATAAAGTAAAAGTGGTTGCGAACGAGATTATTCTTGACAAAGTATCATAATGTTCCCATTTCAAACTAAATTGTACGTTCATTATATGGTCGATAATATCAAAAGTGGTCACGCCCGTCTCCGGCCTTGGTAAAAATCTGTTAATCCCACTTGTATTCTCTTATTGCAGGGTAACAGAAGAAATCCCCCGCGAGGATGGGAAATGTAATCTTCTATAAGTTGGAAAGTGAATTTAATTAACAATACGCAAATTACCAGACACTGATTTAGAGGGTTATTCTTATAGGCATCTAACTCTCTTTCCATCCTAAGACGCTTCCGCTGGCTGTGTGATATTGTAGCGCAAATTGTTTTTCCTCTTGCTTTTCTAAAATAGTCCTTTTGGTTGATATTTTTTCCAGCGGTATTACATTTGTTTGTTGGGAAGCGGGGGATAGTTTACATTAGTTACACTTTCGTGGTAAACCACCAGTTTTTCAGCCAGCCCACGGACCCGTAAACATCAGGGTTGTTTGATTTAAATAACTCGATTTAAATCATTGATTTAAATCACGATTTAAATCAATGGAAATGTACACGCTTACACTCACTCTAAAGGGATGTAAAATGCCAGTTTCCTGAAACATTGTACTACATTTGTAATGTACTACCTACATGTATTATACAGTATCCATCTTACATGTACATAGGTTTAACTCAATGCATGTAATGCGCCTAGCAATTGATTCCCCGACCCCCCACCCCACCCCACCCCCATCCAACCCCACCCCCATACCCCACCCTCCCCACCCCACCCCCACCCCCCGATCCTTGATCCTTTTGCATCAAAATTCTAATTCCCGCCTTATATGGTGGGGGTGTCCTTACCCATTTAGGTGGGGGTGTCCCCACCAATTTAGGTTGGGATTGTCGCTAGAATTTTGCACCAGAGGTGGGGATTTTGTCACTTCAAAAGTGACAATCCCCACCTCAGAGGTTGGATGGCCCGGGGGGGGGGGAACAATTGATAGACGCATAAGCTCAATGTAATGTGGGCACAAACATAATTACATAATTGAAAACAAGATCAGAGATGGAAGCTGATTATTAAACCTAACATTGTTTGATTTGCAATCCATGTAAATGATGTCTTAACCCCAACAGTCCTCAATTCTCAGATGATGATGATTTTTCACACACTCTATAGGGTTATTAGGGCTTGTACATTGTATGCAATCTGTTCTAAGAAAATCAACTTTAAAATAAAATAAAACTTACTGTACATGCCTACATGGTGATATTTATGGTGGCTGCATTAAATAGTTTTATTCCACCATGGTTGTGTAGAGTGGGGTGGGGGGGGGGGGGGGTTCCTGTTATGAACTTGGATGAGAAATGTGCAGTATGATGGTGATGCTGTAACATAGATTTTAAGACAAACTATGTATTCTAGAAAAGAATATGATAAATGAAAGGGATTTCAGTACTGATTTCATGAACAATTGTGTGTGGTTATACTTGACTTTTAATGATGGTCATTTAAATTAACTTATTTAAAACAAATGTTTTACGCAAATGGTACAATGGTAACAAAATAAAAAACTCTAACAAATCGATTTAAATTTTAAAAATCCGATTTAAATAAAAGAAATCAGATTGTTTCTAATTTGTTTTTAATCATGATTTTTATCAACCCTGGTTAACATTAACATATCTGTACTTACCATTTCTTTTTTCGCACCACCTTCTCACTACATTCGTATGTAGAATTTCCAGAGATTGAGGCTGCAGCCGAGTATAGTAGCAGACAGACCGGTGCTTCGTCTTCAAATATTAGCTCTGAAATCTGAGAATGAGGGGCTGGATTCGCAAACCTTTCGTTGCACACAGAACGCGCTGCAAGTCCACACACGTCACGATCACTTGACATGTGACATGGTTGATCGTTACCATAGTAAAATGTTTGCTGATGATGAATTATTGATGATCGGAAAAAAATATATAGTTCGTCCACTTTATGAAAGAGGAACGGTCATAGGCATAACAAGGTCATTTTTATTGGGGGGGGGGGGGGGGGGATTAGACGTGAAATCGGGCACTCGATATATCGGGGGCACAGGGGGCACTATAATTTCCGGGAAAAAACGTGCACAAATCACAGATAAAAACGAAGCGTTCTTGCTTCCCTTTCTTTACTTTGTTCTATTTTGTATGTGAATGTACGCAGTGGCTTCCTTTTTGTATGGCCCCCTTTGCCCTCCCCCTGGATCCGCCGTTGTTCACACAGGTTTGTTTATGATATATGCTACCGAGGACTTCCCATTGTCGTCCTGATCGCTTCTCGTGTATATGTCCTTTAACTTTTGCAACCCCTCTCATTGGGGTTTGTACACATGTTCCAACAAAGGAGAGCTTACCAATCGAGGACCTATTGTCCTCTCATGTAATTCTTTTGTTCCCTGTCTTGGAAACACACCATCAAAATGCGCACATTTACATTCACTGGGCTGATTCTAAACTGCTAAACGCAGTAACGATGTATTTAAGGGAAGGGCAAAGTTGTTGAAAATGGGGAAAATGAGATGTTCAAAATACGTTAGTTGTGATTTTGTTTTAATTATTGTGGTTGGGGGCGCGTGCGACGTGAACGCACCAGTCGATATCATTACTATGTAGTGCTTCAGCTGTATTGTTTTATACTGTATGTTCAGACTGTATATCATTTCCCTTTTCATGTACATAAATCATATTCACAATTCCCATTGAAATTACGTTCAATGTTTGAACTTAATTTAAACAAAACATAATGTGCTTTTGGTATTGTCTACGAGGTGTTTGGGGGAGCTGGGTTGGTATTCTGCTCGCCTTCTTCCTATGATGGCTCGGGTTCGAATCCCACCCAGATCAACATATGGTTTTCAGTCATACATGATGCAATCAGCTTTTGAAAAATCCCTGGTTTCATTTTACCAGAAAGAATTAAGTTCATCTTCGAATGAACGTTTCATTGTATTCTGGTTGCTTGCTAATTAAACAAGTACGCGCAATCCACCGGAAAACAAATCGGGAAAATACATGTCACGTGACCCTTAAAGAACAATTATTTCCTTTCCCGACAAATGTCAGTTTTCCGAAATCGTTTCCGGAAACATTCGGATATTATCTTTGATGTTTGCCATGGCATTCAACAACAAAAAATTATGTGGGGCAAGTTGTTGATCCAGATATTTTTGAATTCTCAGTTACATCGAAGCTTCAAAATCATTGTCATGTTGTTGCCGTGTTTAACCGACAACAATTTTTCAAGGGTATTTTGTTTTAATGTTGCAACTGACGTCAATAGACTGGCATGGTTACGTGATGATCCAGCCCATGAATCCAGCCCATGAGCCTTGCACAGCCCAGCCCATGAGCCCAGCCCATGAGCCTAGCCCAGCCCATGAGCCTAGCCCAGCCCATGAGCTAGCCCAGCCCATGAGCCTAGCCCAGCCCATGAGCCTAGCCCAGCCCATGAGCCTAGCCCAGCCCAGCCCAGCCGATGAGCCCAGTCCAGCGTACGGGACAGAACCTGATGAATAGCGTTGCAATTTTACATTCATGTACAATGTGCACAACACATTTTAAAACTGTGCAACATGTATTACCACAAAAGAGTCATAATCAAAAAATTACACTTATATAAAGCTGAACAATTTGTGTGTGCTGAAGCAGCTCTATGAAATTGGCACCTGGTTCAGAAACAAAGAAATGTGTACACTTACTATTTGTAAGTTTTATATCATTTTAATTAGTAAACAGCCAAACCTTTAAAAGTGTCATGTAAGTCGGTATAAAACTCTTTTTACTCGGACCCACTAATGGACGAAACTCAAGACAATCTTTTCTGTTTTTTGCCACAGCATCAAGTAATTTATTGAAACTTATTTGCCAGACACCGAATTTGTTTGGGCAAGCTAGCATCAGGAATATGGGCTAACAGGCCCAAACATATCAACCACACAATCAATGGACACCCAGGTCCAATGTACATGTACATCAATTACCATTTGGCACCCAGGCCAATCATTAATGAATGGGCACCCAGGCCCAGGAATAATAATGTTGGGGGACAGCCATGGTTGTGCTATGGCAGATACAGCACAGCCAACCCCCATGGGTACATAAGAGGGAGTAGCTGACCCCTTACAAAGTTCAAATCACAGTGTATTATAACACACATCAATATCAGTAACATTATCAACTGGTAACAATAACCATAACAAAAATGATACATGTCAAATCATGTATGTATGTATTAGGAGATGGCTGTCTTTGAATCCTGTGAAAACGCCACACGTGCAAAGCACGCCCCAACAGGAAGAAGAAAAGCCATCCTAAACATAAATTATGCAATCCATTTCAACAATTCACCAAAGTCGACTCTGTAATTAAACTTTGAATTGGGGACAGTTGTACACAGGAAAGCAATTGAACTATTCAAAGTCAATACGTGAAATTTAGGAATTTGTGAAACAATGTACACATCGTCTTCAATTAGTCCCCAGAGTCACATTCTCTTTAAACAACGTACAACCTAAGCATACAAATGCATTTCATCAAAACTGTAAAAACAATTATTTCCCATTGAGCAGGGTATCTGGACGAATATATGTAAGCACAGCTTGTGAGCGCCAACGACCCAAATCCTGAATGAGTGACAAGGGAACCCCAAATGCAAATGCTGTTGTTGCTGCACCATTTCGAAAAGAGTGCGTCTGGAAGTTTTGCCCCATGAGCCCCAAGTGGACTAGCGTTTTCTTAAGTACAGCATTGAATTGAAATCGCGTTAGCGGGCTTCCATCAAAATGGCAAAAGAGTATACCCTGGTGTTTAGGGCGCATCAGGACAAAAGCATGGAATGCTTGAACGGGAAAAAAATTCTTATCATAACAGTAGCTTCAGCTAAATGGATTAGCCAAAACAGGTTACCAACCTATAAATGATGTGTGATATATATTGCTCATAACTGGTTCGCGACAGATTTTTGCTTGATGCATTAATTTGCTGAGCGGCTCCATTGGGTCCTGATTGAGTCCTGATAAGAACCTCGCCCCTCTTTGGTTCATTACTTCAAAATATAATGTATTTGTTTGTTTGCTTATTTAATTTAAAGAATCATTATATGGCAACAGTCAAAAAGACATTTTTTGAAACAAATACGATCTTGCTGTTATACAAAGCTGTTTATATATTCTTTGTTTACAAAAAATGTATTTTCATACCGAACAAAGATACCCGAACAAAGATACTGACAATTTGGGAGACCGCCAACATAGGGTAAGGTCGCAGGTTCGAATCCCGCTCCTGCCAGTTTCTTTGTTCACTTGAAAAAATATTTTCATAACTAATTACTTTACACATAGAAAAAGCTGTTTAAACTTTTTAACCAACCCGGGTTGTTCATGTGCCCTGCTAAAACAACCAGTTGGTTGTTTAAGCCATTAGTATGCCATTAGTATCTTTACTTTGAAAGTATATGCTTAAATAGTAACAATAACAAACACTCTTCTATAGCCAATAAGTGTTTTCACTAGTACGCAAAGCTCTGGCGTAAAGCCTTTTTACAAAAAACGTATTTTCATCTAAAATGACAATATCAATGTTGATACTTTAAAAACAACAATCTTAGCAGGTATATTTTTGCCCTTTCCCCAAGCAGTGTATGAAGCACTCTATGCTCTGTGCTTTTTGAGAGCCTGTGGAACAATTGAACGACTTACTTGGGTAGGACTCGAAACCACGACCTCTTGCTCACTAGTGCAGACGTCTGAACCACTCGACCATTAAGCTTGCGGGATCCGGGTGACCGATTCGAATCCAATACAGCAGTGGGTACCGCATAATCAGTGTGTAGGTGGAATAGTACCAGTAAGCAGGAGATCGTGGGGTCGAGTCCCACCCGACTAAGCATGTGATTTTTTCCCCACAGGCTATCTGAAAGCACTGAGTATACAGTGCTTTATACACTACGTCGGTAATGTGCAAACAAATTTCCCTCATTTGGGGCAAAATTTGGGGCTTTATCGCAGTGAATCGAATTTTTAGCCAAGACTTCTATTTTTTATATTTTACCGAAAAGAAGCTACATGTGTCCTTTGATAAAACAAAGCAAAAGTGAAATTTTACTGATGCGAATTCACGTCCCATGGATATTTAACCGTTTTAGTCATCAATTAAACATATAAAGGTGATACCACATAACAGCTTGTTAAATCAGTATGTACATCTTGAAAATCCTTGTAAAATCGCATAAAAGAGTAAGACAATAACGATAACTATATCAAAAGCGTTCATCCAAGTTCGTGAGGGAAAAATTGCTACTGTACAAGAACAATATCGAAAACAATTCATTTTTCTGATAAACAGTAATCAATAACAGGCACATGATTTTGTGTATTTGTGGTGTATTTTGTCAATACTTTCTAATCTACGATGGTTTGATGTATCTAAGTTTTGGTGCGTTTTCTTTGGTCTCAATGTTCATGTTTTTAGTGTGCGTTTTGTGTAATTTGTTTAGCATTCCCTTTGTGTAAAGAAAACGTCCCCAATTTCTTCTATGTTCTCCCCAGCTTGCATCCTCCCTCTAATTCTCCTTCCCATTCATTCCTATTTCTGCCTGCCCCTCCCTTCCTCCGGTTTTTTGCTACTGTCATTATATATTTCTTTTTTGTACTCGTATTTACATTTATAGGACAAATTTATTGCAAACTGTATTTGTAATTCTGCTGCTGGTAGCAAAGAATACAATGCAATATACAATTTATATAAAGAAATTCAACAGGCTTTTTCCCGAGAAGGATATGGCGCAAACATCAATATGGCGGGAAATTCTGTCAATCCACGGCCTGCACAGCTACAAATCAACAAACGCGATGTCCGTTTTTCTACGCGTACAAGGAGTAATATCTGTTGCTAACTTGTATGCAAACGTGTGTGCTACGGATGCACGTCACAAGTGTATCTGCGCTAGTACGAATTTGAAATGTCTCAGTTTTCTGGATGTTCTGTCGGGAATGTTTGATTGTATTTTTATGACGAATCCCCGGGGCTTGGTAAACGTCGCATCATCATTTCACACCATTTAAGAGACACATCATTACCCTTCCAAGAGGCCCACTGTATCCCCATGTATTCATCGACTGATTGGGAACTGCTGTACACGCCGTTCAAGTTGCTCTCAATTTTGCACTTACCGGTACCGAACCACCAGCCTGCCTTGAGTCTTCTGGCGCAGTTGCCATGCTCACCAGCACTGTCGTTGTCTTTGTCGGGCGTCGAGAAGTCTTTATCATGTTTTCTCCTTAGAGAATCACCAGCTTCCCCAGTAAATTCTGTAAAAAGTTATAATAACTTATATTGTTACAATAGTTCATTAAATTCTAGATGTAAAATTCTCTCGCACCCACCGCCCAAACAGGGCGCTGGGAACGTCTGGTACGCTTTAAGCTCTGATTTGATAGATTTTGTGTGACCTGTGACCTGCTGGAGGTCACCAGTTCCGCATCAGCACAATACGTGCTCAGTCATGTCGGCTCAGCTGATGGAACGTGTTGCGCGATCAAAGATTGCCATGCCAGAGGTGATGGTACGCCACCCAGAATGTTGTGCGGTTCCTTTACAAAATACTGAATCGCATCAGACGTTCCCAGCGCCCTGTTTGGGTGGTGTACCAGCGAAGATACATAAATGTTCCACGGATCGGCAGAGCTGCATGGGTAAATGATATCTGATTTGCTGCATGAACCAGATTAAAGGATAGTTGAAATCTTACAAAATACATTACAAAGTCTGTGTTCAATTTCGAATGAATATATGGGACCTGAATTTATATTACAAACTATTGTTTTTGTTTATTCACGTCATATCTGTAGGCTTACGGGTCTCTCTTTCGTACCACAATTTTGTTGAGAAGACATGTAGCTCCAAAGTGTTTCCCTCTGAGGGTGTCTCGATTCTTTGAAGGCAGCAAATTGGAGATTAGCCTTAATGTACATTAGGTTAAGCAAGATGCAAATGCAAATTAACTATAATTTATAGTTAAGCAACGTTGAATGCAGGCAGTACTTGGATGGGAAACCACACCATGTTTTGATTGCATTAGAGTGCCTGGCAATAATCAGTGCATTGGTCTGGGGCATGGCAGGCCCTTAATCATCTGAAGAGGGTCACGTCCTTCGAAAGGGACGTTAAGCTGTAGCTCCCATGTGCTCTATAGGATCAGTACACGTAAAAGAACCCAGTGCAAAGAGTATAGGGGTTTGCCCCGGTGCTTGTGCTACCCGAGCACAAAGATGAAATCATCTTATTCATGACATGGCTACCATCTATAAATTAGAGTTGTTTTATTATTTTTTAATAATGCAACGTTCTTTTTTCACCATTTGTGCTTATATAGGTACAAGATCCATGCTTGAAAGAGGGGTCCGGTGTACCTTCATTGATGTTTTCGAAGTCTTCAATATTCAGGTGGAAATTATTTCCAGATATACTGAACTCCTTGTAACGAACACGAGCCACTTCCCCGTCGAATGTCTCAAGAGTGATGACCAACTCCCACACGTCTGAGCTTTGATCCGTCATGCTTAGTAGCTTGGCGTTGCCTAGCCAGAACTCCCCGTCCACAGAGCCAAAACCGTCGGCGTACTCCTGCCAGGTTCGGTTAAAGCTGACAGAACCGTTAATGCGTCTCTGAAATACCTGACAAAGTGACGGGGGTTCGCATTTCCCATTATTAATATCAGGAATCATAAATGTAGTGTACACGATTGGTAATCCTCCAATTTGTTTTAACTGAATTATTACGAAATACCTTACTAGACTGTAAGTTATTAGTAGTCTCAATCATCCTGTAAAATGATGGCACCAGGTGTGCTGTCGTTGTCAAGAAAAATGGAATTATATATCGTTTTCCAACGATTTCCAACTGGAAATCGTTGGAAAACTGCCCTAGTCAAGGCGCGCGTGGCTACCCGGACGAGTGGCGACATGGCATATCCGGGGCGCGTCACGTGCCCATAGCCACGCGCGCCTTGACTAAAGGCTATCATCCGCCCGACGGTTGAAAACGAGCGCCGTTTTTCTCTCTTTTTTTCGCCATCCAACAACGCAAAACTTTGAACAGGTCAGTGGAACGATATTTCCTATAAAATACTAACCCCCAAATCCGCCCATTTCTGAAAATTGCAACAATAACCAATCATGTACACTGCCTTTAAAGTTGAACCATTGTTCATTCATCCTATAGTGTAGAACTGCGAGTGAGAGTGAAATTGGTTCGTTAGCGCTTGTAGTGGAAAGTATGGGGGCCGTATCGTAAGTCCGATGCCTCATAAGTCCGACGCCTCATAAGTCCGACGTCGGACAAACGAGGCGTCGGACTTGTAAGGTGTCGGAGCTATGGACCGATACAAAGAAAGGTTCATTTGTCCGACAAGGCAAGAACGAGTTTTACCAAATATTATACGACGATGTGAGCGAGGTTGTCTACTTATGACCGTGAGAGGGCGTACTGTGCATAGCATGACCCAACAAGTCCGGCAATGTGTATTTCCGCCAGCGCGCAGTTTTTGGAGCAAGGGTTGGTGCCACGGGCAAAAATCGGAGGGGGGTATAACCCCCACCCCCCCCCCCCCCCCCCACACACACACACATGTGTAAACGGGTGCAACCGCGGACCTCCTATTGTCCCTCTTTTGTTTATACTCTAACTTTTTCGGAAGGCCTCCCATTGGTTTTGTACACGATTTTCAATCGTGGACCTTGACACAATCGCGGACCCTATTGTCCTCTTTGTTAAAGGTCCACGGTCTGAATAGCTATACAAACGCACCCACACACACAGTTTTTGAGCCAGGGGATGTTCAATAGGATCATCCCCCGGAAGTCGCCGATAAAATGGTCATTTTCGATTTGTTTCAATTTGTAAATGACAGGAGCAGCAGATGCACTCGAGGCCCACCCACCCCCTGAAAGATCTCAATGTTTTATTAAACCCAACATTTCGTTTTAAAATTATAAAATATACTTTTCATGCGATACACTATCAGTAACTAAAACGTTTTTAAATTATTTCTTACTTGTTGGAGGGGACTGGCGAACCCAGCGGCGGCGATTTCTTCCGCCAATTAGGTGGGGGGACGGCTGTCCAAAAAATCTTTAAAAAAATGTAGACCCCGAAAATTGTCCGCACGGGAAACTTGGTGGAGCATAATCGCCTGGCGCATGTCTGAACTCACGTACCTTTGTCCCCTGGGATCGTCATCCCTACTGAAAACCTTTTGTACATTTCTCCACCTTTCCTGTATGCATTACTTCCACTGTAATTTGTTTGTTTATATTAAAATGTTTAAAGAATCCCCGCCGGATTCCGAGAATTTTTTTTAAATTAAAGTTGCTTTAAAATGAATTATGTGCATATATATTTTATTACGCAAGTATATTTTATTACGCATGCGTTTACGGGGGGCATTGCCATAATTGGCGTCCCCGCCCATGTCGCCATATTCACTGCAAAAATTGTGTACATTACTCTCTATGTATATTGCAATGTTAAAGTTTTGTTGAAGTTGATTTAATATCAGTGGCGGGGAGCCCGTGGGTGGGGGGGGGGGGGGGGGGGCACGTGGTGCATTCTTCAATTTGAATGTGTAATCTCAAACTGTACCGCTTGGTGGCGCTAAAATTATGACATTTTACGCGATGTTTGTATTCATTATAGCTGTCGGACTTATGAGGCGTCGGACTTATGAGGCGTCGGACTTATGAGGCGTCGGACATATGAGGCGTCGGACTTATGAGGCGTCGGACTTATGAGGCGTCGGACTTATGAGGCGTCGGACTTATGAGGCGTCGGACTTATGAGGCGTCGGACTTATGAGGCGTCGGACTGATGAACCGAAATAGAAGTACATTTATTTGTCGGATTTATTAGGCGTCGGATCTATGGGGCGTCGGACCTATGGGGCGTCGGACCTATGGGTCGCCGGACCTATGAGGCGTCGGACTTATGGGCCGTTATTTGGTTGGGGGATGCGATTTTTTCGGACTTATGAGGCGTCGGAGCTATGAGGCGTCGGACTTATGCGCGGACCCCGAAAGTATGGTGATGAAGGAACTTCACACCATGCAGCCGTGCACTGCGAGAAATGTGGTGTTAGATTTATCTTTTGGGTGTTTAAATTTGAGTCAAAATAACACCAGCAACTAGATTTACAATTGGATGACGGCATCCATTCAGAAGGGCTTTTAGAGTCTTCAAAGCGTACATGAAACACGAAAATCGGTATTAGTTTCTTATTTTCCAAATTATTTAAACACCAAAGAAGACTCTGTTGACGAAAGTAACAATTTATGATAATAAATACTCAAGGGCTAGAAGTAGGGGAAATATATCAAATGTTAACTGCATGATGCTTAAGGAAAGTGGGCTAGGTATGGCCCAAGAGGTAGCTAAAACCTGAAACTGAGGCACTTGTTCTGACACAAAACAGGAAAGTTGCTAATTTTGAACGATCTCAAATTCGTAAAGTACGAGTGCGATCAAAAAGTTCCGAGACTGTTCCTGTTGCGAACGAACGGAGCGCAGCACAGTAATGTGCATAAAGCAAGTGTAAGCAATAACTTTCGTGAGTAAGTATTCCAAGTTACATCGCTTGATCAACATCAGCACCTGTGTTACACGCATTTTTGTGACCACTGGTACGTGCGCATTTGCGATTTCACAATGGACCTGAAACTTGAGCAGAAGCAGCAACATGTCAAAGTCTGCGAGGATCTCCGTCAACATGCCCGGGATGACCCAAACTTCATGTCCAGGATCGTCAGCGGTGATGAGAGTTGGGTCTACGGCTACGACCCAGAGACCAAACAGCAGTCTTCGCAGTGGAAGAGCCCGCAGTCGCCAAGACCGAAGAAGGCGCGTCAGGTCTGGAGCGCAACCAAGACTACAAGAGCATGCTCGTCGTTTTCTTTGACATTCGCGGGGTTGTGAACCGTGAATTCCTCCCCCAGGGTCAGACTGTCAACGCTGAGGCGTCTGAGGGAGAACATTCGGCGCAAACGACCTGAACTGTGGCGCGCTGGCAATTGGATGCTCCAACATGACAACGCGCCCTCTCATAGCGCGTTGAAAACGCGTGAGTTTCTCGTCCGCAAAAACACAATCGTCGCTCCCCACCCCCTACTCGCCGGATTTGGCTCCCTGCGACTTCTTTCTGTTCCCTAAAATTAAGTTCAAGTTTAAGGGTCGCCGTTTTGACACTGTGGAGGAGATCCAGCGAGAATCGCAGATGGTGCTTGACGCGCTTATGGAACGGGATTTCCAGGGAGCGTTCCAAGCGTGACAGGAGCGCTGGGAGCTGTGTATCGCTGCACCAGGGGACTACTTTGAAGGGGGTGGCGGCCATATTTAAATCACGTACGGTTTTTGCTTGTTATAGGCGCAGTCTCGGAACTTTTTGATTGCACCTCGTACGAGATTTGTTACTTCTTGCGCAAGGAATAGGACAACCTTTGTGTCTAGTGCAGGTTTTCTCTTTTTTCGTTTACAATTTTATTGGGGTGTATTGATGTTGATTGGAGGATCAGTGTTCTCCCCGTCGTTTTGGGGCGATAGGGGATGGAGATTCTCTACTGAACAACAACAACATTTAAAGGGAAATTAACGTACAATGTATCCGTTACGCGACAGCATGTGGCAGTAGGCCTCTGTGGACTTGTTAGCAATCAGGATGGTGTACACTCCGCTAGTACTGTGTCCATTATCGTAGACCTCCTGGCAATCTGCAGCGGGCTGTCTTGGTTCCGGGGAGTTGGTTGGGATGGTAGTGGATGTCTCGGGTGTCGACCGTGGTGCAGCCGTGGTGACTCCCGGTGTCGGTTGTTCACGGGCGACCGTGGAGACTTTGGCTCTTGACCCTTGGATAGTATCATTCGGATTTCTCCCAGTTGTCTGTTCGGGTGTGGAAGCTTGGACAGTGGTGGCTTCCACAGGCGAGGACGCTGTTAAAAGAAGAAGTGCAGGTGCTATTAGGCCTAATCCCCGTACTTTCTGTGGGACTGTTGGGTGGTGATAATAATAATAATAATAATAATAATAATTAAGGCATTTATATAGCGTTCTTACACAAGTGGTATCACAACGCTTTACATCGAGAAAAAAAAGAAAAACAACATAATTAATTAATAAGGTGCCTATAAAACAAATGACTGGTATAAGTGAGTTTTGAGTGATGTTTTGAATTGAGTAAGAGAACTGGCATGACGAATTTTATAAGGAAGACTGTTCCAAAGGTTTGGAGCAGCTGCATAAAAACCTTTGGCAGATGTGGATGATCGGGTTATGGGTTTTGTTAAAATCCTGGTATCTAAACTAGAACGAAGTGGACGATTGGGCTGATATGGAACGATAAGTTCAGTGAGGTAAGATGGGGCACTGTCACTCATACATTTATAGGTAATGGTTAACAATTTGAAATCAATACGTTGATGAATAGGAAGCCAGTGAAGCTGTTGAAGGAGGGGTGAGACGTGATCAAATTTTTTTGCCATAAAAATTAATTTTGCTGCCCTGTTTTGGAGACGTTGAAGTCGTTTTGTGTCTTTAATAGATAATCCTTGAAGGAGAGAGTTTCCGTAGTCAAGACGGGATGTGACAAGAGCACGAACCGCATGGTGACATGTGATTTCATCAATTAGGCTCCTAACACGTGATAAGTTTCGGAGATGAAAATTAACAGTTTTACAAATTGAGGAAACATGTTGAGACATAGTCATTTCACTATCGAACACTATACCAAGATTTTTTATAGTTGAGGATGGTTTGATCACAGTATTTCCAACTGTAAGAGAGATGTCGGATAATCTTTTTTAGAGTTCTTGGTTTTGCTGCAACAAACAATTCCGTTTTGTCATTGTTAAGGAGAAGCATATTCTGGCACATCCAGGTCTTAATCTCAGAGATACAGCTTGTTAAAATGGAAAGAACATGGTCTGTATCACCAGGCTTCCGTGGATCAGCACTAACATACAACTAAATGTCGTCTGCATAAAAATGGAATCTGATACTGGGGTGATGCCTGATAATATCTGTCAGTGGATGAGTATATGTCAGTGGATGAGTGATGAGTAGTTTGCGCCCCAGGATTATAAAGTGCCCAGTTTATAATTCAGTAGAATATTTGTTTGAATCTGAATTTTGATAAAATGATTAGATATTCTTAAAACAAATTGTTAAAATGTCATCTTCTGACTAAAAAGCTTTAAAATCAGTCATGAGATCTCCAAATTGATTACATTCAATTGGGAAAAATGATTTTAATACACCCCACAAAAAGAAACAAAAAAAAACACACACTCAATCGAGTTTCAAATTACTAGGATATATAACCAAATTCAAGGAATGCTACAACTATGGATAGATGTCTTTGTGCCCGACGAAGTTTGTCCTCTGTCTATATGTTGATGTCCTATTAAAAAGTGGCACCCGTAATGTGTAGTCGTACGGAGGATTCAGGACTATATACCGATATACACGCTGCACAAACCTCTGGTGTTGAATTTAACACCATGTGGTACCGGTATATCTCTATGGAACCATTCGTCCAATATAGATACCACGTGGCGTCAATTTAACAAAACACATTTTCTACTATTAAGAACAGGGCGAGGTAGGATTCGGAAAAATAATTTTGAAAAGTGTTCCACTACACTTTTAAAAATATATGTGATTCCATGCGTTAGAGGTGACTAAAATGTAATACTTGAGGCATTTCAGATTTTTTTTAAGGGTATAGCCAACACAGCTACATGTACAAAAGACAAGAAAAGACAGAAATCACAGGGATAAAAAGTATCTATTCAAATTTCATTTGAATTGTGAAAGATGATAGGTTGAAGGAAAGTAGGTTACAGGTAAGAGTTCCAAAGAGAGGCAGTACGAGGGGAAAACTGAAGAGTATCTCACAGCACTACCCTTTGGAACAACAATAACAACAACAGCGAAATGATGTGATGAGACAGCCAGGCGAGTAGAGTGCCTGAAAGTTTGGAGGGTGGAACTAATGATGAAAGGCCACTGGAACACCTTCCAATGTAGTATCGATTAAATAGGCTCAATTAAGCAACAGCGTGTCGGACAAGAAGGAGTTCTAGGGTATGACCAACCAGATTTGAAACACGCGATAAATCTTATCAAAGAGGGACAAATAGCAGGCCGGAGCACCAGTCCAGATGTGGCTGTAGTATTCCGTGACAGGACGTACAGTAACGTTACAAGGATGGAGAATGGCAGATCAGATGGAGGAAGGTACCAATGAGCAAATTTTCTCATTTGTAAACATCCCAAGTGCATCAAATGCCTACAGATTAAATTACATCTTGCACATGTGGAATCACATATTTTAGATTTTGTTTAGATTGTAGTGCCTCCATAATCTGGCTCTCAATTTAATCCTGCCCAACACTAACTCACCTCGTGGAATTCCAGTGGAAACTGCCCCGTCTTTGTTGGGCGTACAGTGAAAATGTTTGCGAATCGCGTCCGCAGTCAAAGCTGGCAGATCACGTAGGGCGATAGAAAGCATTTCGCTCGGCGCCGCGTAGGCTTGGTGACCGCCCAGCCGGACCTTGCTACAGGTGCACGGATCGCTTGTCGGCAGGACGAATTTAACCATGCCGCCGGCGGCCGGGTCTGGTTCAGTCCCAAGCACGCAGACCCTGGCTGAGACTGAGGTACATTTTGGTTGGGAAAAAATCATGGTATTAGAACTTTATTTTGACCTTAATGAAGCACTTGGGGACCATAAAAAAAAAACAGAAAGGCTGCAATGATAGGCCATGAATTATGAACCATTATTAAGCTAAATGGCAAATGTTATTCGTAAAATACACACTCAAACATAGATTTTTAAAAAGAACTGAAACCCATGTTCCCTGAATATGTTTCGTATGTTCATAATGCATCTAAGCTGCCCCATTCGAAAGTTAGGATTGTCCCTGCAAACGTAACAAAATCCCCACCCAATTGGGCACCATCACATGTGCAAACCTATAGACATTTTTCTGTGACGTCACACAGGACTGCACCGAATGCGAAGTGTTATAATAGATGGAGGTCTATTCAAAATGCGATTTGGGAAGGTGTCTATGGTTTTCGTAAGGAAAAATGGCCACCGCCTCGTTCTGCCTTTGCATTGTATATCTGATTGTTGAGTCTAACAGACGAATTCCCCCACCCATCCTGCATCAAAATATTCACGATAGGAACTGATGAGCCTTTTGTAAGCATCCATAGTTTGCTCGGTGAATGTAGAACTATAGATGCGTGAGTGCTGTAGTCCGATACACATTCACGATCACACATTCACATGCCACAACCCGGTAAACCTCCGAAAATATTGCTGTTGAAATAAATATGAATCCGATATCTTCACTGCCTTCGATTTCGACAAATACCTGCAAATCTCTTCATTTTGCAGATGGTAATGGTATAGAATGATTTCTAACGTTAACCACCCCTAGAAAAGACCAAAAACCCAAAATACCAAAAACAAAACCAAAACCAAACAAAACTAAAACCAGTAACCAATAAAACCCAAAACCCCCGAAAAATGAGCAATGGGCAATGAACAATGAGCAATGAGCAATGAGAAATGCGCAATGGTGTATGTACGTAGGCCTACGTATGTCGGGAACCGCGCAAACATTATAATAAAAAGACTTCAGTTGGTGCGATAACTGGCTCTAAACAAATGGAGATTTCGACTGTTCCTTTGTTAACAGCCAGTCATGCAAACACATTGACACAAAATAACAAAAGTATTCTGGTTCCAAACTTGCATTGACGTCATCGCTTCGGTACTCTACACTACATGCCTTCTACAGATTTCCGGAAGTTTGAGGTCATATTTCTTTTTCGATTCGGCTGATTTTGAAGTTTTTACAAATTAGTATGGTAGAAACAATTTTGTAAAGGCCATTTCAGTGGGTGAATTTCTTTAATCTCAATGAATAAAAAGAAATTGAAAACACTGGAAATTATACACGCCAATTTTGCTATTCAAGGTCTCCGGATGCCCCCCCCCCCCCCCCCCCCCCGGGGTGAACTTCTTATACCGACGTCCTGAGGTTGGGGGAGCGGGTATGAAAAACGCCAAACTCCATATTCGCTCCACCCGCGGTAACTTTAAAAAAAAGTTTTCTTTGGCGGAAAGACAACAAAATAAATAAATATAATAAATAATTCATCAAAAAGAAAAACTGACTGAAAAGGGAAACTGACTAGGTAAATTTGAATACATTTTCAAAGTGAACAAAGAAAAGCGGCAGGAGCGGGATTCGAACCTGCGACCTCCGGAATGCCCTATTGAGTGATCCCCACAATGTCGCTTCCCCGGGTTGTATCGTAAAATTGGGCGTGATCCCTGTCTACACAGAATTATGGGTTTAAAACTTCTGACTAGCTCCCCCCGAACAAAGATACTGACAATTTGGGAGACCGTCAACATAGGACAAGATAGCTCAGTTGGTAGAGCGCCGGTACAGTATTCAGGAGGTCGCAGTTTGGAATCCGCTCCTGCCAGTTTTCTTTGACTGTTCACTTTGAAAATAAAATCAATTAAAATAAAAATGAAAAAAAACAAACACACAAATTAACACATCAATTGGAAGGCCTGCACTGCGCTGTAGTCACTCACACTACAGACAAAACTGACGTGAATTTATACACGTAACAACGCAAGCAGGCTTATACGTACCTAAACCAACTAGAGCTAGGGCTAATACAAATGAAGTCCATGGCTCCATATCTCGTTTGCTTTTTCAGTTAGAAATCTGAAAAGAACACAATGACACGAGTAACTTTTCATTTCGAATTAATATGCTGCTGCTTGCCAACTGAAATTAAATGAATTGTCGGAAGGGCGTGATGCTATTATCATTTTTTATGGGTGGGGCGTGGCACCCCATCAGTTGATTTTGTCGGCAAATTTGTATCGATGCGCAATGTGTGATATAGGCCTACCGGTACTTCGTTAGTATTTGAGATTTATCACAAACATTTAATGGCACCCCAACGTCATAAAACTGCTGTTTCCTCTCCTCAATCGTCGGCAAAGTTGTGATGACACACCCCACCATTCCAAAATGGTCTAGCGACGCCCCTGTTTTTAATCCCCTATCTGTACATTCCGCCTCGAATGGTGCTCATAACTAGCATTTCAACATTTTATTACCGGTATTAATTATTTCTACAATGCGGCCATCCTTTTCATTCAAACCAATGCAAAATTCATGCTCGGTCTGATGATCGCCTGCTAGTAATGCCTTGTAACCATAACGACCAAGCCCACTAACAAGCTGACTATTCGCGACGGCTGGGATAATATAGTATGAAAACATTTATGGAGGTTCAAAAGTGGACATCTGCTTTTCTGCTGTTAAAATAGCAGAAAAGCAGATTGAACGTTTTGGTAAAATGCATTTTTCTACTTTTCTACTTTTCTGCTAGCAGAAAAGCAGATTGAACGTTTTGCCAAAATTTATTTTTCTACTTTTCTGCTTTTCTGCTAGCAGAAAAGCAGAATTTACTTTTTCCCCTTCACTGGCGGTTCAAAAAGGTACACCTGCGTTTCTGCTTCAATGCTACCAGAAAAGCCGATCGAACATTTCGAGGAAATCTATTTTTCAACTTTTCTGCTTTCCAAGAGAGCAGATCGAACGTTGTAGCCATGGCGGTTCAAAAGTGGACATCTGCTTTTCTGCTAGCAGAAAATCAGATTGAACGTTTTTGTCACGATAGTTCAAAAGTGGACATCATTTCGGTTTAATCCGTTTGTTAAGGCTGTTCTGAGAATTGGCTTTTGGAAACTACACCCCCTGGAACACGCACGCATGTCCAGCGTCTGGGTACTGTACATAAACACACATACTTATAAACAAGTAGCACACATCGTGGCACTCAGTTCTCTAAGAGTAGGATTATTAGAAAAAGAATTCAAATTTCATCTGTTTATTTCATAAAATTTTATTCACATGTACACAACTGCCATGGAATATTTGTCTGAAAGTTGCATGGAAATGGAAGTTGGCGATATAGAAGTGGAACCTTACGCTGGAGAACCTATGACATGTACATGCAGAAACTCTTGCCAGAGAGGACGACTCGGCACACGGGCTGCTTGTCCATGTAAAAATGTGCACAGCAAAAATGCAACGTGTCTTGTCGCAGTGGGACAGTTTGCGCTAAATTTTGTACACAAAATCCCACAGGCGGGGTATCCGTAAAAGGGTCTATGTATTATGTGTACATTCATTCATTTGGATGTATCTTGTTTGTATCTTGCTTGTAAACTTAGGTCGATAAAAAGCTTCAGGCTTATTTTGACCCGTCACTTCAATAACAAAATGATCATGCTACTAAAAGAGGGGTAGTGGCTGCAGACAGTTCTTTAGCAGCGAAAAAAAAAAAACGTCTAGAACTTAGAAGAACATTTTTTAGTTGGATAGATGGAGCTGAAACAACTTCACTTGGTCGCTATTCCACTGGCACTTGTCAACAACTCGCTGTGTGAAACAATATTTCCGCACATCAAGTCTACATGTAATGTATAGTCAACATGTACAGTACATACATTACATGTACAGTACATCCGATCCATGTACTCGGTATGTGAATTGTTCATGTCATAAAAAAGTAATAAGCGAATAATTCGTGCAAAACAGGTGAAAATTAGGGTTGTTTGAATATTTGTCGGGGTGTTTATTTCTTTGTTTCTTCGGTAGTCATCTTTATCATAGCGATGTGGGGATCTGTGCGCCAGTGGCGTAAACACGGGGAAGGAGTTCAGGGGCCCGCCGATTTGTATTTCTTTTTTGTTTTGTAAACAAATTTAAAAAGGGGAAATTGTACACAAAGTGATGTTTCAAATTGCAAGCGGTGTTTGGGGCGGGGGTATCCCCCGTTGAAAACAGTTCAAGATGCAGTACTTCGTTGACAAATTCAATAATCATCCCCACTTTTCGACACGGATTTACTCGCCACTGGTGAAATCTCATTTCATTGGCGTATACTATTTATTGGTAATACCTGTTATTATTGTTTTTGGTTTTTTTGATAGTGTTGAAATAACTCTTATGATGTAACTTTCCATAAAGTCCTGCCGTCAAATGTAACACAATGTCGTGGGCTCAATATCGCCATCAGTATAGCTGTTTTACTTTGATTTGCTCATCATTGCACGCACAGCCGATTTTAGTCAAAATCTATTTCGATACATAGGCCTACAACTTTATTTTTGTATAGGAAGGGGCTGGTACATTATTTATTTTACAATTATAAATACAGATTTACTTATTTATAATTTTATTTTTGTTTGGTTCTGTCATGGTACATTTTGGCGTTTGGCCGGCGGGTGGGTGGCACGGACTATGTTCGACTGTAGGCCTATCGTATATTGTTGGTGGCACAAACACATACAAAATACTTGTACATGCAGTATGTATCCATTGACCTGGAGAAAAGAAGAATCTGATGTATCATAACTACAGGATCATACATGCAGCAGTCATTGCAATTGTAATCTGATCTGGCGCGCGCGCCCTGTGGGTCAGCGCGCGCGCGCCCTGTGGGTCAGCGCGCGCGCGCCCTGTGGGTCAGCGCGCGCGCGCCCTGTGGGTCAGCGCGCGCGCGCCCTGTGGGTCAGCGCGCGCGCGCCCTGTGGGTCAGCGCGCGCGCGCCCTGTGGGTCAGCGCGCGCGCGCCCTGTGGGTCAGCGCGCGGTCGTGGGGTATTATTTGCAGTTACTGGGTTCATCTGCGTTCATCAGTTCGGGATTCAGTTTACAGCCGCAAGCTAGTCTTGGTTCCAAGACCTTCGTGTTCCTTTTTTTCCTTCCGAACGAGGGCGCTGTTTCTCAGTAAATCGATTCTGATTGTATTCGATAATGTTTTATATATTACGCGCTCTGACAAGAATCGATTCTACTGTTCTTTGCTCGGTTCTTCACTTCCACGAAGGTCTTGGATATTTCTGTCCACGGGTCTTAACTTTTTCTTTACTTTTTCGACATTCTCCCACGACTTTCCGGGGGAGCCAATCAGCGATTGAGTTTGACCTTGACAAATGAATTATTCATAACTTGGCGAGCATGCACGATTAAATAGGACGCGGTGCGGTCATCACCCTCTGGGTGCGGATTTTTGTGTATGGTGTTGTGTTGTCTGGAAATTTGAAGTTCACCGCGCCCGGGCCCGACGCGTCCACCGTTGTATTGTTTTGAATGAAGGATTGCGCGATACGCGATCCGCGTGACCCAGTCTGTCATGTCTGTGGGAAATATTTTTTAAGTTGACGTGTAGTATAGGCACGACGTACGTGTCGTTAAAATCCGCGAAGTATCTCCATTCCTCCATGCTGTAGTGCAGCTGATTTCTGTAGTGCAGCTGAAGTTTATTTAGACATTAAATACAGTGTAGGCCTATACGAAATATTTGTGCGGATGATGAGTGAACATGTGAGGTATATTTTAATACTTCAGAATGTAAATTTAGAACTATAACCTTCGATGACAGCCAGTGTGTTTACGTGCTTACTATTCCACATGTAATAGAAAAAATACATGCAGTAGTCGGTGTACATATATTGGTTAAAAGAACTACATCACAATTGATTTCATTACAGTCATAATTGATCATTTTCAAATTCTTTTTTTAAACAACAATTTTTATACAAAGGAAAACATATCAGAAAGGATTAACAAATGGTGATACATACGGCGTACATAATAGCCCAACTTTTATAGTTAAATATAATCCCCAAAAAATTGTCGACAAGAAGAAGTGTTGATAAAGTGAAGGCAAAAACATAGATTTCGGGGTTGTGGGGATGGGGAATATATCTCCACCCACACACACTTTATGACAAGATCACCCCTAGACAATATAACCAGACAGAAGAAACAAATTGAAATAGACCAGGAGGTATTATAAATTTCACATGGAAATTACAGTAGAATTGTCGGAAAGAGGGTTAAATTTGGGTTTGTGTATGGACCATAATTAATACATGTGTAATAAACAGCGTAGTGTCCATTCCCCCCCCCCCCCTTCGAAATTTTCAGTTGGTTGGTTTTGGAAATTTCATGATACCCCACCCCCCCCCCCCCCCCCCCCCCCACCTTTTTCCGGTCTCCACACATGTCATAGTCAAATCATGAAGGCGCGCTTGAGTGAAGGTAAACATTTATGAGAAGGTATTACCCGATGACATGTACATTATATATTGTGCATGTACACTGTACGAGCTAGAACACTGGTGTATAAACATTAGACCGTGGGGCGTCCGTTCGTATCGTTCAGCCTTGTTCTCTTCGGCAGAGGGGGGACACGATATAACTCTCTCAAGCAAGTTAACAATACAATAGTTATTATTTTTGTTGATCCCGCATTCATAGGTCTCGCATGTTATGTAATTTTGATGATAAAAAAGTATCTATTTTGTGCGGAATAATATCATACAGAATCAGTCGTGCGTGTGTTTGTCCAATGAAATCGGGTTTCTCGTACCTCGCGATCTTTGCACTTTTGGCTTGGCGTTCATTGGATACTAAATTTCATGCGCAAATAGAAAACGATTTTGTAGCCAATGAAAATGGCTGTTATGGCCACACGCGGGACGTCAAAACCAGTGGCAACGTACGTAAACAAAACGACCGCCATGACGGTTTTCATCGCAAATGCTCAGTAAATTCCAACGATTCTACAAAGAGAAACGGGCTCTCCTTACTTGGAAAGCAGAAACAAGAAGCAAACCTAAACCTTGTCAGCTGCGGGTAAGCATAGAGTTTATTTATTTTTTATTTTCAAACGAGTACTAGCCCCACATTAGTCATGTTGGTGGTTTTCCCTAACGTCGTGAACGTGGCGCGCGCACAGTGTAGTAGGCCTTCCTTCCTTTCCAAAAAGTGCAAACTTCTACGATGAGAAGAACAACGCACTGCAGGTAGGGGGGGCGTGCTCCAAGAACAATGAATGCACTTGACTCATTGTACTAATATGAACTATGTATAGTGATGGAGTGCAGGTTAAAAAGAGAAAACTTAAAGCTAGTGCGTAACATCCCTCAACGCTGATTTGAACGCATCGAGGGAGGGTGGACTGGCTGGGTCCATCGTCAGGGAGTTCCAGTCTCTGCAAGTTTGTGGAATAAATGATGAGGAATAAACCTGTGTTCTGCAATGTGGCACGAGGAACCGTGAACTGTGACCTCTGGTGCTTGATGTGGCTTCAGTGAAAAAGGATTTCCAATTTATGTCTACCAAGTTGAAACGGATCCTATAAAGCATCCCCAGACGGCTTTGAAGACGTCTGGATTTGAGTGAAGTCCAGTGCAGATCGTGTAGCATTGATGTTACACTACAGGTGCGGTCGTAGTTGCCCATGACGTAGCGGGCGCTGCTGCGCTGAACTTGCTCCACTTGTTTGATATTTTTCTCTGTGTGGGGATCCCAAGCTGATCCCAAGCCTATTCGTTAGCGTTAGGCCCTTGCATTATACCCTAACTTTACTCATGCAGTGTTGCCAAACTTCTTTGTTGACAAAAACATCAAATTAATTCAGTGAAATACTGGTACTTTTACCTTATATTGCTTGCTATTTAACCTCTGTGAACAACTTCGGTGTCATGAAATTTATTCCGAAATAAAAAAACGGCGGTGTCCGGAAATTGGGCACAAAATCTGCCGAGTCGCCTAAAACCATCAATCATGCCGACCATGCTAACGTGGCGCACTTGAATACATCTCGGAAAATTCCAATTTAACATTGAAGAATTTCTTTAAAGTTGATAAATTCTGATAAACACTTAGCATGCTTATGTTAGGCCTATTATCTCTAACGTTAGTCTCTACTTACAATGTTACATAGGCAGGATAGGCTACCCATGATTAGCATTACCCAGCTGCAAGTTTGTCAGAAAATTGTTTTCTTATAATATTTTGGGGGGCATTTTCAAAGGTTCATTATGCACTTCAAAATAAAATCGGAAAATCACGCTGAAATAAATTTCTCTTCTAACTTTGTAACGGGTAGATAAACTTGCAATTTATGAACGGGAGTGTTTAGAACTTGAAGTTTCACTTTCTGTGAAATTCAATTTTCAGTTAAAACTGTTGCTCCAGCTAGGCGCTACAACAAGCGCTTTTTGCAATACAATTTTATTTAATTTTTTTAAATATGAAGCTTGACTGCAGGCATTCATTTTGGTTGCACTAATTATACACATTTTGTTATGAATAAGATAATTTATATCTTAATTATCATAATATTCATGCAAACTGTTTTATTGGGTTCACCACCAATAGGGAAACCCCTGGCCAATTTTTGAACTGGCAAATGCATGAAGTTCTGAAAAAAACCTGAATTTATTCCCCAACCTGTCTGGGTGGTTTTTTTTCAGGCTGTTACTATACATGTACATGTATACTGCAAACAGATCCTTGTGGGGGGGGGGGGGGGGGGGGGGGGGGCTGAACAAAACAGCTTTGTTGAAAATCAGCTTTGTTGGGAATAGAATGTTGAAAAGAATTTACACACTAATGTTATTATATTGTCTTGCATCGGTGTTATGTTTATTTAAATAAGGGTTTGCACTTCTAATAATTTACCCTTCAGATAATAAGAACGGTTGACCTGGTGGCTGATATTTTTGGGCTGAAATATACATTTAATAAACATTTCAGTTTTAATGTGTTGTGTGTATTTCCTTTGTTTTACAGATATCAACGCCGGTGCACGGACAAGAGAGCGCTTCAGACACTGAGCCTGCTGAACAAACAGATTTTGTAGCTGATGAACATGGCTGTTATTACCACATGTGGGACGTCGAAACCAGTGGCAACGTCAAAACAATGAACATAGCTATTATTACCACCCATGGGACGTCGAAACCCTTGGCAACGTCAAAACAATGAACATAGCTATTATTACCACCCATGGGACGTCGAAACCAGTGGCAACGTCAAAACAATGAACATAGCTATTATTACCACCCATGGGACGTCGAAACCAGTGGCAACGTCAAAACAATGAACATAGCTATTATTACCACCCATGGGACGTCGAAACCAGTGGCAACGTCAAAACAATGAACATAGCTATTATTACCACCCATGGGACGTCGAAACCAGTGGCAACGTCAAAACAATGAACATAGCTATTATTACCACCCATGGGACGTCGAAACCAGTGGCAACGTCAAAACAATGAACATAGCTATTATTACCACCCATGGGACGTCGAAACCAGTGGCAACGTCAAAACAATGAACATAGCTATTATTACCACCCATGGGACGTCGAAACCAGTGGCAACGTCAAAACAATGAACATAGCTATTATTACCACCCATGGGACGTCGAAACCAGTGGCAACGTCAAAACAATGAACATAGCTATTATTACCACCCATGGGACGTCGAAACCAGTGGCAACGTCAAAACAATGAACATAGCTATTATTACCACCCATGGGACGTCGAAACCATTGGCAACGTCAAAACAATAAACATAGCTATTATTACCACCCATGGGACGTCGAAACCCTTGGCAACGTCAAAACAATGAACATAGCTATTATTACCACCCATGGGACGTCGAAACCAGTGGCAACGTCAAAACAATGAACATAGCTATTATTACCACCCATGGGACGTCGAAACCAGTGGCAACGTCAAAACAATGAACATAGCTATTATTACCACCCATGGGACGTCGAAACCAGTGGCAACGTCAAAACAATGAACATAGCTATTATTACCACCCATGGGACGTCGAAACCCTTGGCAACGTCAAAACAATGAACATAGCTATTATTACCACCCATGGGACGTCGAAACCAGTGGCAACGTCAAAACAATGAACATAGCTATTATTACCACCCATGGGACGTCGAAACCAGTGGCAACGTCAAAACAATGAACATAGCTATTATTACCACCCATGGGACGTCGAAACCATTGGCAACGTCAAAACAATGAACATAGCTATTATTACCACCCATGGGACGTCGAAACCCTTGGCAACGTCAAAACAATGAACATAGCTATTATTACCACCCATGGGACGTCGAAACCAGTGGCAACGTCAAAACAATGAACATAGCTATTATTACCACCCATGGGACGTCGAAACCAGTGGCAACGTCAAAACAATGAACATAGCTATTATTACCACCCATGGGACGTCGAAACCAGTGGCAACGTCAAAACAATGAACATAGCTATTATTACCACCCATGGGACGTCGAAACCCTTGGCAACGTCAAAACAATCGTCTTAAGTTAATATGGCCGATACTCGTAACGAAAATGAAACAGAGTCCACCAAATGTAAATGCTATGCACATTTATCTGAAGTTTCTGAAGACATCAAACCAATAACTGAGACATCGTGGACAAAGTTTTTAGAAAGTGTACAAATTTGGAAGGATTTGGGTGGGAAATCGGCTGACATAACGAGGTGTTTCGTAGCAGATCATGATGGCAGTGACGGTATACTACCTGGTTCCAGACTCGCGATGCCTAAGAAATACGCCTAAGAAATACTCCTTAAACTGTACACAAGAAACAAACGTTGAGGTACACATTTTTCGGTGGGGAAAACTTTAATTCTGTTAATAGTCCAATCCAGGATAGCAATCCACAATGTAACAAACTTTGTTGAGAACAAGTTGGAAACTCTGGCTTTTCAATATTTTCAAGATTACGGTACATGTAGCTCGATTACCATCTTTTCAAGTTACATTTTTGAGGTGTAATGGCAGATGTGTATTGCCTGAAAGATTTGGTTGTAAATTGTTTAGATAACAATTTTAAGCTTAAAAATAGAAGAAAAATAGGCACTTTGAAAGAACAATCCGCATTCCACAATGTAACAAACTATGTAGAGAACAAGTTGCTAACTGTGGCTTTATATAATTATAAATCAGCTATAAATAATGGATAGACATGAAGAGAATATGTTATTGGAATGAACAGAAAATTAAGGTATTTGCACAGGATGAGAAATTGCTGTGATTTGCGTCATTGCAATGTTAACTCAAATATAAGGGTTAACCCTTCCAGCTAACTGCATGCGATATACATGTTGCCTAGGGATCAAATTTGCCAGTGATCCCATCTGCACAAGAGAGTGGAAGGTTGTGGGTTCGAATTCCACCCAAACAGTATGTGATTTTTTTATACCTCACATAGACTGGAAAGCACTGAGCATGCAATGCTAATTGTAATGCATGTACATGTAATACTAGGTCGGGAAGGGCAAACCCTTATTTGAAATTGAAAAAACAGAATATTAGAACACACAGGGCTCTGTTTTTTCATCAGATTGGAAATGTTTTCAATTTGATTTCCAAAATTTCAAAGGAATGCTTCTTACAAAGACTACATGTAAACCAAAAAAACTGCATGTACATGATATTGTTTATACAATGTAATTATTCTTTTGTGTCCGGTTGAAACATGACAAGTAATACAACTGAGGTAATATTATGTCGTTCACCTTTTTGAGGGTTGTGTTGATTTCTTTAGACCTTATAAAAATGTCCTTCATAAATTGCAAATAAATATTATCCATGCTTTTTGAAAAAATAGCATTTTTTTCAATAAACACATTTTCTTTAACAGATAAAATTACAAAAAAAATTCTGAATTTTTGCAACCCTCCATTTTTTTTAAACTAAAAATGTTCGCATTTAGAGAATTGCGTGGATCAAACTTTTAGACATGACATTTGCCATAAAGTCTATAAGTGATCCTATTGATATCTTCACATGCAATAACTCTTTTGGAAGCCCATAACCTTGGTAATTCTATAGAATTGTCAATCCAGTGGCATGTTTGAATTAATTTTGTTCATAGTGAATTTTACTGAAAGTATGGATTATACATGTACAAGGAAATACATGCAAATACTTGAAGCAAATACTTTAATAATACTTTAATAATACATGTGCATGCACATGTTTTGAAATTTCTATATCTACTGATTGGCAAATGTTGAGGACCCCCCCCCCCCCCCCCCCCATGCGTTCTCCTTTTTAGTTAAATGCATACAAATAGTTTCTACATGCGTTAAGCCAACAATATTTCATTTTACATTAACCTGAGTGACCTTAAAAATGACCTAAAAATATGAAGCAAAACCACATATTACACCTTTTCAAACCCCACGTACATGTAGTTTGTGTACTCCAGCTTTATCGTCGAAAAACAATGTGGGGATAATGCCTCAACAAATTATTTTCAATAAGTCGAACCAAATTTGACGAAAATTTATCTGGTAAAAATAATAGAATAACCTATAAAATCTTTGAAAATAACCATTCACATAGCTGTGTTTACTATATAAAACAAATTAATCATTTCCTTGAACATGAAAAAGAAATTCCCATCGTATCATAATATTTGAGGCACAATATACTGAGCTTGATATATTTTTTCAATATATTTTTGGTCAAGCGAGGGCGCTGTTTTTCTTATGTTTTTCTTTAAAGTGAAAAATGTGAAGATATTTTCGGGAATTACACATTAATGTGCAATTTTTGAGCGTGGGATCAAGTGAATCCTTGATTATACACATGTTATCTACCATTTGAGCCATATTGTGTGTCCCCCCAAACGATGGAGAACAGAAATCGCTTTCTGAAAGGATTTCAGGCCCATGCCCTACAGTCTACATGTGAGGTGATAAACTTAACAAGACTTCAGAATGGAGGACGTCCCAGCCAGTTTGTATAAGTAAATGTATTATACATTTGTCTAAATGCCACATGTACATGTACATGTAATGTCGATTATTTTACACTGAGTAGTAAATGACCGGTACATCTGCCAATTCAATTTTTCAGGATGGAAATTGAAAATACATGAACAAAGAGATGTAACAAATGGTGTGTTTCATATTTCTGATGAACTCTGTGGCAGTTCTAACCTTCAATGGTAAAGTATATGTTAACATAAATGTAACTTTGCAATAATGGTTTAAATCTTTACAGAAATACATTTTATCCAGTGAAAAATTATGTTTACCTCAAGAATTAGAATAATTGATACTTTGATTTTAAATCCACTGCATTTAAGTGGTTTGCTGGGCTTGCTATTTCAGACTTCTCTTCTTCATGTTCACTTTTTTAAATATTAGTATACATGGATTACTATACACATGTAGGAATGTAATGTATTTAGTGGAGGAATTTTATATTGGGAGAAATATAAATAATTAAGACAATGATGAATTTAAGCTCCACCTTGAAGACAAAGTGAGTAAAAACGTTTTTCAGTCAAAAGTTGACCAAAGACGTCCTTTAAATATATTGTGCATGCAACTAACTGGACTGAAATATCCAATACAATACTGGGCCTGGCCATGGCTGGCTGAAAAGAACGGCACCACATGTTTGTACATGTAATTAAACAAGACTGGCAAAAATCAATCTTTGATGACAAATAATTTAAAAATTTGACTATTCTGCATTTATTCATTCACATTGGCTAATTAACATCACAGATTAAAGTGCACACCTGCAGGTAAATTGTCATTATCTCATTCTGGGACGTAGCAAGAAAGATCAGAAACTCCAAGTTATTCAAACTTGAAGTTCAAGTACCTATACATACGTACACTATACATGTATCCACAGTGTTCATATGTGGATATGTACATTGTACCATGGAGGAAGAAAACACAACCTCCATGATTGTACATATACATGTACATGTACATGTACATTGTATGTACAAGTGGCTTTTGTACACAGTAGTACAGTACATCCACGTTTTTTTTCAAACGGTATTATATTACACGTCCCGTCGACCGCAGGCGCATTTTGCATAATTGGGGCAATCGGTCAAACTTAACCTTGGAGGTCAGACCAGTCACGTGATATGAATGATGCATGTTTAGCCCGATTTCCATAGTCGGGTCCCGCCCTCAAAAGTAGAAATATCCAAGACGTTACTGTAACTCCGTGATTGATCGCGCGCTCGCCCGCTGGTGACAGCCTGTAAATTGCGCCCTCTGTTGATGACAAGTATCAGACAGTAACGTCTTGGAACCAAGACTAGCCGCAAGCCTGCTATGTAGTCAGGGAGCTTATGTCATGAAATAAAGTCCTGTGGGCACCGAATGATTAGAACATGCCACCCAGCTAGATACCTTAATTAGACCCTAAGGAACAAGAAAAACAATGTTGGCAAAATCTAAAGTGCTGCAGATGGCGGCCATCTTGGATTTCAAAATGGCCGCCATTTGGAAACCCTTTTTGACTATCACTCAACTTGTGAATGTCATATTAAATCAATTTTGGTGGCTTTATACCCCAAATTGTTTATGTCAAAGGTTGAAAATTTATGCTTTCAGTTTCAGTGGTAAGCTAATGAATGGCAGCCATGTTGTTTTTGTGTTTATTGGGAGGGGGCGTAATCATACATGCAGACTATGTGTTACGATTTTGAGTCAATGTGATAGAACTTTTTGTTTCAGGGCCTTGGTTAACCGATTGTTCATTTTGGTTGAACTTCTTGTTCTTTACAAGATGAAGTGCTTTTTAAATTTTGAAAATAGCAAGAAAGAAAGAACCGGTGTGTGCAGGCAAAATTCAAGGAATGATCAGTTTGTCTTATTTTTTTGATCATCTCAGGAAATAGCCGCAGTGAGTCAAAGTTCGTTTAGGGGGTAGGGAGGGTGGGGGTTGTTAAAGGCATCAACAAAATCTCTCTTTCCATTCTTTTTCTATTTCTGGGAAAGGTTGGAGGAAGAAAGATTCTGTTGAGCAAGGTCTCATTATCGGTTTTTACGTAAGTGACTGGTCTTGCAGAAATTGCTTTTGTATATTTACGAATAGGTTGGTTGGTATGCCAGCCGTGTGGATGTGTGTGTGACTGACCCACCCAAAGCGTAATTTCTTTCTTTTTTTTAAAGTGGAATACGCTTCGAGGGAGTCAGTTTTAGCCACTATTTCTGCAAGATGACAGTCCTGGTATGTGCTGGCTACGTTACGTTACGTTACGTTAGAAGAATAATCAGTGGATTCTTTGATGGATCATTCCAAGAAGTAGCCGCAGCGAGTCCAAACTTATCTGGGGGAGGAGGGGGGGGGGGGGGGATTTGTAAAGGCATCAACAACATCTCTCTTTCCATTCTTTTTCTATTTGTGGGAAAGGTTGGATGAAGAAAGATTCTGTTGAGCAAGGTCTCATTATCGGTTTTTACGTAAGTGACTGGTCTTGCAGAAATTGTTTTTGTATATTTACGAATAGGTTGGTGGGTATGCCAGCCGTGTGGATGTGTGACTGACCCACCCAAAGCGTAATTTCTTTCTTTTTTTAAAAGTGGAATACGCTTCGAGGGAGTCAGTTTTAGCCACTATTTCTGCAAGATGACAGTCCTGGTATGTGCTGGCTACGTTAGAAGAATAATCAGTGGATTCTTTGATGGATCATTCCAAGAAGTAGCCGCAGCGAATCCGAACTTATCTGGGGGAGGAGGGGGGGGGGGGGGGGGGGGGGGGGAGATTTGTAAAGGCATCAACAAAATCTTTCTTTCCATTCTATTTGTATTTGTGGGAAAGGTTGGATGAAGAAAGATTCTGTTGAGCAAGGTCTCATTATCGGTTTTTACGTAAGTGACTGGTCTTGCAGAAATTGTTTTTGTATATTTACGAATAGGTTGGTGGGTATGCCAGCCGTGTGGATGTGTGACTGATCCACCCAAAGCGTAATTTCTTTCTTTTTTAAATGGAACACGCTTCGAGGGAGTCAGTCTTAGCCACTATTTCTGCAAGATGAGTAAAAATAAGTCATTGAGTAAATTTAAACAAGAAGCCACATGTTGTTACGCACAAACATGTCCTAGCGTGGCCAAGACCAGAGACGAGATTTTGAAACTCCCGCTCTCTGGGAAAGACATAAATAATTGGCCCCCGGACGTTTGGTGTATTGACAGTGCCACAAAACTAACCCGCTGACTGACACTCTGCAGAAACAGTGGCCATAAACCGACTCCCAAGAAGCGTGCTCCACAGATAAGAAATGATTAATAACCATGCTCTGGGTGAGTCGATTGTACAGCCACACGGCTGGCATACCAACCAGCGGAATTACATAGATACACAAAAACAGTTTCTGCAGACCAGTCACCAATATACAATTATTAAATAGGAGAGCACCACCAACAGAGTCGTTCATCCTCCAACTTCACCAATGTTTTATGGTGGTTGTTTTAGAAAAAACAAGGAAGAATGAGGATCGGCTTTGTTGATGATGACTTTACAAACCTTTCCCTCCCCCCCTCCCCCAGATAAGTTCGGACTCGCTGCGGCTACTTCTTAGAATGATCCATCAAATAATCAACTTATTGTTCTTCTAACGTAGCCAGCACATACTGGGACTGTCATCTTGCAGAAATAGTGGCTAAAACTGACTCCCTCGAAGCGTATTCCAATTTTAAAAAGAAAAGAAAGAAATTACGCTTTGGGTGGGTCAGTCACACATCCACACGGCTGGCATACCCACCAACCTATTCGTTAATATACAAAACAATTTCTGCAAGACCAGTCACTTACGTAAAAACCGATAATAAGACCTTGCTCAACAGAATCTTTCTTCATCCAACCTTTCCCACAAATAGAAAAGAATGGAAAGAGAGATTTTGTTGATGCCTTTACAAATCCCCCCCCCCCCCCCCCCCCCCCCTCCTCCCCCAGATAAGTTCGGACTCGCTGCGGCTACTTCTTGGAATGATCCATCAAAGAATCCACTGATTATTCTTCTAACGTAGCCAGCACATACCAGGACTGTCATCTTGCAGAAATAGTGGCTAAAACTGACTCCCTCGAAGCGTATTCCACTTTTAAAAAGAAAGAAATTACGCTTTGGGTGGGTCAGTCACACACCCACACGGCTGGCATACCCACCAACCTATTCGTATAAATATATACAAAAACAATTTCTGCAAGACCAGTCACTTACGTAAAAACCGAAAATGAGACCTTGCTCAACAGAATCTTTCTTCCTCCAACCTTTACCACAAATAGAAAAAGAATGGAAAGAAAGATTTTGTTGATGCCTTTAACAACCCCCACCCTCCCTAACCCCTAAACGAGCTTTGACTCACTGCGGCTATTCCCTGAGATGATAAAAAAAATAAGATAAACTGATCACTCTTTGAATTTTGCCTGCACACACCGGTTCTTTCTTTCTTGCTATTCTCAAAATTTAAAAAGCACTTCATCTTGTAAAGAGCAAAAAGTTCAACCAAAATGAACAATCGGTTAACCAAGGCCCTGAAACAAAAGTTCTATCACATTGACTCAAATTCGTAACACATAGTCTGCATGTATGATTACGCCCTCTCCCAATAAGCACAAACCAAACATAAAATGCTCTGATCATCTCAGATCTATGTTTTACTGCTTCCTTGTCATGGGAAATGTAGGTTTTGCCAAAAATATCAGCTTTGTACGATATTTCGAGCCAGAGTTATTGAGTTATTAAGCTTGAAATGGCGGCCATTTTGAAATCCAAGATGGCCACCCTCTGCAACACTTTCGAAATTGCCAACATGATTTTTTATGTTCTCTAGTACCTAAAGAACATGACGAGATAGATAGGATCTTCTAATCATTCAGTGCCCACGGGACGACATAAGCCCCCTGACTAATGATCGTGACGATATATAGTTCGTCCTTCGAAACTCGAAGATGACAGCCAACATCTCCATGCTAGTTGGTGTTGTGTGGTCGCTGATGGCTAATAGTCAGGAAGCTGCGGTCACACACTGGACACACTAGATCTTGGGGGGGGGGGGGGGGGGTTGGACACGCAGAGAAGCGTCTAGCTGACGAGATTTCCGTTGCTGTCGTTTCAGCTCAGCCTCCCTGATGCGACGGGCTTCGAAGCTTGATGCACCTTCGTGGGATGATCTTCGCCATGTCGTTCGATCCTGGGCATGTTCTTCCCAGTTACTCACATTGATGTTGCACTGCTTCATGGTTGCTTTAAGGCAATCCTTGTATCTCTTGAATTAGGGCTGACGATATTGACTTTTTTCGTATTCGATTTTGTTTCCCTCGCGATATCGCCGATATGGCGATAAAATCGTCAACAAATTTCAGCATGATTAAAAAGTTCGTTCATACTTACATAATCGCCGGACGTGTTTGTCGCCAGTCATTGTTTGAGGCCGTTCTTAGGCCAGCCATCAATATTGAGAAACAGCGTAGTCTTTCAGGGCGAATGAATACTGACATTGTAATGAGTATACTGATTTTTAAGCATACATGTACATGTAGCTTGTCGGAACAGGTGAGCATTAATATTCCAAGCAAAGGATACAATAATCCATTCTTCCGTCTAATTCAGCCACAGGAGGGTAAACATTATTCTCCTTGCTCGACGTTAAATACGGCAGCTATGTGTCCCCTTTGTGTTATTTGTTCTGCTTGCTCTAATTGTTCTGGTGATTTTCACGGTAAGGTTGCGTTCAGCCCGCCCACTCGACTATCGACGGGTACCAGCGAATTGTGTAGATACTAACAGTCAATCCGCGTGAACCAGCTGATATATTTAGAGCTTATCAGCAGGAGGTACGAACCGCGTGCGAGCAGCCCCAAGTGTAGTCTAGGTTCCGAGACGTTCTTAGCGGTGCGACGTATAGCACGCACGGCCGGCCGACAGCGCCCTCTCGCTACACACACACACGCCAACGCCAAATCGTTAAGACCGTCTAGGGAATTTCGCAAGTTCTGCTCGCGAAATCGCGAGCAGAACTGTGTGGCATTTGCATGCGCGTGTGACGTAGCTGCATTATCGCTTGTAAATAGCCAACACTCACTAGTCTAGTTTCTGTACTCACGTCGGGTTTACGTGTACGTACGTATGAACGTGCAGCGCAGTACCAAGCTATTCGTTGTTTGTTGGAAAAAAATTCTGACCGCGTGGACCAAGCGATCGATTTTACAGCAAACAAACCGGACTTTGGAAAGTTAAAAAGTCATCAGATCAGTGCCATTCATCAATTTGTACGTGGCCTTGATTTGTTTGTTAATTTACCAAGGGGATTTGGCAAAAGTGCAATTTTTCAAGCTGCTCCATTGGTCTTAGATTTCTTGAACGAAGCACGGAGGTGTTTCCTACCTCCATGAACGAAGTAACCGAATGCAAACAGGAGAAAGCGCTGATTATTGTCGTCGTGCCATTGAAAGCTCTGGCCGTTGATCAGTTACATCGTGCTGAACATCTGGGACTGAAATTGGCAGAAATACCGTTTGATATTCCAGATCACATTTTTTGAACAATCCGAAGATTTCTAAATCATGTTTGCCAGTCCAGAATCACTCTGCTCAGAACGTTAACTGACTAGTAAGTTATTACTTAAACATGAGTTTCCTCCAGTGCGCAAGCGCGATTATTCGTTTGACCCGCCTGTTAAATTATGCATAAGCAGGTCGCGCGCGCTCCCTTGCGAAATGCCCAAGACGTTCTTAGCGATTTGGCCTTGGCGTTCGTTTGTGTGTAGCTAGAGGGCGCTGTCGTGCGCGCTGTACGTCGCACCGCGCTAAGGACGTCTTGGAACCAAGACTACCCCAAGTGCAGAGAGCTAGAGAAGCATTTCTCAGTAAATGGTTGAAATGGGTACGCCCACTAATTTGCATAGATTTAAATATGGCTCAGTCTACACAAAACCACATTTTGAGAAGTTTTCAGGGTTAACTTTATGAAAATTACACTGGGGTAACACAAAGGGTAACATCAGTGGTTCAAGTTTTAAAAACAACTTCTTTGCAATACAATCGGCATAATTTGGTCTAATTGCGGTGAAAATTATCATTTTTAGCTGTCTACCATGAATAGAAATTGCACCATTTTTGTAGACTATCGGATCGCTTGCGCAATGACATTTGGTGATTTTCTTAAAACGTCTCCCGCAGCTGGTACGAGCCAGCGAGTGGTCGATTATCTTATTTACACTATAGATAAAAAGTTCTATAGATAAAAAGTTCGCAAGGATGATGTCACTTCGACTTGAACCTCGCTTACAAGGCAATTTATTTTAGCGAATTTGCTGGTAAAAAGAAAGTATCACCGATTTTTTAAGGGAAAACAGAGGTTAAACAAAATCGCCGATTTAACAAACGATATCGGCGATATCTCGATTTTTCGATTTAAAAAAACATGTAGCCGATTTCGATTTTTGGGCGGCGAATATCGCATCATTGCGATTTTATCGTCGTATCGCCCAGCACTATCTTGAATTGACCACCAGCAGATCTTTTGCCTGTTGTTAGTTCCCCATAGAATATCTGTTTGGGAGTCGATCATCGGGCTTTCGTACTACATGACCTCTGACCAGCGAAGCTGAGCTATCATGATCAAAGCTCCTACACTGGGCAATTCCGCTCGCTTGAGGACTTCAGTGTCAGGGACCTTGTCTTGCCATCTGATGCGTAAGATCTTGCGCATACAGGAAAGGTGGAAGTGGTTCAGCTTTCTGATGTGGCGGCTGTAGGTTGTCCAAGTTTCACGGGCATACAACAGAGCAGTCAGGACTGCAGCTTGATAGACACGCAGCTTTGTTTTCAAGCTTATGCCTCTTCTATTCCACAGACGCTCACGAAATCTTCCGAATGCTGAGCTGGCTTTGGATATCCGGTGAGCGATTTCCTCGTTTATGTGGACCTCTCTTGATAGGGTGCTGCCCAAGTATGTAAACTTGTCCACAGAATGAAGGATGTGATCTCCAATGGTGATGACTGGAGGAACATATGGCTTTCCCGGGAGCAGGTTGAAACAACACCTCAGTCCTTTTTAGACTGATTGAAAGCCCAAAGCGTGAGCAAGCTGTTGCGAAGCAGTCCATGATGAGTTGTAAGTCCTCCTGAGTGTGGGCGACAAGAGCGCAGTCATCGGCATATAGGAGTTCACGAACTAATTCATCGAATACCTTCATTTTCGCCTAAAGTCTTCTGAGATTGAAGAGTTTTCCATCAGTCCTGAATCTCATCTTTACGCCGATGTTGATGTCACGGTAAGCATCAAGAAGCATGCTAGCAAACACGACACTGAAGAGCGTTGGTGCAAGGACACCGCCTTGTTTAACTCCATTTGATACAGGGAAGGCTTTTGAAGACACCCCATCATCCAATACTCGCGCCATCATGAAACTGCTTCACCATCTCGATATACTTTTCAGGGCAGCCAATTCTACTGACAGTGTCGAATGCCTTTGTCAAGTCGACGAAGACACAGTAGAGGTCGGTATTATGCTCTCTGCATTTCTCTTGTAGCTGCCGGGCTGCAAAGATCATGTCGGCTGTACCTCTTCCTTTTCTGAAACCACACTGGCTGTCAGGTAGAAATGTGTTGGCAATGTGTGTTGTGAAGCGATTGAGCATGATTCTGGCCAGGATCTTACCAGCAATGACCAGCAGGGAGATTCCTCTGTGGTTGTCACACATGAAGCGGTTGCATTTCTTCTTATAAATGTGGACAATAGAGGCATCCTTCTCTCTAAAAAAGCAATAGTCAGATTTGACTAGAAACCAGTTAAATTTGACAAGATATTCAGTGTCAGCTGGGTGCAACTGAATATCAGTCAATCTGACTAGATTTTTCCAGTCAATATTATTGACTAGAAAAAATAGTCACATAAATAACTGGAATTCGAGTCATCAAATCCTACTAGTTTGTATGACTAAATCCGTTGTGATTTAGTTTATTTTCAGTCAACCAGAATTTGAGTCAAATCTTACTACTTTTCCCAGTTTGTATGACAAAATCCGTTGTCTTTTTTATAAACCTTGAAAAAACAAAACAATACAAGACATTGGCACGACTATTTTTAATTCACCCGTTAATACTCAAAGCAATGTGAACCATGGCATTGTCTATCAATCGGTATAAATTTGACCACCCTTTCCAATAGCATTTATCCATCAGCCAAATATACCAATAAGGAAACGTGCATAAGGCCAAATATCACATCAAACAGCAGTATATTTTCCTCCAGCAACTATTTTCATGTTACTTTTGAGTCATAGTTGTCATTTTAAATGGTCTTCATAAACACCATTCATACATGAAAAAAATTCTGAAATAAGCAGCATAACTTCTGCTTTTCAAAATGTAAAAAAATAGAGCACTAGAAAATGTTTGTTTCAAACCAATCACTTATAGAATTATATTAATTTAAAGCAGACAAAAACTACATTTACCTATTCTCAGAAGTCGACGCGCGATCGCGACATGCGCGATGCGATCTCGCCCCTTTGAAAAATGTTGGAAATAACCCATCCGCCGCGTGACGTAAAATACGCAGTGACTAGAATCCTCGAACCTCGACGAAGTAAATAGGAATCTAGTCAAAGCAACTATTGGTCAACCTGAAACTTCGGATGCTTGACTGAATTCCTAGTCAGTTTTCAATAACTAGGAAATCTAGTCAATATTTTAATTAAGTTGTTTTTAGAGTGTTGAACTCTTGGGGGAGCACTCCCTTGATCCACATCAGTTGGAATAGCTCTGTGAGGCGTTTGCACAAACGAAGCATCTCCTACTTTGTATATCTCGGCAGGAATCTAGTCGGAACCAGATGCTTTGCCCATGGATAGTGCATCAATGGCTTCTTCGGTCTCGGCAGTAGTGGGCACTTCAGCTAGGGCTACATTGAGAGTGCTTTGAGGCAGTTGATCTATTGCCTCGGAGCTGATGTTTGAGTCTCTGTTTAACAGATTTTCAAAGTGGGAATCCCAGCGGTCCATGATGAGGTTCTTATCTGTGATGAGTGTGGATTCATCAGAGCTCAGGACGGGGGTAGAGCCACTTGATTTTGGCCCATAAATTGTCTTAAGCGCATCATAGAACTTCTTCATGTCTTTACAGTCTGAGTAGGTCTGGAGCTCGTCCGCATTTTTGCTCCACCATGAGTCGCACATAGCTCTGAGTCTGGCCTGCAGCGTCTTACGGATGTTCTGGAAGGCTGCTTTCTTTGATGCGGATATTTCATCATTGATCATGGATAGGTGTAAGTGGTGTTTCTCTTCAAGAAGTTTCTTGATCTCCTCATCATTTTCATCAAACCAATTTTGGTGTTTCCGTAGAACAGGGCCCAAAGTTTCAAAAGCTGCCGTGTGGACTGCATCTTTGAAGCATTTTCAGTCAGGTTCAATGTCACCTGAGACCAAGTCAGCAGAGTTAAACTGCTGGTACATTGCACTGCACAGTTCACATTTTACAGCGGCGGTCTTCAATTTGGTAACATTGAGCTTCTTTGGTGGCTTCTTGCCTGGAGGTCTCCTGAGTGGTTTGATGTTGAAGTTGAACTTCGCACGGATAAGTCGATGGTCAGTCGAGCAGTCGGCTCCTCTCATAGCCTTGGTGATTTTCACATCTGTGATGTCCCTCTTCCTGATTATAATATAATCAATCAGGTGCCAATGTTTTGAGCGGGGATGCATCCATGACGTTTTGGTTTTATTCGGAAGTCGAAACGAAGTGTTGCTGATGGTGAGGTTATGTTCTGCACATTTCGTGAGGAGAAGGAGACCATTTGAATTGCAAGTACCGATACCATGCTTCCCTATTATGCTCTGCCGTGTATGATGGTCAGAGCCAACACGAGCATTGAAGTCGCCGAGAATTATGAATTTGTCATTTGTGGGAACCTGGGAAATTACTTGTTCCAGATCATCATAGAACTTGTCTTTGACATAGGTGCATACACGCTGACTATAGTGGCATGTTGTTTCGCTGTGAGAGACAGACGCAAAGTCATTAAGCGGTCGTTGATACCCACTGGTAGACTTTCAAGATTATCTACAATGTGATTTTTCACGGCAAAACCAACACCAGCTTCATGATGTTCATCGCTGGGACGACCACTCCAGAAAAATTCACAAACCAAACAATCCCGGACGACCGATCGTCTCAGCATGGAATTGCCCAACTGAACATATATCCAGTTATTTAGATGCAGTTTTGTCACCCATTGTCCATCAACTGCCAACTTTCGTAAAAGACTCCTCAGATGCACTCCGTTTGTTTGACGATTTTAAGTTCTCAACGACGACGTGTACAAGAACCTCTTCACAATGGACGTCAAATCCCTATACACATCCATCCCACACTCAGACGGTCTGCAAGCGATGAGGTACTACATTGATCAGCGTGAAGATAAAACTCCATCTACACATGTCCTACTTCGTCTTGCTAAATTGGTGCTCTCATTTAACAACTTTGTCTTCAATGGCAAACACTATCTACAGACGAAGGGAGTAGCCATGGGCACGCGAATGAGACCATCGTATGCTTGTTTGTTCGTCGGCTTCGTAGAGGCTAAGATACTTCAAGAATACCCGGGAGCAAAACCAGTTCTGTTCAAGCGCTACATCGACGATATCATCGGAATCTCCACTGAACCTGAAGAAGAAATATCTCGCTTTGTGGACTTCACCAATAATTTCCACCCGGCTCTACAGTTCACTGCGGATGTCAGCAACACATCCATTTCCTTCCTCGACATCACAATCTCCATCAAAGGCGACCGCCTGTCCACAAGCATCCACTACAAGCCGTCCGATTCCCATTCATATCTCCAGTATGAATCGTCACATCCTGGGAAATGCAAGAATTCCATCCCGTATTCCCAGTTGCTTCGGTTACGACGCATTTGCAGTGAGAATGTCGACTTTGTACAGTACATCAAAGCCAACAGATGAAGGTATTCTTCACTTCTCGGGGGTATCCTGAAACAGTTATTTCATCCGCTTTACATCGCGTCTCCACCCTTAACCGACAACAAGCACTGCGCCCAACCCTTCCGAAACAACAATCGACACGTATCCCCCTTGTCGTGACATACCACCCGCGCAACTTAAAAGTCCGGGATATCTTGTTGAAGCACTACAAATCCCTGCAAGAAGATCCTCTGACAAGCAGCATCTTCAAAGACACCTCACCGATCTGTGCCTTCCGTTATGATAAATCCATCGCCGATCAACTGGTTCGATCCACGCTCCGCAACACGTCACACATTCCCGAGTCCACCCATGAAAAACAGAACCTTGCCACTGCACGCGTTGTATGACATGCCAGTATTTGAACCCCAGCATCACTTCCGTTGTCGGCCCCAAAGGTCGGTACCACATCAGGGGAACCTACACATGCGTCACCAGCAATTTGATATATGCTGTCATATGCCAACGTTGCAACAAACTGTACATAGGAGAAACTAAACGGCGATTAGCAGATCGATTCGTCGAGCACCTACGCAGCGTAAAACGGAAGAACACGGACTCAGCAGTCGGGCAACACTTCTGTACCCCACCCCACACCATTGACGACATGCGCGTCTGCGTCTTGACAACCACGCAGAGCGAGGACACGCGGAAAGAGCGGGAGCAGCGTCAGATATTCCATCTTGGAACGCTGTACCCGCACGGTATCAACATCGAGTTTAACGCGTTTCCGCACAGCAACACACGCCCCGAAGAAGGACACCAGGGGCCGATTTCACTAACGCTTTGCGATCATCGCAAATGCCGAAATCGCTCGCTAAACTCAAAACCCATCGCAACTTAGCGATGAATTTTGAAGAACGATTTCACTAATACTTGCGATGAATTTGTTCATCGCAAATAATCAAGTTAGCGACTGATATTTTGCGATGCGTTATTAGTGTCCGCAAAGTCTATTTTTCATCGCAAAAAGCATTTTCGCCATTTTTATTCACATACGTTGGACGACGTTTTGTAAATATGGCGAGCTCTAGAGAGAGGGTGTTCCGAGATACTTTTGAGAAGTCAAGCGATTGACGCAACAACCAAGTGTTTGACTGTTTGTAGCTCTGCGTTTTGTTCGCGACTGGATGTGTCTATATACAACTACCTCGGAACATCACGGTATTTCTGAGGCAAGTACCTGTCAGATCATTCACAGGGGGGTACAAGTCCTTGTTGGCATGAGAGAATGAAAACATTTGCTCAGCACAAAATCAGCTTTGTAATGACATAGGGGCCTATTGGGAAAATTACCGGAACTATATAGTGGCTGTGAAGTGCTGGGAAACACATTTACATAAACAACTCCAAAATGCAATTAATACTAAGTTTCTTTTTAGTTCGTTTCTTTCGCGGGAAAAATTATAATTGAGTGTTTTGCATACGTGTTGCATATACTAGTGAAGTACGCGCGGGCGAATCGCAAGCTCGCATGTGGTTTCGGGTTACATCCATCATTGATCTCCATTATAAATGGAGATCAATGGGTTACGGTTCCACTCCACTAAATACGGCGCTCATTGTAACCAACACAAAAATAGAAAGAAAGAGCGCCGCCTGGTGACGCTCAGGAGTAAGGTGGCAATATTTTTTTGACTGGAAATTTAAGATTAAAACTCCTAGAATCATTTTCTTTTCAAATTTATGAGAGTTGAAGGAATTAATTTTTGTTTATACTCCCCTCCCCACAAACCACCCCTAAAATGGTGGCCCATCTCTGGGCCCAGGTCTAAATGTATCCCCCCGCCTCTATGCCAAATAGACCCACGTATTGGTCTTTTTTGTGAACGGAATCCCCCGAGTTGGAAGCCACGGGTCACCAATTCTTGATTTCCACAAATATTTCTACAATCAGTCCAATTTATAGGCCCCAGGGACCTCTTATTCAAAATTACCGGAGGGATCACAAAATATTAATGAGCTCGCGCGCAGTGATTTTCACAGATTTAGTGGCATGCACCCTTTAATAGCACTCACTGGGGCCTTTGGTGAGAAAAATGGGCCTCAAAACAGTGAAAATGTACCTAAAATACAGTAACCACTTCAAAAAATGAAATGCGATAGACTTGCTGTTCTAAAATGGGGCGCTACAGTTTAGTCCGCGGACTCAGATTTTTGCCATGTTATTCAAAGGTGCATGTATTGCCAATGCAAAGTCAAGTCAAAAGGGGAAGCTCTTCCTTTACAAAAATGCACGACACACTGAAGATACTAAAACAAACCAAGCACTAGTAAACTCTAAATTCATTAGCAACCTCTTTATTTGATCCAATGTTTTCCTAAACATTTTTTTTCTTGGGGTGGGGTGGGGTGGGGGGGGGGGAAGTATGGTCAGATTGGTGGGTTGGGGAATTTCAGAAATGTTTTCAAACTATACTATTAGGCAAGATAAGCCAAAACTCTGAAGAAAAGAGAAATGTCACAAATCGAATTCATTTTGACTTGCTTTATGAATTTAATAATTTTCATTTCACCAACTAGTTCATTTCGAAAATGCCTTTGGTTATTGGCACAACAGGGAAGCAGTAACTTAAGCATGCACTGAATAAAATGCAATAGCTTTGCAAGTCTAATTTAGTGTGACCACGCGGCACGCTCGGCGTGCGTAACAATGGATGTTTATTGTTAGTGCACCATTATTCTTTTGTTAGATGTTCATAGTGACATGGAATAAACAAAACTCTTCATAACCATAATTACTCACCAACTGAAAGGTCCACCATGGTTCGCTACAGAAAGGGCATGTTTAAGAGGAAAAAAGCCTATTTTAAAAAAGGCAATGGTCTGACATGTCAGTTGATAAGAGAAAAGGCTGATGTTTCATCTTCCTATATCAGACCCACAAATGAACAATTGCAACTGGCCTTTCCCAGAGATGAGCGAGGTTCTTTCTACAACCCACCAGGTGCCAGAACTAATAAAACTGTGATGGTGCTGCGACCGAAAATTGAGGAAATAACGCCGATAAGCAGACTCCAGAGGGAAGGAGCCGACAACTTGAACCCAGGCGGCTACAGAATTGTTCATGTCAACACTAAGTGTTCGAGCTACCCTGGACCATCAGCATGCGAATCCTGACTGTGATGGCTGGCCTCAGCTACAGGCAGAGCAAGAAACACACCGGGGCCTTGCTGTTTCAGAGGTGCTGTCATGCAACAAGTGCCACTTCTCGACAGGAAGGAAGAAGCTGTACTCAGAGATACCTCAGGTCAGCAGAGGCCGACGCACTGCAACTCCAAACATGGCCTTCCAAGTTGGTCTTCTCAACACGGGTATTGCAGCCACAGGAGCAAGACGACTTTTGACAGCATTGGGTACAACTGTTCCTTCAATCAGTGGGCTGCAGAAAACAGCAAGCAAATGTGGGGACATTATTATCAATGAAAATGTTAGAAGTATGGCTGAAAAGAGAAAACTGGTCAAAGGTATTCAAGAATTACAGGGCTATGACAGAGAAAAACCGATTGCTGTCGAATTAGATAGACAATACAATAACCCCTTGAGAAACTGTCGGAAAAAAACACCATTTGTGCCGGCAACCCAAACTAGGGACGTAGTATGTGAGAATGTAACCACCAAAAAAATGGTAGTAATGTACCACCACGAGAATAAACTCTGTAAATGTGCAAATCAAATGTCAGGCAAACACAGCAGTAACAAGTGTTCCGAGCACACAGATTCTTGTAGTGCTACACGCCCAGCAAATTACAACATGGGGGATGAAAGAGAAGGGGGAATTCAATGTGCCAAGAAACTTCTAGAGTGTAAGGAACCCTTGTTGGCAGATAGAGTAACAAGCGATGCGGACGGGTGTATGGCAAAAGGTTTTATGTCTCAGATGAGAATTAAAGCAGGTATCGAGCCAGAACACTTTCTTGACCCACCTCACTTAAATCGATCACTCAGTTCTGCAATCAGTCGGGCCAAATTCAGTGGTGACATGATGCCTGGTAGAACTAAAAAAGAAAAGAAAAAGATACAAGACCGGTTAGGTGACGATGTAAGTCACAGGGTACAAGCAGAAGCAGGGGCAATCCTCAAGAAATGTGGAAGAAACTTTGCCCAAATGTATGACATGGCTGAACAGGCTGCCTCAACCATTCCCGAATGTTACCAAGGTCGCCACAACCTTTGCAAAAAGCGGTCCTTGGTTTGCAATGGCAATTACAGATTTCCCTACCTTCCTGTTCATGTTAGGGGGAAACTGAAAATGCTCGAGTCTGACAAGAAACTGCTTTTACTGAAAATTCAGAAGAGAATTGGTCACGAGGCAATGCAAAAAACCAGATATGGGACAAGTACACAAAAAGCAGAGTCCATGAACCATGCTTTTTCAAGTACTAATCCAAAAGGGACACTAACCTTTTCCAGAAATGCTCTCTCAAGAGACCACAGCGCAGTTCACCTTGTCAACAATGGCCATGCCAACTCAATCATCCTCAAGTGTGAAGCTGCAGGTTGTCCTGTTTTGCCAGGATCTGCAGCTGCCAAAAGTCTGGCTGAAATGGACAGAAAAGAAAAATATCATTCCCAACGGGCTAGGAGCACACATTATAAAATACGAAGGGCAAAGTGTAGGGCACAACGATATAACTTGTACAACTGTGCCAAGTCATTGTACAAGAAAGGGCAACTGGAACCCAAGTCAGCAATCCCTCCAGATGTGGATTGGCAAAGAATTCAGAGTGAGCACAATTACAGCATACGTTTCAAACCAAAATGAATTATAAAAGCAACAAGTGTAGCATCAAAAAATGGTGAGCAATTTCAGTTATCAAACTTAATAGTGAGCAAAAAGGCTCAAGTGACAGGTGATCAAAATTCACGCACAAGGAGTTGTGGCACAGGTGACTGACATCATACCCCCGGGGAAGATCAAGGACTCCAGAATAAACAATGTAAGTCAACCTGTGCACACGCATTCTTGTGCGTGAATTTGATTTTGAGCCAGGCATGACAACATTAATAATGCCATATTTCTGCTGGACATATCCTGTCCATATTCTGCACTTTTTTCTGCCTCTGTGCACAGTCTTTCTTAAAATCTTGCCTTTAATTGAGGCCTTCCAGATGAAATCCATTTTGCTATGGTTTAAGAAATCTGCATAACAAACAATACAGACCGTGTGCGTGAGGTCAACTTACCTTTGCTACCATTGCATTGGTCAAAAGTTTTCTCCAGCAGTCATTGATAGCCCTAGCCTGGGCATGCTACAAATAAATAAATAAATATACATCTCAGTCTAAATATTGGATGAAACTGACAATGCAGAAAAACTACTTACTTGTCCAACAAAAGTCTTTAATTTTCAGTAACAAAAAAGCACGTGTAAATTTACGAGCCTCAGCGCAACCTATAGTATTGTAAACATGTCGGTTGATAACATGGCGGATAGGCATCTGAAATGTGTATGTGAATAAAAAGACAGCGAGAGAAAAAAAGAAAAGAAAGAAAGAACCCCATTTTGTTCTCTATCATGTGTGTAATCATTACTGTGTTTTCTGTGAGATTTCATAGTTCAAAACATGAAACATACCTATTTTTGGCGAGTACACTTGGCATATGGGCGCCGCCATGTTGGCTTCATATAGGTTCCACTCCACTAAATACGGCGCTCATTGTAACCAACACAAAAATAGAAAGAAAGAGCGCCGCCTGGTGACGCTCAGGAGTAAGGTGGCAATATTTTTTTGACTGGAAATTTAAGATTAAGACTCCTACAATCATTTTCTTTTCAAATTTATGAGAGTTGAAGGAATTAATTTTTGTTTATACTCCCCTCCCCACAAACCACCCCTAAAATGGTGGCCCATCTCTGGGCCCAGGTCTAAATGTATCCCCCCGCCTCTATACCAAATAGACCCACGTATTGGTCTTTTTTGTGAACGGAATCCCCCGAGTTGGAAGCCACGGGTCACCAATTCTTGATTTCCACAAATATTTCTACAATCAGTCCAATTTATAGGCCCCAGGGACCTCTTATTCAAAATTACCGGAGGGATCACAAAATATTAATGAGCTCGCGCGCAGTGATTTTCACAGATTTAGTGACATGCACCCTTACATGTTGCGGGAATCCGGTTTTGACGAACTGCGCATGCTCGAACCACATTCCCACGTGTACTCTGCGTGCGTGAATCAGCCTCGTACAATACATTTCTTTTCTATTTCGTTATCGCAACAGCGATGGATTTAGTGAAACGAAAAAAACGACGCAATCGCAACGGCGATGGATTTGCGGCTAGCGATGAGTTTGCTGGATGAATAGCGATGATCGCAAATTGACTCTTTAGTGAAATCGGCCCCAGGTCCGAAAATTCGGCACCCGCCACTAATTTTGGTGAGCACTATTTTTTGTTTAATGTTCATCTCACTTTATGCGAAACGAACTCGTTCAGGTACCGTAACGGAGAACGTCACAATAAAACTTCAATTGTTGACGTCATGAAATATTGTTGAAGTATGAACCGGGATTCACGCAATTTTTTCAGTTGTCTAGGCGGCCCCGTATTTTTGCCGTCTCCTGAACTCTTCAGATCAAGCCTGCCGATAGGTAAAACCGTAATACACTGACATTACGAAAAAGTATTTTTTCACGATATTTAGCATGCCATTTAACGGCGTTCGGTAGCTAGGGAGTCAGCTGGATTAGACGCGACGTCATCGTGTAGATTTTTAGTGCGGGCCAATCAGCGAGCGTATTAGCATTGTGGTGGCGCTGTTGGCCACTGTGCAGGGTGAATAAGCAGTGTAAACCCTCTGAGGCACAATCCTCAGCTTGAATGTATACGGCAGTTTGAATATACGTCAAAAAATTTAAGGTAGTATACAACATTTGGTTTTGCTGTAATTTTCAGAATTGAATGGATTTGGGGGTTAGTATTTTATAGCAAATACTGTAACACTGACCTGCTTAAAGGTCTGTGTGCATAGATGCTGTGAAAACAGAGAAAAAATACTTTTCTTGTAGTCTGGTTCCCGGAGCCTATAACTTCAGGTCAGGGAACTATTTCCAACGGTGGTCGGCCGACCATCAATGGAAATTGATACAAAAATTCCACTTTTCTTGAAAACGACAGCACGCCAGGTGCCATGATTTTACATTATGCTCGAGACTTTTATTTTACTTTCAGTCAAGTAAGGTATTTCATAACAATTCAGTAGTTTTGTGTTTATGTTTGCAAATGTATATTAGGCCTACCTTTAAATATCTGTGGTTGTCTGGATTTCATGATTTTTTCTTCAAAATACGTTCTGTGCTGCGTACAGAAAGCGTGGGTTATTCACGACGATCTGGGGCAATCGGGCTACAGTTTGAAAGCTAACAACCAGTTGAGGCTTTTCACAGCAAGAAGTTGAAGTCGAGAGAAGGTTTTGCGAATACTCGAAGCGAAGTGATCAAAGGCTCCCAAAACAGCAGTGAGGATATGTTAAAAACGGGATGTATTAACTGCACATTTTTGCCCGTATATGCTCTGGCCGTCATCGGAGAATGGCGCTCATCGATTTGCAGTCATATGATCCACGCAAGTTCCAAAATTGTATTCTATTGTGATCTCCAGGTGAGGTACGTCAGAAGCTAATTTATTCACAGTATACTCCACTAAAGCCATCATTAGTATTATACAGTCAAGGCCATTTCTGAGTTTTTTAGACAGGCCTAATTTCAAGGTACTGATTGAATTTGAGCGGTAATGGAATTATAATTTTTAGTCATTCTTGTTATTTTTTGTTCCTGTACAGGAACGAAATAACATATTTGCATTATGAAAATTCTTGGATTTTTCTCGCATTCCACGCAGAAGTACTAGTCACAGGGACCCTTGAACTATAAGACTTTTCTTTGGAAATTTGAACCATTTTCTTCAATATTAATATGCCGTAACTGCATGGGAGTTAGTAATCATCTTTTACAGGGACATCCGTCAACAGCCAGGGCACACTACCCGAAACATCGAGATATACGGTGCATTGAGTCATACATTTCTCGGATACGAACAAGGTGAGTCAAAAAAGTAGTAGAACACTGCTATACCGAACATTTGGCTGAACACTGAGGTGTTTGCGCAAAACCAGTCAAATATTTCCGTGTCCAAGTTCGCGCAAGACTGAGTGATAGTGACTGGTGATTAGTGTGGGTGAACACATCAGTCTATAGAGTACCGAAGTGATGACGTCAATCAATGCAATGTTTGGAACCAGAATACATTCTAAACTGCATGTGTTGGGAACCAGTTGCCGCGGCAACTGACGTCAGACTTCGGTACTCTATACCCAGCACGATATGGGACCAAGGGGTAGCAGCCCCTTGTCCTTACACCATAAACACACTCCAGACTATTGTTACCCCCCCCCCCCCCCCCCCGGATATCTGAAAGGAATTCCTGAGATTCCGGGAACACAATGACCAACACATAACATCCCGCAATTCTATTAAAACTTGGAAACATACGTGTTTTTTTACTTGGCGTTCCTGATCTCGGTGAGTGATCTAACAATGTTCTTATTCCTCCATGGTTCTACGTAATGATACTAATTTTGTGACATCGTTTTAATTCAAATGGGATATGTTTGGGGGTTCAGCTTTAGTTTACTTTTTGACTTTTTGACCCAGTACAGTTCTATTGGAAACATCTGAAGGTTGCAATTACCATTATATCGATCACAATGCTTTATGTGGACCAGTCCTGCAGACAATAGGCGTAGAGGACACGATTCTGATTAAAGTTATATCGCGGTTCCTTAAAAACGACAATTATATGACTGAACGGCCTCCTTAACCCTGCGAGCTGCGCGAGCACAAAAATCACGCGCTTCTTCCATGGGGTGATTTTGGAAGGCACCTTTGTTTACGCGTTAATAACAATGTTTTGTGCACACAATCTTTTCTCTAATGGTCTAAATAGATGAATAGGGGTCCTCTGGACATACACACAAAAGATTTAAATATGAATGGAATAGACCGACGGCTTCATATGGAAATTAGAAAAAGAAAAAATGTGCCTTCCGAAATCACCACGTGGCTCCTCGCACGGTTTTTGCACAACTGAATGGGCTTTTGGCTGGGGCCCAAGTTTCTCATGACTGGAGTGACCCCAAGTGAACTCCTTCTTGAAAAGCGACTATACCACTTCAAAATACAATGTATCATTGAGGATTACAAAAAATATGAATGGAATAGACCGACGGCTTCATATGGAAATTAGAAAAAGAAAAAAATGTGCCTTCCGAAATCTCCACGCGGCAGCTCGCAGGGTTAAGGCATTTTTACCTTCCCAGTACAATGCACTTTATATTACTACCGGTATTATATCGATCACAATGCAAATATTGGTCTGCCGCTGGATCAACATTATTTTGACAGCACCTTTGGTCTTTGACTACCCGGTTTCCCGCGTACCTGCATGGAACTCGAGCTAGCCTACATCGCTGCCTAGTTTGATGACAGATTTTATTCATTTAATCTTTTGCCAAAAACACAATGGGCGCGATGACAAGAGCCTGATGCCCAATATGTCAACTATAAATATCACAAATTATGCTGCCGTGAAAACTATTACATCATTGTTTCTTGCATAATAGAGGAATGATATAAACTACCAAACGGATCATCTTACCTGTAAAATATGACTTTTGAGTTCCAGCACAGCTCCAAATCCTCACAGGTTAGTTTTCACTTCAGACGACTGAGAACAAGCCTTGCAATGAGATGATACCCGCATGATACCTGAGCAGACCGTTTCACCGCGCGCAGCTTGCAGAGAGTCGTATTACTGACCATTCGCAGTTGCGCCCATTCGCAGAATATTATGAATATTTATCAGCTGCACCTGCGCGTTACCGCTACTCTGGTGACGTCAGATTCACGCCGAGCGGTCACTGGCTCTAGTTCCGGGCGTTCCGGGACAAACTGGTTAATTGGTTGGCGTTTATAGCTAGTCGCAACAAGGGTATATCAATAGCTATTGCTCTACGCATGACAGCAATCGCTTCTGTCTGCCGTTTTCAGCCGAGAGAGCTCGAGAGACGAAAGTGGGAAACATTTCTAGGAATATTTACGTTGTGTTCTTTTCATTTTTTGGGATCCGCTAGGGAGGCCGAAGTGGATACGGCAAGGACAGCAATTAATTAGCGTAGATGACGGAAACAGTTTTTGTCACAGAGCAGGGTTAACCGTCGGATAAAGTCGTTTAACCGTGGATGATGAAGTACGTGAATACATCAAAGATTGTTGTCATTTAACAGTTGATTGCGTCCCTTATTGACTCTCAAATTACATGAATTAATATAACTTGTTTGACTCGGCAATGGGTGAGATGATTGCGTTACATAAAAGCGTTTGCTTCTTGTTTTGATGTTACACATTGCTCGGGGGCGCACATTTGGTCTGCATGAAACGTTCGTCCTATGAGTATGGTCTGCTAATTATTTTAACAAATAGAATAATTATAATAATGCATCCCTTGAAAATACGCCGTTTGTCTGAAAATCATTGACGAAAATACTTTCGGGAACGACAGTTAGGTTCGGAAAAGTTCTGTCCATTGGAAACCGGATAGGACGACGGGCAGAGCATACCGTCCGAAACGTTGAGTTCCCTCCGGTTCTCGTCAGAACCACACATACTCACAAAAGAGATTTAATACACATGGTGCTACCGCAAACCAGTTACCTTATTGACTTTCACCATGCAAACTTTCAAATCTCTTTGGATAGGACGCGTATAGCTTTCAGACGGACGACGTTTACTTTCAAGGGATGGCCTTGTCCGTTATTACATTCTACTTTGTAATGATCTTTCCAACCTTAGTATTTTTAGGACGAATATTTTTTCGCCTCCAAGGCAATACGTTCCTTTAAAAACCACACCGAAAGAGTTTTCGTTGCTTTGATTTGTAATTTAGGAGAAAAGGTCTCACTGACTCAGAACCATTTTGAAATGCTAAGGTATGTTGATAGAATGTTTTGCTAACATTTTGTTCTACCATTGTGTCATCATTGCTAACATTTTGTTCTACCATTGTGTCATTATTGGGGTATCCAGGTTGTTGAATCAGGTTGTTGAATCAGGTTTTTGTTTTTGTTTTTGTTTTTGTTTTTGTTCAGGTGAGATCGTACTGAATTTGAGCTCTCGAAAAGTGTAAGTTTTGTGTAGCTTTCTGACCTTGTTATGGTCCCTAATTTGTAACATTGTTGTAATACTATAGACTCTACTAGTTGAATTCTGTAAATTCTTATTGTTGTAACTTTGTGTATTTTAAGGTTATATTTGTAACTTTCTATCTACAAGGGTGGATAGGAAGGCTGGCCACAATGGCCAGTCAAGCAGAACCCAATCCTAGTGTTCGGGGCCAGTCGAGTGAAAACAACGCTGACCCCTCTGGTGGAAATTTGAATACGAATACGCAGGAGCCTTTCACAGATATCACCAGGTACAATGGCGTGTCTTCCAAAGCCGCAGACAATATATCCATCCAGTTATATGTAAATGATCTTACTTATACTGTTCCTGCTAATACTATAGTATCAGCCAGCCGTATCTCCAATGGTCGTATCGCCATATATACTTCAAGACAAGAGTAGCTCTCAAAGATGCTATAATGTACGGCTTAGAGTACAATGACACATACATTGAATTGACTCCTTTGGTTCAACCAACACAACGGTTAGTACTTTCCAATGTATATCCTGAAATTTCCAATGCCGTAATAGCTAAAAATATGTCCAGCTTTTGTAAATTGGTTTCGCCCATCCGACCCATTCCTCTTGGCATAAAATCCAAAGATCTTTCGCATGTTATGTATTTCAGACGTTAGGTTCATGCCATTGTAGATGTTAATGTCACAATACCGGATCATATGAATATTTCTCATATGGGGGTAAATTACAGGGTCTTCATCTCGAATAACTCAGTGAAGTGTTTCAACTGTGGAGAAAATGGACATATGAGTAAACAGTGTAAGAAGCCTAAAACCCCAACAAACCCACCTCACACGATGATCCTAACGACAACAACAACAATGACAACAGTAATAACCATGACACAAATCCACTCAACCCACCTCCCGTCTTCATGCACCGAAAGAAATCGGACCCACAACACCCACCCAAAAATCCCACACACACCACCAATGTCAATCAGAACAACGAAGACAAGACAACCACATCCACCACACCTAAAACACAAAAACCAAACGAAACAACAAGAACAAATGTGACAACACCTCTTCCAACAAATTCCAAGTCCCCCTCAAAAGCACCTACACAGAACATCCCAGCAACACCCCAAGGAAACGTATCGATCTGGGGCTCACCTCCTGCGCCAACGAGGAAAGCCTCTCCTTGTTTTCTGAGATTGTATCAAAGAGAAAAACAATCTTCCCCATCTTCCAAGTCTTCGCCCTCTAGGAACGACGCTCCTGAGAGACGTCTTGTTCCTCTCCACTCTCCATCTCCACCAAGGAAAATCAGCAAAACACAAACAGACACACACATGGAAACAGACACCCTCACCCAAACTCTCAATGAAACACAACATTCCGCTCAGCCCTCTCCAGTAACACAAAGTCAAGAATACAGTGATAGTGACCAAGAATCAGTCTCCTCTGAACAGAGTCAACTAACCCAGGATGAAGATGGCCCCGAAAATCGTCAAGTTCCAGATGGACCATTGACAAATCAAGAGGTACTCACATTCTTGAAATGCGTTAAATCTCGACGCAAACCTCTTGATGTTGCCAAAAAGTTCACATCAGACACACCAGGTGTATTTAAACAAATAAAGCCTCTTCGTAACAGTCCTCTTCTTCGGAAAAGTATGCAGCAAAAGATCCGAAAACTGATGAAAAATCTAGACCACACTGACCCGTTTAAATTTTCTTCCTAAATGATTTTGATACAAGCCTTTTTGAGCATGATGACACTCTCTTTTGCAACCTTAAATACAGGGGGGTGCTCCATGCCTATCAATAATGCTTCTATCCAAATCTACATAGATAACATACTTCATAACCCTGATTCTGTTCTTTTACAAGAAAGTAATAATCTTAGTAATGAAGATTTATGCTAGAAAGCTTGGCCTTATACTGTTTTCTGTACTCCTAGCAATACACGAGGTTCTGGAGTTGCCACTTTGATCAAGAATAATCAACAGGTTAACATTTTATCTTCTTTTACCATCTTCACTGGATACATTAACTATGTTAATCTGGAAATCCAATCCATATCATACCATATTTATAATATTCTTATCCCGCAAGATGATAGTACAGCTTTAAAAGCTCTTTCAAATATGTTTAACCATTGCAATCAACACACGGAAGGTGTTATTATTTTGGGTGGTGATTTTAATTGCACTCACCAACCTTTGCTTGATAGATCTTCTCACTCTAAAGAAAGAAGATCTAAGATTATCTCCTCTCTTAAAAACCTTGTTACCACTTTTTCTTTGTGCGACGTCTGGCGTAGACGGAATCCTGAAATTGTTAAATTTAGCTGGTTCGGAAAACGTCCAGATCAACAAGGCAATATTCCTAAAGCAAGGCTTGATCGCATTTATTTCCCAATTAATCTCATGTCTTCTGTTCTCTCTTGTAAAATCCATACTTGTTCTCTCTCCGATCATAGTGTTGTCGTGCTCGAAATATATATCCCTAATAGTAAACAAAAGGGAAGTGCCTATTGGCTCTTCAACAATTCCTTGCTTAAAGATGAAACGTACAAAGAAATAAATAAACAATTTTGGTCAAACTGGCAACTTCAGAAAAATACTTTTACTATTGTTTGTACTTGGTGGGATATTGGAAAATCCCACATAAAATCTTTAACTCAAATGTATGGAGCTAAAGTTGCTCGAGAAAGGCGGGAACAAATTCTTATTTTGCAAAAAAACATTGATGAACTGCAATCTATGCCTGACATCTCTCAAGATTCTCTCAACATTTTGAAGGAACAGAGAGATTCACTCAATGAATTATTTAAACAAGAAGCCAAAGGCACCCTTATTAGAGCTCGGTTTACATATACATCTGAAATTGATACTTGCTCTAAATTCTTCTTCAACTTTAAAAAATCCCGCTCTGCCTCGAAAACTATCTCTAGTATTCGTTTACAATCTGGTAAAATTTCTAATAACTGTAATGAAATCAAATCTCATATTCGTAATTTTTACAAAGATCTTTACAGTCAGGTTGAAACTGAACGCCTTTAACTTACTGGTTGAAAATCTACCCACTTTGACTTCAGATGATGCTGAAGATTGCGATAAATCCATAACTCCAGAAGAAATGGATAATGCTGTCAAACAACTAAATAGCAATAAATCACCCGGTCCTGATGGCCTCACATCTGAATTTTACCAGACTTTTTAGCAAACTATAAAGGATGATTTAATGTTGGTTTTGAATAACTCCATTGACACCCTTTACCTGTTTCTTGTCGAAGAGGAGTCATTACCCTTCTTCCCAAGAAAGGTGACTTATTAGAAATTTCTAATTGGCGTCCTGTTTCTCTATTGAATACGGACTACAAGATCTTTGCAAAAATTATGGCTAATAGACTAAAAAATGTTATTACCACAATTATACATCCTGACAAGAGCTACACCGTTCCTGGTCGCTTCATTTATGATAATATTAATTTGATTAAAGATACTCTTATGTATGCTAATTCTGCAAATATTCCCTTGGCGGTGCTAAATCTAGATCAGAAAAAAGCATTTGATAATGTCGATCACCAATATCTATTTAAAGTTATGAAAACCATGGGTTTTGGTGACCGGTTTATTTCTTATGTTAAATTATTGTATACTGACACTCAAAGCGTAATCAAAGTTTGCGGCTCCTTAACTGCCCACTAGTAGTAGAGAAGGGGGATACTGGACCACTTTCAAAATTGCTGTATATACCCACACCAAATTTCTGTAAAAATTTGAAGAAAAAAACCCTAAAATCTCAAAACCTCAAATTTCTCTCTCTCTCCCTCTCTCTCTCTCGATTTCTCTCAAATTTCGCTGTATCTACCCACACCAAATTTTTATAAAAATTTAAAAAAAATTGGAAAAACATAGCGTTCTAAGACTCTTCTGATTTTTAACAAATTTCGCTGTATATACCCACAGCAAATTTTTGTAAAAATCGATAAAATCGAACTATTTTTCCTACAGCCCCACCTGTATCATAATCACCTTAAAATTCTCTTGCAAAAAAAAAAAACCAAAAACCCCAAACCTCTCTCTCTATTTCTTGGATCAAAAAAAGTTATATTTATTTTTAAAATAAAATAAATGGCTATTATAAAGATGGAAAACAGAATGATACCAGCGATAGGCTACACACGTTGGCCAAAATACAGCTTGAAAAAATACATCGACAAATACGCCATTACGTTGGGCCCACCAACCGGACGCGACGGCACACATATCAGACGAGACTTTCTATCGGCCATAAAAAAGAACGAAGCGCTTTATAAAAATTTACGATCAAAGTCTAAAGAATCGTTAGAACATTTAATCGCGGATAAGCATATTCCGCTGGGCGATCCTACCGGAAGAAGGGGTCAGCACATTAAAAAAGATTTAGAATCCGCCATACGACGATACTATAAAAAACCCGACGAAGAACTCGTCCCCTTGATTTTTAACGAAACAGCTCCGAGACCATTCAGAAATTATTTGCGTAATTACGAGATGAATATCGACAGAATTCTCGTAGATCCTCTAGCATTTTTTAATGAAAACGAGCAAAAAATTGTAGAAACATTGAAAGGTGCGCTAAACGAATTTAGAAGCTTTAAATTTCAACTCGCATTAAAAGCGACGTTGAGAAAATATAATCTTGCGAACGATACTTTTGTCGAAGACGCGAGCATGTTTTTTGGGTCTCAATCGACCGTATTAAACGAAGACGAAATAGAAAACCAAGTACGAGAACAGATAGAGTTCATAATCGAAAAAATAGAGCACTTTCAAACAAACGGAAGCGGTTGGGTCATTTACGATTTAAAGGCGCTCTACATCAACGTTTCTAGATATCAGCCGATAAGAGGCAGTTCCTACATTCCACTACCCCCTCACATAGCGCATAAAAAGGCAGTCGTCAATGTTAAAAACGAAGATCAACGATGTATCAGATGGGCGTTGAGAGCCGCTTTAGAGTTATTTAAACCCTCCGTCAAAGAATCGATTAAAAACAACCCCAACTATAATATTCACTACGAAAGGAATTCTATCTTCGAAGAAGATGATGGATTAGATTTTAAGAACGTAGCGTTTCCAACTCCCATCGCGGATATTGGTAAGATCGAAAAACAGAACAATCTCGCCATTAACGTTTTTGGTTACGAAAATAATATTTTCCCTCTGAGATTAACTACTCAACGAAAACCGGCCATCAATCTACTGATGTTTTCAAAAGGAGATAATAATCATTATTGTTGGATAAAAAACCTCGACCGCTTGTTGTCTAAAGAAACTAAACATAAAGAACGCAAATATTTTTGTACGAGATGCTTGCAACATTTTTCGAGACAAGATATTTTAGACAGACACGAGATAGATTGTATAGGCGTTTGCCAAACCCCGGCTTTAGCGGTATTACCCGACTCAACCAACGACGTTCTAAAATTCAAAAACTTTAAAAATAAACAACCGGCGCCTTTTACTATATACGCCGACTTTGAAAGTATCTTAGTTCCACTCCGCGGTGAAGGCGGGTCCACGAAAAAGACTCACGAACACGAAGCTTGCGGTTACGCGTATATAGTAATCGGGCCCGACGGGCGAGTCCTAGGCGATCCTCAAATTTATAGAGGAGCGAACGCGACATCACATTTCTTAACCCGTTTACTAGGCGAAAAAGACAAGATCAACGAAATATTCTCAAATCCTAAACCCCTCGCCTACACGCCCGAAGATGCCAAAGTTCACAACGACGCCGACACCTGCTGGATTTGCGAGAGATCGATTTACCCAACACACGCGAGTAATTGTCAATGTTACAAGCCCGTAGAACCCAAAAGTAAAAAAGAACTGAAAGAATACTCGCACGAAAACAAAAAGGGATACGTCGAGAAAACATGTATGTTATGCCAAAAGAAAATTAACGCGTTTAGAAAAGTCAGAGACCACTGCCACATCACCGGCAAGTACAGAGGAGCCGCGCACATGTGCTGTAACTTAAAATTACAGATCGTACCTAACAAAACGACGATACCGGTCATCTTTCACAACTTAGAAAATTACGACGCCCATTTGATTATGCAGAGTATTTCTGAAACCGACGGAAAACTAAAGTGTATAGCTAAAACGTCCGAAAAATATATTTCATTTTCGATAGGCCAACTCAGATTTTTAGATTCATTTAATTTCTTATCCACGTCGTTGGAACGATTGGTAGCCGCGTGTCCGATAGACGCGTTTAAGTATATCGATAAAGCCGTTGTGCCTAGAACCGTCAGCCCCGCGCACGAAGACGTTGACGCGAGTGCTCTAGAGACGGCGATAGATCCAAACGAAGACGAAGTTAACGATTACAACGTAATCGGAAAACTGATAACCTACTTGGCGGACGACAAAACAGTTTTAGACGACGAAGTTGACGAGTCCATACCCGACGGAAACGACGAGAGGTTACCCGACGACAAACGAGATCTTCTTTTGAAAAAGGGTGTATATCCCTACGAGTATATGGACAGCTTTGAACGATTTAACGAGAGAAAACTACCGGCTAAGAAGCATTTTTACAGCTCTCTTTCGGACAAACATATAAGCGACTCTGACTATGAACACGCTAAAAAAGTATGGCGAACCTTCGGCATCAAAAACTTGGGCGAATATCACGACCTCTACGTATTGACCGATGTACTATTACTATCCAGCGTATTCGAGAATTTTAGAGAAATCTGTAGAGAGAATTATAAGTTGGATCCGTGCCATTATTTTACATCGCCCGGCCTAAGTTGGGACGCTTTATTAAAACACTCTAAAGCCAACTTAGAACTCTTGAGGGATATAGACCAACATTTATTCGTAGAGAAAGGAACCAGAGGGGGAATATCTAGCGTGGGCTCATGTAGATACGCCGAAGCCAATAATAAGTATCTAGCTTCTTACGATCCGAGCAAACCCAACTCGTATATTTCGTATCTAGACGCCAACAACCTCTACGGATGGGCCATGAGCCAACCATTACCGATCTCAGACTTTAGGTGGATCGACGAAAAGAAATTAGACCTGTTTACCGCCGAATATATAGAGTCTCTAGCCGACGACTCTTTTTGGGGCTATATTCTCGAAGTTGATTTAGACTATCCGGACGAACTACACGATCTACACAACGGTTATCCTTTAGCGCCCGAGAACCTAATCATACCGCCGGAATCGATGAGTCCTTATCAGCTCGACCTGTTGGAAAAAACGGGAGCGAAACCGTCGAACGAAACTAAGTTGGTAGCGACGGGCGGACCGAGAAAGAATTACGTACTCCACTATAGAAATCTAAAATTTTACCTCGCTCACGGTTTAGAACTAAAGAAAGTATGTAGGGTTTTAAAGTTTAAACAAACGCCTTGGATGAAATCTTACATCGACAAAAATACCCGATTGAGAACGGAAGCTAAATCCGACTTCGAAAAAGACTTTTTTAAATTGATGAACAACTCAGTATTTGGTAAAACTATGGAAGACGTTAGAAAGCGAATGAACACTCATTTATGCAGAGCCCACGAAGAAGATAGAATTATTCGTTTGGTGGCCAAACCCAGTTATAGCGGTAGAACAATTTTTGAGCGTTGTAATCTTTTGATGATAAACATGTCGAAGACGCGAGTTGTTTTAAACAAACCCGTCTATTGCGGTATGAGTATTTTAGACTTATCGAAGCTTTTAATGTACGAATTTTATTACGACAAGTTGAAAAAGACTTACGAAGACAAAGTCGATTTGATTTATACCGATACGGACTCGTTGCTCTTACGTATCGAAACTGAAGACCTTTATCTCGACATGGCGAGCGAGAAAGACGACTACGATTTTAGCAATTACGAGAAAGACCACTTTTTATACGACGATTCAAACAAGAAAGTTATCGGTAAATTTAAGGACGAATGCGGCGGAAAACCTATCAAAGAAGTGGTTTGTATCAGATCAAAAATGTACTCCATCTATATGGACGATAAGAAGAACATTAAGAAATCGAAAGGAGTCAAAAGGTACGTCGTTGCCAACGCGATAACTCATCAAGATTATAAAGACTGCCTGTTTAACTCTACGGTTTATCGACACGATATGAACACGTTGAGGAGCGACAAACATATCGTGAACTCTTTAACTCAAAATAAAGTGTCTTTAAATCCCAGAGACGACAAACGGTATATCTTAGACGACGGAATTCATACCCTGATGCACGATCATTACGCTACACGCGCGTAATGAGCGAGTATCGAACAGTCGTATAGGAATACAGGCTGCCTTCTAACATCGTATAGTAATACTCACTTTTTAACGTCGTATATACCACTCGCATTCTAACGTCGTATAGGATACTCCCTACGGTCGTAGCTACGCGAGTACATCAGAGGAGCGAACGCGACAGGGAAACCCCTCTTTACGAAAAATGAAATAATAAAAAAAATGAGAAAAAAAATAATAAAATAATTAAATATATAAATCATGTGCAAGTGGTTAAACATCGGAAAGCTAACTACGTGCGAAAAGGATGGAGACCCGTGGTGCCTCGATCATTTCTACCTACGAAGCCTAGCGCCTAAACCGTGTTTAATTTGTGGCTGCGGAGTTAGATCAACTACGCAATGTTGTACGAAACATTCTTTAGATGCCGCGATATCTTTTGATACTCCCGGCGGCGCGAGTACTAGCGCAACGAGACCAACTAATTTAAATGTAAAGGATAAGTATTACGATATTTTTGTGGATGTAGCTAATAAATGTAGATTGTACGACGATACTATAAAAATGCCAGACGTTATAATCGATCATGAAGAGAATATTTTTCTCATGTTGAACGAAATTGCTATAACAGCGATTATACGAGTTGGGTTTGCTCGTATCGCGATCTTTATGGGAATAAATGTAGAATTCTTAGAGTACATCGAGTCGTCTAAGTATAATCATTATACAAAAGTTAGAATGATAACGTATATTTGGTATCTCAAGGCATGTTTCGATAAAGACTATAAACAAGACCTCAAGAACATTTTGATCAGCTCCGGACTAACTCTATATACTTACAAGTTGAAATTCTTCGAAACTAGATCTAGAAATGTCGCTAACGACGCTGACTATAGCTATGCCTATGGATATATGGGTCCGTTGACGCCGACTTATTTGATAAGTATAGGTATAATGGGTACTTTAACGAAATTAGCCGATGAATTAGGTATAGATTGGAGACAATTTTGCATGTACGCCGGAATGAACTATGATTGCGTAGAACAAATAGATGACGATTATAAAGAAACGACCGAAAAAGCTTTTATGGCCTGTTATAAATTTTATTCAGATCATAGGAATTACGACGATATAAATACTATATTTCGTCGCATCATGTATCATATAGGAAGATCGGATTTAGCTATAGCGTATAACGACGTCTTTTGAAAATATAAACCTCGCATCAGCTCATCTGCAGTTATCTATAAGTCATCTATCAGTTATCTATCAGTTATCTATCAGTCATCTATAGGTCATCTGGTTATAATTCTATAATATATTTCGTCGTTTCGTTTTATCCTAATCAATTGTCCGCATTTTGCTCCTATTAATTTTATAATTGGATCGGTAATTAATATTTTTGGTAATTTATCTTCGGCAATATTATATTCGGATAGTATATTTTTTTTTTCAGCGTCGGTACAAATCTCGTGCGGTACTACTAGATCGTGACTAAATATATCTATAGATAATTCATCTCTGGTAAAACATTGTATATTAATATTTCCAATTTTATTTATTGTATCTATGGTATTCTTTGCCCAAGGTGTAGGTTTTTCTTTAGCAACTAAAATGATATAATTTAATCCTAGAGCTTTTATTTCTTTATAAATATCTCTGAGATTTACTCCTAGTTTTTGATTTTCTATATCTATATATAGTAAATTTGAATCTATTTTAGATAATAAAACGCATTTGTATTTCGAAGGTATTTGTTTACCTGGATAATCATATCCCCTAATTTTGCATAGTCTTTGCATTTTATTTTTTTAAAAAGAAATAATAAACAATTCTTTTTTTACCTAGATAAACTTGAAGGTCATCTATCAGGTATCTATCAGGTAATCTATAGGTCATCTATCAGGTATCTATCAGGTATCTATCAGTTATCTATCAGTTATCTATCAGTTATCTATCAGGTATCTATAGGTCATCTATCAGGTATCTATAGATCATCTATCAGTTATCTATAGGTCATCTATCAGGTATCTATCAGTTATCTATCAGGTATCTATAGATCATCTATCAGGTATCTATCAGGTATCTATAGGTCATCTATCAGTTATCTATCAGGTATCTATCAGTTATCTATCAGTTATCTATCAGGTATCTATAGGTCATCTATCAGTTATCTATCAGGTATCTATCAGTTATCTATCAGCTAGCTATAAGTCATCTATCAGCTAGCTATAAGTCATCTATCAGCTAGCTATAAGTCATCTATCAGCTAGCTATAAGTCATCTATCAGCTAGCTATAAGTCATCTATCAGTTATCTATAGGTCATCTATCAGGTATCTATCAGTTATCTATCAGTTATCTATCAGGTATCTATAGGTCATCTATCAGTTATCTATCAGGTATCTATCAGTTATCTATCAGTTATCTATCAGGTATCTATAGGTCATCTATCAGTTATCTATCAGGTATCTATCAGTTATCTATCAGCTAGCTATAAGTCATCTATCAGCTAGCTATAAGTCATCTATCAGCTAGCTATAAGTCATCTATCAGCTAGCTATAAGTCATCTATCAGCTAGCTATAAGTCATCTATCAGTTATCTATAGGTCATCTATCAGGTATCTATCAGTTATCTATCAGTTATCTATCAGGTATCTATAGGTCATCTATCAGTTATCTATCAGGTATCTATCAGTTATCTATCAGTTATCTATCAGGTATCTATAGGTCATCTATCAGGTATCTATAGGTCATCTATCAGGTATCTATCAGTTATCTATCAGTTATCTATCAGTTATCTATCAGGTATCTATAGATCATCTATCAGGTATCTATAGGTCATCTATCAGGTATCTATAGGTCATCTATCAGGTATCTATCAGGTATCTATCAGTTATCTATCAGTTATCTATCAGTTATCTATCAGGTATCTATAGATCATCTATCAGGTATCTATCAGGTATCTATCAGTTATCTATCAGCTAGCTATAAGTCATCTATCAGCTAGCTATAAGTCATCTATCAGCTAGCTATAAGTCATCTATCAGCTAGCTATAAGTCATCTATCAGCTAGCTATAAGTCATCTATCAGTTATCTATAGGTCATCTATCAGGTATCTATCAGTTATCTATCAGTTATCTATCAGGTATCTATAGGTCATCTATCAGTTATCTATCAGGTATCTATCAGTTATCTATCAGTTATCTATCAGGTATCTATAGGTCATCTATCAGGTATCTATAGGTCATCTATCAGTTATCTATCAGGTATCTATCAGTTATCTATCAGCTAGCTATAAGTCATCTATCAGCTAGCTATAAGTCATCTATCAGCTAGCTATAAGTCATCTATCAGCTAGCTATAAGTCATCTATCAGCTAGCTATAAGTCATCTATCAGTTATCTATAGGTCATCTATCAGGTATCTATCAGTTATCTATCAGTCATCTATAGGTCATCTGGTTATAATTCTATAATATATTTCGTCGTTTCGTTTTATCCTAATCAATTGTCCGCATTTTGCTCCTATTAATTTTATAATTGGATCGGTAATTAATATTTTTGGTAATTTATCTTCGGCAATATTATATTCGGATAGTATATTTTTTTTTTCAGCGTCGGTACAAATCTCGTGCGGTACTACTAGATCGTGACTAAATATATCTATAGATAATTCATCTCTGGTAAAACATTGTATATTAATATTTCCAATTTTATTTATTGTATCTATGGTATTCTTTGCCCAAGGTGTAGGTTTTTCTTTAGCAACTAAAATGATATAATTTAATCCTAGAGCTTTTATTTCTTTATAAATATCTCTGAGATTTACTCCTAGTTTTTGATTTTCTATATCTATATATAGTAAATTTGAATCTATTTTAGATAATAAAACGCATTTGTATTTCGAAGGTATTTGTTTACCTGGATAATCATATCCCCTAATTTTGCATAGTCTTTGCATTTTATTTTTTAAAAAAGAAATAATAAACAATTCTTTTTTTACCTAGATAAACTTGAAGGTCATCTATCAGGTATCTATCAGGTAATCTATAGGTCATCTATCAGGTATCTATCAGGTATCTATCAGTTATCTATCAGTTATCTATCAGTTATCTATCAGGTATCTATAGGTCATCTATCAGGTATCTATAGATCATCTATCAGTTATCTATAGGTCATCTATCAGGTATCTATCAGTTATCTATCAGGTATCTATAGATCATCTATCAGGTATCTATCAGGTATCTATAGGTCATCTATCAGTTATCTATCAGGTATCTATCAGTTATCTATCAGTTATCTATCAGGTATCTATAGGTCATCTATCAGTTATCTATCAGGTATCTATCAGTTATCTATCAGCTAGCTATAAGTCATCTATCAGCTAGCTATAAGTCATCTATCAGCTAGCTATAAGTCATCTATCAGCTAGCTATAAGTCATCTATCAGCTAGCTATAAGTCATCTATCAGTTATCTATAGGTCATCTATCAGGTATCTATCAGTTATCTATCAGTTATCTATCAGGTATCTATAGGTCATCTATCAGTTATCTATCAGGTATCTATCAGTTATCTATCAGTTATCTATCAGGTATCTATAGGTCATCTATCAGTTATCTATCAGGTATCTATCAGTTATCTATCAGCTAGCTATAAGTCATCTATCAGCTAGCTATAAGTCATCTATCAGCTAGCTATAAGTCATCTATCAGCTAGCTATAAGTCATCTATCAGCTAGCTATAAGTCATCTATCAGTTATCTATAGGTCATCTATCAGGTATCTATCAGTTATCTATCAGTTATCTATCAGGTATCTATAGGTCATCTATCAGTTATCTATCAGGTATCTATCAGTTATCTATCAGTTATCTATCAGGTATCTATAGGTCATCTATCAGGTATCTATAGGTCATCTATCAGGTATCTATCAGTTATCTATCAGTTATCTATCAGTTATCTATCAGGTATCTATAGATCATCTATCAGGTATCTATAGGTCATCTATCAGGTATCTATAGGTCATCTATCAGGTATCTATCAGGTATCTATCAGTTATCTATCAGTTATCTATCAGTTATCTATCAGGTATCTATAGATCATCTATCAGGTATCTATAAGTCATCTATCAGCTAGCTATAAGTCATCTATCAGCTAGCTATAAGTCATCTATCAGCTAGCTATAAGTCATCTATAAGTCATCTATAAGTCATCTATCAGCTAGCTATAGATCATCTATCAGGTATCTATAAGCCATCTATAGATCAAAAAATCTGCGCTCTTTACGACTTGGGTGTCGAAATTTTAATACCGAATTTGATTTAACGTTATTACTACTATGCTCAATTTTATTACACTTGGTACAATTACCATTTTTAGAAAAAGTACCACAGCCGCAGCGGCCGCAGGGGGTTAAGGCTCTACCAATTGTTTTAAAACGATTCGCATGCATATCGCAATATCTGGGGTCACACTTTGAGGTCGGTTTATTGCAGAGTTTTGGGCTACTACAAAGCAACCAAGTGCATCGACATTTTTCGGGGTTAGATTTAAAGTAGAGTTCTTTTATAACTCTTTTATACTTGGTTTTAGCCAGCTTTTCGACGCGTTCTAGTTGCTGTCTTTCGTTTAAAGCATGATTCGCACAAAGTTGCGTAGTTGATTTAGTTCCGCAGCCACAAATTAAACACGGTTTAGGCGCTAGGCTTCGTAGGTAGAAATGATCGAGGCACCACGGGTCTCCATCCTTTTCGCACGTAGTTAGCTTTCCGATGTTTAACCACTTGCACATGATTTATATATTTAATTATTTTATTATTTTTTTTCTCATTTTTTTTATTATTTCATTTTTCGTAAAGAGGGGTTTCCCTGTCGCGTTCGCTCCTCTGATGTACTCGCGTAGCTACGACCGTAGGGAGTATCCTATACGACGTTAGAATGCGAGTGGTATATACGACGTTAAAAAGTGAGTATTACTATACGATGTTAGAAGGCAGCCTGTATTCCTATACGACTGTTCGATACTCGCTCATTACGCGCGTGTAGCGTAATGATCGTGCATCAGGGTATGAATTCCGTCGTCTAAGATATACCGTTTGTCGTCTCTGGGATTTAAAGACACTTTATTTTGAGTTAAAGAGTTCACGATATGTTTGTCGCTCCTCAACGTGTTCATATCGTGTCGATAAACCGTAGAGTTAAACAGGCAGTCTTTATAATCTTGATGAGTTATCGCGTTGGCAACGACGTACCTTTTGACTCCTTTCGATTTCTTAATGTTCTTCTTATCGTCCATATAGATGGAGTACATTTTTGATCTGATACAAACCACTTCTTTGATAGGTTTTCCGCCGCATTCGTCCTTAAATTTACCGATAACTTTCTTGTTTGAATCGTCGTATAAAAAGTGGTCTTTCTCGTAATTGCTAAAATCGTAGTCGTCTTTCTCGCTCGCCATGTCGAGATAAAGGTCTTCAGTTTCGATACGTAAGAGCAACGAGTCCGTATCGGTATAAATCAAATCGACTTTGTCTTCGTAAGTCTTTTTCAACTTGTCGTAATAAAATTCGTACATTAAAAGCTTCGATAAGTCTAAAATACTCATACCGCAATAGACGGGTTTGTTTAAAACAACTCGCGTCTTCGACATGTTTATCATCAAAAGATTACAACGCTCAAAAATTGTTCTACCGCTATAACTGGGTTTGGCCACCAAACGAATAATTCTATCTTCTTCGTGGGCTCTGCATAAATGAGTGTTCATTCGCTTTCTAACGTCTTCCATAGTTTTACCAAATACTGAGTTGTTCATCAATTTAAAAAAGTCTTTTTCGAAGTCGGATTTAGCTTCCGTTCTCAATCGGGTATTTTTGTCGATGTAAGATTTCATCCAAGGCGTTTGTTTAAACTTTAAAACCCTACATACTTTCTTTAGTTCTAAACCGTGAGCGAGGTAAAATTTTAGATTTCTATAGTGGAGTACGTAATTCTTTCTCGGTCCGCCCGTCGCTACCAACTTAGTTTCGTTCGACGGTTTCGCTCCCGTTTTTTCCAACAGGTCGAGCTGATAAGGACTCATCGATTCCGGCGGTATGATTAGGTTCTCGGGCGCTAAAGGATAACCGTTGTGTAGATCGTGTAGTTCGTCCGGATAGTCTAAATCAACTTCGAGAATATAGCCCCAAAAAGAGTCGTCGGCTAGAGACTCTATATATTCGGCGGTAAACAGGTCTAATTTCTTTTCGTCGATCCACCTAAAGTCTGAGATCGGTAATGGTTGGCTCATGGCCCATCCGTAGAGGTTGTTGGCGTCTAGATACGAAATATACGAGTTGGGTTTGCTCGGATCGTAAGAAGCTAGATACTTATTATTGGCTTCGGCGTATCTACATGAGCCCACGCTAGATATTCCCCCTCTGGTTCCTTTCTCTACGAATAAATGTTGGTCTATATCCCTCAAGAGTTCTAAGTTGGCTTTAGAGTGTTTTAATAAAGCGTCCCAACTTAGGCCGGGCGATGTAAAATAATGGCACGGATCCAACTTATAATTCTCTCTACAGATTTCTCTAAAATTCTCGAATACGCTGGATAGTAATAGTACATCGGTCAATACGTAGAGGTCGTGATATTCGCCCAAGTTTTTGATGCCGAAGGTTCGCCATACTTTTTTAGCGTGTTCATAGTCAGAGTCGCTTATATGTTTGTCCGAAAGAGAGCTGTAAAAATGCTTCTTAGCCGGTAGTTTTCTCTCGTTAAATCGTTCAAAGCTGTCCATATACTCGTAGGGATATACACCCTTTTTCAAAAGAAGATCTCGTTTGTCGTCGGGTAACCTCTCGTCGTTTCCGTCGGGTATGGACTCGTCAACTTCGTCGTCTAAAACTGTTTTGTCGTCCGCCAAGTAGGTTATCAGTTTTCCGATTACGTTGTAATCGTTAACTTCGTCTTCGTTTGGATCTATCGCCGTCTCTAGAGCACTCGCGTCAACGTCTTCGTGCGCGGGGCTGACGGTTCTAGGCACAACGGCTTTATCGATATACTTAAACGCGTCTATCGGACACGCGGCTACCAATCGTTCCAACGACGTGGATAAGAAATTAAATGAATCTAAAAATCTGAGTTGGCCTATCGAAAATGAAATATATTTTTCGGACGTTTTAGCTATACACTTTAGTTTTCCGTCGGTTTCAGAAATACTCTGCATAATCAAATGGGCGTCGTAATTTTCTAAGTTGTGAAAGATGACCGGTATCGTCGTTTTGTTAGGTACGATCTGTAATTTTAAGTTACAGCACATGTGCGCGGCTCCTCTGTACTTGCCGGTGATGTGGCAGTGGTCTCTGACTTTTCTAAACGCGTTAATTTTCTTTTGGCATAACATACATGTTTTCTCGACGTATCCCTTTTTGTTTTCGTGCGAGTATTCTTTCAGTTCTTTTTTACTTTTGGGTTCTACGGGCTTGTAACATTGACAATTACTCGCGTGTGTTGGGTAAATCGATCTCTCGCAAATCCAGCAGGTGTCGGCGTCGTTGTGAACTTTGGCATCTTCGGGCGTGTAGGCGAGGGGTTTAGGATTTGAGAATATTTCGTTGATCTTGTCTTTTTCGCCTAGTAAACGGGTTAAGAAATGTGATGTCGCGTTCGCTCCTCTATAAATTTGAGGATCGCCTAGGACTCGCCCGTCGGGCCCGATTACTATATACGCGTAACCGCAAGCTTCGTGTTCGTGAGTCTTTTTCGTGGACCCGCCTTCACCGCGGAGTGGAACTAAGATACTTTCAAAGTCGGCGTATATAGTAAAAGGCGCCGGTTGTTTATTTTTAAAGTTTTTGAATTTTAGAACGTCGTTGGTTGAGTCGGGTAATACCGCTAAAGCCGGGGTTTGGCAAACGCCTATACAATCTATCTCGTGTCTGTCTAAAATATCTTGTCTCGAAAAATGTTGCAAGCATCTCGTACAAAAATATTTGCGTTCTTTATGTTTAGTTTCTTTAGACAACAAGCGGTCGAGGTTTTTTATCCAACAATAATGATTATTATCTCCTTTTGAAAACATCAGTAGATTGATGGCCGGTTTTCGTTGAGTAGTTAATCTCAGAGGGAAAATATTATTTTCGTAACCAAAAACGTTAATGGCGAGATTGTTCTGTTTTTCGATCTTACCAATATCCGCGATGGGAGTTGGAAACGCTACGTTCTTAAAATCTAATCCATCATCTTCTTCGAAGATAGAATTCCTTTCGTAGTGAATATTATAGTTGGGGTTGTTTTTAATCGATTCTTTGACGGAGGGTTTAAATAACTCTAAAGCGGCTCTCAACGCCCATCTGATACATCGTTGATCTTCGTTTTTAACATTGACGACTGCCTTTTTATGCGCTATGTGAGGGGGTAGTGGAATGTAGGAACTGCCTCTTATCGGCTGATATCTAGAAACGTTGATGTAGAGCGCCTTTAAATCGTAAATGACCCAACCGCTTCCGTTTGTTTGAAAGTGCTCTATTTTTTCGATTATGAACTCTATCTGTTCTCGTACTTGGTTTTCTATTTCGTCTTCGTTTAATACGGTCGATTGAGACCCAAAAAACATGCTCGCGTCTTCGACAAAAGTATCGTTCGCAAGATTATATTTTCTCAACGTCGCTTTTAATGCGAGTTGAAATTTAAAGCTTCTAAATTCGTTTAGCGCACCTTTCAATGTTTCTACAATTTTTTGCTCGTTTTCATTAAAAAATGCTAGAGGATCTACGAGAATTCTGTCGATATTCATCTCGTAATTACGCAAATAATTTCTGAATGGTCTCGGAGCTGTTTCGTTAAAAATCAAGGGGACGAGTTCTTCGTCGGGTTTTTTATAGTATCGTCGTATGGCGGATTCTAAATCTTTTTTAATGTGCTGACCCCTTCTTCCGGTAGGATCGCCCAGCGGAATATGCTTATCCGCGATTAAATGTTCTAACGATTCTTTAGACTTTGATCGTAAATTTTTATAAAGCGCTTCGTTCTTTTTTATGGCCGATAGAAAGTCTCGTCTGATATGTGTGCCGTCGCGTCCGGTTGGTGGGCCCAACGTAATGGCGTATTTGTCGATGTATTTTTTCAAGCTGTATTTTGGCCAACGTGTGTAGCCTATCGCTGGTATCATTCTGTTTTCCATCTTTATAATAGCCATTTATTTTATTTTAAAAATAAATATAACTTTTTTTGATCCAAGAAATAGAGAGAGAGGTTTGGGGTTTTTGGTTTTTTTTTTTTGCAAGAGAATTTTAAGGTGATTATGATACAGGTGGGGCTGTAGGAAAAATAGTTCGATTTTATCGATTTTTACAAAAATTTGCTGTGGGTATATACAGCGAAATTTGTTAAAAATCAGAAGAGTCTTAGAACGCTATGTTTTTCCAATTTTTTTTAAATTTTTATAAAAATTTGGTGTGGGTAGATACAGCGAAATTTGAGAGAAATCGAGAGAGAGAGAGGGAGAGAGAGAGAAATTTGAGGTTTTGAGATTTTAGGGTTTTTTTCTTCAAATTTTTACAGAAATTTGGTGTGGGTATATACAGCAATTTTGAAAGTGGTCCAGTATCCCCCTTCTCTACTACTCCACTTCCCTTTTGAAAAAGGGATCAGACAAGGATGTCCCCTTTCTGGTTTACTTTACTCCATAGCTATGGAACCTTTCTTGCATACTCTTAGACGTAAAATTAATAAGTATGGTCTCTGTATTCCAGAGAGTGACAATTATCTTGTTACCTCTGCCTATGCAGATGATGTTTCTATTTTTATAACTAATGATAATGGTTTTGATATTGTTAAAGATGTATATAATTTATTCAGCAAGTCTTCTGCTGCTTGTTTAAATGAACAGAAATCTCAAGGACTTTGGGTCGGTTCGTGGCTTAATAGAACTGATAAACCCTTAAACTTTCAATGGAATAATCAAGGTCTTAACTTCCTCGGAGTTCAATTAGGAAACTCTAACAGTTACATTCAACAAAATTGGCAAATTTGTCTGAAAAAACTTGAAAATGTTCTCAATCGCTGGAAAGGCCTGTCGAAGTTTCTTTCCTTTAGAGGTAAAGTTTTAATAGCTAACCAATTAGCCACCTCGAAACTTCTTCATGTACTTGCTGTCCTTTCCCCTCATAAGGATATCCTAAGTGAACCCCAGAGGAAGCTTATAAATTGTATATGGTCTGATGGCCGACATTGGCTGAAAGAAAAAATCTTGTATCAAACTCCTGACAAGGGAGTTTTAGGTTTAACCTGCCTCCATGCACGTACTCTTACCTTTCGTTACAATATCATACAAACATTTCTTAATAAATCCGCTCATCCTGTTTTTAAATTCACGAGTTACTTTCTACGACAATATCGTAAACTCCATTTTGATCTTAAATTCTTCCTTCTCAAACCTGAGGTCATTTTTCTGACCCATCTTCCTGTCTATTACAGTGATACAGTACGTGCATGGAAAACGATGACAGCTCAAATTGTTGTACCACCTGATTCTATTAACTTTGTAATGAATTTACCTTTGAATTCTATTTTTTTTGATAATATCACTGAGAATGACCAGCTCCTTTCGCCTCGGCTTCTGTCGTGTAGAATACAAACGGTGGAAGACCTGATGGACAAGGAGTCCGGGAAATGGAAAGCTGCGAACGACTTCACTGCAGACAACTTTCTTCGCAGAGCGTCATCCAGACTGTTTCAAGCAGAGCTCGACAAGGTTTGCCGCTCCCTCATACACATTTTCCCACACTTCTTCAACGCGTCTGGCTATCGACTTCCTATTCGTCACTTACAAGACATCATGGACTTTTCCGAACTACCACTTCAAGTCGTCATACCTCCGGACACTGACATAACCAACGCCCCTTCTAAACTCATCTACGAAACCATGAATGATGAACTGAACAATTTGAAGGATCCTGTTAAAACCTACTGGCATGAACAGGAAATCATTCCTCCAACCAAAAGCATTCAATGGAAGGAACTGTATTGTCAGCCGTCTTCCAAAAAGGAGGGGAACATTCAGTTTCGTTGACTTCATAATATTCTGCCGAGCTTGGCCGTCCTTCATCATATCAACCCCGAATTTTCATCTTCATGTACCTGGTGTGGCGATAAAGGGACAACAATTCACTTGTTTATAGAATGTCCTGCTATTCAGCCAGCCCTCAACTTCCTGCCCTGTCTACTCAACCGGCTCTTCTCTGACCTAACACAAAATTTCTACCTCTACTGGTCCCTGCTTCCACACGGCAGAGGTCGAGCAAAGGAGATGGTCCATCTTGCTAATTATTCTTTATAATCAGCCTCAAAGCCACAATTTATTCTCTTTATTCACGTTCTTCGTCCTCCGATCCTCTAATGGTGTGGAAACACAGAATAAAGAGTACAATTATGATTGATTTCCATTACTATCAATCGAAACACAACATAAATATGTTCAGAAAAAAATGGGATTATAACAATACCCGGTTCACTCTTCTTGATGGAAAACTTGTTTGGCTGATTTGATATATTAGCCAGTCTTTATCTAATATTTTGATGTACCGGTACTCGCCTTTTAGTCACTATATCCTTATTTTTGAGAGTAGTTGACTAAATTTCGAGAAAATAGTCTTTTTGCCACTACTCTTTTGATCATTATGTGGCATTATGTTTGTCATTTGTCGTCCATTCCTTGTGCTTGCGTAATGCAGGTAAAATAAAAAAATATCAAAGTATATTTGACTCCAGGAAGGCACGTAGGGCTGGCAGTTTTCAACGTATTTATGGGTCATTCTGGCGTCAAATACACTCAGAATTAGTGTGTCTGCGGCTCGTACATTTTTTGTGTGTACGTGCAGTTTAAAGTGAAAGATTTGTTTCTGTCTAAAGACCGACCACAGAAAATTTAACACAAGTGATGAAATAATGGCACTGACGCTTATTTGTCTCAGCAGGCAAATGAATTGAAGTGTTTATCGGATTGATTTATGTTCAGACTGACATGAGAGTACCGACAGATCAACAACCGTGAACTGTATATACAGGATCTATAACAGGCGATCAACCAATTGATTAGAATGCTAGGCGGACACACCCCGATGGTCACCTTTGATAGAAAAATACAAAATTGAAATAAGGTGACAATTATGGGGGCTGGTCCGGGAATATGCAACACTCAGCCTGTACCGACAAAACAATAAAACAGAGGATTAGAACACAAATCATAGTTCAATTTAACTTATGGTGTCCTGTTTTTGTGTGTCTCTGTCTCTCCTAATATATTCTGTTTCGCTTAATCCGATTGGTTGAAATCTCTAATTTTCAATTTCCCGGACAAGCCCCCATAATTGAAATATGGTGACAATTATGGGGGCTGGTCCGGGAATATGCAACCTGGCCTGCTATACTTTATAATGGCTGCGAACGGACAAGACGTGTGTCACATCGGCTCTCCGAGTTTTCTATCAAAACTTGACACTAAGATAGAGCAGATAGTCTCAAAACTACAGAGTACACCGTCTGTGCCCATAGAGTCACTGTTGAGAAGTAACTGTACTATTGATGAGCTTCTACCTGCAAGGAATTTGATCTTCGAGTCTGCAAAGGAGAAGTACCGTGACGATTTCCAAGATGGCGACGAGACAAACGACTCTTCAACAAAGCTAAGTACCCAATTTTCTTGTAATTTCTCATTAAAATCCCGTAGGTCCACACAAACAGCGGCCGATGACATCAAGGAACTATGTCTGTACATTTTTGGTCATCGGAACAGTTTTCCTAGGTCTTGTTTAAGTTCAGCTAATCAGGTTAAACCGAAGCCAACAAAGCGCACTGCGGATCGAGATTTAACAGGTGCTATAGCCCTCGATCCAGTATCTGAACCCACCCTACAGGTTATTTATCAAGCCATCCTACAGGTTCAGAACGACATAAATTTACTTGATCAGAAATTCTCAGACCAAATTGCAACACTTTCTGGCCAGATTTCTTTGTCTTCTTCTTCCCAAAGGGAAACAATTGACCACTTGAAGAAGGAATGTGATGCTCTCCATTCTACCATTGATATGCTGATGAGCCCTTCTTCTCGTGAAGCCGATGCCCATTCGAAACGCCAGCCCTGTGCCCTGAGCCGGAACAACCTGAGTACCACCATGGGTTCAGCCAGTCCAGAGGTATCAACAAGCAACCGCTTTGCTGCATTGGCGACGGAGGATGTCGATCCGGTCAACATCGAAGACAGCTTTGATGATTCCCGGACCGAAGCCGAGTTCCTGATCGACTCCTACTACGAAGCTATGCAGCCAAAAGTCCAGCCTGGCATGGAACAGGAGTCCTGTACACCCCCAAACAAGCCCTGTCCCTCCAAAAACAAGGCCTCTTTTCAAGAGCAGCTCGACCAATACCGGGACAAGCACAAGAAACTGACCACTACAAAGCAGAAACCGACACCTACCATGAAAAAACGGCCACCCACACCTAGCGAACACAACCATGCAGATATCCTAATAATCGGTGACTCAATGATCAAACGGCTACAACCCAGGAGATTGAGCAGGCAAAAGAAAGTGATGTGCCATACCATGCGTGGAGCAAAAATCGAAGATCTTGCTCCTAACGCCATCCAGCTGTCGGCCAAACACGACGTCTCTGGAGTAATCCTTCATGTTGGGACCAATAATACTTCTGACAACCCAGAGACTATTGCTGCAAAGATCACTTCTCTTGGTGAATCACTACAACCAAGATCAGTAACAATCTCGTCGATTATACATCGCAAAAACCAAACAGTGCCAAAACGCAAGAAGGTAGATGACTCTAATAATCTGCTTAAGTCAATAGCAAGACAAAATAACTGGGGCTTCATTGACAATGGAAACATAAACCCAAATCACCTTGTATCGGATGGCGTGCACCTCAACTCAACAGGAGTGCGTCTACTTGCCATGAACATTATCCAACACGTCGCAGGACCACATAAGACCACTGCTAGCCGCATCACACACCAGAGGACCCCGTTCGGCAAGACCTTGTACTCTGATGTCGTGAAGGAGCGGACTACAGCGAATCGTGATGTCCCGACGGGTTTTCAAATGGCAAATCAGTACTACCCACACCCGTATCAAAAACAGCATCCAACCCATCTCCGTCAGCCACTAACCCAGACACACTATCGAGGCCAGGAATGGGACCAATACCTAAAAACGGTCAGAGAGCTGCTCAATCCACAAGGCAAAAATCTACGATAGACTTAACAGATGGCGTTATCTACAACCGAAGCTCCGGGGGATTCTCATTCGCCCATCTTAATGTGAGAAGTTTAATAAACAAATTTGACCAATTTAAAATTTTAATGTCTACAAATCCATTCGATATCATCTGTCTAAATGAAACTTTCTGCAATGCCTCAATCTCCGACGATGAAATCACATTACCAAATTTTTCCATTGTCAGAAAAGACAGGAACCGGCATGGTGGTGGGGTTGCCATGTACATCCGAAACAATTTAACTTTCACTCGTCGTGAGGATCTTGAAACAGATGATGTCGAGTGCATATGGGTTGAAATTAGGTGTAAACAAAGACAGCCTGTGCTTATTAGTTCTATTTATAGGCCACCTTCAAGCTCTGTTGAATTCATTGATAAACTAAGTGATATTATTAATAAGGCCTCCTGTGAATGTAAAGAAATTATTGCAACTGGGGACTTTAATTATGATGTTTCAGTTGACGATGATAGTATGAACTCAAACCCAATTATTTCTTGTTTTGGTATATTCCAATTGGCGCAACTCATACATGACACAACACGTGTCACTGAGTCCACTCAAACAATAATCGATCTCATTTTCAGCTCCCATCCAGAGCTAATAAAGGAATGTGGTGTATTACCAGTCCTAATCAGTGACCATTATCTTGTTTATGGTCAACATAGTTGGAAAACACCAAAAATTAAAGGTCGCTCAATAAATTTTCGATGTCTTACAAATATAGACAATGATGCATTTAAAGACGACCTCCTTAATGCACCATGGCAAGATGTACTGGACTCTTATGATGTTGATGAAGCGTGGTGCAAATGGCACTCCATATTTATGAGTATTATTAACTTTCATGCGCCAATCAAAACTAAACGTATTCGGGGTGCCTCTTTACCTTGGCTCGATTGCGAAATTCTTAAACTTATGAGACAGCGGGATCGTGCACACAAAATCGCAAAACGCTCAGGCTCACAGATCGATTGGGGCTCTTACAAAAAGCTGCGGAATAATGTAACTAATAGAATCCGCACTAAGAAGAGCGAATACTATACATCAGCCATAGAAGAAAATAAAAGCAATTCATCTATGCTATGGAAAAAACTAAAGGAGGTACTTCCTAAAAAACAGAAAATTGCTCCAAATTCTATCACTTCCCCAAATGGAGAAAATATTGACGATCCCACTGACATTGCTGATACATTAAATGAACACTTTTCTACAATAGGAAAACGTACAGCTAGAAATTGCCCATCGGGCGAACTTGAAAACAATGATACCTACGCCTCTATTGTTGATTCTCTGGATGAACTTGAAGAATGCACTGTACCTAATATTACAGAAGAGTTCGTTCAAAAGCAAATATCATCCATGTCGGTTGGGAAAGCAACAGGTCCGGATGGCATCAGTGTTAAAATGATTAAAATTGCTTCCCCTTATATTACTAAATCTTTAACTTATATTTTTAACCTCTCCATAACATGCGAGCAATACCCTAAAGTTTGGAAACACGCCTTGGTAACACCAATTCACAAGGGAGGAGATAAATGTTGTACAGGTAATTATCGGCCTATTTCTATACTGCCAATTATCTCTAAGATTCTAGAAAGATGGGTGCACTCGGCAGTATATAGCTACCTCGATGATAACAATTTGATACCTAGTTGCCAATCGGGATTTAGACCCTTGCACTCAACTGAAAGCACTCTACACGATTTAACAAACAAGTGTTTTGAGGCTATGGAGCAAGGTGAAGTTACAGGTAGCGTGTTCATAGATCTCAGTAAAGCTTTTGATTGTGTGGATCATGTAATCCTACTAGGCAAATTGAAGAAGCTGAATTTGTCATCTTCTGGAATTAATTGGTTTAAGTCGTACCTAGACGGTCGTAGTCAGTCTGTAAATATTAAGGGCACAATATCGAAGGTCTTGCCCATAGACATAGGCGTTCCACAAGGGTCGATCTTAGGGCCACTTTTATTCATTGTTTATAGTAGTGATTTTCCATCCTGTATACCCAAAAATTGCAACTTATTTATGTATGCAGATGACTCCACGTTAACTTGTAGCTCCTCTAGTATTAACGAAATAGAAAGGAACTTAAATGTAGCTCTTGCTAGTATTCACAACTGGTGCCAAAGAAACAAACTAGCATTAAATGCCAACAAAACCAAATGTATGCTTATTGGTTCAAGGCAGAAAATATCCAACGTCGACCTGAACGTGTGCATTGCTGATAAGGTTATCGAAAAAGTGAAATCTTGTAAATGCTTGGGTGTAGTTGTTGATGAAACATTAAGTTGGGGTACACATGTTGAATACGTAAGGAAGACTGTTTCGTCTAAATTGGGTGTGTTAAACAGAATTCGTGATTACGTTCCCCAAAGCAGCCTGCACACACTCTTTGTAAGTTTAGTTATGCCATCTTTAGAGTATTGCTGTACGGTGTGGGGAGGAAGGTACATATCTCACGACAATACCCTCAACAAATGTCTCAAAAGAGCCGCACGGATAATCCTTAAATGTACCTTCCTCACCCCCTCAGCTGATATGTTTGCCAGGCTAAATTGGATTCCTTTTAAAGAAAGAGTTCAGTCCAAAAAGGCTATCTTTGTTTTCAAAAGCCTTAACAAAATGACTCCTTTGTACATGACAAATCTGTTCACACCACTTACAGTGATTCGTGAAACACGACAATCGACCCAAATGGCACTGAAAGTTCCTTTCGCCAAAAAGGAATGCTACGTGACAAGTTTCGCTGTGAGTGGTGCCAGTATATGGAATAATCTGCCTGAACAAATGAGAACCATAAACTCCTTAAGTACATTTAAATCGGAGCTACGTAAAGCCATCTATCAGTGATATTTCTGTCATTTACGCTGATCTGCGGAGTTATAAACTTGGTTGCCAAAATACTTTGGAGCCGGATGGGAATTTCCCCTTGTTTTTCACCCTAAAAGGTTTTTTTTTCGCGGGTTTTTCGCCCATCCCGTAAATCGGCAATAGGCTTCTGAAGAGTTGAAAAGTTAACCGAAAATATATTTATTTGTGTAAACATTACTGTATTTGTTTAAATATGTTGTATGAATGTGTAAATATTCAGTTTTAACTAATAATATGCAGGGCCCCAATGGAAACCAGTTTTAAACTGTTTGGGCACACCCTGGGTAAAGAAATGTAATAAATAAATAAAAATACTCAGGTGTCTCGGCTACGTTGATACCGGCCACGTACACACACTCAAACACTCACGATCTCTATCCACGAGTTTCGATCAGAAGTCTAGCACTGACTGATCTGTCACAGCATTTCGTTTTTTACTTGTCACCACACTTGTCAGAACAATATGCCGATGCCGATGCCGATGGCAGTTTTGGTCACATGGAAAGTTTCAAGAAACCTGCTCCGCAAGGTCATTACCAGCGTAGAAGTGACACCCGCATGCCATACAAACCATTTAATGCGCCCAAAACGTCAATCAATACAAACATGCGCACGGAAGACAAGGGCAATTTACGAACTTGCTACATATGCCATAAAGTAGGACACATCGCAAGTAATTGTCGAAGTAGACCTAAAGACTTCATGAAAGTAGCAAGCATTATAGCCTCCACTTTGACTGGAATTATGGATAATCCCTCTGACACAGACCAATCACCTAGTCGTAGCGAAAACAACGAATCGGATCAGACCAACACATTACCATCCACACAACATTATGATAGAGTTGCATGTATGATAACACCTCACACCTTAGGTCCTTGTGTACTCATGGTGGCTATGTCGAACTAAAATGTGGTAACGAATTACCGCATGTCGGGATAAAAACCCACCGCCATGCCAATAACAGAAGGTTTTATTAATGGCAAGAGAGTCACAGTACTTCGTGATAGTGGTTGTAGCGGTGTCGTGGTCAAGCAAAGTCTAGTCAAAGAAGATCAATTTACAGGTCAAGAGAGAGCATGTGTCTTAGTTGATGGGTCAATTCGAAAAGCCAAGATCGCAAGGGTCACTGTGGATACACCATACTTCGTTGGGTTATGTGAGGCCTTATGTATGCCTAACCCGGTATACGAAGTTATCATTGGTAACATCGTCGATGCAAGAGATCCTGCAGATCCGAACACTGAGTGGGCATACTCTGAAGAGAGTGTGAAGTCCAACACAAACTCACAAATTTCAGACTTAGTACAGATCAGTGCAGTCGAAACACGATCTCAGACACTCAGGAAGGAAAAACTTCCAAGAAAATTAACCGTGCTTGAAGAGCTACCCGAAATTGATAGTGAGCAAATCAAAGTAGCTCAACAGAGTGACCCCTCTCTGTCCCGTATTAGAGAACTCATACATAGCAAACATGAGAAAATCACCAGGAATGGGTCAACATCAACATTCTTGTGGTCAGATGGTCTGTTATATCGTGAGTTTAAGTCTCCGAGTTATCAGTTTGGTCAGGCTTGTCTCCAGTTAGTCGTTCCGTCAAAATTCCGAAACTACGTCATGAAAATAGCACACGAGTCTATCTTTACTGGTCATCAAGGTGTACGAAAGACGTCAAATATGATTGAGTCAATTTTTCTGGCCAGGAGTCCAAGCAGACATAACCAGGTTTTGTAGGTCTTGTGACATTTGTCAAAGAACAGTTCAGAAAGGCAGAGTCACAAAGGTCCCCCTCGGTCAAATGCCAATAATTGACACACCATTTCAACGTGTAGCGATGGACTTGGTAGGTCAAATTCATCCCATATCGGAAAAGGGAAACAGGTACATACTAACGCTCGTTGATTTTGCCACTCGCTACCGCTCGTAGAGCGTTTTAACGGCACCCTCAAGCAAATGCTCAAACGGTTATGTGCAGAAAAACCTCGCGACTGGGACAGGTACGTCGGTCCTTTGCTTTTTGCGTATCGAGATTCCCCACACGAGAGTACTGGATTTGCACCATTCGAGTTGTTATATGGCCGTAGTGTCCGTGGTCCCATATCAATCCTCAAAGAATTGTGGACGGGTTGTAAAACCGACAACGAAGAGGTACGCACTACATACCAATACGTACTAGATCTCCGTGAACGTATCGAGGATACTTGTAGAATAGCACACGATGCCCTCAAAACGTCGACCGAACGCAGTACCAAATACTACAACCGCAAAGCAAGAACGCGCACTTTCAACCCCGGTGATTTAGTTCTACTCTTATTACCGACGGGTCGTAACAAACTGCTCCTTCAATGGAAAGGGCCATTCCCTGTCCTTGATAAAGTAGGTCCCGTTGATTATAGAATCGATTTATCTGGGAAGTCGAAGGTATTCCACGCAAACCTACTTAAGAAATATATACCGCGATCAGAAATTACGTCATCTCTCACAGCGAACACAGAAACCTTGGATAACAGTGTACTTGAATCCGTATGTGTAGCAGTTATAGAATGTGAGCAAGACTGTGATGATGAAGAACCAGTTGAGGATGCTCGATTCGATAATGAGGACATCCTTATACTTCCACCGTTAGAAGCTAAGGAAAGCATCGACGACGTCGAAATATATCCCGATCTTTCACCAGAGCAAATTCGAGGTACTAGGTAGTTTTCGCGACGTACTCACAGATTTACCAGGACGAACCAATCTAGGGTATCATGACATTAAGGTGAAATCTGAGGAACCGATTCGAAGTAAACCTTACCCGTTGCCGTACGCGTTAATCGATACCGTGAAGATTGAAGTCACAAACATGCTACAGATGGACATAATCGAACCATCGGAATCGCCGTATTCATCACCTATAGTGCTCGTAAAGAAACCCGACGGATCGAATCGTTTCTGCATCGACTTCAGAAAATTGAACAAAATATCCATATTCGACGCGGAACCAATTCCCAATCAAGAAGAAATCTTTTCGCGTGTGTCAAACTGTCACTATTTCACAAAGATCGATCTTACGAAAGGATATTGGCAGGTCCCTATGAACCCTCTAAAGGCAAAACTGCATTCACTACACCTAGTGGTCTCTATCATGGGCGGAGATCCCGGGGGGATGGGGGGGATATATCCCCCCCCCACCTTTTGACCTGGGGGGGATGACCAATGTATTCATCCCCCCACTTTTTGAGGGTAGGCGTACTAACTTGCGCAGAGTCCGTAACTTGCCAATACATGTATTTTTGTTTCGCTATACACGTGATGACTTTCCATTGTTCCCTTTAATATAACCCATCCCCATAGACTAAGCACTAGTTTGCCTGTCCTCACTTTTTCCGGAACAAAAAATAAATGTGAGGACAGTATTGTTCCCTTTGTTATACCCTTTTTTCTGTCCTCGCTTGTAATGCAATACCATGACACCTTGACAGGCCAGCACCACGCAGCCCAGCAAGTGCGAGTGTCGTTCGTTTACTTTCCCTGCATTGAGTTTAAACGCACTGTGGGCAAGAGCTCGGTATGTACAGGCGCGGATCCAGGGGGGGGGGGGGGGGGGGGGGGGGGGCCGCGGGGCACGTGCCCCCCCGGTAAATTTAGTCCAAACAAAAAACAAAAAAAGAGAAAAAAAGAAAAGAGGGGGAGGTGAGAGAAAAGGAGGGGAGGAGGAGGGCAACTCCTTAAAAAACAATACCGCCGCCGATATTAAACATCTGCTGTGTCTACTTGTTGGCATAAAACTACTGAAAAATGCAATAAGAAAAAAAAAGGTTATCAATCATGCCGTGAAACTGAATCCCTCTTTTAAGAGAAAACCAGAGTATTTCCCGGATCCCTGGGATTTCAACTCTGTCCATCGATCCCCCTTCAATCCTCCTTGTCGGGTTCGATCCCATATTAATCCCTTTGCCGGATCTAATGTAAACGCGGTGTATCTCAACATATAATCCCCTTGGGGAGTTTATTACAGGTTAAATGGCCCCAACCAGCAGGAAACAATGGATCACTTGACTGAATGACATACTAAATGTGCCTAAATCCTCTATCATGTCTTGCAGCCGATCTGCCGATGGTTTTAACACAGGGCAAGGAACAGTCTGAAATCAAGCCCTTTTCTTGAAAACTTCAACTGATTGAACTGAATTAAAACCAAGAAAAAATCCTGATAAATTAAAAATGAAGGGGAAAAACTGCAAATTAGACGCCAAAAATGGGGAGGGAGAAACTTAGATTTTTGTAGTGATGCATGACATGGCTAAAAAATTGCCAAAAAATAATGGCTAACATAATGATATATATATTCTCCATATACAATGCAATCTTAACAACTTTCAAAATAAAAAAGTCCCGTGAAAGTGGTCAGGAATCGCCTGAGATTGCACCACGGAGCATCCAAAATCCAAATTATTGTCATTTGTTGCAATTCAAGCTCAAGAAAAGGTTAAATTTTGACACAATTTTGCACCTAAAATTGTGTAAGCCCTAGGGGCTCCAGGGGGCTTTACCTCAACCCCTAGCAAGGGCTTTGCGCCTGCAACCCACCAGGGGGCCCTTAAGCGGTCCCTTGGACCCCATGCCGTGTCGCGCTCCACACAAGGGTGGCCTTTCAAAAATCATCCCCCCCCCCCACAAGTAACAAGAAATCTCCGCGCATGGTCTCTATCAATTCAAAGTTATGCCTTTTGGTCTTGTGAATGCCCCAGCCACCTTCAGCAGAATCATGAGAACCCTAACTAAAGACCTTGAACATGTCGATAACTATATTGATGATATTCTCATACACACACCATCTTGGGAAACTCATGTGAGAATACTAGCAACCCTATTGAACAGACTCAGAAAAGCTGGCCTATCCGCACGCCCGAGCAAATGTTCTGTTGGCATGAACACTATTGAGTTTCTAGGTCATACTGTAGGCAAACGTACGCTTGCGCCACAACTAGGCAAAATAACCAAAATCCAGCAAGCACCTAGACCAGTAACAAAGAAACAACTTCGGTCATTTTTGGGATTGTCAGGATACTATCGAAAATTCATTCCCAACTATGCAGCGATAGCATCGCCACTGACTGATAAAACGAAAAACAAAGAACCAAACCAAATCCGATGGACAGAAAGCCAGCAAATGGCGTTTGAAAAACTCAAGCAATGCTTATCAAATACTCCAATCTTGATGTTGCCAGATTTTAATAAGACATTCATCCTACGCACTGATCTTGGCATAGGAGCAATCCTCTTACAGGAACAGGAGGGTACACCTTTCCCTATAGCATATGCAAGTCGAAAACTGCTGAGTCGTGAACAAGCATACTCATCCATAGAAAAGGAATGCCTAGCCCTCGTCTGGGGGGTGCAGAAGTTTCAAACCTATCTCTATGGCAAACCTTTCATAGTTGAGACTGATCACCAGCCATTGACTTACATACAAAAAGCAAAAGTGGCGAACGCACGTATAATGCGCTGGGCACTGGCAATGCAACCGTACCGCTTGAGAATAGTCGCAATTAAAGGCAGCGATAATATCGGTGCGGATTTCCTCAGCCGAAATACCTAGATTGTATATAAGATTGTAAACAAAAACCAGTCAGATATGTTAATTTCTTGAAAAATAGGGGGTGAAATGTTACAACGTATCCTATTTTTTATTATTAGTGCATTTTCCGCGCGTCCCTTCTTTGCCACCCCTACGCGTATAAATTGAGCACGCCAGACGTTTTTGTCCAATCACCGCCTTTCCCGCAATTTTTACTAAAACCTGTTAACGATAGGGAGTTCTTTACTGAAGCGTGAACCCTTTGTTATGCTATGACAGTACTGAGACGTAACACCTCTGCTATTATTGTCCATAAATCGGCACCAGTAAGAGACAATAGACAGTTGCACAGGTACTTCAGTTTGACAGAAAGTGTGGTGACAAGTAAAAAACGAAATGCTGTGACAGATCAGTCAGTGCTAGACTTCTGATCGAAACTCGTTGATACAGATCGTGAGTGTTTGAGTGTGTGTACGTGGCCGGTATCAACGTAGCCGAGACACCTGAGTATAGCAGGCCAGGTTGCATCTCCAAATTGTGAAATACAGTCACAAAATTGAGCATTGCCACAGATCGGCAAAATACAGTGCCGAAATTGTCCAAGCAGTCCCGGTCACTTTGACCAGCAACACATCACTCAGCCTGTCACCCAAGTTCACCACCTAAGAAGCAACCGTGAGTTTTTAGTAGTTTATTCCATGTATTGTAATATCGAATTATTTTAGTTTAATTTTTCAAACATTAAATTTGTGCCGAAGACCCACGATACAATAAAATAGAACTCTGACGAAACACTGGAAGTGACAGACGGTAGAAATCATTGGCCATGGTTGTAAATAATTCTGAATATTTAATTTGAAAGGAATCCGCAAGTTTAAGGTTTACGCCATGGATTCCGAAAAGAGTGATTAGCAATCATTTGATGATACGAAAGTACTATTAAGAACTTGATTCGTATATTGTATTATAGATGGCCGTATGTTCGGCTTAGAAGCTTAACTGATTGAGAGAAGACTACTACCGTATGAGTGTTGATGCAACCAGTGATGTGGAGTGCGTCCGGTTAGACTGGTTGGCGATTTAGACGGTATAGTCCAGACGGTTGATGAGACCGAAGAAGTCTATGAGACTACACCCTGATACGGTGAAACTTATGTAAACGCCTTGAAATGTGGGTTATAACCAGTGTTGGAGGTCTCGAGACCGGCCTCGGCCTCGAGGCCGGCCTCGAGGCCGATTTTTATGGCCTCGGTCTCGGCCTTGGCCTCGGAGTGCAAGGCCTCGGCCTCGGCCTCGGCCTCGGAGCCTTCCGGACTCGAAGATCTGGTCGAGGCCGGCTCGAGGCCGCCCACTTTGACCAATTTTCCCACCAATTCAGATGTGTTTTCTGTTTCAATTAATTTAAATTGTTTACCGTCATGAAACTTTCGAGAAGCTGCCACAGTGAGTTCCGTGAAACGAAATAAAGTTTCAAGCAGATACGCACGAATTAATGAACTGGTATTTGCATTATTGCACCATGGAGCTATAGATAGCTCCCCGATTGCACGTACTACGTACGTACATTATATGTATTATCTTCTTGTAGAACCAGTCTACTCCCGGTAATAGACTACGTGTAGTTCCTGGTCCAGCACTTCACTCGCCCCATGAACTGCCAATATTGTGTTACACGTACTCAGGTAGCATCTAATATTTTTGTTAGATAATCTGTCTACTCCCGCTATAGACTGGTTCCTGGTCCACCACTCGGCCCTGAACGAGTGAACGTTAAAGCGATAATCATAATGGCCGGCAGTGAAGTTGAGGGAACCAACCTGTTATTCACGCGTGCTCGCGCAACGCGAAGCCTGTCACATGTCTACTAGTCTATGTACCCATAACTGCATGCCCTTGCAAAGACTGTCCTCTCTGTTCCAGCTAGTCTTGGTTCAAAGACGTTACTATTGTACTTTTGTACTTTCGCAGTTGCAATGCACAGGCAGCGCGATCAGGTACAGTGTAGTTGCAATAGGCCGACAGCGCGATAAGATTTTGGATCTGTAGTAAAGTCTTGGATAAGTTGGCATTTCGGGGGCGCGACCAGACTGTGGACTGTGATAATGATGGACGGTTATGCAATAGACCGATCCAGTGAGGTCGCCTGATGGTGTTCTGACCAGTCACATTCGTGGTTTATGTCCGACATGCGTGCACGCGCATGTGACGCGCGCAGCTGCAGATCAATGGTCATGATGCCTCGTCATGTCCTATGTATTTGCATGTAATGAATAATTTATGATAAGGCCCAAACTCGGTCACTGTTTGGATCCCTCGGAAAAGCGAGGGAGAATCATCGAAAAGTAAAGAAAAAGTTAAGAATTGCCTGCCAACTTATCCAAGACCCTTGTGGCGATCCAAAATCGTGCACGTTTGACAAACACCGGCTGCGGATTCGGCTGCATTTTGTAAACTACGCATGCGTGAGGCCAGAACGCACGTACGAAGCCGGGATTTCGAGGACACAACGTTAGTGAATCTGGCGCGCGGGCGCTCCGAAATAACAACACAAGGGTCTTGGGCCCAAGACTATGTTCCAGCCAGCAGTGCTCCAGTGGAGCGCATTTTTAGCAGAGGAGGGATTATTATGAGGCCACACCGTGCAAAGCTATCCCAATAGATGCTGGAGACCCTTATGTTCTTGAAATGCAATAAACATATCCTTTAAGGAACCTGCCATTGACGTGACTTGAAAATAGAATAAAAAATCCAACAATGAAGGTAGTGTACACGATTGGTAATCCTCTAATTTGTTTTTACTGAATTATTACGAAATACCTTACTAGCCTGTAAGTTAATAGTAGTCTCAATCATCGTGTGAAATGATAACACCAGGTGTGCTGTCGTTGTCAAGAAAAGTGAAAATTTATATTGTTTTCAATCGTAGGAAAACTGCCCTGTAGGTCAGTGGAACGATATTTCCTATAAAATACTAACCCCCAAATCCGCCCATTTCTGAAAATTGCAACAATGACCAATCATACACACTGCCTTTAACCTTGATTGAGTGGATTATTAGTTTATTACGTGTTTAGTAACCGGCCTCGGCCTCGGCCTCGGCCTCGGACGTTGTGGCCTCGGCCTCGGCCTTGGCCTTGGCCTCGGACGTTGTGGCCTCGGCCTCGGTCTCGGCCTCGGAGGTTGTGGCCTCGGAGGTTGTGGCCTCGGTCTTGGCCTCGGCCTCGGAGGTTGTGGCCTTGACTACAACACTGGTTATAACCAATTGCACCAATTAATGGATTGCGTAGCTATATTGTGAAGACGTCGTCAGAAACACATTTATTATTGGGTTTGTTTCAATTTGAATATAGTTTGCTCTATTTTTATGATACAAAAAGGAATCCCCCGATAGAATGATGGGTAAAACGTTAATACGGTAATCTGGAGGTGGTGAGTTCGAATCCACAGATTCGCCTTTTTCGTTTATTCCGTTTTTGTTGTTGTTTTGTGTGTGTGTGTTCGTTTTGCTGTTATTGTTACAAGCGTCATCCAGATAAATGGAACGAGATAATTCTTTTAATGTTGACTTACTGATAAAGTAGTAAATTGAACAAAAAGATATTGGACGGTCCAGCTTTGAAACGTAATTGCCAGAAAACAAAACCAAGTTCTATTTGTGTGTGTATCTTTGGATTAAATTCATTCCAATAAATTAATTAAAGAGATACACTGTATATTTCATAATACGAAAGGAAGATACGAAATTAGTGTGAAGTGTGAAGTAAAACAGAATAACTATTTTTGAGGATTACAAAATTGTACAACAAATGGGTACTGCAAGCACTGGGTACTATCTTCGCGCGTAGTGACAATAATTTAGGATGCACAATGGGCTCCGCATACTGAGAGTTATTCCTTTATGTCTGTGTCCCTCGACGTGCCGCCAGGTGGCTCGGGCCTAGGTAGCTTGTATCGCACGGTGTTTTTTATATTAAAGTTGGTTTGTGTGTTCTGGAAACCTGTGTCACAAGCTTGTAGGGGACCTTAAACAATAGAGGACAATAGGGTCCCCGATTGATAAAAAGGTCCCCGTTTGAAAATCGTGTACAAAACCAATGGGAGGCTTTCCGAAAAAGTTTTAAGTACAAACAAAAGAGGGACAATAGGAGGTCCCCGATTGCACCCGTTTACACACTTGGGTGTGTGTGTTGTTGTTGTTGTTTTTTGTTTTGTTTTGTTTTGTTTTGTTTTGTTTTGTTTTTTTGCTTGTAGGGGCCTACGCCTAAAGTTGCAAACCAGAAAAGCAGAAACCACAGGTCTTATATTGCGCGTATGGGTATAAGAACAAAACAAAGTGGTTAAATGGCGCCACCAACGTTGAGAAAATGTGTCCCCCCACCCCCCCCCCACCCCCACCCCCACCCCCACCCCCACCCCCACCCCCACCCCCACCCCCACCCCCACCCCCACCCCCACCCCCACCCCCACCCCCACCCCCACCCCCACCCCCACCCCCACCCCCACCCCCACCCCCACCCCCACCCCCACCCCTGTAAAAAAAATTGGAGTCAACTTTGGGCAAATGTACGAACAAAATCCAGAACACCCCCCCCCCCCCCGCAAACAATCCTGGATCCGCCCCTGCACATACCATATTCCTGGGTTAATGTGGAATTTGAAACGGGCTCCTCATATAAAGTAACCAAACAAATTTATCAGAAGTTTACGGCACAATCATCAATATTTGGAAGTAAATTTCATAGGAAAAGGACTTTCAGTCGTTCTGAAAAACAAAATTCTTCTCTTCTCAGCTTCAATCCATTTCTGAAGATTGGTGTTACTTTTACAAACCACGCCCAAAGCAAGCGGATTGATTTATTTTTCCTAAAAGCACTGATTTCCAGATACGTAAAAATGTATTATAAAGGCTGCAATTATACTGGTTAATTTCTACAGCAAAACGTACCTCGCTTGAGAAGGTATAAATACCAGAATTGAAGGTTGACATTGTAGTTAATTTTGCTCGGATTGATAATCTATTTAAAAATATATCCATCTAATATGCATTAAATACTCTCCTGCGCCCACATGACATGCTTGCTTCATGTACTCACCAATTCCTTGGAACGTGAACTTGGAATTCTTGTAGGTGAGGTTATGCAGTGTTTCCGAGTCAAACATTGGGTGCCGTGCATTCCTAAAAGAGATCTCTGTCTCGTACAGCTCTCATCACCCTCTACACACTGCGGTCGTTCTATTCTTGGGTTGAGACGTCATCCTTGATCGGTCGTAGATCGTTTATGTACATCTGCGGGATTGTAGTGCGCCCTCGCATTGTCTACTTGCACTGCAGGCCTATATACCCCCATCGAACCCCCATTTACAAGGATCCAGTTTTCCGAATTGTTGTTTTATTGAATTGATAAAGTGGAATGTCTTTTTCTTCTGTTGTTTGTGTTCTGTGCGATACAAAACTGGTACAAAACTGGTAAATCTGTCACTCCGGCTGGTTTTCAAAATATGTTTGCACGGCCAAAATACATTCTGGCCCACATTTTCAGGAGAATTTTCGAATTTGGACCGGAATATCTGGATACGCATCCCAGCCCCCGTCGAAATTACTGGCCTGGTTTAGTCATCATCGGCAGTTTTGAGCTCCCCTCATTTTTAATTGTGTATTCCTTTCTAATAGGAAACTATACTAGGAGGATGATTCGACAAACTTACAACCTTCATTACTCAACTGTACTGTAAAACAACAACGATCGTAAGATAACCCATTTTATAACTACTCTTATACAATTCGTCAAACAATCCACAAGGGATAAGTTAAAATAAAGTCGTATCCTCATTGAGTGATCCCCACAATGTCGCTTCCCAGGTTGTATCGTATAATTGGGTGTGATCCCTGATTATACGGCATTCTGGGTTTATGACTTCTGACTAGCACCCACCCGAACAAAGATACTGACAATTTAGGAGACTGCCAACATAGGGCAAGATAGCTCAGTTGGTAGAGCGCCGGTACGGTATTCCGGAGGTCGCAGGTTCGAATCCCGCTCCTGTCAGTTTTCTTTGTTCACTTTGAAAATATACTCTTATACAAGTTGAGTACAGTCATACTACATACATTTACATAAAATCTACCATAACCATTATACAATACACTTTACGTTTCACCTAATGGTAGGGATGTGTCTACTGTGGTTGAAAAATGGGGTTGTGGATGTGACAAAAATCACCGTGGTTAATCTTCTTCTTCAAGAGAAGATAAGAACCCCTTTGCCCTCTAATTCTAAATTTCAACACTGCATTTAAAGACAGCCTTCCTAAACAAAATAATTTCAATTAGTATGGTCAATGTGAGCTATAATCTTGGACAAAACTCGTTGTGCCACCTCCTCTCCTCCAGTTAGTGTTGGCTAGGTATGGTAAAAAATCGACCATTGATGAAACTCGTACACATAAAGATATGTCATTGGGTGGGGGTATGGGTATGGTCTACTGTTGAAGTGTCCTTTGAGTTTTGTCCAAGATTTTTTATACACATGAGACTAAAATGCAATCCCGAAGAGACACTTTATTTGTTAACAAGAACGTGTACCATCTGAATAAAATCATGTAGTATGACTAGAATCCTAAAAATATTGAAATTATATTGATAATTATTTGAACTATATATATATTTTCAGGATCTATTATGTACCACTGCATGCATGTAATATTTAACTACAAGAATTCACAATCTAAAAAAAGATTTAATTCTTTTAAAACATTGTTAACGTCTATTATGTACATTTTTGTCAGAACCCCCCACCCCCACACACACAAGTGTGTATATACCTGCAATCGTGGACGTCCAATTGTTCCTCTTTTGTTTATACTCTTTTGTTTTTCGGAAGGCCTCCCATATGTTTTGTACACGATTTTCAATCGTGGACGTTCGGTCAAACGTGGACCCTTTGTCTACGCCCGAATTCTTTTGTCCTAGGTCCACGATTGCCGGTATATACATACTCACACACACACACACAGTCACACAAACGGGTGCAATCGTGGACCTCCCATTGTTCCTCTTTTGTTTATACTCTAACTTTTTCGGAAGGCCTCCCATTGGTTTTGTACACGATTTTCAATCGTGGACGTTAGGTCAAACGTGGACCCCTTTGTCTAAGCCCGAATTCTTTTGTACTAGGTCCACGATTGCCGGCATATACAAACTCACACACACCAAACCCCAATAAATATTATAATCAAGCAGATAACACGTTGTGCAGAGATCCATGGCTCTAAATTATTACACTTGACTCAAGTCGGAATTATGTGGTAATTGTTCATTCTATTGTCCGTGTTAATTAATATTAATTAATGCGAGACATCGTGCGACAGCACGCCCTCTCGTGCCCGTACCTACATTATGTGAGTTGAGAATCCCGACTTAACGATTTGCGAATACGTTTGTACACAACAAACAAATGGGGTCATGCAAAAATGATGTGCGCTTGCGCAGTTGGAACTCCGAAGTGGCTTATACAAAGGCTCTCTAAAGGATAGATTGAACGAAGTCCGACTTGAGTCAAGTCTACTAATAGAAACACACCGAAAATAATCTTTTTGGATCTCTGAAATAATAATTAAGTCTTTTCTTCACAAAGTAAACTGACTATTCTTGACGATGCGAAGGTCCGGGAGAAGATTTTTTTTGTTCATAAGAATTGCCGGAGTGTTTCTGCGGCTTTGTAAGCTACAAGACAGATTCTCGGACTTGTTTTCCCTTGAAATAAAATCCTCCACACCACAATTAGTACAAGAAAAAAGAAAGAAATATAAACAGGGCAGACGATTCGAACCCAAGCCTTGTGCTCCAAAGCCTTACGCTCCACTAATATAGGCCGACAAAAGCGGTTTACTGCAACCTTATACATTTGTCTGAAAACGTCACTATATCCAGCGCCCTCGTGCGATGCTTATTATATAAATTAATTTATCATAAATATGCATGATGGCAATTCTAGTCTTCAAAAATAAATGGCATCCGGTAGCCGCCAATGTCACTTGATCAAAAAAGAGGAATTCCCGCCTTTTCCCGAAAAAGTCCGAAGTTTTCCGAACTCGTTTTCATCAACATTTGGATATTATCGTTGGTGTTCGGTAACCAAAATTTAATGTCAAGCCAGATGTCGGTCCTGAAATTTTTGAATTCTTAATTATATCGAAGCTCAAAGATCTATGCCATACTCTTGCCGTATTTTTTCGACCGGATTTTTCGACCGGAGTATTAATATTGAATGTTGCCACTGACGTCACTCGATGGACATTTAACGTCATGACTACTTTAAACCGCAGGTAGCGACTACCTGACCTATCAAGGGTCGTCAGGTAATATTGAGGTGGGAACCAGACTGTGTTATTTTTAGACGTATGAGGGCGCAGTTTCTGTGATGTCAGTTTAGACACTCTCAAGTTTAGGCACTTACTGTATAGCCTCGATTTGGCTCATGGCACCATTATGTCTGTACTTATATCTTGATGGGTGACCGAATATAGCACTTAATTAACAAAAACACAAACAGTAGATTATACATGTAGAAAAACCCCAAAACAATCTACCACAAGTCATTTATCAGAAGTCATAAAAAACTCCATATCTGGGGCTTGCTGACCCACTTTCTTCTTGAGATATAGTGGATACTAGACTGGTTCCACCCCCCAAATATTCCGACCGATAACCAGTACAGATGTGGCGCTTTGGACTGGCCCTCGTGTGCGCAAGCCATTCTTAAGTGCTGAATGCAGTTTTCATAGATTCGTAAGTAGGTCTGGATCATCAAAACATGTATTCTGTTGACTATACATGTGTTTTGACAAGTTTTTGGAGCGGATAAGAACAAAGACATTATTCCAAAGAAAAGTGTAAGGGTGGTAGGGCTGGCGACCTAAAATGTGGCAACCCCTCCACTTCTGTTGTAGCCCATTATCTAGAGTGGCTTTTAGCCTTTTATTGGGTGACTTCCATAACAAATCGCTATGCATTTCTGGTATATTAATATGCAAACCCAACCCTCATTACCATAACCATGCATGAATATACAGCTGGTTTATGCTGATTAGTATTACCCGCTACGGTCCCAATAATCGAAGTCAGAACAATAATTGAGGGGCCGAAAGGTTTGTGTCCACTGTATATAGAAAGAGGCTACTGGACCTCTGACATAAAAATTAAGTCTTTCGTTCACAAAGTAAAATGTTGATGTTCTTTCTAGTCTGGTTTCCAGAAGGGTTATGTCCACTGCACCTCTAACAGTCTAATGGACCTCTGTCCACGATTGAGTACCCGTGAGTAAACCAACGTCAGTGCACTACGAAGAGTTTGCAGAGGAGAAGTCAAATTTTCAAACTTTACGGTTGACTAATCGCTCATGTTATTAGGTTCATTTAAGGCCATTTCTCAATTTTTTTGTAAAACAGCGTCCACCCCATAAAGCTGCTGATTTCTGTTGCTGAGGAGCGTAAAACCAGACAGACCGGTTTGACTCGGGTCGACATTCTCCAATTTTCCAAAATAATATCATGACATCTCCGAGGCAAACTGTTGGTAGCGCACTGTTTTGCAATACCCATATTGATCTAGAGGGTTTACGTTTTTTTACGATTCCCCGCCGCTTTAAATACGTCGCATCATCATTTCACACCCTTTAAGAGACACCTGATAGCCCTTCCATGTGACCCACTGTATCCCCATGTAATCATTAACTGATGGGATGCTGTTGTACACGCCGTTCAAGTTGCTATCAAGCTTTTTGCACTTCTTGAACCACCAGCCTGCTTGAAATACTTCGCCGCAGTTCAAACCGCCAGAATTGTCGTTGTCTTGATCTCGTGTTGTAAAAGATCTCAAATGTAAGTTGGTCAAGGAATCACCTGAAAGTGAAAGGCATTAGGTGGTACAATTGCTGAAAAGCATCGCGCGGTAGGGTGCAGGGAGGGTGCTGCTACCAAACATGAAATAAGTCTGGGGCAAATCTTAGCATTCTAAATGATGGCCCGGAGATCCTATTAGAAGTGACCCAAATCAATAAAGAGCAGGACGCAATTTTTCCTTCGTATAACGGTTCTAATGTATGTGTGTATTTTCCCCGTACTGTGCGCTATGTTTTTGGAGAGCGTCGGACTATTGCTTTCTATGTCATCACATCATTAGTTTGTTAAAGAAGTTAAACAAAAAACTGACTAGGTTATGGAATCGATTTTGAGAGTAATCAATACAAAGTGAAAGGATGGGATTCGAACCTTTGAGCTAAGGAATCACGCGTCTTATACACTACTCAAAATAATTAAAGAAACAAGAAACAAATTGTCATGGTCTATTTGGGCTACCGATGAAACAAAGGATATTAAAGAGCAACTAAAACGCCAATTTATTTTTGACTTTTTGGACTTTTCCGACAGTTCAAATACTCTTTTAACTGATGGAGATTAGTTTGCAGACGAGAGGGATTTTTTTATTTTAAAAAGGGTTGTTATTCTGAACCACTTATCCTGTTTCGCGAAAGCTCATTATGTATGTAAATGTATGTACGTGACCCCGTGACGTACACGTGTAGAGTCGGTTGATACTACAGCCAAACACTATGCATGTACGTACGTGGAGTTGATGCTGCTGGAAGAGTTTTGGTCGACATAACTCCTCCGTTTTCCCGTCTATTTTGTCTAATTTTGATATTATTTCAGTATGAGCATGGTTCTGAGATAATCATTATGCCTCGATCGTGTGTAGTTGGGGGTTGCACGAGGAACAGCGACAAAAACCCTGACCTAACCTTCCTGCGATTCCCAGTGCTGAATGGAGTTCAAAGGCTACAGTGCAGGGTCCGCTTTGTAGACAATACAATATCTGATTTTCTGCTGTCGAAATGGTCGAAAATATGTGCAGAACATTTCGCCAAAGACTGTATTGATGATAGTGTTAGTATGAAAACTTAGCTGGGTTTGAAGGCACAATTCCGTTTGAAGGTTGGAGCCATTCCAACTCTAAAGGCACCGAGCATTCCAATCCTGTCCCGGACTCGCGCGCCCCAGAGCACGACGACGTTCCCTGGGGTTGCCGGCTCGAGCAGCCAGAGCCCCGGCCGTCTCCCTGTCCACGCTCGGTTGACTCAACATGTATTGTACACGCACGGTACCGCATGCGCTGCATGCGGTTGAGTCTGGTATCTTATAACAGAAATTGTGTGTATGAGAAGGTGCGGGTCCTTAGGACTGCATTAGCAAAGTCGCCAGCCTAGAGTATAGCATCAGCTCACACACAACTCACCGCGCAGGTCCCAATAAAAGCCGACTGCAAACAAAGGAAAGTATGACTCATAACTAGCTTTTCAGCAAAAACAAGCCTACAACCCCAATTCTAAATGTGTCTCACAAAGATGTCAACACTTTAAAATATGTTTACCGTAGTGCTACACCTGAATCATGTGCAAAAAGCACAGCAAGTAATACTAGCCTTAGACGTACAGACTCTACGTAAAACATTGTCGTATAATACAGTGACGTAATATGTTTCTACACGATACGTCATCACTCGCGCGATAAGGCACGCAGTTGACCTCGGCCTTTTGTGAATCGAGTCAAAGTGGCTCAGAAGTAAAAGGCTCAAAAACATTTTTCAGATAAGTCCAAAAAGTCAAAAAAAATTGGCGTTTTAGTTGGTCTTTAAGGTTATGTGAAAGTCATTCAAGTGTGGTCAACACCTGGACACATGAGTGTCCATTTACCCTATATAAGGTGCTGATTTTGTGCACTTGTCCTCACTAGCTGTTATCACTTCTTGCAAAAAGGTGAAGGTTCTTCCAATTTGTTTGTTAGCTGTCTGTCTTCTGGCACTGAGTAGTGGTGTTCGCCATCATTTAACTGAAATTGAGGTTACTATATAGAGCTGTCCAGCTCCTTGAAGATGGCAATACACAGCGTGAGGAACATGATCTGTACACGAGAGGCCGGGTCAGGGCCGCAGACGTATGACTGTATACCCCTCCTCAGGACCGATACCCGCGGATCCCGGCACGTCGAAACCGACAAATAAAGTACTGCTAGATCCTTAGCGACAAACTTCCAGAGGGCAACTGTTGTCCATGTATGCAACCAAACAGTGAGGAATCGTCTGCATGGAGATGGTATGAGAGCCAAACGACCAGCCAGAGACCCCGTTTTTACCTCACTACACCGCCGAAGAGCCCGGCTGGAGTTTGCCAGAGACCATCAAGCTTGGCAGGTGGACCAGTGGGCGTCAGTACTGTTCTCTAATGAAAGCAAGTTTACTGTTTCAACCAATGACAGACGTGTGAACGTTTGGAGACGCTCAGGGGAACGATATTCAGACTGTAACATTGTTGAATTTGACCACTATGTAGGTGGATCAGTTATGGTCTGGGTGGGAATATGTCTGGACGGGCGCACGGACCTCATCGTGATAGCTAGTAGTACACTAAACAGGTCCGAGGTATCGAAATATGATACTGGAGACCGTGGTAAGGCCATTTGCTGGTGCCGTTCGGGAAAATTGCACATTTGGTACAAAATAATGCTCGTCCACACACTACACAAGTGTCCATGAACTTTCTCGAGGAGGAGGGGATCAACACCATGCCCTGGCCAGCAAGGTCTCCTGACATAAACCCTATAGAGCATGCATGGGACATGCTTAATTGGCAGATAGGTTGCAGGTCGACAGCAAGCTCCAGATACTGTACAGACACTCACAGAGGCTTTGGTTGAAAAGTGGAGAAACATTATTCAGGACTCCATAAGACTAAGCATAAGACTAAAACTAAGCAGTTAATTCTATAATGCGGGGATCACACAGTCCCGATTATGGCTCCCGTTGGCGATCAGACAGCGCTACGACACGAAAAGTGAAAAAGTCGGATTACAATCCTCAATGATCTGGAATGTCCTATCATTGTCTGAACGCAGTCGTATACGTTCGTAACAGAGTCCTAACAGAGTCCTACAGAGTCCTGCGGATCGGGAAAGGTCCTGAGAGGTCGGCCAAGCACTCCCGACAGTTAGGTGCCTCCCGTTGTTGTCGGGAAACTCAGCCGATTTTGTCTAGTCGGATTACAATCGTGACTATTTCGTGACAGATTCTGCTGTATCGGATCAAAATCGTGACAATGTCCTGTGTTGTCTGGACGGTGTCTGGATGGTGTCTGGATGGTGTCCTGTGGATTGGGACGCTGTCGTGATGAACTGGAATGATTTGGAGAAATTTTTCATTGCCGTTATTGCCGATTGAGTACAGATTGCATCCACGTGACTAACGATATTCTGTCGGGTCGCTTCCGGCAACATCGGCTCACTGTCGTGTCACTGTCCGATCTCGGTCGGATCGCATTCGGGAGAATCGGGACGCTGTCGGGACAGATTCGGTCGTTTTTTACCGTTCGAAAGATGCAAATCGGTTCAGATTCGTATTGAGAACGGGAGAATCGGGACGAAATCGGCTGGAAACGTCTGAATCGGGACGCTTCCTGAACAATATCTGATTGTTGTCGTGATTAAATAGATGTTTCTCAAAATTTTCGAATTTCCCGCCACGATTCTCACGATCTTGATCAGACTTTTGACAAATTTTAATCGGGAATGGTCCTATCGAGGACGGCAGTAAAAATCGGGAATGTGTGACTCCAGCTTAAGCATGCCTCGGCGCTGTCAGTAGTGCATACAAGCATGTGGAGGTCATACCTGTTACTAGCCATAATATAGGTTTTTCCGGGTAATTTAAACAAAACTTATTTCAATTTAAACAAAATTTATTTCAATTTAATACCCGGCTAATTCAATTTCGTTTGAAAATGAATGCTCCGTTGAATCAGCATTCAACAGTCAAAAGGAGTAATTCCATTTCAGCAGTTAGCATTCACTGGCCAAATAGGATCATTCAAATTCATGAGGTCGCAAAGATCATTCAATTTCGTAAAAGCCAGCAGCAAGAGGCTGGTCAACCATTCAATTTCATCAATTGGCAAACATTTTTCAAATGTTTACATTCAAATTCGTTTCAATGGTATGTGCTTTCTGATTCGTATTTTAATTTGACGTGGTCCGAACATTAGCAGAATCATAGAAGAAAACATAAAGACCAGTGCAAACTATCACAAGGCTATAGCGAAAGATTTTGTTTTCATTTCAAACTTATCACCATAACTTTTTTAACTTTACTTAACAGTCTTCTAGATACAGGGTACAGGCTTTAACTTTAATCATGGGGTAACAAAGCAAAAGGAACAACTATTGCAATGAAGACAAAACACATGCATATGCCGTAAATTAAATGCAAACAACACGGAAACGCATCTAACATAGAAAAACTCAAGTGCCAGTAAAAGAGCTATTGCCAGCTTCCTCGAATAAACAAGCCATAACTCATGTTTAATTTGAACGCACAGAATTTGAAATTCATTGCCCATAAACGAAAAAGAAAACAAAAAACTAGCAACAAATTTATGTGCGCTTCGATGAGTCCTAATTTGATTTCATGAATTGTAGATAGGTAGTAGAAATTCAACTGAAGATTGGTGAAAATGTGGTCTTGAATGCCTATAAATGAAATATAATGACTAAAACGAACCTGAATGAAAAGAACGAAATCATGTGTGCACAAACACGAAATTGAATACAATAGTAGCAAAAAGAAACCCAGGTTAGATTGAATTAGAGGAAATGCGTGAATTCGAATGCATGGTAATGAAATTGAATTAATGTGTGATGAAATTGGCCGGAAAAACCTATAATTACCTCTGACTTTGTCAAAACGTGGACAGTGTACAGACACTCATGATAACTGTCAGATGTTTATGTCCACGTTTGTTTTTCATTCACGTTTTATTCATGCTAACAGGTTACCATATTCACCTTGCACTGTTGACTAGTGTTAGGAAATCAACTGACCACACCTGAATGACTTTCACATAACTTTAATAGCTCTTGTTCCAACGGTAGCCCATATAGACCATGACAAAAGAAATGTTGTTCTTGTTCCTTTAATTATTTTTAGTAGTGTTTAACATGGAAAGTGGCAGTGTTGGGTCTTGATCCCGGCTACACGGCATCATGAGTTTATCACCTGAGACCGCCAATGTGGGATATGAAAGCTCATTTCCAGATCGCCGGTTCACAATAACTAAAAATGTACTGTAGCAGAAAGTGTGGAAACTTAGCGGAAAGTGTGCTCAGCGATATCTACGGGGCTAGTGCGTGCTTTGTGGACAGTGCGTAGCCGGGCGATGCAAGCTTGCCATCGAGCTGTGAAGACGTGTAAGTTTTGGCTGGTCTCGCTGTGTGCATGTTTCAACGTGCACTCACTTGGGGGTGCATGAGTTGCGTTGGGCTGTCCCCCCACCCCCCCCCCCCCAAGCCCCCCCCCCCCCCCAAGCCCCCCCCCCCCCCCCCCCCCCATTGATCAGGTCGCGATCCGGCGCATGTGTCGGGCAGAATTATGTAGATAAATCTGTCCTTCTCTAGGTTTTTCTGTCCCTCTGCCCAACGGTAAATGTGTCCACCTGGTTAATTTTATGGAACCCAAAGTGGCATTTAATGTGATTATCGAATCGGTGATGCACTTTTTACGATCGGAGATGGACTTTTGCGATTGGTGATGGACTTTTGCGATCGGTGATGAAATGTTGCGATCTTGTTAGATGCCAAGTTAAACTGTTTTTACGGGCGTAATTTAAAACAAATATTTACTTTAAATCAATATTTTGTACTAATCAAGCCCTAAAACATCAAGGAAAAATTCTATGTGGTTATTTTTCCCATGTGGCTGCTATCACAAAATTCTAAGTTTCGATAGTCCATGTGTCACTTTTTCGTTAAAGATTTCTGGACATTGGAGGTTTCAGGCTCAGGAGAAAAATGCTTGCTGAGAACGATTGTTGAAATATACCTGCGTCGGTATTGCTTTCAGAATTATATCCACTGGCATCAAGCATATAATTGTTCCCAGAGATAGTGAACTCATCGTAACGAACTTGCGCCACTTCATTATCGAACGATGTCATCGTTATCCGCAACTCCCACACGTCTGAGCTTTGATCCGTCATGCTTCGAAGCTTGGCGTTGCCCAGCCAGAACTCCCCGTCCACGGGGCCGAAACCGTCGTCGTAGTCCTGCCAGGTTCGGTCGAAGCTGACAGAACCATTGATGCGTCTCTGAAATACCTGCGAAATGGGAGAATATTGATGGTGTGTAATAGGTGTTGGTGGGATTGATGACCAGTCATCATGGAGGGAGACATAGGACAAGTTCGATCCAGAATTATTGTTGGCGATTGTGGACAACTGGTGGACTTTGCCGGAACTCTGGCTCGCAAGGTTGTTTTGTTGTAATAAACTGTGACAATTGAAGCGGACCAGCGGTTATACTAGCTATCGTTCGTGCGATTAGACTAAGAAAGAGTGCATATTTGCATTAAGATGTACACAGCCCACATAGGGTAACCAGACCTTTGTATTATAAAAAGCGCACCCTAGTGTCGTATTGTCACCCCCCCCCCCCCCCCCCCCGCTTTTCGAATTTGTTACGGTCGGCCGGGATTATGGTCACCACCACCCCCCGCTCATTGGCGTCGCCAGGATTTTGTCTGGAGGGGGGGGGGGGGGGGGGGTTTAAGGCACTCACCAGAAAGCTGCAAAGGGAGAAATCACCGGCCGTGGAAAAATCGAAAGGGGAGGGGGTGCTGGACGTCACTCGACGCTTTGTTCAAGACCGCGATACCTATAGGCATATTGTATATAGCCGCATTTTAGGCCCCTTTCAACAGGTTCGATGAAATATTGACATTCGATTGAGTACGACATTGACTTCGACCCTGCTGTATTTTTGTATTTTTTATATAGTTGTTTTATTTTCTTATCTTTTGTATTTCCGGGGGGGGGGGGGGGGGTTTGCCTCCACTCGCCATCCCCCATCCCCCAACTCGCCGACACGGATTTACGCCTCTGCTTCGCACCATACAGCCATGCACTGCCAGAAGTGTGGTGTTAGATTTATCTTTTGGGTGTTTAAATATGGTGTCAAAATAACACCAGCAACAAGTTTTACAACTGGATGATGGCATCCATTCAAAAGGGCTTTTGGAGTCTGTAAAGCGTAATAAGTGTTAAGCCGCTGTCACACCAAAAAGAATGAGCCTCCGAACGTTTCTCGAATAAAATTCTTGACATTCGTTTTTGGTTCGAGGTGGGTTCGAGGAGCGTTCGTCATGTTCTAGGAAGGTTTGGCCAGTTCGTGCTCATTTGGAATGACATTATTTTGCGCAGGTTCAAAATAATTTTTTTGACCTCCCGAATAAGACAAATTGCCTCGTTCGGGAAGCGTTCGGGCTGTATTCTAAGAAGAAACGGCCTTTTCGGAAAGGGTTCGGAAAGCATTCGAGGAGGATGGTAGGAGCATGCGGAAAGCATTTGCCTCCCCTCGTTATCCGGGCTATTTATTTATTTATTTGTTACATTTCTTTACCCAGGGTGTGCCCAAACAGTTTAAAACTGGTTTCCATTGGGGCCCTGCATATTATTAGTTAAAACTGAATATTTACACATTCATACAAAATATTTAAACAAATACAGTAATGTTTACACAAATAGATATATTTTCGGTTAACTTTTCAACTCTTCAGAAGCCTATTGCTGATTTACGGGATGGGCGAAAAACCCGCGAAAAACAAACCTTTTAGGGTGAAAAACAAGGGGAAATTCCCATCCGGCTCCAAAGTATTTTGGCAACCAAGTTTATAACTCCGCAGATCAGCGTAAATGACAGAAATATCACTGATAGATGGCTTTACGTAGCTCCGATTTAAATGTACTTAAGGAGTTTATGGTTCTCATTTGTTCAGGCAGATTATTCCATATACTGGCACCACTCACAGCGAAACTTGTCACGTAGCATTCCTTTTTGGCGAAAGGAACTTTCAGTGCCATTTGGGTCGATTGTCGTGTTTCACGAATCACTGTAAGAGGTGTGAACAGATTTGTCATGTACAAAGGAGTCATTTTGTTAAGGCTTTTGAAAACAAAGATAGCCTTTTTGGACTGAACTCTTTCCTTAAAAGGAATCCAATTTAGTCTGGCAAACATATCAGCTGAGGGGGTGAGGGAGGTACATTTAAGGATTATCCGTGCGGCTCTTTTGAGACATTTGTTGAGGGTATTGTCATGAGATATGTACCTTCCTCCCCACACCGTACAGCAATACTCTAAAGATGGCATAACTAAACTTACAAAGAGTGTGTGCAGGCTGCTTTGGGGAACGTAATCACGAATTCTGTTTAACACACCCAATTTAGACGAAACAGTCTTCCTTACGTATTCAACATGTGTACCCCAACTTAATGTTTCATCAACAACTACACCCAAGCATTTACAAGATTTCACTTTTTCGATAACCTTATCAGCAATGCACACGTTCAGGTCGACGTTGGATATGTTCTGCCTTGAACCAATAAGCATACATTTGGTTTTGTTGGCATTTAATGCTAGTTTGTTTCTTTGGCACCAGTTGTGAATACTAGCAAGAGCTACATTCAAGTTCCTTTCTATTTCGTTAATACTAGAGGAGCTACAAGTTAACGTGGAGTCATCTGCATACATAAATACGTTGCAATTTTGGGGTATACAGGATGGAAAATCACTACTATAAACAATGAATAGAAGTGGTCCTAAGATCGACCCTTGTGGAACGCCTATGTCTACGGGCAAGACCTTCGATATTGTGCCCTAAATATTTACAGACTGACTACGACCGTCTAGGTACGACTTAAACCAATTAATTCCAGAAGATGACAAATTCAGCTTCTTCAATTTGCTTAGTAGGATTACATGATCCACACAATCAAAAGCTTTACTGAGATCTATGAACACGCTACCTGTAACTTCACCTTGCTCCATAGCCTCAAAACACTTGTTTGTTAAATCGTGTAGAGTGCTTTCAGTTGAGTGCAAGGGTCTAAATCCCGATTGGCAACTAGGTATCAAATTGTTATCATCGAGGTAGCTATATACTGCCGAGTGCACCCATCTTTCTAGAATCTTAGAGATAATTGGCAGTATAGAAATAGGCCGATAATTACCTGTACTATACATTTATCTCCTCCCTTGTGAATTGGTGTTACCAAGGCGTGTTTCCAAACTTTAGGGTATTGCTCGCATGTTATGGAGAGGTTAGAAATATAAGTTAAAGATTTAGTAATATAAGGGGAAGCAATTTTAATCATTTTAACACTGATGCCATCCGGACCTGTTGCTTTCCCAACCGACATGGATGATATTTGCTTTTGAACGAACTCTTCTGTAATATTAGGTACAGTGCATTCTTCAAGTTCATCCAGAGAATCAACAATAGAGGCGTAGGTATCATTGTTTTCAAGTTCGCCCGATGGGCAATTTCTAGCTGTACGTTTTCCTATTGTAGAAAAGTGTTCATTTAATGTATCAGCAATGTCAGTGGGATCGTCAATATTTTCTCCATTTGGGGAAGTGATAGAATTTGGAGCAATTTTCTGTTTTTAGGAAGTACCTCCTTTAGTTTTTTCCATAGCATAGATGAATTGCTTTTATTTTCTTCTATGGCTGATGTATAGTATTCGCTCTTCTTAGTGCGGATTTTATTAGTTACATTGTTCCGCAGCTTTTTGTAAGAGTCCCAATCGATCTGTGAGCCTGAGCGTTTTGCGATTTTGTGTGCACGATCCCGCTGTCTCATAAGTTTAAGAATTTCGCAATCGAGCCAAGGTAAAGAGGCACCCCGAATACGTTTAGTTTTGATTGGCGCATGAAAGTTAATAATACTCATAAATATGGAGTGCCATTTGCACCACGCTTCATCAACATCATAAGAGTCCAGTACATCTTGCCATGGTGCATTAAGGAGGTCGTCTTTAAATGCATCATTGTCTATATTTGTAAGACATCGAAAGTTTATTGAGCGACCTTTAATTTTTGGTGTTTTCCAACTATGTTGACCATAAACAAGATAATGGTCACTGATTAGGACTGGTAATACACCACATTCCCTTATTAGCTCTGGATGGGAGCTGAAAATGAGGTCGATTATTGTTTGAGTGGACTCAGTGACACGTGTTGAGTCATGTATGAGTTGCGCCAATTGGAATATACCAAAACAAGAAATAATTGGGTTTAAGTTCATACTATCATCGTCAACTGAAACATCATAATTAATGTCCCCAGTTGCAATAATTTCTTTACATTCACAGGAGGCCTTATTAATAATATCACTTAGTTTATCAATGAATTCAACAGAGCTTGAAGGTGGCCTATAAATAGAACTAATAAGCACAGGCTGTCTTTGTTTACACTAAATTTCAATCCATATGCACTCGACATCATCTGTTTCAAGATCCTCACGACGAGTGAAAGTTAAATTGTTTCGGATGTACATGGCAACCCCACCATCATGCCGGTTCCTGTCTTTTCTGACAATGGAAAAATTTGGTAATGTGATTTCATCGTCGGAGATTGAGGCATTGCAGAAAGTTTCATTTAGACAGATGATATCGAATGGATTTGTAGACATTAAAATTTTAAATTGGTCAAATTTGTTTATTAAACTTCTCACATTAAGATGGGCGAATGAGAATCCCCCGGAGCTTCGGTTGTAGATAACGCCATCTGTTAAGTCTATCGTAGATTTTTGCCTTGTGGATTGAGCAGCTCTCTGACCGTTTTTAGGTATTGGTCCCATTCCTGGCCTCGATAGTGTGTCTGGGTTAGTGGCTGACGGAGATGGGTTGGATGCTGTTTTTGATACGGGTGTGGGTAGTACTGATTTGCCATTTGAAAACCCGTCGGGACATCACGATTCGCTGTAGTCCGCTCCTTCACGACATCAGAGTACAAGGTCTTGCCGAACGGGGTCCTCTGGTGTGTGATGCGGCTAGCAGTGGTCTTATGTGGTCCTGCGACGTGTTGGATAATGTTCATGGCAAGTAGACGCACTCCTGTTGAGTTGAGGTGCACGCCATCCGATACAAGGTGATTTGGGTTTATGTTTCCATTGTCAATGAAGCCCCAGTTATTTTGTCTTGCTATTGACTTAAGCAGATTATTAGAGTCATCTACCTTCTTGCGTTTTGGCATTGTTTGGTTTTTGCGATGTATAATCGACGAGATTGTTACTGATCTTGGTTGTAGTGATTCACCAAGTAAAAATATTCTATTCAAGAAACGTTCTGAGACTCATTCTTTTTGGTGTGACAGCGGCATAAATTAAGTATTAAAGGTAGTGTACACGATTGGTAATCCTCCAATTTTGTTTTACTGAATTATTACGAAATACCTGACTAGACTGTAAGTTAATAGTAGTCTCAATCATCCTGTGAAATTATGGCATCAGGTGTGCTGTCGTTGTCAAGAAAAGTGGTAATTTATACTATCGTTTTCCAACGATTTCCAGCTGGAAATCGTTGGGAAAACTGCCCTGTTAGGCCGTGGGCCGAGTCGCAAAAAGTGCTTTAGTTTTTAATTGTCGTTACGTACCTGAGCAAGATACCTGCAAACCATATTAAAATGAAGCCAAAAATATACTCAATTGTTCGAACCTTGTTCCTTTTTGTCTTGTTTTGTTTTGTTTGCGTTTATATAGTAGTAAAAAGTTCGGGCTTAAAAATCCTTCCAAAGCTAAATTTTTTGGCGTACGTGGCTGTCAAAAAAAAGTCGGGTCCCTCTGCTATCGATCAATGTTAATAATATATTGGAGTGTCTGGAAACAAGATGTTGTGCTGTGCAATCCAAAATGGCGACGTCCGGAGGCGACGGACATGACATGCCTGAGGCAGAAAATGATTTCGGTGCATAATTCATGTTACACAATCTACTAAAGTAATAAGTGCTCCCCTTTACTGAAACGTCATGGAACAAGGTGACACACTGTGTGCAAAGGTGGCAACAACTGGATAGCGATTTTGCTGAAATCGCTCGTGTCGTAGCGGCGACTGTGGATGTCACCGGGACTGTCCCGTCCGTGTTGACAGGCGCTTGGTTCCATCGGGAATGCTACGCTGGAAACGAAAGCACTGGTGCCTCACACAATGTACATGTACACACGTATTGAGATTTGCAGCCAGGGGTGAGCTTCAAAGCTTTTCCCAAAATTGAAAATTCAGAAGGCGACACCAAAAACTTTTAAAAACTTTTCTTGCATGCGCCAGTATATGGCATACTGCGGCATTTTCGAGGCCCTCTAATTTTCTGTAGGCCCTCCAATTTTCTTAGACCCCCTAATTTTTCGTAGGCCCTATGCACAGTGCCTACTTTGCCTATTAGATAATCCGGCCTTGCACAAATGTTCTCCTGTAGTATTTCAAAATTGCTATAGGGTTGATAAAAGTTATATTCTGTTATCTCACTTATTTAATAACTTTATTACAATTTTAAGCCAGGCATCTCAACTAATATGATTTCTTAATTAACAAGATATAAAGACTGTCATTCAGTACTAGTAAGTAACATTCGCCGTTTTTCTCGTTTTTTGTCACCATGCAAGAACGCAAAACTTTGAACAGGTCAATTGAACGATATTTCCTATAAAATACTAACCCCCAAATCCAACCATTTCTGAAAATTGCAACAATGACCAATTATGTACACTACATTTAAGTGAAACTGAACTGTTCTAGTAATCCTTTTGTTCATCTTACATGTCTTTGCTTAACCCTAACTACCCCAAGCCTTGCAAACTCCAACAGCAGGTTTTGTCAAGTTTTGATGGGTTCAATACTGCAGGGCCTTGGCACCATTACTTTACATGGAGCTATGATGCCCCAATTTGTCTATACAAGTCCAAAGAATGTGTTATAGGTTTACTGCACGGTTGGATTTTGACAGGTTGAGGGAGCTTCCTAGGAGGTTCGGGTTAAAGATGCTTTCTGTGTTTCTAGTGTCATTTAATATATTTTAAAAGGAAAACAAATACCTCACTATAAATATTGAACTTGCGCTTCATATCAGAATATTCCTGATAGTTATTTCTTGTTTATACATGTATACAGAGATGTACATGTACACGCCTGTCATTCTACCTCATCACTGTCAACGGTTTCAATCAAAAAACAATGTAAAATGGTATTCAGTAACAATACTTATAAAATAGGCAATTTAAAAAAAGACAATTTAAGTTTGAAGTATTCTCATGAAACTCATCATTTGCAATAGCAGCATGCATTATGAACAAGTCTGCTAACTTTTAAAGTAGTTTAAATTGTTCTGAAATTTACATTTTTAAACCATTGCATCAGAAAAGTTTGTTCAGTCCCCTGAACAAAAACCTTTGTGGGGGGGGGGGGGGGGTTGGCAGACAGACTAATCACCCCTTGTAACATCACGCCTGTATTGCAGTAAAATTTGAATTGAGTAAAAAAATTCCTACAAAAATATATTCCATCAATTTATTGAAAATATCTTGGAAGTGTTATTTCTCAAATTTCACATGCTGCTCATGGAATGGACAAGAATAAATGTGTTATTATATGAATATGTTAACTTTTGTCAGCAATTTCTTTATTTTCGTCTGTTATTAATTGTAATACTAAATGAAACAAGAAGTGATACTGAAAAGTAATTTTAGCCATTGAATCTATTCATTAAGTAAGCCGAATTGTTTACCTTTTTCAGTCTTGAATTGGAACTTCACTTCCAACAGCTATTGGAAAGAATTTTGGCACTGACTGTTATCTTCCAATATTAATTCACAAGTTTTTAGGGAACAGATGGCCACAGTCCACTATTCTTCTCAAACCTTACAGTTCCAGATGAAGAATAGCATATTTCAGTTGTAAAACAGTCACCGATATTTAAAACTTTGAGTGAATATCACATTAGATTGTTCAAGGCTTTTTAAGGTCCATAAAGGAACAAGACTGAAGAATGAGACGCCCTGTATTACGTAATGGTTGATGGTTGGGGGGGGGGGGGGGGGGGGGGGGGGGGTTGGACACCCTTTCTTAACGTTGGTGGCGCCATTTAACCTCTTAGTTTTGTTCTTACCCATACACGCAAAATAGGACATGTGGGGTTTCAACTTTTCTGGTTTGCAACTTTGAGCCCCGATCCCACTTACGCGAATTTGACGACGAATCAGTGCGACATGAAATTCGTTGTGATTCGTTGCGGGGTGGCCACTAGAGCGCATTTTATACGAAACGGATACAAAACGGTTACGAAACGGTTACAACTCTCACGATTTGATTGCGAACCAATACGAAACGGTTACAATACAAATACGAAATGTGACGAATTGTTTACGAAACAGACCGAAAGTGTTACGAATAAACATGACATGTTACGCGGTATTAACGACTTCACGACGCGTATACGACGCATTTACGACATTTTGCGATATATATACGAACTTGTTGCGACTGACTTAACGTCACGTGGTGACGCGCGCGTTGAGAACCTGTACTTGTATTTTCTCATTTTGCATCATGTTCACCAACTCTGATATACTGGAAGCGGCTGCTGTTGAAGAGGAAATTAACCTCCTACTGGCGGCTGCGGTTCTCGTTCTTCAAAGATCCGGCGACGACAACAACAGAGACGTCCGAAGAAGCGGCGAAAGTGAAGACAAAACGCCGCGAACCGCTGATTCATCACGTGTTTCCCACGTGTTCTTGTTGGCGTCGTCACTTGTTTCGAACCACGTCGGCAAGTTCGTAACCGCGTCGTAAGTGCTTCGTCAAAGTCGCAAACGCTTCATAACTGATTCGCAATGTCGTAATGGTTTCGTGAATTAATTCTCATCAATTCGTAACCAAATTCGTAAACGGTTCGCGCCAAAACACAGGTGTTACGGTCTGAAAATCTCCAGACTATCCGTTAATATAAATTACTAGAAAAAGCATGAATTTTCCCAGATGCAACAAAGAAATAAAACAAGATCACACTGATATAAAGAACAAAGAAACAATGTGATTTAAAAATGAGAATATTCAAGAATCAATAGGGTTTAACAAGTGTAGAATTAAGAAAAGATCGTATACAATATATAACTTAACAGATCTTACGGGCAGGACTTATATAGGCGAGGGCTCAGACGACTTAGGCAGCTCTGCAATGGGCGAGGACTTGGGCGAGGACTTGGGCGAGGACTTGGGCGAGGACTTGGGCGAGGACTTGGGCGAGGACTTGGGCGAGGACTTGGGCGAGGACTTGGGCGAGGACTTGGGCGAGGACTTGGACGACTTGGGCACTCAGCAACGGACGAGGACGACTCCAATAATGCGAGCGAATACAGTTCTTTGACGAGCTGGAACACGGGGCGAATTCACCTCCAAAACAGCCGAAGAGAGACGGAAACAGTGGGGGACGACACAAACTGGCCACCGTCGCGAAAGTATGGTGATATGAGACCCCAAATAATGAACCAACAACAGTTCACAAATAAATGTCTCTTTTCTGGAAATAGAACTCAGCCCCAACTCTCTCCAGACGCTTCTACGCAGACGAGTCATATACAGGTCACAGGTCCGAATAAAACGGCTCGATGAACTCGATAACGAAAATCCCAACGAAATTCTCTGTCCGTCTACACCGTCTAAAGTCCTGATTTTGTTGTGAAGTTAGCCCGTTATAAAGAAATTTCATACATTCCAGAAATTACTAAAATCTAGAAGTATCTTACAAATCACGTCAGCTTCCAAATATAATCTTACAGAATTACGTCACATCTAAAAATAATATTTTAAACAGCTTCTCGAAAGACCTAGCGTACACGAGATTTATACACCGAACCTTCTGTCACATGTATATCGCTGCGTCCGTATCGCTTGTCTAGGGCTATTGTCTAGGTGTTCGTCCATTACAACTACGCGTGACGTAGCCGTAGCTGTAGCTCTAGACGCCCATTTCGGACACGGCCTAAGGCTTGGCGTAAACAACTTTGACCCAAAACTTATAACTTTGACCATTTATTCACAGCTTAGGGTCAAACGCGGGTCACCCACGTGCGTGAACAAAAGATGCGCGTGCGGCCACAACAAAGGCTCCGCCCACACGTTCTGTGTACATCTCGTGAAAGGAATACATAACACTGATACATGTACTTCGTGTACATAGCACAGGTGTTTCGTGTTGAAGCTACTTTTTCGGCTTGGTTCGTAACCATTTCGTAAATACTTCATCACCATGTCGTAAACTTCGTGGCGTGTTGTAACTGCTTCGCAACTACTTCGTGAACTGTCGTGACACTTCGTCGAGGGAAAATTTTGCCGAACCAGCCAGATATGGTTAAGAAAGATTACGATGCATTCGCGAAGCAATTACGACAAGTTACGACACTGTTGCGACATATTGCGAAGGCTTACGAAATCGTAACGCTTCGTAAAAGTAAAAAATAATCAAAACTGGCACCACGACTAAAGCCCCGATCCCACTTACGCGAATTTGACGACGAATTAACGCGAAGTCGATTCGTGTCATTTCGTAATGAATCGCAAACGTGTCGTAAATACTTCGTAATTGATTTCGTTGAGTGTCGTAATTATTCGCAAGACTTCGTAAACACCTCGTATTGTCGCGTAAGTACGAATGCCGTACGACTTGAAAAACCAGCCGATCACTACCTACAGTTTTGAACATGTTTAAGACAGTCGGAAGCCTATCCCGATGACCCACGAACACTCAAGAATACTGGCGACACCACTACGACGGTACTACGAAAGCTGCCGAATTTTCCGATCGTGGCTAGTCGGGAGCAAAATACTGACAGTGAGACTGGGGCTTAAGATAAGCAGGACTGGTTGTAGATTTTCATAAGAATAGCACGAATTCAGCAAGAAACATACGACTGCCCACCCGACTTGTCGGGGATCTATGCACATCCTACGCGACACTGTAATGACTGACCCGTCCAGGACACCCACACGTGCTGTAAGATTTATGCGATTCTAACAAGTAAGTAGTAGGAAGGAAGTAGGAACAACAAGACGCTCACAGGAGTGTAGGACGATTGTGACGTCCTGGACGATTTGTCGCACGGAAACTGAGGCGGAATTATGCAGTTCGAAGCGTGGCCCGTTCTATACGATTCGCGCATGCCCGTCGGGAAGAACGTTACGCAATCGTTTTATGTCCATTACGTGCTAGGCGTGCGAGTATACATGGAACTAAAACGCGGCGGACACAAAACGGACCGTAAAACGCAGCAATGGAAAGCCAGATTCCCAGTGTAGGCTGCAGTAGTGGTGGGTAAGGTGGTGGGGGTAATCACCCGTGCAATGGTAGTCATAACTTACAGGGTGTCTTTAAAAATGGAAACCGAGATTTAACTAAATATTTTTCGGACACTGCTATTTTTTGGGGTAAATTGTTACCACCGTCTATTACATAATTATGTAATCATCTCTCTTATAACACCAAAAAATCCAAGCTACCGTCACGGATGACCGTGCATAAATGGTTTCCAGAGGTAATATCAGAAATGACCTTGCACCAGATTGAATGTCATGTTTTCGATCCTGAGCTGCCTAGTGCAGTCCTCAGGTGGCTTTTTGTGGCCCTGAATTACGCAATGTTGGCATGCGTATCAATTTGATGGCACCCTTTTAAAAATTTGAAAAGTTGTTCACCTGCTTAAACCACTTAAAACATTGCAAGATGCAGCTAACAACAGCTGACAACCCGATTTAGGCAACTTTTAACATGAGAGTAATTGCTTTGAACGATGAGGTTGAGTGGCCCCTAATATATCTCCGGACCTCTTCAATCCCTGCGGCTTCTTTTTTGTGGAAACACCTCAAGAACAAAGTTTACACGTCACCACCCAGAGAAATCAACGAGCTACGTGCTAGAATCGTGGCTGAAGTTGTAAGAGAACAGAGAGACATGATACGGGATGCAATCAGAGGGATGAGAAACGGGGCAGAAGCTTGTTTTGAAAGAAATGGGGGGATGTTGAAGGACATTGGGGTTAGGTTGGGACAGGGGTAAGCTACAAACTGTGCAAATGAAAGACTAATAAAAGATTAATAAAGGATTCTGAGTACAGATTATAGACATGCTGAACACTGTGCGAATAGACCTGTCCTTAATCTGGTGTCCAAAGACATATCTGGCATAGTTTATTGGAACAATTCATGTTCGGGCATCCGTGATGGTGGCTTGGATGTCTTGGTGTAATAAGAAAGGGGAAATAATTATTATGTAATAGATTGTAGTTACCATTTTTCAAAAAACCTAGCAGTGTCCGATAAATAAAAGCACTTTAATATCGGTTTCCTTTAGAAAAGGGTCGCGAACTTACTATGTATCCGGCACCCGACTCCATCCGGCAGTAGACCTGCACGGACTGGTTTTTATGCAGGATGGTGTACACTCCGCTTGACGTACATCCACCATCGTAGATCGCCTGGCAATCTGCACCGGGCTCCGGCTCCATTGGTTCCGAAACGGTAGTAGCAATTGCTGTTGTCTTGATATCGGGGGCTGTCGTGGGCACAATTGGCGTCGATTCTGAAATAAACCAAAACAAATATTACGCAACAAATTAGTCTCGACAGAATCCCTTTGATAGACCAATACCAGTGCCAGTGTTTTACCTCACATACTGTATGTATGTCGTAATCAGGTTCTGGGGGGGGGGGGGGGGGGTAAGGGGATTGGCTTTTTAAATAGGGGGTGGAGCAAGTCTAATTGTCAACAATTTCAGGACCAATTTCTAAAACTTTCGTTAAAAAGTGTCCTCGGTTTTTTTACCCAACAAAATATTTTGGAAAGTGGTTGGGTGGTGGTGTGGTGGGGGAGGGTTTGTTTCCAGTTTTTCATGGGCGACGTTGAACATATGAAACATACAATACAAGACGATGTCTGGGCTTCATCCCTTCCACAGATTACAAACAAAAACAAAAACAAAAAAACAAACGTTACTAAAGTATGTTTTCCTTATCAAATGACACGATTTTTTTAAGACCCCACCCCCCCAACAAAAAGCACAGAATCTGCATCTTACCCAAACCACTGTGCACTATTGTCACATGGGTCATGTGTTTTCATAATTGCTTTAATCACAAATTAACATCACAGTGTTGTTATTTGTTAATTTAAGTAAGGTTAGCAAATATGAAAATTAAGTTCAACAAACGTGAAATCACTGTTTATAATCCCAAATTCCGCCTTTATAACGCACTCCCACTGTGTAGAATCACACATTTTAGATTTTGTTTAGATTGTAGTACCTCCATAATCTGGCTCTTAATTTAATCCTGCCCAACACTAACTCACCTCGTGGAATCCCAGTGGAAACTGCGCCGTCTTTGTTGGGCGTACAGTGAAAATGTTTGCGAATCGCGTCCGCAGTCAAAGCTGGCAGATCACATAGGGCGATAGAAAGCATTTCGCTCGGCGGCGCGTAGGCTTGGTGACCGCCCAGCCGGACCTTGCTACAGGTGCACGGATCGCTTGTCGGTAGGACGAATTTAACCTTGCCACCGGCGGCCGGGTCTGGTTCAGTCCCAAGCACGCAGACCCTGGCTGAGACTAAGGTACATTTTGGTTGGGAAAAAATCATAGTATTAGAACTCTATTTTGACCTTAATGAAGCACTTGGGGATCATAAAAAAACAGAAAGGCTGCAATGATAGGCCATGAAATATTAACCATTAAAAGCTAATTGGCAAATGCTATTTGTCAAAAAACACACTCAAACATAGATTTTTAAAGAACTGAAACCCATGTTCCCTGAATATGTTTCGTGTGTTCATAATGCTGCCCCATTCGAAAGTTAGGATTGTCCCCGCAGACGTAACAAAATCCCCACCCCATTGGGCACCATCACATGTGCAAACCTATAGACATTTTTCTGTGACGTCACACAGGACTGCATCCGAATGCAGATAGATGGAGGTCTATTTAAAATGCGATTTAGGGAGCTGTCTTTGGTTTTCGTAAGGAAAAATTGCCACCGCCTTGTTCTGCATTTGCATCAGTGAATATCTGATTGTTGAGTCTAACAGACGAATTCCCCCACCCATCCTGCATGAAAGTATTCACAATAGGAACTGATGAGCCTTTTGTAAGCATCCATAGTTTGCTCGGTGAATGTAGAACTATAGATGCCTGAGTGATGTAGTCCAATACACATTTCACGATTACACATTCACATGCCACAACCAGGTAAACCTACGAAAATAATGCTGTTGAATTAAATATGAATCCGATATCTTCACTGCCTTCGATTTCGACAAATACCTGCAAATCTCTCTATTTTGAAGATGGTAATGGTATAGAATGATTTCTAACGTTAACCACCCCCAGGAAAGACAAAAACAACCAAAATACAAAAAACAAAACAAAACAAAAACCAAAAAACCAAAAACCAGTAACCAATAAAACCCAAAACCCCCGAAATATGAGCAATGGGCAATGAGCAATGCGCAGTGGTGTATGTACGTATACGTATGTCGGGAACCGTGCAAAAATTATAGAAAGACGTCAGTTGGTGCGACAACTGGCTCTAAACAAATGGAGATTTCGACTGTTCCTTTGTTAACAGCCAGTCATGGAAGCACATTGACACAAAATAACAAAAGTATTCTGGTTCTAAACTTGCATTGACGTCATCACTTCGGTAATCTACACTACATGCCTTCTACAGATTTCCGGAAGTTTGAGGTCATATTTCTCTTTCGATTCGGCTGATTTTGAAGTTTTTACAAATTTATATGGTAGAAACAATTTTGTAAAGGCCATTTCAGTGGGTGAATTTCTTTAACCTCAATGAATAAAAAGAAATTGAAAACACTGGGAATTGTACTCGCTAATTTTCCTATTCAAGGTCTCCGGATGCGCTCCCCCAGGGGTGAACTTCTTATACCGACGTCCTGAGGTTGGGGGAGCGGGTATGAAAAACGCCAAACTCCATATTCGCTCCACCCGCGGTAGCTTTTTGAAAAATGTTTTCTTTGGCGGAAAGAAAACAAAATATATAAATACAATAAATAATTCATCAAAACGAAAAACCACAAGGGAAACTGACTAGGTAAATTTAAATACATTGAACAAAGAAAACTGGCAGAAGCAGGATTTGAACCCGCGACCTCCGGAATGCCCTATTGAGTGATCTCCACAATGTCGCTTCCCCGGGTTGTATCGTAAAATTGGGCGTGATCCGATTATGGGTTTATAACTTCTGACTAGCTCCCCCGAACAAAGATACTGACAATTTGGGAGACCGTCAACATAGGACAAGATAGCTCAGTTGGTAGAGCGCCGGTACAGTATTCAGTAGGTCGCAGTTTGGAATCCGCTCCTGCCAGTTTTCTGTGACTGTTCACTTTGAAAATATAATCAATTAAAATAAAAATGAAAACAAATACACAAATTAACATATCAATTGGAAGGCCTGCACTGCGCTGTATTCACTCACACTACAGACAAAACTGACGTGAATTTATACACGTAACAACGCAAGCAGGCTTATACGTACCTAAACCAACTAGAGCTAGGGCGAATACAAATGAAGTCCATGGCGCCATATCTCGTTTGCTTTTTCAGTTAGAAATCTGAAAAGAACACAATGACACGAGTAACTTTTCATTTCGAATTAATATGCTGCTGCTTGCCAACTGAAATTAAATGAATTGTTGGAAGGGCGTGATGCTATTATCATTTTTTATGGGTGGGGCGTGGCACCCCATCAGTTGATTTTCTCGGCAAATTCGTATCGATGCGCAATGTATGATATAGGCCTACCGGTACTTCGTTAGTATTTGAGATTTATCACAAACATTTAATGGCACCCCAACGTCATAAAACTGCTGTTTCCTCTCCTCAATCGTCGGCAAGGTTGTGATGACACACCCCACCATTCCAAAATGGTCTAGCGACGCCCCTGTTTCTAATCCCCTAGTCTGTACATTCTGCCTCGAATGGTGCTCATAACTAGCATTTAAACATTGCATTACCGGTAATAATTATTTCTATAATGCGGCCATCCTTTTCATTCAAACCATTGCAAAATTCATACTCAGTCTGTTGATCGCCTGCTAGTGATGCCTTGTAACCATAACGACCAAACCCACTAACAAGCTGACTATTCACGGCGGCTGGGATAATATATAGCCTAGTATGAAAACATTCATTAGCGAAGATCATCGCGTTCGCTAGAAAACCCACTTTGCGAGAGATACAATTGTCAATCGCCATTTTCGCATATTTAATTGTGTGCACAGCACAAATAGTCTGAAAGGCTGTTGAATAATTGTGTAAATTACGTCGCGATAAACCTAACCTAAATTTAATGGGGAATCAGGTTGGCGCAGTGGTTACTGTTCCCGCCTTTCACCGCTGTGGCCCGAGTTCAATTCCTACTAGTTTACATGTGGATTGGGTTTTCAGTCCCTACCTGATTCCGTGGGTTTTCCCCAGAATATTCTTCTGGGGTTTTCCTCCCACCTCTAAAACTGTAACTTCTTCTCAATGTCTTCTCTCTACTGGTTTCTTCAGGCTTTCTTCAGCTTTCGAGCTACAGTTTTGAGGAATCCTTGGTTTCATTACCAGAAAGAAATAATAATGTTTATCTAATCGTTATTCAACGTTGAATTAACGTAGACTTTTCAACATTGAATCAACACGGACATGTCTACGTTGATTTAACGTTGTGATTTAAACGTTAGATCAATTTGCAAATAATTATTCAACGTCAGTTCAATGTATTTTGCCCGAGTGGTAGTTCTCGAAAGACAGAAGGATTCAGGAAAGGACACCACGAGGGTCCACTGTCGCTCGAATATGGCAACGCTGTCCAGTACAGAGAACTAGTTTGATAGTTTTCTGGCAACTTGGTCACAGGGTAACAACTGTGTGAGAATGTTGTAAGGGCGATGTTGTAATACATGGCATTCGTTTTGATGCGCATAGTGAGGCAAAAATTATTTGCATATCCATTGGCTTCAACTGTTCTAGGAATCTACTATGTCTCGGTTCCCCAAGGAGTTCTACATGCAGTATTAGCATCAGATATGCTAATGTGTTCTCCTTCCTTTAGGTGGTTATAATAATAATATAATAATAATAATAATAAGTATAATAATAATTAAGGCATTTATATAGCGTTCTTACACAAGTGGTATCACAACGCTTTACATCGAAAAAAAAAACAGAATTAATAAGATGCCTATCAAACAAATGACTGGAATACAGGGGCGTCAATCCCATTTCAAATGTGGGGGGACATTACTGAAGTCAAGAATTACGTGAGGCGCACACGGCGAGGGTCTTGGCGCGAAGCCCTTAATGTAGTGCATAGAGTAGTGCATACGGTCTGTCTAATCGGTATGACGTCATCAATTTTGGCCTCTCGGCCAATCAGAAGCCTGCATTTGGTCTTATTAGCATAACTCATGAGCACAGTTTGAGGAGCGCTATTTTCGATTTGTCGCAGAAGGAACACCTAGACAAAACCCTGCAACAAAGTTCTGAAGAAATGGATTATATACCAACTATTAATGTGGAAAAATTCCTCCCTTCACAGTTATCGTGTCACAAGAGAGTAATGTGCAATGATCGCCGACGGATGACATTTAAAATATTATTAATGAAATGTTACATTTCGCGTGTGAGAACATTTTTTCACCTTCAAGGAACCATACAACCAGTGTTTACTTTAGCTTGTTTTACACATTTAACCACGTTTTACCAATCCTCGCGGTTTTCACGAAGTGACGAATCCTTGTTGCCAATTCCGGAATGCCTTTGTTGTGACTACAAAATGTATGAAATGCATCGAAACCAAACAAATAGCGCCAACATGCAAACACGTTATTTTATTGCCTTTTTTCTAGCTCTGGCGTAGACATAAAGTTTATGCAGATGATGCGTGTTTTTCTCCTACACTTATGATATCATCACAATTTGTACATGGGGGGGGGGGGGGGGGGGTTAAACATTTCCCAGCTTTCAAACCAATTTCGACATTCGTGGACTGTTGGGCGAATTTGTATCGAGGTGGAATCTACATAGCTATTTGTTCCTTTGTCAAAGCTGTCATTTAATTCTCGCAAGCAAGCTGTCACAGTACAATTTGTCATTTAGGTTAAAAATTCATAAACTGTGACATCAAGAAAATTGATTAAGCCACCAATGCCTCATTAGATCCACGGCCAAATACTCAAATATTAATGTACGTTTCCTGGCTACCAATACATGTATTACTATGAGACGGCTCCATCAGAACAAAAAGGCTGCAGAACAATCTATTTAAATTATTCCACGCTCGGGAGAGTTAATGTGTATTAAATTACTCATAACTATGCCCTATGGACGACTTCAATAAAGCCAACATCACTCTTCAAATTAATGCCACCCCGCCCTAATTTACCTATGGTGAATTCCATGAATGCTTGTACGTTGCTGTCACTAATTTCCGTAAGTGGCATTAAAGTTTCAAACTGGTCTGGCAAGTTTTCGGTAATATTAGAAGTATATTATACAGTATACACAAGTCTCTTAGTACTAGTCTACACCTGCATTTCTCACAATAAACGCTAGCGGTATTTATCAAATTGAAACCATAATGCGCGGGCATCGGCAGTTGACTTTGTACACATGAGTAATTTCATTGCTGTGGTCAGGGGTGAGTTTGGCCGAAAATGAAAAATCCACAAAATCTGCAGTGTTTGGGGGTCGCCGAGGACCCCAGAGCAGTGTAGGGTCACTAAGGTCTAGGGTTTGTATTTGCCTACCTCCCTCTATTGGTCTATATCCACTTTTACAGGAATTCTAGATTTCACAAGAGATTCTTTAAAAATTCTGAAATTAGTAAAATTCCTGAAATCAGGAAAAATCCTGACAAATCTCACCCCTGTGTGGTGGTTGCTTATAAAATGCTGTCGGAATAGCAGTGCGCATGATCAGAAATGAAAACAAACTTGGATAAACAAAATTTTGGCTTTACTTTTATCCGATCTGTATTTTTTGTTTGTTAGGTAACTTATAATTAATTGTTTTAATCTGTCTTTCTCGGTGGGGGGTTAAGGGGGATTCGAGCAATGTTTATCCGTAAGTTTATCCGAAAGTGGCCAGCGATCGGCCTACTTACTACACATACATAGTAAAGTTATGTATTTGTAATTCCCAGTTGGCTTATTTGAATCACTTGGTTTCCTCTAACATTGAACCCGTGCTCAAAGTTTTGGTGTTCTCCCTCAGAGCCTAGTGTGAATTGAGAGAAGATGCCGAAGAAAATGTGTTTTAGTAGTGGGAGGAAACCCCAGAACAAATTATTCCTGGGGAATCAGGTAGGGACTTAAAACCCAATCCACATAGTGCACCTGGATGGGAATCGAACCAGGGTCACCAGAGGTAGAAGGCGAGGAAAGAACCACACCAGCTTGACCGCCCAAGAATTGCTCATTTTTATCGAAACAAAAACGATCTAGAGAAAATACATCCATTGTGTAAAAGATCGCCACGTGAATTTTTATGATCAGTATTGCACACACACAAAATGAATAGTAAAACAATTATCGGTAAAAACAGTTTGGTAAAATATTACACAAGTTAAGTAAATTAGGACCAACATAAAATACGCAACTATTCTGTAAGTTTAAAATATCTTGTTTTAAATGTAATTTAGGTTTTTTACACAAGTTATGTAATCTTGCTCAAGTTTTCATAGCGACCACGTAAGTTTTACACAATTCGATGTGAAATCTGTCACGCGTTGAGTAAATATTACTTAGTTAAGGGGTATTCGACGCCATGTGCATGCTTCGCATTGATTCATAACGGACGTGTCGTCTACAACGATCTTCGACAAAAAACATGAAGAAACGCCTGTCCAAGTGGGGTTTTGATCATCTGATACGGACATTCGAAGGTAACAATAACATAGGCCAACATGCCATTTTGGTACAGTAATTTGTCAGTGTAGAGCTACTGATTTTGTAAAACATGGGCAGCGGCAGGGACGCCGGTGAAAGTGTTTTAGAAAGTCAATGTAGGCTACGATGTAGGCCTAGCCTATACATTAACATGCAGGCCTGCCACACACTGTAGGCTGCGATGGTTGTGGTACACAAATAGCATACACGGTTTATAAATCAGTGGCGCGGACTGTCAAAAACGGATTCCTCTGGCTAAAATACTGGCATTCCTTCGTATATTGTAAGTTTTTTGTTATACGCAGTTGCTATTTTTACGGCAGCCGTAACGCGACTTTCAAATGCTATTGTTACAATAGGCAGTTCCGTAACGAGGGCTGCCGTAACAATAGCCACTGCGTTTATTATATTTTTGAAGCCCAGAAATGTCGGAGCTGTTGCAAAGTATGTTTTTCTGTTCATGACGACTTTCTTTATTATAGATATTCAAATCTCTTTTTAAAATGAAATATGTGATTTGGTTGTATCCAAAGTTCATAAAATCTGGGTACAGGTGAAATTGCTTTTGGGTCATTATTGAGGTTATTTCTTATATTAAATAAGAAATAACCCCAATAATGACCCAATAGCAATTTCACCTGTAGGCCTACCCAGATTTTATGAACTTTGGATACAACCAAAATTACCAAATCACATATTTCATTTTAAAAAGAGATTTGAATATCTAAAAAAAAAAATAGCATTATTGCTGTTGTTTTTATAAATAATATTGTTATATTCTTATTTATCCAGAACAAAGGAAGAACTTGGCCATACATGTTCTTCCACTTCTGTTTACTGGAAGAAGGAAGGGGAGAGGAGGCCGTATTAGTTTCAGTGAGTCTTCAGGAGCATTCATGGACTTCCAGAGAGTAAGCTAAATCTTACGTCTTTTATTTAATTAAATGAACGGTTCATACTCTAAAAGTAAGGCCTGGAACAAAGCATCAACTTTAAGACCTTCATTATGAAACCTTTTGACCCCGGTCAAAATACTTTTTTAATGCAAGTCGCCTGTCACAAGACAAATATGACCGGCATAATACTGTAAATGATGCACTGCCATCAATCAACTATATACAATAATATGCAAGTACAGTTTCAGTCATATGCACTAAAAATATGACAGCTACAATGCCCTTTGAAGGTACTGACATTTTTGCTGGTTCTGCCCACAACTTTTCCTTTCTTAGCCTGACAATGTACTTGGCTCCAGTTCAGGAAAATTTACTTTTTCCATGTCCTGCCCTGAGCAGCATTGTGAAGCACATTTAAGATCTACACACTCCCCAAATGCTAGTGCTAGTTTTTACGGTAGATCTGTCATTCAGTTGAAGTGCTGTTTATAGAGGTTGCTGGGCTAGATTAACTGAATTTGCTCAGTTTGTTTCTATGTTAAAGTCTAAATCATTAAAATACACATAAAGTTCATGCCTACATGGCTATACACGTTTAGCAAAGAAATGTTTTTCAAGTTGACTTTTTCTTTGTTGTAAATAATTGGGGATTTGGTTTATGTACACAGTAATTATATTGGTTTTTTTGTACTTCTTTAGGAAAACATGGACTTGGAACACGGGTACTTGACCGTAAGGAAATCGGCCGCCTCAACCATCACCACAAGTCTTCGTGATCAGGAAGAGGAGGGCTATGCAACCATCCCACTTCTTAAAGCACTTGATGTATGTTTCAAGTCCTACTTTGTGTGTAGTCTACAGTATCAGGATAAGTGCGATGGGGCATGAGAGTTCTTAGAATGTATGGCATCAAGCTCCAGTAAAATGTACGCCCATCATAATTGTTTCAGGTAATCTAAAGTTTAATTAACGACCATAACAAGTTGTAGTAATTAAAACAGTACAAATATGTACACAAAAAAGAAAGTCTTTTCATTTGTTTTCGACCTGAAAATTCAACACTGATCAGTACAGTACAAGGCAATCTTTATGATTGCCAAGTTCTAAAACATTTCAGTGTACTGAATTTTAAGCAGACTGCATTATTGTGGATTTAACATTTTCCAGAAGTTTTTAAGAATCTTTGAATGGTAGTTTGTTGAAGCCAGAAAAAGTTTACATCAAAGTAAAAAAATTGCTTCCTTGAACAAAACTATAGACCATATTTCAAATGACCAATGACTTTTCTTACAACCCCCAAAAGAGTTTAAATCTTTTGTCTAACATGTGATGCTAATTATAGTATTCAAGAGACAGTTGTGTTAAAGAACCTCACTCATAATAAGTAACTGTGTGGTTGCATTTGTTTGCTAAGCATTTTATCCATAAACTAAAAAACTAACCTGATAACGTATCGTTTGAGAAAGAAAAACTAGCTTAAAAAGATTAGATTTTCTGTAGTTTTTAGCTTTAACTCTTTTAATCTAATTATTGAGATTCCTGTGAGTTTTGATGACCAGTCTAGAGCTTTATCCTTAAAGATTGACTTATTTTTGTGTCACACATGTATATAACTGTTAAACTTTGTGTTTTGCTGTTGTTATTGTTGCAAATCAACACTGAATTATGGACAAACAATACTTCTGATCTAAAGTTATTGTAACTAAAAATATTGAATAAAATTGGACAATGATTACTTGGAAATTGTAATATGTGATTGAGAATAAATTTACAGTTATGTTTTACATTAAATGTTCTTGTTTATGTGTTGATTTATTTCACTTATGAGAAACTTATTTAACCTTTTATTAATAAATACCAAATTACCTGAAGATTTAGTAAACTTTTGACATGGTGAAACAGTAACAAAAAAACCTTAAAATGAAGTAAAATTATATTCATTCTACATAGAAACGACGTATTTTTTAACTTCTGAATTTGGTAAAATTTTACCAAATTGTTTTTACCGAGATATTAGGTAAATGTTCGTACCAATTTTGAAAGTAAAATTTTACCAAACTTTTATGAAAAACCTTACCCAACACCTGTTGTGTAAAATTTTACCTAACTATTAGCAGGTTCGTATGGCACATTGCAATTATGTAAAATTTTACACAACTTGTGTATATTTTTCTGTGAGTGCATATTTGCCTATAGCTGGGAAACCTCGATTGTCCAGAAATCTTAAACGAAAAAGAGACGCATGGACTACGTACAGTGTCGAAACTGAGAATTTGTTGATACCTTTTAGCAACCACTTTACATGGGAAAAAATAACCACATAAAAAGTTTTCCGCGACACGAATTTCTGGCCAGAATTTTTTTACGGCTTGCTAAATACAAAAATAATGTTGATTTAAATTAAATATTTGTTTTTGAATTACGCGCGTAAAAACTGTTTAACTTAGCATGTAACAAGATTGCAAAAGTCCATCACCACTCGCGAAAGTCCATCACCGATCGTGAAAGTGCATCACCGATTTGATGATCACATTAAATGGCTCTTTGGCGTTCCATAACGGTCGATTGCCTTTTACATGCAGTATGCACCAGAATACACAAAGATCAGCAAACATTTTGAAAAATTTCACTAGAGACACCGAGTACAAAATGCTTAACAATTATTGTTAATTGTGTGTTCTTTTCTCTGTCCAACCCCCCTCCCCCCTCCCCACGCCACCTTGATGAGATATCGCCACCGCTGGGCAGGGGGACAAAAAACATTTATCTAGATAATTCTGTCCCCCCCCCCCCCCCCCCCCCCCCGGACACATTTACCGGATCGCGACCTGAAAAATCTGCCCCCCCCCCCCCCCGGCATTCGAGGCGTCATAAAAAGCAAAAGGAAATAGTATTTTTAAGACGGTTTTCGGACGGTTCAGACGTTGTTTGTCCTCCCTGGCACAAAAACGCTGGATACGCTACTGCCGGGGACAGATTTACCTTTTACACCGGACCAAACGCAACTAGGCGCACCCGGAAGTGTACGTACGGCTAGACTGCTCAACCTGCTAGTTCATGTAGTTAGCAGACGTAAACAGTCCGCCCGCGCATATCATAGAACAGAACACGCTACACGAGCTATCCAAACATGCACCCAGCAAGACCAGCCAAAACTTACGTCTTCACAGCTCGATGGCGCGCTTGCATCATCGCCAGCTACGCGCTGTCCACAATGCTAGCCCCGTGTATATATTATATCGCTGAGCGGTAGGCCTACGCTCCTCCAAGTCTGCACACTTTCCGCTACAGTACATAAGGGACATATATAGAGCCCTGCATGAGATATGCCATTTATTTTCGTTATCGAACGACAGGTGGGCTCAATAAAAATGTGTTTTTCTTGTGATGTGGCCTCCCTATCAGTCACTGTGACCCCCCCCCCCCCCCCCCCCCCCCCCCTAATGCCTGAAGCTGGTGACGGGCCTGCCCAATGCTCTTAGCTTATATAAGCTGGCATTGCATTCAATGCCTTTCTTCTCGGTCTGAGCATTCGAACCTCGCTTATCCACTTCCCTTCATAACGTTTGAGCATACACTGTCGCCACAATATCACCCTGCAACGATCATCTCGGATACAAGCCTCTAGCTTCCAGCGCTGCATCAACGGCCACGTCGGTGCCAACTGCAGCACTCCTGGCCCTCCGAAGTGTGCATGAGACCGCAACCAGAACCTGGCAGACCACGGACCACGACGTACGGGCCCCAACAGGAGTAAAAGACGCAATTTGTAAGACGTCGGGCTGATTTGTAGCCTTGTTTTCGCTAGACAATTCAGCCCTAGCGGGTTGAGATTTACTTGTTTCCTTTCCCATTAATTTCTGACTTATGTCTTGTTTCAAGCACGACCATTTGGTGTCGTACAGCCGATTTGAGGGCTGATGTTGTTTGTACTAGTACCATGCACACCCATTTCCATCTTTGGCGTATCTCAGGTGCGTTTTCGCCGCTCGACCATTCCAAATTGTTCACCAAACTGTTTTTGCCGTTTCCCTGTCGTTAATTGGTATTTATTAACTTGAGGTAGATATAGAAAAGAAATTAATTTTCTGACGGAGAAACGGAGAAAGAAAATGCCATTTCTTTTCGTTATCGAACGACAGGTGGGCTCAATAGAGCCGTTATGTAACGTTTTCGTTACGCCCCAATGCTCTTAGCTTATATAAGCTGGCATTGCATTCAATGCCTTTCTTCTCGGTCTGAGCATTCGAACCTGGCTTACCTACCCACCCCCACCTTAGGGCACGGAGCCAGGGAGTGCACCCTCGATCGGTATACTAGGACGCACCCACGTTTCCTCTTTAAAATACGAAAAGGGGTTTTTCGTGGCCTCCGAGCGCCAGCAGAAATGATGGACATATACCGTTCGCCATGCCTTCAGGTAAACATGAACCCACTGGGACGAAGTTCCCTCGAGTTACTTCGCACATAATGCAGTCATCTGGAAAGTGTTTTCAAATAGCTTTCTAATTTCTGGCAAACTCGATTGTACTTATCCAATAAGTGAACAGCTTTTTGTTAGCGAATTTTAATTCGCAGATTTATATGAAATCTGAGATTTATGTGAAATGTATGGGGCCAGTGTGTATAGAAATAGAATGAGCGAGTTTTCGCCGCTCGACCATTCCAAATTGTTCACCAAACTGTTTTTGCCGTTTCCCTGTCTTTAATTGGTATTTATTAACTTGAGGTAGATATAGAAAAGAAATACATTTTCTGACGGAGGAACGGAGAAAGAAAACACGAGTTCAGAAACATGGGGGGGGGGGGGGGGGGGGGGGCATTTGATATTGTGTCCCTACCCTTCAAAACGTGGGGGGGGGGGGGGGGGGACGTGTCCCCCTGTCCCCCCCCCCCCCCCCCCCAGGATTGACGCCCATGCTGGAATAAGTGAGTTTTGAGTGATGTTTTGAATTGAGTAAGAGAACTGGCATGACGAATTTCATAAGGGAGACTGTTCCAAAGGTTTGGAGCAGCTGCATAAAAACCTTTGGCAGATGCGGATGATCGGGTTATGGGTTTTGTTAAAATCCTGGGCCGATATGCATAAAACCCTGCTAGGCCTAGTTGGCTACTAAAATGGTCCTTGGTTGCCTGCTAAGCGTAGTTGATTACTAAATGTTATTCATAAAACCTCGCTTAGCTTAGTTATATTCTAAGTTGCTTGCTAAAGTTAGAGTTGATCTTGGGTAACTCTAAATGACTAGAAAGCAACTATAGCAACTAGTAGACACTATTTCAATGTCAACAAGTTTCTCAAAAGATTTCTGCTGCAGCTTTAACTTCTTTGATGCTGGACTACAACGCTCTTAAATATTTAGATGTTGACGGAGTTGCTTCATCTACATTCATCCACTTCTAAAGGCTCTTTGACGTCATGTCCTGTAAAAATATTAAATGTAAATTAGAAATTCAGATAAGAGTCGGATTAAAAAAAGCTAATTCATCTTTTTGTTGAAAGGAATGTGAAACCATAACATAATTTTTGATATGACAAATAAAGAATAAACTCACCCATATTATCACAAGACACTTCCTCTGAATTTTTTCACTCCAGCGGACTCGACTTCCATCAACCCTTGAAAACCGGGCGTGTCCTCACACAAATCAAGAATTTGTTGTTGGGCAACAGTGGGTTCCTTGGGTGGCTTTCCTGCCCCTGTCGTCTTCCTTGATTTGTTCATGCTTTGGAGACACTCCTGCGACTCAGATTTGAGCTTTGACAATCTTGATTTCAGATCGTCTTACGATCGCTCAACTTGTGGGAGAATCTCAGTAGCGCAATGCTGGTTAAGAATGTTCTCCCATACCTCCACCTTTTTCTGATTTGTTCCTGAATCCTTATGTTTGACATCAATAGTGGCTTGGTGTTCAGCCAACAAGTTTCCATCAGGCGAGTAATTAGCTTTCCTTTGACTTTTAGAAGCCATTCCAAATTTACTAAAATCAGGTTTAATCTATATAAAATAGGTAAGTCTATACTGTCATGTTTTGTATGAAAATGTATCTTAATACTGGACAAGTAGTTATATAGTATAGCCAGTCACCATATTGTATTTTACATCTGAACCATTCCCAGTCATCCTATTGTATTTGACATCTCCACCATTCCCAGTGACTCTAGCATGCAACTAGCATTTTATAGTATGCAACTAGCTAGCAATATTCCTAAAAAGGTTTTATGAATAAGAATTTAGTAATCAACTCCAGAGAAGGTAACTAGCGATTTAGCAGCTAACTACGCCCTATTTGGCTGCTAAGTTAGTAAGGTTTTATGCATATCGGCCCAGGTATCTAAACTAGAACGAAGTGGCCGATTAGGCTTATATGGAACGATAAGTTCAGTGAGGTAAGATGGGGCGCTGTCACTCATACATTTATAGGTAATGGTTAACAATCTGAAATCAATACGTTGATGAATAGGAAGCCAGTGAAGCTGTTGGAGGGGTGAGACATGATCCATTTTTTGCCAAAAAATTAATTTTGCTGCCCCGTTTTGGAGACGTTGAAGTCGTTTTGTGTCTTTGATAGATAATCCTTGAAGGAGAGAGTTTCTGTAGTCAAGACGGGATGTGACAAGAGCACGAACTGCATGGTGACATGTGATTTCATCAGTAAGGCTCCTAACACGTGATAAGTTTCGGAGATAAAAATTTACAGTACTGTTTTACAAATTGAGGAAACATGTTGAGACATTCACTATCGAACACTATACCAAGATTTGTTATAGTTGAGGATGGTTTGATCACAGTATTTCCAACTGTAAGAGAGATGTCAGATACAATTTTGAGAGTTCTTGGTTTTGCTGCAACAAACAATTCCGTTTTGTTATTGTTAAAGAGAAGCATATTCTGGCACATCCAGGTCTTAATCTCAGAGATACAGCTTGTTAAAATGGAAAGAGCATGGTCTGTATCACCAGGCTTCCGTGGATCAGCACAAACATACAACTGAATGTCGTCTGCATAAAAATGGAATCTGATACTGGGGTGATGCCTGATAATATCTGTCGGTGGATGAGTGTAATATGAGAACAGCTGAGGTCCAACACAGGAACCTTGAGGTAGGCCATAATTAAGCACTCTGGAAACAGAGTAATCATTAGCAATCTTGACCTTACATGTTCTGCCATAAAGGTAAGTCTTAAACCAGTTAATAGCCTTACTTCCAATTCCAAAAACAATTGACAATCTATTCAACAGCATACTGTGATCAATAGTGTCAAATGCAGCAGACAGGTCTAGCAACACCACAAAGACGGCCTGTTGATTATCGATCGCTTGCATGATATCACTTTTAACTCTCAACAGAGCCGTCTCCGTGCTATGGCCAGACCTGTAAGCTGATTGAAATTTACAATGCAAGTTATTATTATCAATATGTTCAGAGATAGGCCTACGTGTTAAAACAGATTTCTCAATTACTTTAGAAAGAAAAGCAATATTTGACACCGGCCTATAGTTGTTTTAAGTATCCTTGTCTAAGGAATGATTTTTCAATAGGGGTGTAATCACTGCAGATTTCAAAGTTGCTGGAAAGGTTGCTGCAGATAATGATGTGTTCAGAATGGATAAGACAACTGGGACAATTGTGCTTAGGTTTTGTTTTAGAAGCCACGTAGGAAGTGGATCTAATATACAGGATTTATTGTTATAATTCATGATGATTTTACGAACTTCACTGTAATCAGCAGGGTTGAATTCTAACAGGGTTGAATTCTAACAAGTTATCCCAGGTTGTATCGTAAAATTTGGGTGTGATCCCTGGCTATACGGCATTCTGGGTTCATGACTTCTGACTAGCGCCCACCCGAACAAAGATACTGACAATTTGGGAGACCGCCAACACAGGGCAAGATAGCTCAGTTGGTAGGGCGCCGGTACGGTAACCCGGAGGTCGCAGGTTCGAATCCCGCTCCTGCCAGTTTCTTTGTTCACTTTGAAAATGTATTCAAATTTACCTAGTCGGTTTTCCTTGTGGACTGTTTGACGAATTATAAGTTTAACAGTCGTATCCTCATTGAGTGATCCCCACAATGTCGCTTCCCAGGTTGTATCGTAAAATTTGGGTGTGATCCCTGGCTATACGGCATTCTGGGTTTATGACTTCTGACTAGCGCCCACCCGAACAAAGATACTGACAATTTGTACAGGAGAATGGTACCCCAAATTCGGTTCTTTTTCGCCATCCAACAACGCAAAACTTTGAACAGGTCAGTGGAACGATATTTCCTATAAAATACTAACCCCCAAATCCGCCCATTCCTGAAAATTGCAACAATGACCAATCATGTACACTGCCTTTAAGGTATTGGCATGGTTCAAGTAAGCCTTTGTTCGTTTGGATAATTTTTTCAGTGTGTTAATTGTTAATTTAGTTGGAAAAGAGTTGGGCTTTCCTTACAATCCCTCTCTCGCCGGAGATCTGTTGCTATACTCTTATAGTCTGTTCTACAGATATTTTCATGGTGAATGTTCCACCGGCTTGTCCAGCTTGGTTCCTCCAGTTAGGGTTTTGAGCGTGGAACTCGGCTTTCCGCCTGTTTCTACCAAATATACTCAATCATGTAGCTTGATGTAGAACCTTTGTCAATAGCGTCTTCCCATGTTATGTATCTCTTTGGATTTCTTTACGTGCTGCATGTTTCCCTTAATCTTACGATCTTTCCTGCTTCAAGAGAAAAATATATAAATTCCTACCTCTTATCTTTTATTCTTTTTTTATCCCCATACATCGAGTGGGTTTTTAGCCTCGTTCGGGGCGACCTTGCATAAAAAGTGGTGAATAAATATAGACGGCGTAAACCCAGATAGCATCATGATATTGAACTATACAATAGTCCAGTAAGAATTGACATGAAAAATGCCCAACCCTGACATTTTAGTTAACAACCACATTTCTACTCAGAAACCTTTATATGGTTGCCCTCAACACACACAAAGAATTCAACCAATTTTTTACTTGGGGAAATGTGATTTTTAAGCTCTAAAAATACCGATTTCTACGTGCGAATGTGCTATTACCCAATTACTGATGCCCAAATTGGAACAATGATTAGCCAATACAGGCTCATCATAAGTTGGTCAGAATCCAATATGGGCAATAAAGCATTATGTTTAATTAGCCCTATGGGTAAAACCGATGTAGCTAAGTTGTTACTTTTTTAATCGATCACAGATTCAGTTATTGCCATATTTTAATCGAACTATGTTATTAACCGGATTGATATTATTTTGCAGCCAGATAATATAACTTGCCGACAAAATGTGTCCTTAGTTGATGTCTAATTTTAGGGTTTTATGCAATTTATTTTTAAGTTTACATTTTTTAAAGAAAATTACCAAATTACCCTCAATACGGCTAATTCCATAACGTTTTACCCCTAATTTTTTGCTGTACATTTCTTTCTCTCCCAAAGTTCTAATGGGGTGGGGGAGCACAAATGGTGGAGAGGAAAGGCCTCAATGGGGGCGGGGGGGGGGGGGGCGTGACACAATGCCCCCGCACCCATTACATCACTCTAAAACGGTAATTGAAATACATTTTTCAATATCTATTAGGGTTATCTCTAGTTTTGAGGGTAGATAATGATAATGATGACAATGATTATGCGATGACGACGACGTCCTTAAAATACTCTTTTCTCATGATAATTTTGGTCATAATCTTCATTAAGTTTTCGCATTTGCCATTTTGTATTAATTTAGGTTGAACATTTGCAATGACCCTTTCCCAATCTTTCAAAGGGTATGATTTAGATTAGGTGTCTGAAATACATGCCTTTCAATATGAATTGTGCATCCCTTTTGTTTTTCAATTAATTAATATATTTCCCCAAGGTTGATTTTGGTTGAATTTTTATGGGACGTAGAGTCCCAATAAATACATTGCCACTAAAATTTGCCTGTTAACCAAAATGTCAGGGTGCTCTTCAATTCTTACTGGACTACAATGTTGGGCCATCAAAACTGCATTGTTGGACCAACGTTTGCTGTCAATGTTGGGCCAGTGCAATTTTGCTCATCGGCATCGGCCCAATGTTAACGCTGGCCTAACGTTAGCCAAACATTGCAGTTAGCTCAACATTGGACCGTTGTTGTCCCACTCTATTGAGAAACCTTGAGCCACCATTGCACAATCAAAGTTCAAAGGTTTGTCCAATGTTGGGCCATCAACTGTGATGTGGACAGCCTTCAGAACAAGTTTCATCTATCTGATGTGAGATTCGGGTATAGCAACATGACAACTTTTTCAAAGTGAACAAAGAAACTGGCAGGAGCGGGATTCGAACCTGCGACCTCCGGGTTACCGTACAGGCGCCCTACCAACTGAGCTATCTTGCCCTGTGTTGAGGGTCTCCCAAATTGTCAGTATCTTTGTTCGGGTGGGCGCTAGTCAGAAGTCATAAACCCAGAATGCCGTATAGCCAGGGATCACACCCAAATTTTACGATACAACCTGGGAAGCGACATTGTGGGGATCACTCAATGAGGATACGACTGTTAAACTTATAATTCGTCAAACAGTCCACAAGGAAAACCGACTAGGTAAATTTGAATACATTTTCAAAGTGAACAAAGAAACTGGCAGGAGCGGGATTCGAACCTGCGACCTCCGGGTTACCGTACCGGCGCCCTACCAACTGAGCTATCTTGCCCTGTGTTGGCGGTCTCCCAAATTGTCAGTATCTTTGTTCGGGTGGGCGCTAGTCAGAAGTCATGAACCCAGAATGCCGTATAGCCAGGGATCACACCCAAATTTTACGATACAACCTGGGATAACTTGTTAGAATTCAACCCTGTTAGAATTCAACCCTGCTGATTACAGTGAAGTTCGTAAAATCATCATGAATTATAACAATAAATCCTGTATATTAGATCCACTTCTACGTGGCTTCTAAAACAAAACCTAAGCACAATTGTCCCAGTTGTCTTATCCATTCTGAACACATCATTATCTGCAGCAACCTTTCCAGCAACTTTGAAATCTGCAGTGATTACACCCCTATTGAAAAATCATTCCTTAGACAAGGATACTTAAAACAACTATAGGCCGGTGTCAAATATTGCTTTTCTTTCTAAAGTAATTGAGAAATCTGTTTTAACACGTAGGCCTATCTCTGAACATATTGATAATAATAACTTGCATTGTAAATTTCAATCAGCTTACAGGTCTGGCCATAGCACGGAGACGGCTCTGTTGAGAGTTAAAAGTGATATCATGCAAGCGATCGATAATCAACAGGCCGTCTTTGTGGTGTTGCTAGACCTGTCTGCTGCATTTGACACTATTGATCACAGTATGCTGTTGAATAGATTGTCAATTGTTTTTGGAATTGGAAGTAAGGCTATTAACTGGTTTAAGACTTACCTTTATGGCAGAACATGTAAGGTCAAGATTGCTAATGATTACTCTGTTTCCAGAGTGCTTAATTATGGCCTACCTCAAGGTTCCTGTGTTGGACCTCAGCTGTTCTCATATTACACTCATCCACCGACAGATATTATCAGGCATCACCCCAGTATCAGATTCCATTTTTATGCAGACGACATTCAGTTGTATGTTTGTGCTGATCCACGGAAGCCTGGTGATACAGACCATGCTCTTTCCATTTTAACAAGCTGTATCTCTGAGATTAAGACCTGGATGTGCCAGAATATGCTTCTCTTTAACAATAACAAAACGGAATTGTTTGTTCCTATTTATATGGATGTTTGCAGTGACCATTTTCATTTATGATTAAATAAACACCAAACTAACACTTGCAGGGTTGGCACACCCCTTTAACTTTGGTATTGTTGGCAAATTAAGCAAAATAATATCGGAGGGACTGCAAATGAGTACTTTTAATAGAAGGCTGAGCTCGAAAAGGCAAGTTAACAGGAATATCTGAAGGCAGACAACATAATTGTTTACATTTTAACAACTATAAGGACTGATATTGCAGCACAAGTTCAATGGTGTAGATCTAGGGGGAATTATTCCCACTGTTGGAATGGGGGGGGGGGGTGTGTCCCACTGGATCACCCCCCCCCCCCCCCCCCCTAGATAACTTGAATTCTACAGCAACAGTTATATAATGGGTCATTCCGTAAGTTTGTGGTACCGGGTACACTTTTTTCCCACCCCTGTTACATCTGATAAGCAATATAATTTGTAAATTTGTAAACTCGGGAAATCTGCACCGGAGACCCTTGAAATCCCATTATAGCAATGAGACGGGCGAGGTGTTTTGAGAGGCTTTCGCGTTTCAAGAGGGGTAGAACGTCACCGGAGGACGACGAGAGGTCAGGGCGACCCTCCACGAACACAACCCCCGAAAATGTCCAAGAAATTGAAAGAATTGTGCGTCAGGATCGTCGGATTCCCATCCTGGACATTGCTGACATCGTCAACGTGTCATTTGGAACAGTTCGGGCAATTCTCACGTCCAATTTGAACATGTGCCGCGTCGCTGCCAAGTTCGTGCCCAGGCTCCTGAATCACGAGCAGAAGCAGCACCGTGTCCAAGTCTGCCAGGATCTCCGTCAACAGGCCCAGGATTGCCCAGACTTCATGTCGAGGATAGCGGTGACGAGAGTTGGGTCTACGGCTACGACCCAGAGACCAAACAGCAGTCTTCGCAGTGGAAGAGCCCGCAGTCTCCAAGACCGAAGAAGGCGCGTCAGGTCTGGAGCGCAATCAAGAGCATGCTCATCGTTTTCTTTGACACTCGCGGGGTTGTACAACATGAATTCCTCCCCCAGGGTCAGACTGTCAACGCCGAGTTCTAATGCACCGTTCTGAGACGTCTGAGGGAGAACATTCGGCGCAAACGGCCTAAACTGTGGCGCGCTGGCAATTGGGTGCTCCAACATGACAACGCGCCCGCTCACAGCGTGTTGAAAACGCGCGAGTTTCTCGCCCGCAACAACACAATCGTCGCTCCCCCCCCCCCCCCCCCATACTCCCCAGATTTGGCTCCCTGCGACTTCTTTCTGTTGAGGAGATGCAGCGCGAATCGCAGATGGTGCTTGACGCGCTTACAGAACGGGATTTCCAAGGAGCGTTCCAAGCGTGGCAGGAGCAACGGGAGCGGTGTATCGCTGCACAAGGGGACTACTTTGAAGGGGATGGCGGTTAGATTTAAATCACGTACGGTTTTGTTCTTGCTATAGGCGCAGTCTCGGAACTTTTTGATCGCACATCGTATTTGACAAAATGGCATGGTTGTCGTCATGGTACACCGTGTACGATGCGCACTACAAAACAATTGGGATCATCAGATTCTGTGTTGGGCGCAAGCGCATTTTACAGCCAGGAATCGTCATTCATTAACCCTATCCGCACTGGGCTTAGTTTGGGACGTACGGAGACCGGGGGAGGGGCTTATAGTACCCCCCCCCCCCCCCCCCCGGTGTTTTCCCAAGTTCACAACCAATTTTCAGGAAACTGGCCACAGATGTTCAGTTCACGAAAGTCGAAATGATGACGTCCACAACTTTCAGCAAGTCGCAACTGTAGGGCGTTGGGGGCCGTTTTTCAACTTGGTGTGAAAACAATAGCATTTCTCCCGTAATGAACGTCTTGGTTATGGTCCAATAAAATTGACAGTCTAATTCATTTCAATACATTTATTTCCTCTTAATGGCAAAAGGAATACAAGTTATAATTTAGATATGAAGGCCAGTAGAGGCGGCAACACCTGAAAAGCATAGCTCGTAGTAGGCATGCCAAAACAGACAGACAAACAAACAGACAAACAAACAGACGAACTATTTGATACAAAACTAAACTAATTACGTTTCTAAGCATTAAAGTTGTGAGTAATGGGCTACGAATAAGATCACATATATAGTTCGAAGGGCATAGACACATAGATTATATTACATGCATGTAAGATACAATTTAATTTTGGGTTTAAAAATATTATATTACCGTGAACATCTAAGAGAGAATGGTAAATTTTTCCATAGTTTAGGTCCGGAGTATTTAATATTGTATATTGGAAGGCGGATGTTCTATGTTGTGGTAAAGGAGATGCAAGTTAGTAGACACACGAGTATTATAGTTATGTAAATTGCAGTTAAGTACAAAATACATACTTGAATAGGAACTGGGCAATAAATTATTTATATACTTAATACTTGTTGGTATTTGTTTTGGTACGATGTTTAAATATTTTAATTCACGTAAAAGCGGTTGGCTGTGGGCCCTGAATGGTTAATTGATAATAATTCGAACAACGTTTTTCTGCAACATTGTTAGTTTATTTACATTTGTACGGAATGTATTCCCCCAAACAATGTTACAGTAAGAAAAATAGGGAAGTATTAATGAACTGCAGAGAGTTTTTAGTACCTCAAGAGGAACCACGTGCTGTTGATTACACTAATACTCTTGGAAACTTTGCATACAATCTCATCAATGTGTTTGTCGTCAATGATAACACCTAAAAATCTAAACTTGTTCACTTTCTTTACCGATGTACTATCTAATAAAATATTTAGGTTTGTTGAATTATTCTGCTTTTTCCTATTACTGAAGATCATATAATTACATTCAGCTAAGTTAATGGACAAACGGTTAGCTTTTAACCAATTACAGATTCTGACCAATTCATTGTTGACGATATTATAGAGGGAAATCAAATCTTTGTTACAGTATCATCTTCATATAATATGAATGATAACAATTTAGACGTATTAGAAATATCATTAATGTAGATTAAAAAGAGCAAAGGCCCCAGCAAAGAGCCCTGTGGTACTCCGCATGAGATGCGTTTTAAATCAGACAGGAAATTATTAAAAGTTGTACACTGATAACGATTATGCAAATAACTCGCAAACCAGTCATGAGCAATCCCGCTTATACCATAGTAATATAATTTTTCCAGAAGAATATCATGGTTTATAGTGTCAAAAGCTTTGGATAAATCAAAGAATACAACAATTGAAAAGGCATTCTCCTCAAAGGTTTTGACTACATTATCTGCTAAATCAATAAGTGCCATTGAAGTGGAAAAACTAGATCGGAAACCATATTGATTATCAGAAATGAGGTTATGTTTATCTAGAAATTTGACTGTCCTATTGTACACAAGTTTTTCAAGAATCTTGGAAAAACAAGATAATACCGAGATTGGTCTGTAATTACCAAGCTCAGTAGGATCTTCCTTTTTAAATATGGGAGTGACTTTGGCAATTTTCATTTTATCTGGGAAAAGACCTTTAGATAGGGATAGATTAAAAAATGTGCACAGGGGATCACTTATGTTGGTTATGACAGACTTGATCAGCCCTGGTTTGACACCATCCAAGCCAGGAGACTTATTATTTTTAAAATTAGAAACGATTTCATGAATTTCTGCTTTAGTTATAGGATTAAAGAAAATATAATTTTCGTTAGGATCAGTCAAGTAGTTCTCATAACTGGTACTAGTATGAGAAATATTTCGATTGAGAGAAGGGCCTATTTGCGTAAAATAGTCATTAAAAGCGTTTGAAATATCTTGGGTGATATTTGTATGATTTCCACGTATATTAAATTCATAAGGGTACGTTTTATGATTTTTTGTTCAGTAACGAGTTAATTATACACCAAGTTTCTTTGGCATTGTTTTTGACTTTTTCGAACTTGTCTTTATAAAATTTGGCTTTAGTAATCTTGATAATAGCATTTAACTTATTACGGAAAAGTTTGAATTTGTCAAAATTGTTTTAAATTGGATTGTTTAAATATTTTTTGTATAACTTGTTTTTATAATTAATTAAATTTAATACTCCATCGGTCATCCATGACTTGAGTTTCTTAAAAGACTTAGCTGTCTTTAAAGGACAATTATCTTCATATATTGTTTTAATTGCGAGTGAAAATTATCAAAAATAATGTTAGGATTATCCGTACAAGTAATATTCCAATTTGCATCATTTAAGTCGATTTTAAACTTTTCCAATCCATCCGCTGTAATATGTCTATATGCACGACGTGCGTTTTGTTTATCAATGTTTCTGATATTTAAAGAAAGATACTTGATAAATTGCTAAATGGTCAGAAATATCATTAAACAGAATGCCGCTTTCTGTACGTCCAATGTTACCGGTATTTGATATGATAGTATCTATTAAAGTAGCAGTTGTAGAAGTTATACGAATTGGTCTATCTATCAGCGGTAAATAGGAATTGCTAAAAAGAGAATTGACAAAACCCTGAGTTGGATAATGGCTATGATAATTCAATAAATCGATGTTAAAATCGCCCATGATAAAGGAAATTTAGTTTCCCTTATTTGTATTGGCCAGAACATTGTCGAAAAAAATCGACAAATTCATTCGTATTGAAACAAGGTGGTTTATAAATTATTCCAACAATAATATTTTTACCCACAGTACGAGGAATTTCGATAAACAGTGAATCACATTCAGAACAGTTCGGTAATAAATCGTTGAGGAGAAAAAAGTTCAAGGAATTATGCACGTAGAGTGCAACACCTCCACCCGTCCTATTTTGTGTATTTTTCGTTACGCAGGAGTAATCTTTTATATGCAAGTCAGGGCTATGATCGTTTAGCCAAGTTTCACTAAAGCCAATCACATGGAATTGGAAGTTAAGAATACCTATGAAATCATTCATTTGTTCAAAAATTTTAGCGAGACTTCGAACATTCTGGTGGAAACATGAAAAAGTATTTTGAGAATTAGTCGATTGATATTTTTCAACAAACTGGTCAGACAAGAGGTAATTTGTGTAATTTGTAGCATAATAATTCATGTCTGGGTCGAGATCACCATTGCCAGCAAGTCTCTCATTGCAAGAAAAAGGATTAAATGTTAGGTTTTTCAGTCGATCGGCATTGATTTTAGTATTAGTTTTAAATTCAAGAATTGCTAGATCAAAGTCCTGAGATAAAAGATGATTAAAGGGTAATATATGAGGAAAATTGATTTTATCTCTATAGAAGATAAAATGCTTTATACTTGGCGCACAATAGTTTCATAAAGTATCCTCGTCGTTTCGAAGGCATTGCGCAAGCAATAACGTTTCTAGTTCGCTTGGAAAATTGCACAGCAAGCAAAACGTCCAGCCTTCGTTTCGGGGAGATTGCGAAATTTGGAAACGTTGCTTTGTCGTTTAGCAAAAATTTCGCAAGAAGATGGAAAGCAAATTCCTTACCATATAAGGTCATATTTGGTTGTTATGCAAAGTAAGAGGCTAATATTGACCAATGAAAATTAAAAGTTGTCCTGCATTGACCAATCAGAGGAAAGCACTGTCCAAGTTTTTGGCAAAGACCACGAGGCTCGGGGCCGTCATTTCGTTGCAGCTATTTAGCAAGTAAGAATCTTGACCAAAGCTTCTATTTTCGTCATCCCAGCTCCTCCCCCGCATTCTGCCTTGATGAAAGCATCGGCCTAAGTTACATGATTCAGACAACCAGTAGTTAAATGTAGTATGTAATAGAGTACCGAAGTCTGACGTCAGTTGCCGCGGCAATGGTTCCAAACACATGCAGTTTAGAATGTTTCTGGTTCCAAACATTGCATTGATTGACGTCATCACTTCGGTCCTCTATAACGTTTTGTCAATTAGAGAAATTGTAACACAGACTTGCAATCTCTCCTGCTGTTCCCCGAGTACGACATATGCTGCAATGATTAGTTACGTGCACCATTCAATTGTTGTACATGTAGTTGGTTAAGTAATGCACCTGAATTGAGTGGAACCGGCCAAATGCATTATAACAATGAGTGTCGGAAGTAAAGGTTCGATAATTATTAATAAGTCGTTGCGCGAGCACAAAAATCACACGTTTCTTCCATGGGGTGATTTTGGAAGGCACCTTTGTTTACGCGTTAATACAATGTTTTGTGCACACAATCTTTTCTCTAATGGTCTAAATAGATGAATAGGGGTCCTCTGGACATACACACAAAAGATTTAAATATGAATGGAATAGACCGACGGCTTCATATGGAAATTAGAAAAAGAAAAAATGTGCCTTCCGTAATCACCACGTGGCTCCTCGCACGGTTTTTGAACAACTGAATGGGCTTTTGGCTGGGGCCCAGGTTTCTCATGACCGGAGTGACCCCAAGTGAACTCCTTCTTGAAAAGCGACTATACCACTTCAAAATACAATGTATCATTGAGGATTACAAAAAATATGAATGGAATAGACAGACGGCTTCATATGGAAATTAGACAAAGAAAATTATGTGCCTTCCGAAATCTCCAAGCGGCAGCTCGCAGGGTTAAATGAGGTGTGGAATTTAAAGCCTGGATACGTGTGGGGAGTTAATTTACGTAGCCGAGGTGATTGTAAACAAAACAAGAGTTAGGTGTACATGAAGCTTAGAAACACACAAACACGTACAGAACAAAAAATACAAGAACAAAAAAACTAAAATGGATTAGAGGGATAAGTTATCGGGGACCGGAAAAAAAAAAAAAATCACATTCTTAAAACTAATAGAAATAAAAATAAAATTGGATGGCACAAGGTGTTTACATTTAGTTCAGTAAGCTGTGCCGGTATACTTTCTCCCCTGAATGTAGAGCTGGCCATTCCGGAATACCGCACGTTGACCGGCGTCATATGCTCGTTTCATGACGTCTCGGAGGGACCTTTTCTTGGCAACATCAGCAGATAGTAGGTCTTGCAGGATGAACATTCCCGTGCTGGCAAGCTTGGTTTTGGCATTCATCAGAACAGTCTGACGCTCATATCGGTATAGAGAAATCTGGCAATGATGTGCCGGGGCTTGTCCGATGCCGATTTCGGGGCTTGACCGGTGCGATGAGCTGCCTCGATTTCTGCATCGGGCATGCCAAATCTCTCGGCCAGGATTTTCTTGACTGTATCATACGGGTAGGTGGTGGGCTCTGTTGGGTTCTCTGGAATTCCCCCAAACCTCAGGTTGAAGCTTCTGGAGTGTCGCTCCAAATGAAGGGTAGCTTCCTCGAGTTGTTTGATTTTGTTTCTACATGTACTTATCTGCGCCGTTAAATTGGAAACACCATCCGACATGATCTTATTTTTTGTCATGAATTTCCTCGATGGCATTTGAAGAGAAACTGATTGCCTCCTTCATCTCAAGTTTTTTAGTTTCCAGACTGTGGATCCTAGTTAGAAGAGATTCTTGGTTAGATATCACCTTGTCCAGCTTACCATGTAGATCAGACGCCATTGAACGAATTTCCCGCCGCAAGTAATTGGCTACCGGTATGTCATTGTCCGAAGACGCATCGGGCGAGCGGGGTCGGTCACCTGACGGGGTTGGCGCGATAGATGGCTCTATTGACGCGGATCCCTTTTTGTCCTTTTTTTGCGGGCATATTGCTTGCGTTGAACTTGATTTAGTTAGGAATATGCTTACTAGATTGTGTGTACTCGCAAGGTAGTTGTTGATTGAGATGAAGGAGCTTTATTGCAAAATTATAGTTGATTTTTCCTGAGCACGGTTTTAGTACGTCAGCTCATGACGAAGCGGCCTCTTAATTAGTTAGACATAATCACTAAAATAACATTCGATGTTTAGACTGGGATCACCGTTGGGGCGCTATATTCCGGTAATTCATATTTGGTGGAAAAGTTGATTTTGCGTGTTTTCACTTTAGTATCATCTTCATAATCAACATGAGCTCCATTATTTGCCTCACCCCTGTTTTATTCGTGTATGAGAGTGAAAGTGGTTTGATTGACTTCGCTCTGTCCACTCAACTCTTTAGGCTATACTGAGCGAACTTTCAGACAATCCCGACCAAAATGCTTGGGCCACATGACAATAAACGTACCATCCCCCGCGCCCCCGCTCAATGTTGTAATCTCTCTATGGAGCGCATACCGCGCAATGAGAGCCAACATTGACCGGGGGCAGGGGGATCGGGGAGGGGGCCCAACGAGATTTGGCCAGGATTTAGCTCGAAATTTGCCGTCATTTTGAATCCTCCCGACATAATTATACGTGCTAAATGTACAGGGTGTCCCAGAAAAAAGGTAATTCTGACAATAAGGGTTAATTTTACAAAGATTATATGCATTGTATGGCTATTAATCATGTGTTAGCATAAAGTAGGAGCAAAATGCTTTGAAGTGATACCTTTATTGCATTTCTCCGGTCTTGCATCACTGAGCACCATTGTTTGGGAAATGGTATGTGAAAACCC